>JAMAJY010000002.1:1006839-1606839 GCA_023628775.1 Lecanicillium sp. S3808 | reverse complement strand
CAATCGTTGCCTGTGTGTAAGCCAACAGGCAACCTATCAAAAGGCATCATCGGCTTGTACTATGAACAGAATATCCACACTCTTTGCATTTTTTCTGGGTATAATTGACTATTTACGGTGACGCGATTCTGCAGCCAGGCTCCGTGAATGAGAATGAGACCTCTGAACGGTTTGCTTTGGTAGTCCTAAACGACCCTGGAAATCGGCCAATAGGCTTGACATATTAGCAGTTTGATGGATCAAGGAGTATTGTCCCAAGCAAACCGTGGTAAATTTAAGTCGAAACCTGCCGGAATTTCGAGATTTATATACGTAATAAAATGGAAGCCTTTGTAAGAGGGTACGTTTGAAGCTGATGCCGTGGCAAACAGCGCAACTAGGCTGTCGCGTGTCACGGTAAGATGACGTCGCCGGCTTAAAAGAAACCAATGATTGGTCGCTGTGTAACATACAACGGGCTTTTAAGGACAAAGAATCAGGATAGTTTTGAAAAATTGTAGCATTCTTATAATACTCAGATTCATATGCAGCGAGACCACGTGCAGACTTTACTTGTGGTGTTATATGGGCAAGCTGCAGCAGTCGATCATGTACGTTAGCGAGTGGCTTTGTGTTACTGCAAAATTTTCTGCAAAATTGGTTGAAATTTAAACGAGCTTTCCTCAGCTATACTTGAAAGCGAGCGTTGACGCGGTTCTGCTACGGAAGCGACGGGATCGTCGGCGGACCTACTTTAACACTGGCAGACGTCATGTCGATCCAAGGCTGTGTCTCTGCTGACACAAAGCACGTGGGCATTTGACAGTTGTCACCTCGTAAAAAAAAAAAGTTGATTGGTGGCTTCAGATAAAGCTCAATCACGAGCAGCATCTTCTGATGAGTTGGATTTTGCGGCGCAGAATCTCAGTCGATAGGCTCCGGATATGGGGATATGCTTGAATGCAAGACAAAATTTGGCGCCCAAGATGAGACATGCTTGTCGGAAAATGTCACAGCACGGGAGATTCCTCTGGCGTAGAGTGTGTACCTGCTCTGGTGGTTTGCGACTGCCGATATTTCATGAAACACGGTCATTATTTTCTCTCTTCGTGTGTGAGGTTGAGTTGCTATATTTAGTCTGATTGGAACGGCTGTGCTAGTCATGCTAGGCGGGATATTCTAACAATATTAGCAGGTAATACTGTAAGAAACGAATGTTTTCGTCATTATTACTATTATTTTCCTAAACTTCTCGAGGACGTGCAAGGCCGAATAAGCCGTGCCATCGTTAGAACCGTCAGCTGCGGAGCCGCCCAAACATGGCGCCTGCGGTGACGAAACACGGTTGGTTTCATCCCTTGTGCGTGCGGGACGCCAACCGACCCCTGTTTCCACCGGGCCAAGTGCAACGGCGGGGCGACTAGACATGGGGTAGAGTATCATTGGGGCCAGCCGACATGGGGAATTTTCTTCCTTTCAAAGCCATCGATTTTTGCCTGGCTCAATGCATTACGGTGTTTGTTTTTTAGTTATTTAAATTTTTGATTACAGTATTCTCTTCTCGTTCATGAAGCAACGTCATTCGCGGCTGCATGCCACACACAGACACATATCGTGAGATCGACGTCAACGCGAGAAAGTTAAGAACAAAGCGGCATGTTTCATGTTGGCTCGTACCTTGTCACGTAAGGTGTCCTGTCGTCTTACCGCGCGGGACTCTGTAGAGTAGAACGGAATCAACCTTAAAAATAGCCCCTTTTGATCCTTGTTGGTTTTGTCTTCCTCTGATGAGTCCATCATGGCGTTGACAGACCACATGTGTATCGCTTACAAGGCTTGAGGCTAAACGCAGGTTTCAACATGAACCAAGCGGCAAGCCAATATGTTGTTGGCGAGACTGTAAACGGATGATGGCTGCACTGTAGCTCGGCATCCTGCATCCACCGTTTTGGACCATGTACGAGTAAATAGAAACACTGATCGTGGCTTGCGGATGGCGTCATGAAGGGGACTGTGTTGCAGTCACCGGCTGACAGCAATGAGGGCGCATAAGGTTGGAACGCGCCATCGTTGGCTACGGCAGCGTCTTTTCTTCCGTAGCATGAGTTTGGCTCATGTTTCAACTTGCGTTCTTTGTTAATAATAGCCGTGTGTCAGTGATTATCACAGCATAGCAAACCCAATCAGCCCATCGTCTTTGTCTGCACGCCGGCTCATCACGTACACGAATTGTGTGTCGGGTTCCATCAGCCCATAAGAATTGGTGTAATATCTCTTTGTATTATAACACCACATACGCGGCTGTGCTGTCGACATTTGTCGCAGATTGACATTGCTGCAGCCAAGCGTTACAAGATCACGGGTCTTTAACCGTGCATAAACTCTGCAGCAGGAAAAAAAAAAACACTTGGATTGATATAAACATTGCATTTCCAACACCTCAAAGGGCTGCTGAAACCCTTTCTCGCAGAATCAATTAAGGCCGCCCGGACAGCCTTTCAGGTGAGTGCGCCCTGTGGGTCCGAAATTACAGGGGATCTTTGGGGTCCAATCGCTGCCCAGTCGTACCTGTCCACCGCCAACGCCTGCTACAAAGTTCCGTGGACCGCCCTCCCGAAACCAACCGGTAAAGCTGTCCTGCAGTGCCTGCCACTCACCAAGAAGCTCCGCATCCCACTTCCAGACCATACGTGGTACTAATGTGTTAGGTACTAAGGTAAGCACCCGTTTCCCCTCAGGCGGCGCGGAGAATCGCTCTTCATTGCCCGCCACCCCTGGCTGACAATCCAACATCAACCCCTGCATTTCTTCATCCTCTCCAAGCGCAGCGGCTCGCTAATTAATTCCCTAGGCAGGCAGACTCGGTCACTTTACCTACAACTCGCCTCACCTAGTCTCGCCTATATTTCTCTTCCTTTGTTTTCTCCCTTTACTTTTTAAATCATCGCCAAACGAAACCAGTGCAGCCGTCTATCCCCCCTCTCGGCCGTTGAGCCTCAGCTGCCTGGTGGTGGATGAGCTTGCCTTTGCGCTGTTGAGACACTGAAGCTCAAGGCGACATAGACTGAACCCATCGTGACATCGAGACGATACGAACGCAACACGACCTTCAACATCCCGCCCGCTTCATCGTCATGCTCGCAACGAAAACCCCCTTTGCCGGCTCCGTCAACACGTCGGGTCTGGCCAACAACACCATGCAATCTGGCCTGCCCACCTCACGGCGAATCCCTAACCTCTCCAACGCTCAAGCCCAAACATTTGCAAGCCCAACAGAGTCCGAGTTCTCCGAGCCCGATGGTCCAGATGCGGTAAAGAACTGGGACGAGGATCGAGTCTGCGACTACCTCGTCTCGGTCAAGTGCGGCGAGTATGAGAAGCTCTTTCGCAAGAACCACATTAATGGCGAGAATCTCATCGAGATGGACAAGGAGGTTCTCAAGGAGATGGGTATAGACAAAGTCGGCGATCGTGTCCGCCTCTTTCTATGCATAAAGAAGCTGAGGACTAAGGCGTATGGCCAAAAGAGGAGGAATAGGGTTGGTACTCCTCTGCTTATTAGCGACAGCTGCAGTCGGACTAATCATGCAATCAAACAGGATTCTTTTGCTGCGCTTGAGCCGATATCCATCTCTGCGCCGACAGGCTCAGCTCCCGGTAACTCCCCTCGACCTCTAAACACCCGAGGCTCTCAGCCTGTGCCTGCGAACCGACGATATTCTAGACAAATTGACCTGGCTAATCCCATCGACTTCGATGGCCCATCGTCAAGGCCAACCTCTCCGCCGGCAAATACCGATCTGCATGCCCAAAGGATACAAAGAGTCCCTGTTGGCGGCCACGCCCCCACGCCCACGACAGCGAGGCAACCCGCTACATCCGAGCAGCCGTCTACGTCGCGTTTGCCGACAGCCCATACAAGAAACAATTCCAGCATGGATGGCTCACTCATGGCTGCATTGCCGCAGGGCCAAGATGTCATTCGTGTCATCTCGACCAATGGTGTCACCAAGGTGGTCAAAATTGCTGATTGTAATACATGTGAAGATGTGATGCGTGTCACGTTGCGTAAATTTGCGCTGCGTGAAGATCATGAGCGAAATTATTGCTTCTGGGTCCTGACCGGGTTGGAGCCTGACCCCCGACAATGCCGCCGGCTTGGTGATACCGAACTGTGGCGTATAATCAAGGATCAGCGCCGACCAGAACGAAACCGTCTCATTCTGCGTCGCGTTCCGGCTGGAGAGCCTGGCGAGGCAGAGCTACAGCGTGCTGCGGCAATTGCAATGGAGGAGGAGCAGCAAAAACACACTCGAGCTCTTGAGAGCGTTGACAAGAGAAGTCAGCTCAAGGTTCAAAAGGTCCTGGGCGAGAACTGGGACGATCAACTGCAGCAGCCCCTATCCCCTCTTTTGTTCCACGACCGGGACCGCGGATATGCCAATGCCATGAGGGATATGGAAAGGCAGTCACCGACGGAAATGCGCCCCCAAAGCCGACTCAGAGCTGGCTTACGTCAGTTTGGCGGACTACGACCTCCCAGCGAACTCATTGCATCCGACTTGACATCGTACTTCCCCGACCACCCACGCGAAGACATTGACCGAACCGCCCGCTTATCGATGAGACGTTCCACCCGGCTGAGCAGGATCAACAGCCGTCTCAGTGTGGCAAGCAGTCTCAGTCTTGCTTCCAGCATCCAGGATGCGCCGCCGATTCCCACCATTGCTGATTCCTGGCTCAGCGGTAACGCTCACATTGCCAAGGTACAGGCGCGCAACACAATTTACAACCGAGACTCAATGACATCCTCCATGCTCGATACCCTCCAAGAAGAGACTCCATCAGAACCGGACCGCAAATCATATGTTTCTTTTACCGAAAGCGGCTCAGAAGCCGCCGGTAGCAGCCTGAACCAGTCCGAGGGAACAATGGCCAGAGTCATGAGCTACTATGATGGTGGTGATGGGTCATCAGGCTCGGGGCCACCAGCTCAAGACATTAAGAAGGCACTCACGAATGATGGCGAGGACGATGACGAAGAGCTACAGAGCTTCTTGGATGGTGATTCTTGGGATGACAACAAGTGGATGAAGGGAGCTTTGATCGGCCAAGGATCTTTTGGAAGTGTTTATCTTGCCCTGCATGCCGTCACTGGTGAGCTTTTGGCCGTGAAGCAAGTGCAGTCTTTGTCAGCCACTGCAAGCGGCGATTCGCGCAAAAAGAGCATGATTGATGCGCTAAAGCGTGAGATTGGCCTGCTGCGTGAGCTTCGTCACCCCAATATTGTGCAGTATCTTGGCTGCAGTTCCTCAGGCGATGATCTCAACATTTTCCTCGAATACGTTGCTGGTGGATCCGTGCAGACGATGCTCAACTCGTATGGCGCTCTGCCAGAACCTCTGGTGCGAAGTTTCGTCCGCCAAATCTTGACCGGGCTTTCCTATCTACATGAGCGAGACATTATTCATCGCGATATCAAAGGCGCCAATATTCTGGTAGATAATAAGGGTACGATCAAGATTTCTGATTTTGGTATTTCAAAGAAGCTGGAAGCATCGAATCTTTTGGGTGGCGCCAAGAATGCAAAGCACCGCCCGTCGCTGCAAGGATCAGTGTTCTGGATGGCCCCAGAAGTTGTCAAACAGACTTCATACACCCGCAAGGCGGACATTTGGTCACTTGGATGCTTGGTGGTGGAGATGATGACGGGTGAACACCCGTTCCCAGATTGTAGCCAGCTCCAGGCCATTTTCAAGATTGGAGGTGGCAAGGCGTCACCAACGATCCCTGAACACGCCAGTGAAGACGCCAAGCAGTTTTTGAACCAAACGTTTGAGCTGGACCATAATTTGCGACCGAATGCAGACGAGCTGATGATGAGTGCGTTTTTGTCACCAATTACCTAGGAGATGAAGAAGGGAAGAGAAGCGAAGCGAAGAGAATACATGTCCAGGCTGGCACTGGAATGTGCAATAATATGCTGCATTTGGAGCGTTTTGGGTACACATGATTTAGACGTATGTCTTTTGCGTCAAGTACATTGCATGGAAGGGGTAGAGTAGAGGATTTGCTTGGAAAGGAGTGCTGGGAAAGAGGGTATTGTATAATAGAGTAGAGCCATGGATTGACGAGATATACGACAACTCTTTTTTACAATCGCTTTGTGCATATAATCGCTTAATTTTGAAGGAAAACTAACCTGCATTGTAAGATCATGTGCCGTAAAGTGACCGGCAGTTTTTCCACTTTCTGGTCCGCACAGTGGTCCGCATTGCGCATCGCGCAGTTGGGGGTGGCGGCGGCCCAAATCTGTGACCTTGGTGCCTAGCCAGCCCAAGTCATCAGGCTGCCGTACCAAGGGAATGGTCAATCTCTTACAAGATCACTTTGCCGGTAACATAGGCATTTTCTGAATTGTGTTATTTCTTTAAAACCTTTTCTTCTTCTTTTGCCTTGGGAGATACGTTTAAACAGCCTCTTTAAGAACCAAGATCTCTGCCTCGCGAAGCATCACGTCCCCTGATTTAGACGAGCTCTCCATATACATCTTACGCAGAATGGACGCCCAGGAAGAGAGCCAGCCGTCACAGGATAGCTTCATGACGATAACCGACGAGGACCGGCATGAAATCCTATACTTTGCCTACGGACACAACCTTTCCACGGACCTGATGCGTCGCCAGTGTCCGTATTCCACGCCCATCGGGCTAGGCTACCTACCAAGCTGGCGCTGGATAATTAATTCCCGGGGTTACGCAAATATAGTTTCTCCTGATAACAGTACACTATCACCGTCATCTTCGTCTTCATCGGTTGGCGTCTACGGGCTTATATATCTCCTCCCACCGCGCGACGAGGAGCTGCTAGACGCCTACGAGGCTGTGCCAACCATGTACGACAAGATGCAGTGTTCTGCGCTCTGGATAAGTGATGGACAGGGAAAAGAAGTTGCCGGCGGAGGAGAAAAAGTCAATGTGCTGGTGTATGTGGATGAGAAGCATACGGATGTAGGCACGCCGAGGGATGGGGAGTATGTGAATATGATGGAGGAAGGGGTCAAGGATGGGATGGAGAATTGGGGGCTTGATAAGGGGTATGTTGATGGTGTTTTGAGGAAGTTTTGGAAGTAAAAGGATATACTTGGGGGTCACTTGATGGCACTTATGGCGCTGGTTGTGTCTTTGGTTGGAAGGGACCTGGTATAGGTGTGTAGGATACGCGTCGCAATGAAATATACGGTGCTTAATTTGCGTTTTTTTCCACTACATAGCCGAGTAAATAAATAGAACCCCGTTAAAAATTTAAATAGTATAAAAACAAATTTACGTTGAGGAGTCCTTGTACTCACGCTCAAAGGTCCTCCCAACGAGTTGCATCCCGGCCCGACCCTCGGCTCCGCAGGGACATCGTTCGTCCCACATCCACATGTAAGCCACAGTCGGCCCGGCAAATACACCATCTCACTCACCCTCATAACCCAATCGTCAGGCCAACTAAACACTCAAAATGCGACGTCTGCCACGAATTTGCCGTCCCTCGGGCTTCAGAAGCATGCAAACAACCACAGGCTCCCGCAGCTTCCCAGCCTGGTTTGTCCGTGGGGGCACCTCCAATGGCCTCGTTATCCAACGCTCTTCTCTGCCCCCAGAATCACATTGGCCATCCATCCTCCCTCCAGCAATGGGCTCCCCAGACCCCCAGCACGCAAGACAACTCAACGGGCTAGGATCAGGGGTAAGCTCGACCTCGAAAATCGTCATTCTCTCGCCCCCGCCACCAGACACACAGCGGCACGTCGACTATACCTTTGTCCAGGTTGGCATCCGCGACGGCTCGCTAGATGTAGCGGGCAACTGTGGCAACATGTCTTCCATTGTTGGACCTGCGGCATGGGACATGGGATATGCAGATAATAATACCCAGCAACTCGAAGGGTTGGTTTCTACAGATGTAGAGGGCCGCAAGTGGGCTACGCTCAGGTTGTATAATACGAATACCAGCAAGATTATAGCATCTACGTTCCGAGTAGACGGGGAGCCATTGCGGTATTGTACCGAAGGTGGGTATGAGATGGATGGTGTACCGGGGACTCAGTCGCAGGTTACAATGGAGTTTTTGGACCCAGCCGGTGCAAAGACGGGTAAGGCGCTGCCGACGGGGAATGAGGTTGATGTGCTTGAGTTGCCTGACGGACACAAAGTGCAGGCTTCGTTGGTGGATGTTGGGAATCCAGGTGTTTTCGTGGCTGCGTCGAGTGTTGGGCTGACGATGCCCTGCACGCCACTGGATGTGGAAGCAGACGGCCAACTCAAGACGAAGCTTGAGCAGATTCGGAGAGCTGGTGCGTCAGCGATGGGACTAGACCCCGATACGGAGAGCGTGCCCAAGATTGTGCTCCTTTTTCCGACCGAAAAGGACGAAAAAGGCGTAGATATACGGTGTCTAGCCATGTCTATGGGCCAGGCGCACAAAGCAGTGCCATTGACATTGGCGCTGTGTCTTGGTGGTGCGAGCAAGATTTCCGGAACTTTGGCTGAAGGTATGATTGCGGCGGGGGAGAGGAGAGATACAGTGACGATTGCGCACCCGAGTGGTAAATTGGATGTGGGCACACGAATGGAGGATGGCAAGATTGTCGCGGCCAAGCTGTTGAGGACGGCGAGGGTTATGATGAAGGGAGACGTGTTTTATTAGACCATATATATTTGATCAGGTAGCGAAGCGTTCTTTTGGGCGATATATTGAGATTTGGAAAAAAAAAAAACATTTCTCATTTTGGGGTACATTCTATAGCACATTCAACGAGGCAACACCTGTTTACCTTCCATCCGCTTTTATATTTCATCCAACAACGCGCCTTTCATGCAATCGCTCAACGCCACGCAATGCTCTATTTCTGTTCTGTTATACCCATTTGCAACTTACATGCCTTCAATAGGGCAGTTGTCAATGTTCTTCTGCCATGCCTTTTTGGCATATGGCAGCATAAAATCTGAATCAAGTTAGACATACCCAAAGCAAATTTGATCAATATGCATACCTTGGGAACTAAAGTTGCAGTCAATGTAGCAATCCACCATGTCCTTGGTGTATTCATCACCAAGGTCCTCGAGGACATGAGGCTCGATACTGTACAAGATTAGTGGCGCCAAACACCCGCATCTATGAGACTTACAAGTCATAAAAGATGACATCGACAACTTTGGGGTCGCTTCCATCTTCGGGAAAGTTGGCCTTTGCCTCGTAGTAGCCGGGAATCGAGTGATACGGGATCTTGCTGTGCTTTGTGTCGTCGCCTACACTGGTTAGCTTCTGTTTGCAGCAAAGTTGCGGCATACTTACCATCTGTTCCCCAGTCATCTGAAGTCACATATCCGGGGTTGACAACTTCCTGGCGGCGGATAACACCGCGGTGCTCGCGCATCTCGCGACGGGTCATGTAGCCAAGTGTGGGATTGGTACACTCGTCCTGAGGCAGAGCCATCGACGAGAGGGAGCGTTTCTTGTCAACGACACCGGCATTCAGCCTGGTTCTGTTAGCAGTAGCCTTGTGATTTCTGGCTTACCAAACTTACTGGTCAATGAGCTTTTCAGCCTTGTCGTAAGGGACGTCCTTGATGTAACGGAAAACGTCCCGGAATGGAGAAACAATGAAATTATCATCATATGTAAAAGGCCCCTTGTGCACGTCGAAACGGACGCTGCCAGTGTTACCTAGGATAATTCGTGACTTGTCCGCGCGGTCTTTGTTAACGACAACAGAGGAAACAGCAGGAATAATGACGCCAGGAAACATGTTTTGCTTGTCATCAATCGGAACGCAGTTTGTGCACCATGACTCGGGGGCACATCCGTAGACTTCACCGAGGTTCAGCTGCTGGCGGACATCGGTAATCTTGTCAGTGACACGCTGACCGGAATGGTAGTCAAAGGTATCTTCCTTTTGGTGAGAATGGTAGATAAACGTATTACGATTCCAGTCAAGATATCTGCGTGAGTAGACAAAGGGAGACTTGGACCCTTCCTTGGCGGGTCGAGTTGGGTTCGGAACGCCATGCGGGTTGCTGATGCCGTTGTAGCCACTGTTGGATGAATCAAATCCAGTCATTGACATCCAACCCAGTGTCTCACAGTATCTTCCAGACTCAATGCCGACAGAAGAATCGTCGTAGACGGCAAAGTCGCGGATGTGGGTGTGTCCACCGAGAATGGTTATCGGCTGCTCGGGGTGAACCTTGCGAATGGCGTCCCAAACAGTCTTGAACGTGCTGTATTTATCTGTGGGACGGACTGGGTTATGTCCAAAAAGAACAAACATGTCAATGGGCTTCTCTGTGGCCAGGGCGTCATTGAACCATTGCTCCTTGACCATGTCTGCAGCCTTGATGACTTGAGAAGCATTGGAGTTGCCTGTAAAGTCGAATAGCACACCAAACGCCATGATGCGGACTCCCTTGGGCGTGGTAAAGTAGCGGTGCGTGACACCGACATACTCGAACTCGTCCGTGTCTGGGTTACGGATTTTGACATTGGATGTGATGTACTTGTCGCCCCATTTGCGGGCGTACTGATTAAACATTTGATAGGCGACCTCGGTCACGTAGAGCTCATGGTTGCCTATGCTGCGTCAATACGTGAAGGGCTCAGAAATAGATACAAGTACCATACCAATAGTTAGGAGATCATAGTCAATCTCGTCAAAGATGGGCATGGAAAGCTCGCCATCCTGCTTGGTCGCATCTGAAAGACCAGTGCCGTCGTGCAAATCACCCGTATCGACAATGAGAAGATCGGCGCCCATGTTGCCGGCAGTCTGCTTCATACGTCGGCTAAAGGTAACAAAGTCACCCCAGTCGGCACCATAGTTTTGTTCTTTGAGATGGCCTTCCAACCAGCCATGGGTATCGGTCTGTGTACAAGAGAGTTAACAACCGGACATGTGAGCTGGATGCCCATCTCCAACTTACAGTATGCAGAAAATTTACTTGGCCCCATTCAAGCGGTCCTTTTGGCCCATACGCAGCGTTGGGTGCTCCAGGCTGCATACGCTTCACTTGACGAACATATTCGACATTGTTAAGAGGGCCATAGCAACTGTGCCCGTCGTTTCCACAGGCAATGGCCAGTGTAGGCAGGAGGCCAGCAATGATCCCGATCGACTTCATGCTTTATCTGATTACTCAAGATGTGAGGCACTAGATAGGGGTAGAAGGCAGAGCTGTAAGACAACTCAAGATGAGGCGAGTGGTTGCGAGGGACTGGCTGTTTTATTTGTCGTCAGTCCCGCCTCATCTATTTACATGAGCCATGCCATTCTCGGCGAACTCCGTGTTGAAAGACAAAGACACTAATAAAAGACATGTTGCAGGTTTGTGCAGCCTTGGTGCCGAGTCGGGCCTCGAAGCGGGCTTCTTGTGGAGTCAACTCAGGCCATTGCCGGAGTGTCGCTCGCTACACTGAAGATCGTCCAACGGGAGGCGCTGGCTTGGCTCGTTGACCTTCCACATGGGGCATCACAGCGAGGGGTAAACAGCACTGACGACCTTGTTGTGGCGTCCACATGGCGTTGAGTTAGCGCTATTCGTCCACCAGTTTCTGGTGCTTAGCCGTGCCGATGCATCCGTCTGGGCAGGGCTAGGCAGGGGCTTGCACAGCCTGTAGAAACTGGGGAAACGGCCATGTGCGAAAGAGTCACTGAAACGAGAACTAGGCGCGGAAGAGCATTATCCGCGCGTAGCAGAAGAGTAATTATGTACTTCGTACGTTTTCAAATCGAGCAGGGAGGACCTCTGCAGTCGAGTGGCTTATGCACGTCGGCAAAAGTAACGAGACATGACGGATTTCGTGAGACATGTGCGTTGTTTTTGTTTTGCAGTTGGCCTCGCACGTCGCCGATGCATTGCAATATGAACAAATAGAGGATATGCATCTGATGTCACGGCTGCGATGTGGAAGCCGAGATGTGGCAGCCGGGATGTGGCGTTGGTGTTTATATTAGCGAGCCGCCTAACAAACTACACTAGTCAGTCGCGCACCTACGATTTACTTGCCTTCTTGAACAAAATTACTTGAAATCGTTTTTATCTTCATTTCAATCGGTAACGTTATTGATACGGATATCTCGCGGCAAGATTTATTTCTTGTGGACTGCCGCTTCTCTGCATGGCAACTTGACATCAAGTTTAAGGGAGACAGACGCCACTGCACAATCAGTGGTACTGGTTCCCTAGCGTTTCATGAAACAACATCGGCAGCCAGATGAGAACCTATCCATCCCATCAACCATGACGCCTCATTTATTCAAATTTTTCCATTTTGCAATTAGAAACCCTTGACAGCATTATAGAAATTCTCGCCCTGGATCGTAGCAATCTCCAGCTCCAAAGGTGTGGGTTGACGGGAGCCATCCGCACCAGCGAAAGTGCCAGCGCCCCAACCTGAGCCACCGTGGACCTCGTCCAGGTTTGCCAATTGGGCAAAGGACTTGGCATATCCAAGAGGGACGTAGATAATGCCGTGGTGGGCGAGGGTCGACATGGTCGCGAGCGCTGTGGACTCTTGGCCGCCGCCCAGAGTGCCAGTGGAAATGAAGAGACCGGCCTTCTTGCCCCAGAAGCCGCCTGAGGCCCAGATACTGCCGGTCTTGTCCCAGAAAGCCTGCAAAGGTGCCTCAATATCAGCAATGCCCGTTCCGTCTATGGCGGGTGAGTACGTCGAGCGGTTTGCTTACCTTCCACTGAGCAGGGAAGTTACCATATCGGGTAGGGATACCCAGCAGGAAACCATCGTACTCCTTTAGCTTGGCCGGGTCATCGAGGACGGGGACACTGGAGTCCTTGGCGGGAGCGTGCATCTTCGTGAGGACCTCTTCGGGAAGAGTCTCAGGGACCTGGAAGACGTCCGCAGAGCCACCAGCCTTTTCGATGCCCTTCTTCTCGGCATCGGCCAGCTGCTTGATGTGACCGTACATCGAGTACTACAGGAAGAAGACGAGTGTTAGTTACGCATGGTGGAGAAGATCCGGAGCGGGAGAAGGGCGGAAGAGGGAAAGGAAAACGCACGTAAACGATGGCAATCTTGACCATGGCTGCGGTGTTGTTGACGAAAGGCGATGTGTCTGAGGGTGTAAAGCCTGAGTGTATCAATTGGTGTGTGAAGAGCAAGCAAGAGAAACAAGTCGTTGAGTGTGAGAGGGGGCTAGGAAGGTCTTATAGTCTGACGGTCACAAAAGGTGGCAGCAGGAGAGGCGGGGAGAACTGCAAGCTAAGGTTTTAAGTGAAACCCATTGCATTTGGGCAGATCGGTAAATCCACCCGGATGTCCAATTGGCTTCGCATGACAAGGTGGAGCATCTAGTACCTTACAAACCTACCGCTTGTTATTATGTATCACACACTCGTAGTAAGCATGGTTGCTGCGGACGTCACGCCACGCGAGCGCTTGGATTGCATCATGGTTAGCTATCCCCGCGCCATGTGCTTCGTACATAGTCAGTAGGACTGCGTAGTTGTTTCAACACAGAGGGAGATTAGTGTAATGCTGACTGAGCAGTATTAAACAGCTTCTTTGTATACCAGTACATAAGCAATCTTGCACAGTTATTTTTGAAACCCATTCTCAAGAGCTGACTGATTACCTGAACCTTACCAAAGAATTGGAAAACGCAGCTTGCCCCGCCGTTGCGTTGCCGTGGTGGGGTTTCTGATGCATGGCGGGGCATGCGACACGGTTATTTGTGAGCATTTTGGTGAGCTTAGCTAAAGCTTTGATAAGCTAGCATGTGGCGTTGGCAAGCACCGTGTCCTGCTAACCTGCACATTAAAATGGGATTTTCCATCCGATGAGAGCATGGCTTCTTCCCACTGTGGAGTCGACTGGTGACTCTCGAAATGGCTGTTTGGAGACTCCCTCGATGCTGACAGTCGACACTGGCAGCCTCTATTCGTCCACTAAATATGGAAACGGGGCGTCACAATAGCAAACCCTGCTTTGCATATCCTCGTTCTGTATCAAATATCATTTCGCTAAATGGTGTAAACGCTCTATCATGAAAACAAACTCCAGATTCCGTCATCGCTAATACTCAGTCATGGTCACATGTACGCATCATACCTCGTCACCTAGCATCTTGTCGCGCAGATTGCTCACCTACATCAAGCGAAATCTCAGGCCCAATTACAATCTGTGGTAACAACCCGACATAGCTACTCGATCGCTGTCGCTCTTGACGCAGACCTTGTAAGTCCTCACCTCCACCCTCTTGCCCCTGTTGTTCTTCCTGGGCATACTGCGGCGGCGAATGCTCCTCATTAGGCGACACCTCTTCATACTGCGGCGGGAGCGCTTCTTCGTCACCCAAATCAACCTCCACCATGTCTGGACTTGAGCCCAATTGTCCGTCACCCGTTGTGGTGCGAGACACGTCTACATGGGAGCTTGAACGAGATCCTGGGTACGCAGGTGACGCAACATCGCTGTTGACGCTGACAAACGAGCTGATACTGACATCCCGCCGATGGAGGCTGGGTGTCATATCTCTGCTTCTCCGGCCTAAACTAGCCGCATCGGAAAGCAGCCCAGTGTCCTCGCTTTCGAGGTTGCTGACATCGACCCGGCTGCCGTCATGCCGCGCAACGCCGAGGTCTGCATACGACACACTCGACACGGAGCGCAGCCGCTGCTGCCGGGTTTGGGTCGCCTGCTGCTGTAGATCTTGCACGGCCGTATCGTTATTTGCAGCCCGTGTGCGTGACCTGATATCTTCTAATGCGGCATTGTCCCGTCGTCGCCTGGCCGCATCTCTTTCTGCCTGCCGTTGATCCCGCTCTGCAATCTGCTGCCGCCGGGTTTGTCGGATTTGATACATTGTCTCCATTTCCTCATCCCGTAGCGCCTCTTCTTCCTCCTCTGTAGCCATGTTGACAATTATGTCGATGCCGTCTCGCTCGCCTGCTCTGCCTAGAATACGTTCGTTGTTTGATGCCATAGCGCTGTAAGCCGGTAGCGTCATAACGGAGCGTACAGACGTTTGCCTGTCAACATTTGCTGACGAGGCCGTAGTTCGTGTGCGTGTGGCTGCGGAATCACTTGTAGTTGTTGTGTTATTATCTCGCCTCGAGCTAGCCGTTGTACGTTGCAGAGCATGGGATGGCTGTTGCTGCGTCTCGATTGCGTCGTCCGAGGGGGCTGCTTCGTACAAGCGGCTTTTAGCTCTTGCTGCTTGTCTTCGATTCCGGATGGATTTCCATAATACGCAGACGACTGCAATGCTGCAGATTAGCACGATAAGCGCAATCGGTACCTGAAGGCAGCATGCATTATTAGTCGTTTGTTAGGTGGATGCCTCGCCAACCTTCCGTATAGCTGAGATTGGGCGAGTCTCGGCCTTGAAACTTACGATGGCAATATAGACATCTGCACGTCGAGCAAGGCGATGCAATTCCGGCTGGTCGTTTCGACCATTCATGTCGTTGTGGTTCAGGCTTGGAGCTGACGCAGCAGACGACCGTCTCGGTAGATGCATGTCGTCTCTCTAAGCACCGTCGAATCGAAGGCTATTGGGCGCGCCAGTGTCATTCACCCTTTCGAATCGTTTTGGCACAAGAAGCAAGAGAATGTCAAATTCGATGTAGAATCATCAATGGACAGTTTGGCACCGCCTAGCCACGAGACGCACCATCTTCCAAGAGACGAGGCTTTCAGGCTTTCAGCCTGTGGCCGGGGGTACCGCTCGTTCGTTGTAATACATGGGCGCTGGCTTTGGGTGGCCGATCTGCTGGCGGCGGCAGCTCCACAGCCTGTGGCTTCTCGTATTGGGCCAGCGACTGGTCGACAATTAATCTGCAACTGCTTTGCCACAATACTGCGCCTCTACCACGCCATGGGATCTTCTTATATAGTGGGGCGCCATTAATGCTGTCCAAATCACGCTTCTAAGAATGCGATGGGAGCCGCTCCATGACGACTGGCGTTTCTCAGAAAAGTACATCGGTTATTCTGCTGCGCTTATACACTGGAGAAACTGAGGGCTGCAAAGTATAAAAGTTCAATGTTACGACCCAAAATTGAGAATGCAGGTGGGGTTTTTACTAAAGACTCAAAATTTCTATCCAAATCTCTTCTCAAACTTCTTAAACATACCCGTCATGCCCCGCTCCAGTCGCGCCGCATTCTCTTCCAGCTTTCCCCTGGATTCTTTCTTGTTCACCTGCTTGTAGTTGTGACCCATGGCCTCACCTTCTGTTGGCTGATAGACTTGCTGGTGAATGGAATAGTCTAAACCTCCTTGCTGCGCAGGTGGAGAGCTGTTATATGAGTAGTTAGAGTAGCCCCCTGCTGGCGGCGCTGGAAGGCCTGGGCTGGTCAATGGAGGTGTTGGTTCCTTGGGCGCAGTCGCGACTGGAGGACCAGCAAAAGCCGGAGCCGCTGGTGTTGCCGAGTTTGATCCATACGTGTCGGGAAGGCCTGGAGAAGCTACGCCTGGATGAACTGGCATCGTCTGTGATCGCTGGATTCCGGGCTGAGGTGGCCCAGCGAATTGGGGAGGTGACATTGGCGGGCTAGCCAAGTTATGAGGTAACCCCGGGCTAGAAAGCCCATGCTGGAACTGCGACTGAGGCGGATGCGCTGGCGTGAATGGTTGTCTCTGGTAGTCATACGCAACTGCAACTGCCACAGGATTAAGAGGGTCTTCATCAGGCGGAGGCGTCTTTTCCCTATGCTTGACTGTCTCTGGAGCTACCGGCGCAGCGGGATTGTAAGCCATCGGTGTGAAGTTGGCGGGTTGCTGCGGCGGCGGAGGAGGAGGCGGCAAGTTGTCCATTGAATGACCAGTACCAGAGGATTCGGGTGCTCCGTTTTGAGAGGCGGAAGCCACAGAGTCATTGCGATGCATATACTGAGGATCGGAAATTGCTGCATTTTCCAATTTTTGCACGACACTGCTCATACCGGGCTGCTGAGCAGGCGGAGGTGCCGGTTCATCAAGCACTTCCACTTGCCCTGGCGGCAAGACCCTTCTTACGCCGTTAACGAATTGAAGCGCATCTTGCTGTGTCCAGAAATAAATGTCGAGCGAGTGTAGCTTGTAGTGGTATTTGTTCTCGTTTCTGGGGTCGTAGGTAGGCAGATGCCACTCATTTTGGTTAACCGCGTCGGCCACAATAAGGGCCACAGCACAATGCTGCTTGTATGAGTATCGGACATGAGTCTGGTCCAAGACTAATTGCGAAGATTAGATTTCTTGCATCACAACAAGCAAGGCCGATACTTACAGCCCTCAAATGCGTCCTGGTCATCGGTGCCTGGATTGTTGGCAACCTCAATACGGCAGCGACGCTCGTTGGCATTCTCAAAGAGGTACACGTAGGAACCTTTGTCGAATCTATGGTGGCGCGGTGCCACTTCTGCGCCAGAGTAAAAGTAATGGATATCTCCGAAGCTGCGCAGAAGGTGAGCCAAACAACTTTGCTGCTTTCAAAACACGGCGTCTCTTACAGAGTGGCTACATTTTCTTCTCCTGGTCTTGTTGCCATTTCAGTGAATGCGCTAGCAAGACTATGGCGGTTATCGTCGCAAGATGTCCGCAATTGCGTGATATGGTATTGTTAGAGAGGGAAATGCTCAGAGAGCCATGAACTTTGTCGGTCGCAAATGGTGCGACATCTGTACGACAAGGGCCGCATGCCCTTTTAACAGCCACCGCGGCGTTTGATCTACGGCTCTCCTGTACCGCTCCATGTTACATGCGACCAGTGACGAGTCGTGGTGCTGCCCGCAATGGTGTTGAGGTCGGCGCTTAAACGCATGTTAGTGAGGAGGTCTAGCCAATGGGATGTGTGTGATGCAGCCTGGCAGGCTGCGCCAATGTTGAGTGCGAGCACCAGCTCCACAGCGCCGCCGGGATCCAGTTTCTGTGAGCCGACCCACGTGATTCCGCGTGTTTATCGTGAATTGAGCGCAGCCAGGCATCCACGACTTCATTTCATCTCCGAAGACTCTGACGCGATTTAGACGTGGGTAAGAAAGATGCACTGGCGCGCAGCCAAGCTTGTACGGATGGAGAATAAAATACGGAACCGTAACGCTCCTTGAACATGGCATCACCAGAGGAACCTAAGGATGAGGTTGAAGAGGTTGTTGCTGCACTCGAGGAGGACGAGTTCAAGACGCTCAAGTACCATTTGTTGGGACCTTCGCTGACGAAAGCGGGACAAGATGAAGTTGATCAGAGCAAGGTAATACGAAGACTGAAGAGAGAGTGAGTGAGCCAATCGGCTGATACATTTGTCAAGGTCTCAGAAATTATTTACAATGCTTCGAAAGGCTCTAAATTCTTCACGCGTGAAGAAGAGCGCGACAAGATTCTCACTCAGAAAATTGAAAATATTCTTCACCGGAAGCAAGAGCTTGACAAGGTCGACTTGACGCGCGAACTACGTAATTCAGACCGCCTCATCGCGGAGCTTGAGCTGTCCCGAGACCTGACACAGCACGTTGTGCACGTGGATTGCGATGCCTTTTACGCAGCCGTGGAACAGCTTGAGCGGCCAGAGCTGAAGGAATTGCCTTTTGCCGTAGGAGGCGGCGTGCTAACAACGTGCAATTATGTCGCTCGGCAATTTGGCTGTCGGTCAGGCATGGCTGGATTCGTAGCAAAGAAGCTCTGTCCACAGCTCATCATGCTGAAGCCAGACTTTACAAAGTACACTGCCAAAGGCAAAGAAGTTCGCGAAGTTTTGGCAAACTACGACCCCCGCTTTGAAAGCGCCAGTATTGACGAGGCCTATCTCAACATCACCGAGTACTGTGAAACACACGACATGGGCCCTGCCGAAGTGGTGGAGCAAATGCGCCGGGAGGTCCACGAAGCTACGAACATCACCATCTCTGCTGGGATTGCGGCGAATGCGAAGCTGGCCAAAATTTGCTCAAATTTCAACAAACCCAACGGACAGTACGTCTTGCCTCGTGAACGGAATGCCATTATGGCATTTATGCGAGAATTGCCGACGAGGAAAGTACCCGGCGTTGGTCGAGTACTGGAAAGAGAACTCCTCGAAATTGGCGTTAAAACGTGCGGTGACCTTTATGAATTGCGCAACTACCTGCATCCTCTTTTTGGGGACAAGACTTTTGAGTTTTTGATGCAATGCTATCTGGGTCTCGGCCGTACAAGAATCCAACCGGCGGAGGAATATGAGCGCAAAAGCGTTGGAACAGAGAGCACTTTTCGCGAAATGTCAAACCCAGATCAGCTACGAGAAAAACTCCGCTCAACAGCAGAGGCATTAGAAAAGGATATGAGACGGGCGGAGTGCAAGGGTCGCACTCTGTGTATCAAGGTCAAGCTCCACACTTTTGAAGTATACACCCGACAGATTGTGCCACCACGAGCGGTTTATCTTGCAGATGACCTCTACAGCTTTTCTCTCCCCATGCTTACGAAACTGGAACAAGAGATGCCTGGGATGAAACTACGCTTAATGGGACTCAGGTGTACACATCTTATCAGCACCAAGAAGCCTGACACACGAGCATTTTTCGGATTTAAAGCACGGCGCAGCGAAGACGGGTTGGTGACGGACACGGGCGCCGTGAAGAGAAAAGCAGGGGAATATGACCATGTACCAAATTTAGACGAAGATGAGTTGCCTGAAGATGCAGCTGCTGATGCAGCTGCTGATGACCAAGACCGCAGACATGGCAAAGAAATTGTGCCGAATCCGAAAAGGGAAGCTACTCCAGAAGAAGAAGAGTGGTGGGACTGTCCCATCTGTCTACGTCCACAGGCTGCAAATGAGAGACAGTTCAACGAACACATTGACTTGTGTCTATCACGACAAACAATACGTGACGCAGTACAGGCTGATGATGCGGAGAGGCCTCAAAGTTCTACAAAGGAAACGAACGTGAATAAGCGCCCCAAGGCAATAGAAAAGAAAAAGGGCAAGAGTGGTGCTGTTGACCCACGTCAGAGGCGACTGTTCTTTGGATAGATATCTGAAAGATTATGAGTTATGATATTAATGATACTGTAAATTGCAAATCAACCAATTCATATCAAGTGGATGATGCTTTGGTGACATTAAATTAACTTGGGATTACCCTAGAACCCAAAGGCATTCTCGTCTTCGACATAACCCCAATCTACAATGTAGTCAGTATAAACCCCACAGACTAGCTCGCGGAAGCGAAGAAATACTTTACCTCTCAACGCAGGCAACGCAGCCTTTTGAATCATAGGCGGCGGTCCACACAAGAAAACCACCGACCTTTCTCCAGGCGGGAACAGTACATCCTTGATAATCTCCTCGGTCACATGCCCCTTTAACCCCTTCCAATCCTCACCAGCCTCACTAAGCACATGCGCAACTTTGAGCTGGCCGTTTGAATTCTTTTCAAAGTCTGACAATTCTTCGTGCAGCAGGATATCAGCCTGTGTCTTGTTTGCGTCGACGACGCGTAGCTGCGTCTTGTCGCCCTGTGTGAGCAGCACGCGTGCCAGAAGCGAGTAGCCCGGTGTTAGTCCCGAGCCGCCGAGGACCATGGAGACGCGATCAAAGTGGCGCTCGCGGCCTTCAATGACAAAGTTGCCGTTGCCGTTGTAGACTATGTCGCCTGTTGGACCGCGAATTTCGACTTCCTCGCCGAGGGGGATGCAGTCTAGGATATTGGACATGGCGCCGCCGGGCTGGTCGTCGTTGGGAAAGTACGTCTTGACAGTAAGGTCAAAGGTGCCGTCGCCGTCTCTATTAGACGCGTGCGTCTTGTTGTTCCCTGTTGCGTCACCATTGACGTGCGCAGTTGTCGTTTTGTCATATTGGAGTGCGGGAAGCAGGGGACGTGTGGGCGTGTAGCTGCGTATGAGCATCCTGTCTTTTAGATGAAAACCAATTTGGATATGCTGGCATGTACCAAGTCCGAGGATGGCCTTGTCACCGGGGAGAAGGAAGGTGTAAGTGCGTGTGTCGGCGGAGATTTGCTCGCGGTTGATGAGCTTGACGGGCACCCAGCGGTGTTTTTGGAGCGTAATTTTGCCGTCGTCGCTTGCGGAGGCGGCTTTTTCTTTGGCGGCTGCTTCTGCGTTTTTCTTTATAAATTGGGCGGCCTTTTCGGTTACTACTCCAAGGCAGCACTCTTGTAGTAGACAGTGTTTGTTAGAAGAGGGAGCTAGAATGGGTGGTGTTGGTGGAGCACTTACCGTTGAGTTTCTTGTAGGCATAGTCGTCATGGATAGACGCAAAGTCATCCGAAGTATCCTGGTGAACCTTGCCCGCATGGCCCAAGATGGATGCCGAACCACCAGGGTGCCAGTTCAGGACGCTCGTCACATCATACACCTTGCCATCCACCACAAGCCAGCAGTCATCGGGCTGATCATGCTTCTCAATCTCTTCACGGGTAAACTCCTTTTGTGGCGCACCGGAATCTTGCTTTGCTGCCGCAATCTGGTTCTCAACGCTAGGTTTCATCCAGCCCTCGTCGCTCTGAGGATCAGTGGGATGACGAAACCGGATAGCAGGGACATCCGAGCCTTGCTGGTCAACCATCTCGGCTTTGACGACGTACCAGCAGTTATTCATCATCCCCATAATGTTCCAGTTATGGTCTCGCGGCTGCGTATTCTTGAAGACGTTGAAGCAGCGCACTGTTATGCTCTTTGCGCGAAGGAGGTGCAGCATCTCGACATCAACGTGCCAATATACCCATGTCCAAAACTTGTTGCCATGACGGATGGGGTATTCTGGCAGGGTTCTGATGCAGTAAAGCCATGTTTCGCCACCATCGAGAGAAACCTCCACGCGCTGGACTTCGTGGCCGCCACCATCGTAGGCGAGTCCCGCGATACGGAAGGACTTGCCCTTGCGTGCGTCGGAGAGCGGGATCATCTCGCCTTGTGCGGGCTTGACAATGACAGAGTTTAGATTTTGCTCGTTACACGCTGTATCGGGGTGGCGGAAGAGAGTTTCCGCAAAGGGCCCGTCCTTTTCGGTGACGAAAGCTGGGAGGACACGGTTGTCCCAGATGTGGTAGTGAGTGTCGTTTTCATGGCTACTGATCCAGATGCGCTTCAGCCACTTAACGCAGCGCCCGCCAACATAGCCGGGGATCATGATGCGGGCGGGATACCCATGGTCAGGCGGGAGGGGAACATTATTCATCTGGTAGGCGAGCATGACATCGTTTTGCGGATCCATGGCATACTGAAACGGGATGCAGGTCGAGTACTTGCCATCACTGGGCTCGTCAGCGCCTTCAAAGTTGACCCAGAACCTTTTCCCGCGCTCCTCGGTAAGATTTTCTGGGACTCCTACGTGCAGAAGCACATCGCGCATCAGAGCACCCTTCCAGTATGCGCAGCTTACCCCGGCAGGTCCCCAGCCAAAACCCTTACTCTTGCGAATCATGTTGAGTTCCTTCCGTCTGTTGCCATCGCAAGCCAGCGCAATCGGGATGTTGATCGGCTCAAACTTGGACTGGATCTCGTCCATGGACAAGCTCGTCGTCTTGCCATCAAACTCGACATCAACTTTGTGAAACTCCCACAGCAGCCTCGGTACGGCGCCATGGTTGCGCACATAATGCAGCTCATTGGGGGTGATGAGGCCAGCGTCAAACAGGTGGCTTAGGTGCGGTTCGGCATTGAGCGGGTGCTTGCCAGTGAGACGGATGAGATCGGAAGAGCGCGGCAGCCAGTTGTCCGGGCTAAACTGGTCCTGCTCATCGATGGAGACTTGGATGCGATGCTGGCTCAGCGGGGAGATTTGCTTGCCATTGTTTTCCTTGAGTCCGTAAATGTAGTCCTTTTCGTGTTCTAGCGCGCGTAGCAGAGCGAGCTCTTGCGGCGTGTACTTGTCGGCAAGGCCTTGGTCCTTTGTCTCGCCCTGGCCCTTGCCGGTGGCGTATGCCTCGTTGTGCTTGGCCTCGTCTGAGTCGCGCTTCCACTCGTGCTCTTGTTGGTGTTGTACTTTTTGCGACTTTTCGGCCTTTTCTTGCTCCTTTTGGCGCTTCTTGATGTTGGCGGGCCAGTTTTGCTGAGTCTTGACAAAGTCTTCGGTCGTGTCGAGAACGAATCGCCATCCGAGAGACTTGTTTTCTGGATGTCGGAGATGAAAGTCCTGAATAGCCAAAGGAAAAGGAGTCGGTCAGTATTTTCTTTATGTTTTCTTTAGGGGAGGCGAGGTTGGTGTACCTCTTGGTGTTGAAGTATGTCACGAAAGTTGAGCAGCTTCCCAGAGTAATATTCGCGATTCACTTCTTTACGTTCTCGTCTCGCCTTGTCAATCTCTCTCTGATAGCCCACATCGTCATGCGGGCCCTGATCGTGCGTCAGGCCGGGGACCCTAAAGTTGCGGTTCCTGTAGCCGGTGCGATGCTGGTGGCCGCCGCCCCAGTCGGGCTCGTTTTCGATTTCCTGGGCCGAAGAGCCAGGATGAGGATGGACCGTGGTGGTCCAGTCTTGTGTCGAAGACGCCATTTAATTTTTGGGCCTTGGGGATTTATCAATTGATCAGCCAAAGGGTAGCGAATTCCTGGCGGCTAAGTCACGATCTGCAGGCCCCTTGCAGAGAGGGTCGCATACACGGGGCGCAGGATATATTACGTCCTGCGAGATGAATCCAGAATGCAATCAACCTTGCAGCTTCGATGAAGTAAACAGAAATCGGAGGGGTGGCAGCTCCAATGTACTTTAAGTCAGGCACAGCGTGTTAAGTAAAACAAGTTCCGTCATGGCCGACAAAGGGCATCCGCGGAGAAAGTTGGCTAAACTACTAGGGACCTTCGCTTTTATTAGGCTTGCCAAAATGTCAACGTCACTGTGCCGTGTAGTGGTCCCGAATGGACTGGGGTAGGCCAATAAGTGGTGCTGCTTTTGCCCATACAACGCCCATTTCTTGACGGTTGCGGGCAGCAAAGTAGGCGGTGGGTGCCAAGCCACTGACATCGGACATCGGAGCTTACTGGGGCCGTTGGTGCCGGTTACCCGTACAAAGGCGACCAGCTCTTGGCCAGATTTTGGCCGTTGCCATTGTCTCTTTACGGACCAATGTCGCAGGTTCACATCTCTGCAGATGCTTGGCAATCAAGCATGGCGAATTGAAACATTGAAAGACTTCGTTGCGTCATGGCGGCGGCTAGTGCCCGCTGTAGCCGGATCTCGTAGAGCGACCATGTGGGTCGTGAATCGATCCGATGAAGCAAGCACACCATCACGCCGTTGTAGTTGGCCGATATTAGGGAGTCAACAGTTGGCGCTGTTTGGCAATTCAAGACTCACGTGGTAGACAGTGCAATATCAAGCTTTGACGTGGCTAAATGCTTCTTTCTTTTGATGTCTATCGCTACATATGCAGGCCACCTGTCCACCAACTACGGACAGGTCGTCCTGGGAAATGTGCACAGCTGCTCTATCGGGTGAAATGTTTACAGCTCATCCTTCTGTATAACATTGTTAGCATGAATCGTCTGTATCTCAAACATTGTATATGCTTACAACGCCGTCGATGCCCACCAGCTCCGTTTCAAAGACTGTACAGTGATTAGCCTGTGCACGTAATGTTTCCAATCGATTCGAAACGAGTATAGACGTACTGAGCGTGGCGCCGCCGGGAATGGGGCCAATACCGCGGTCGCCGTATCCGTATTCGGGGGGGATAGTAAGGGTTCTAAGAAGCTATCAGTACGCAGGTCCAACGTGGTCGCGCCGCCCGTCCAAACGCACCTCTTTTCGCCAATGCACATGTCCAAAAGACCTTGGTCCCAGCTGTATGTCACGTCCGCTGTTAGCTTTCGGTGTATTGTTTCTTGTATCATCGGCGACGAGAGACTGACCCCTTGATGACCTGGCCGCTGCCAACCTTGAAGGTCAATGGCTGGCCGCGGTCGTAGCCTGAAACGCAAATGTTAGCAATTCGTCGCCTCTCCCACCGAGTTTTTCTCCCGAGCAAACTCCCAGAAATTGGTACGTACTAGCATCAAACTGCTTTCCGCTGTCGGCCAGCGTACCACGGTAATGCATCGAGACTTTGTCGCCCTTTTGCGTCTTGCGATCGCACTCGACCTTGTGGGTAACTTCGATGTCGAGGTCGGCGGCGGTGGCGCTGACGGCCAGAGCGGCGACGGCGCAAAAGATGGCGGCAGTTTTCATTCTGAGATGTGATGCAGTGCAATTGCAGTATACAAAGGGTAAAGGGGGGCGGGTAAAGGCGAGAGAGTGGACGTAGTCGTACTTGCTTGAATTGGGAGAGGGAGAGGGAGAGAAGGGTTGCGGAGAGGGGACAAGGCCAATTGGAGAAGTGGCCTCTGGAGAGTTGGCGCCCCCACAACTGCAACATGTCACGGTTGCACTGAAGACTCACTAGCTAACCGTCGATCCCCACGCTGTCATTGGCGAAGGAACGGATATTGTGAGAGGTTGTTGCGCAGGAATATGCGTGTTTGGTAATTACAAAGTGTTCAATTCGTACTGAGCATCGGCGGCGCAACTCAGCCGGCCTAGGATCATTTGCGCCAATTTTTGTTTTACGAGATGTACATATCAGCCATACGAATGGCAGCTTACGCAATACGGCGCCGTCGGCGAAGCTGCCGTGTTGAGTCCTTTTTTCGTTACGCAGGCTAGCAGCAGCATGTCGGTCGCCAAACCAAGAAAAGCCAAGATCCGCAATGACGACGTAGCAACAGTTGAGCCCAGCAGAGGGGAAACTCGTCATCAGCGTCAGAGAACGCACGAGGGAGATTCAGTCTAGCCCAAGAGGTCCAGGACGCCTCACTCTCGGCCGGAGCGAGCAGACGCAGCAGCAGGTGACGGCCGCACAGTGCACAAGTGGCACAGCACAAGTAACACGAACGAGTCAAGTCAAGGTTGAACAAGAGGCGTACAAACAAAGGCCGGGCAACATTATGCAGGCTGATCGGCATGAGTTCCGCTGCAGAACCGTTTTCTGGGATGCTTCCATGGTGTTTCTCGCGCCCGAGGCGGAAGGTTGGGGGGGGGGGGGGGGGGGGGGGGACACGATAAGGCGCAAATGGCTGCCTCGTCATGTGGCACTCATGCAAGTTTACATGCACATTGTGTGACACTTTGACGCGGCACCACGTCAGGATCCTGCGCGAACCCGGGGGTGTTTTTGGTGAATGTGTCTTGATTGGAAATGAGTCGTCTTTGACAAATGTGTCCATGTACTCGCCTTTCCGTTGCGTTCCATGACATAGCAAACCAGGTTAGCCACTTTTTCTGTTTATAAGCAAGATGGTACATGTAAGTGCTGCATACATGCTCCAAACGCCAACCAAGCCCATGGCACACACGCATGTACGTCTGCAGGAAGCTTGTGTGACACCAAACCACACCCTCGGCGCATTGGTGTAACAACCTGTTTACTCTGATTTTCCCTGGTTCCTGCATGGTTCGTGTCACGGAGTGTAGATGTGTGGTGTAGATGTGTGCGATAGGTCATAATGCGCAAACGACGACATCGAGACGACACACGGCGAGGAAGCCAGAGTGAGCTGTGATGAAGGCATTACGTGGCCTAACGTGAATACGTATCATTTGTGCAGTGCTCAATTTTACACTGCACTTCGTATTTCTTGAATTATTTTTTTTTTAAACATTTTAGGGCGGCGGGGCTGTTTCAACTTGCCTCAACATTGGATGAACAAGGCGTCGATGGAACGAGGCTTGCGGCAGTGCTGTCTGTACCAGATACGTTTGCTTACTTTTGCCCTGGGTTCCAATTAGGCAACGAATGTTTCGTAGTGTTTTTTGCGTGTTATCATGACCATTGTCACAAGACTGAGGTGTTTAAAAAATTTAAAGGACAAAAAGGGAAGAAGAAGATCGCGCCTTGGTAGTGGGCGGCGTGAGTTTCAAGGCGAGACACGCAGTTCACGGGTGGTCGAATCCTCCTCACTGTCGCAGCCTGAACGCCATTGTCCATGACATGCACTGCAAGATGCATAGTCGAGACAATTTCAAGGCGTGAATGTGAATCTTCGGCGCAAAATGAACCACGGATTCATGCTCACATCCCATGGAGCGCGGGTGCAAGTCGACGAGACCAACTGTAGAGTAGTGCAGCAATCTGGTCACGTTGGACAAGAAGCGTTGCAGAAAAAGTGAAGCGACAGCGAGCAATGCACCTTGCTTGCTTCATCAGCTTTTAAAAAAAAAAAAAAAAATCAATAACTCTCTCCTATTAGCCCCTGTCTGGCGTGCAATGTACGATGCTCCCCCGTACATCTGCGATGAGGCTTGCATGTTCCCTTGCCCATTGTCAGTAAAGGCAGACAGGCCATGCCCACATTGCAGTCACACGCCCCCCTCCACCAAGAAGCCATTTGCCAGAATCGATGTGCCAGTGACCCAAGATCCTGGCTGTGCCCCCTGCTACTGTACCTACTTTGCGCACACGCGCCTTGAAAAGGGCCCTCTTGGTTTCACGCCGTGGTTGCTGATAGGCTAGGCGTGCAGCAAGGCAAATGCGCCGTTGTGCGCTTGTGGCCGATGTTACTCATTGCTTGGCTTTTCGTTCAGAACACTCGCGTGAGGGTCGACAACTTGGGATTGGCCAATGGAGGCTGGACTTGTTATCAGAGAATGCAGAGCGTCTTATTCGTCAATGCATTCTACTCTGGCCGGACCCTCTTGGGGAAAATTGCCCAATTCCATCCATTGCTCCGTCGTGCTCTTCGTCCCATGTTACGTACGTACATGTGTGTGTATACTGGCACGTATTATTACCGCGTCAATACTTCCATGCTCAGCAGATTGGCCAGCTTCCCCACAAAATGCCCAGATGTTCCTTCACAGACTGCCGTGCCTTGCCTGAGACGAAAAGACAAAGACCCTCCACAAGGCTGGACCAGGGACCGTAGCCCCACGCTTTTTAAGCTCAACCGCCGCCTCGTCGTCTGCTTTGCAGTGGCCGTTTTTCTACTTTTGTTTTAGCCGCGTTGTAGACCACCCCCACCAAACACCAGGCAGTAACTCTGGTCGACAAGACACTTGGGGAGACAAACCGTCTGTATTCTGGTTTTCTCTCTCTCTTTTTTTTTTCAACCTCTATTAGCATTCTCCAGTTTCAGCATGAGTCACCTGCGTTAAATCCCCACGTAGCTTGCAACCAATACACGCCCCGTCCCCCAGCCCAGCCTTGTAAGCCCCGGTTTCGTTCGTGAGGCTCATGAAGGTAATTCCCAGTAAAACTGTTCAACACGACACCTCTGCCAAGATTCTATCCACGCCCCCTGTCGTTCGTCGTACTCTGCCCTCCAAGTCTCGTCTTCCCACCCGTTTCGCCCGCCTCGTCCTCCCAACTTCCACGCCCCGGCCCGTCACTCACAGACGCCCCCCGCGATTTCCTGGTACCTGCCTTACAAAGGGTTGAGTCACGATTTTGATCTTGTGGCCCGAAAAAAGAGGCATTGCCTCATAACCTGCCGTGTTCGCCCCGCCTGTCAAGAAGGAAATAACCGTTACTGGTGCTGCCCTTGCCTCGTTCTGCTCTCCCGGGCCACCGAGCCAAGGGTTCCACTTTAACCCTCTGTGATGCCTGGATGCTGTGCGCGGCAGTGCACCAGTCCAATGCTGTGCTTCCCTCTCTTGCTGGCACTTGTTTCTCCGTCTTTTTTTCTCTTTCTCTCTGGTTCTTACCTCTTGCTATACTGTGCTACTGTTGTTTCGTTTTAGTACAAATAGCCATGGAGGCCCCGTTGGAAATTGGACTCTTCTCTTCTTCATTCTCGGCATCAAACACTTTATATCTGACTACACTTATACATACACTTGACACTTGAACACTTGAACAATCAAGACCCTTTCTCATCTTTGATAACTTGAGCCTATTTCATCATCCACCAATATGCCCTCTTCCAAATACTACTCTTCGTCCCCCAACTCCGGCAGCAGCCGCTCTACTAGCTCCAGCTCTACTGGAAGCTACGGGTCTTCCAAGGCCTCCTACTATAGCTCTTCTTCCAAGCCTTACGGTACTTGCACACTCTTTTCACTGCCTTTCTTGGAACATAAACTAACTCGCAATCAAGGTTCTTCTGCGAGCAGCTCCAGCAGCTCCGGAAAGGTGACGCACCACCGCAAGACCGACCACGAGAAGGGCTCCCCATCTCCATCTTACGGCGGTAGCTACCGTCGTTGATAAAAAAAGGCAAGATGAGCTTTACAGGACCCTCTCGACAAGCTCAGCCTTACAAGCCGCTTTGGGGCTTCTCATTCGACCCTTGTATTCTTATGCCGCTGCGACGAATTCGTTCCTTTTTTTTTTTTCTTTTTTGCAGTTTTTGGACATGATGAACACGATAGAACGATTACTTTGCGAGAAACAAAAACATTATTAGAGGATACACACATACACATATTATATTATTAGCGGGCCTCAAGGCTATGGGGTATACAGGAAACGGTTACAACACACCTGGAACGATTACGAACACACTTGATAGAATATACTTATAGAGCGAAAGATCGGTTATGTTTTTGAATTGCTGCAGCTAGGAGAAGCCTCAAGTGCGACTTGTCAATGGAACGATTGCTATTTTTTCTTAAAAAGAAAGGAATATTCCCTCATCCCGTGTGTGTGTGTGTGCGCGTGTGTGAAATTGGACTTGGTGTGTCGTCGTCGTAGTAGTAGTACTTTGTGACACCACACTTTTTTGACAGGTTACTTTTCGGCAACTACCCGTTTTCAGATGACGCGCATGAGATTGTTGGCGTCGTGCAACCCCAGATTCCTAACCCCGGGATATTATGCCACCCTTCCCCGGGGGGGAGGGGAGGCTGCGTGGGCTGGGTTGGCACTTGATACGGCTGGGCTTGCGAACCAATTGGCGAATCATTTTTGAGCTTCTTATTATAGAACGGACAAAAAAAGGATAATCAGCAAGGATGTGTGGTATGTGTGCGCGCGCACATGTTTGTAAGTCAGGCAGCAAAGTAGGAAATGAGAGGGGACTCTATGGTTGGTCCGGCGGAGAGACATGCCTAAGGTGACACTTTTTGAATCCTTGCCAGTTTCAGGTCATTTTTATAGCAGGATAGATTTTCTGCCTGCGTCAACCTGAGATTTCCGGCGCAGGGGCATCACAAGTCTGCTTCTCTCTCCCTTGGCTCGGTGGCCAGGCTTCCAGGCTTCCAGGCTTCAATGGTCGCCCAGCCGGGGCGTAACAAAGGCGCGGTTTCTCGTGATACAAGACACATCCAAGTTGAAATAGTAGTATTCCTGCGTAACACAGAAGAGTAAAAGTAGATGAGCCGATAATAACTGAAAAAGTACTAAATCCAAAAGTCCCAAATCACAAGATAGATGCCCTCCGATTCCGTCCAGCCTCGATATATGATGGTAGTATATTTCCCTTCGTTTTCTTCCCTTTTTAGAGTGGAAATTTATGGTTGGGGTTTTTTTTCTTTTTTCTTATTTTCTTTTGGTTCGCGTTTGTTTTTCCTTTTGTTTAGTAATTGGAAATGGTCAACGCACCCAGAATCATCTAAGCACCACCCTCACGCTTAGCGTATTCCTCTTCAATTGCCTCTTCATATCGCTCCTCGGCAGTGCGAGGATCCTCCTGCAAGACGCCGTCCTTGACCAGCTGCTCTGCGGTGGGTCGGTGGGAGATTTTGTCGTTGAGCTTGTCTTCGAGCATGTGCTTCTCGAGCTACAGGTTGTACGTACAATGCGTTAGTAAAAGAAAGTCCATCTTCAGCCGCAGGTGTACTTGATCGTCTTCATGCGCCATGGCAGTTCGTGTAGTACATGAGCTGCCCTGTCGCAAGCGGGGGAAGAGAGATGTCGCTAGCTTTCTCGGGTCGCGGCATGGACAAAGCTGGGGGAAAATGCCCACGTCCTCTGTACACAAGTGCATGCCGCGCGCATATAATGGATACCTAATGACTTACTTCTTTCTGCTGGCCGAGGAGACCGGGGGCTGCGGTGGATGCAGGCAAGATGTTTTCTGTTTTCGGGTAGGCGCATGTCAGTCGCTGCATCTGACAGATTGCGATGAACCAAGAGAAGGGCGCGCAAAGAGGAGCTGTAAAAGGGAAACCAAAGTGAGGCGGGAGAAAAGAGGTTACTCGAGACGTGACATGTCATCTCGAGTTGAAGTAGCACAAAAATGCTGTTCTGGGCCTTCTGTAGGTTCACGTACTGCCAACTAGCTCAGCACGATCGGGACGGTGCATGAGATGGTTCTCCAGCGAGTTCTTGCGCTCGTGATCGGGGCGACGGACGGGCGAGATGGGGGTCTCGTCGACGGAAGCGGGCTTGTTATCGGCAGAGTCGGCCATGATGATGATGACGTAGAAAGTCGTGAGACTGTGTGGTTTGTTTGGTTGGCTCCGAGTAAACAAGAGCCGCGAAGCTTATTGGAGGTGGGTAGAAGGTCAGTTACACAAAGGCAGTGTATATGTATATGTGTATATGCGCGTATGTAGGCAGATGCACCCGTCTCAAGATGGGAATCGAACAAGACAGATGGACGAAAAAGTGTACAGGTTCAAGTTGAATCAAGCTCACAGCCGTGGCGAGAGGCAAGAGAAAAGAGGGGTGGGCGGCAAGCTTTATGCCTTGTACTGCCTTGGAAATGCAGCTGTACTAAACGGTTTTGGAGTGGTGTGACGGCCGCCAGAGCAACTGATGAAGAGCCGGCGCCCCAGTATTATTAGCAGAGTGGTCGCCCCTCACCAGCTCTCCACTCTTTGATTGGCATGTGGGCGATGCTACCCCGCAACCGCTGCCGGCGCCTGTAACAGAGTTGGTTGGCGGGGGACGGGTGTTAACGCGCTGTCACTGAAGAGGATGGGACACGGGAGACTGCACTGAAATTGGCATTGGAAATGGGAATTCCGCAAAGTGGCGCTAGAATGCCATGATATTAGGATGTGCTGAGGGTACGCTTCTTCCTAGAAAAGTGGGATTCTTAGATGGAGCGCATATACAAGACGCAGCCAAGAGCACTGGTGCAGTCGGCCTGTCCACTTATTACCGTTGATATGGCTGCCGACAGACCGGAGCCGATCTATAGTTTTAGCCTGGCTACAAGTAAAGAAATGTGGCCCGTGGTAATGTATTAGGATTTTTCAGAGCGTTGGTATAGATTTTAAAGGCGTGAGTAGATATTAGATGCACTGTACAGCCATCTAAAGAATGACTACGCGGAGCCCTCTTTGTCCCCTGCCGCACATGAATCGCGGCGAGTCGCCCTTCCAGCAGGCGACTAAGGTTTACTGTGATGCATTTTGACGGCTTCAAAGCGTCGTCAATTAAATGTCCAAAAATTCGTAACAGGTCTGGGACGGATATGTATTCACTCTGCCTCGTTGAAAGATCTTCATCAGCCGCAGCTCATCCTCCGTCCCATCACGTTTCCCAAATCTCAGCTTTCTTATATTCAGAGCACAATGACGTTGTAATGCCACTCGTCTCTACTCCCAATTGGCTACCCACAACGTCTTGCGCCACTGATGCGCGGCCACTGAGGCGGTGCGGCCCAGGTTTGCGTGGCGGAAAAAGGTCGGCCATTCCGTCACTGGGCGTCCGTCCTGTCAGGCACCACCCACCCGCACGGCCATCTCTCGCCCGCCATACAGCCAAGCCACGCACCACGCACCACCTAATTACGACTCAATCAGGACTTACGATTCAATCTCCCAACCTCACTGTTGCAGGTTTCTTTTTTTGCACCTTCTCCTTTGCGCACGTCTGTTTTTTTCACCAACTTGCGCCTCATTTGCTGGTTTTGCGGTCGGCTGCTGGATTTCTTTCATTCTCCTTGCTCATGATTTAATTCCTACACTGCCGCTTACGCCTTCACCCTTTTTCGAACCCCTCCGCCAACAGCTTGCCCGTCATGGTATGCGCCGCCCAATGCCTTTCCAGTTCTCTGCATCTCTCGGCAAACCCGGTTGCTAACTCGATTTTCTTCTCCCTCTATCCAGGGTATCTCAAGACGTCCCAAGGACAAGGCCTCGCGCAATGCTCAGCAAGGAGCAACTGGCCAAGGCGGCACCACCAAACCGAAAAAGGCCACCTTCGAGGCAACCAAGAAGAAGGAAATTGGTGTCTCCGACCTAACACTGCTGAGCAAAGTCTCCAATGAAGCCATCAACGACAACCTCAAGAAGCGATTCGACGGCGCCGAAATCTACACATACATTGGCCATGTCTTGGTCTCTGTCAACCCCTTCCGGGATCTCGGCATCTACACCGACCAGATTCTCGATAGCTACCGCGGCAAGAATCGCCTCGAAATGCCTCCTCATGTCTTTGCCATCGCCGAGTCTGCCTACTACAACATGAAAGCTTACCATGACAACCAATGTGTCATCATCTCTGGCGAGTCTGGTGCCGGCAAGACCGAAGCCGCCAAGCGCATCATGCAGTATATCGCCAACGTCTCTGGCGGGCAGTCGGGCGACATTAAGAAGATCAAGGAAATGGTCCTGGCGACAAACCCCTTGCTCGAATCCTTTGGTAATGCCAAGACGCTCCGAAACAACAACTCGTCCCGCTTCGGCAAGTACCTCCAAATCCACTTCAACTCCTCTGGCGAGCCTGTTGGTGCCGACATCACCAACTACCTGCTGGAAAAGACGCGTGTCGTTGGCCAAATCACCAACGAGAGAAACTTTCACATCTTTTACCAGTTCACAAAGGCCGCTCCTCGCCAGTACCAAGAGCTGTTTGGCATTCAGAAGCCCGAGACGTACCTTTACACTAGCCGCTCCAAGTGCCTGGATGTCGACGGCATCGATGACGTTTCCGACTTTCAAGATACCCTGAATGCGATGAAGGTTATTGGCCTCTCGCAGTCGGAGCAGGATGAAATCTTTCGAGTATTGGCCGCCATCCTGTGGATCGGCAACATTCAGTTCCGCGAGGATCAAAGTGGCTACGCCGAAGTTGCCGACACCTCAGTTGTCGACTTTGTCGCCTATCTTATGGAGGTCACCCCGGAGCAGCTGATTCATGCAATCACTATTCGAATCCTTACCCCGCGAAACGGCGAAGTTATCGAGTCCCCCGCCAACCCCGCCCAGGCCACTGCGACCCGAGATGCCCTGGCCAAGGCCCTCTACAATAACCTCTTTGACTGGATTATCGAGCGTATCAACAGGTCGCTCAAGTCTAAGCAGGCTACCTCAAACAACATTGGAATCCTCGATATCTATGGGTTCGAGATTTTTGAGAAGAACAGCTTCGAACAGCTTTGCATCAACTATGTCAACGAAAAGCTCCAGCAAATCTTCATCCAGCTGACACTAAAGACTGAGCAAGAAGAATATGCCCGTGAAAAGATTCAATGGACCCCAATTCAGTATTTTGACAACAAGATTGTGTGCGACCTGATTGAGCAGACTCGGCCACCTGGTATTTTCTCCGCCATGAAGGACGCCACGAAAACTGCCCATGCCGATCCCGCTGCTTGCGACCGAACGTTTATGCAGAGCATCAATGGCATGCAGCATGCGCATCTGACACCCCGTCAAGGTAGCTTCATCATTAAGCACTATGCCGGAGATGTGTCGTACACCGTCGACGGTATCACCGACAAGAACAAGGATCAGCTGCTCAAGGGATTGCTCAACCTCTTCCAGAAGAGTGGTAACAAGTTTATCCATGCCATTTTCCCCAATCAGGTCGATCAGGATAACCGAAGGCAGCCGCCATCTGCTGGTGACCGAATCCGCTCCTCTGCAAACGACTTGGTGGAGACTTTGATGAAGTGTCAGCCCTCATACATTCGAACCATCAAGCCAAACGAGAATAAATCCCCTACCGAATACAACAGCCCCAATGTCCTGCACCAGATCAAGTATCTCGGTTTACAAGAAAACGTCCGTATTCGTCGTGCCGGTTTTGCCTACCGACAATCGTTTGACAAATTCGTTGATCGATTTTTCCTCCTGTCGCCTGCAACATCATACGCTGGTGAATACACATGGCAAGGGTCATACGAGGATGCCGTCAAGCAGATTCTCAAGGACACAAGCATTCCGAAAGAAGAGTGGCAACTAGGTGTAACCAAGGCATTCATCAAGGCTCCAGAGACTCTTTTTGCTCTCGAGCACATGCGAGACAGATATTGGCACAACATGGCCACGCGAATTCAGAGAATGTGGAGGGCTTACCTGGCGTACCGCGGCGAATGTGCTACACGAATCCAGCGCGTCTGGCGAAAGAAGCACACTGGAGCAGAGTATCTCCAGCTCCGTGACCACGGTCACAATGTACTGCAGGGCCGCAAGGAAAGACGTCGCATGAGCCTGCTGGGCTCTCGTCGCTACCTTGGTGACTACCTGGGAATCAATGCCAGCACTGGCCACGGCGCCCAAATCCGCCAAGCTATTAACTTGGGAACTAACGAGCGTGCCGTCTTTTCCTGCCGTGGCGAGATCCTGGAAGCTAAATTTGGACGTTCGAGTAAACCTAGTCCCCGTATTATCATTGTGACAAACAGCAAGTTTTACATTGTCGCACAAATGCTGGTCAGTGGACAGCCGCAAATCTCGGTTGAACGCGCCGTTCCTCTTGGTGCTATCAAGTTCATCGGCATATCCACTGCACAAGATGACTGGTTCTCCCTGGGTATTGGCTCGCCGCAAGAGCCTGACCCATTGATGAATTGCGTCTTCAAGACGGAGATGTTTACTCAAATGCAACGTGTCATGCCTGGCGGCTTCAACCTCCAAATTGGCGACATGATTGAGTATGCCAAGAAGCCAAACAAGATGCAGCAGGTCAAGGTCATGAAGGACTCGCAGCAGCGTGAAGACTTTTACAAGAGTGGTTCGATTCACACCACGCAAGGAGAGCCTCCCAACTCGAGGTCACGGCCGACCCCCAAGGGCAAGCCAGTTCCCCCTCGACCAATCACTCGCGGCAAGCTCATTCGACCTGGCGGTCCTAATGGTCGCCCGTCTAGACTTACGGCAACTAGGTCATCTCAGCCGCGCCCTGCTGCCACGGGACGACGAACTGTTCCACAGCCGCCAACAGCGGTCTCTCAATCTGCCAGTACTGCGGCTTCAGCACCAACACCTGCACCTCGTCCCTCTGCTGCGCAAACAGCCATCCCGAGCCATACAAGAAATGACAGTGGTTCAGGTAGCAAGCGAGCACCACCTCCTCCACCCCCTGCAGCACCCCCTGCTAAGCCAAAGGTAATGGCCAAGGTTCTCTATGACTTTGCAGGCAGCAGAGAGAATGAGTTGAGCATTACTGCGGGTGAGATGATTGAAATTGTCCAAAAGGAAAACAATGGTAAGAATTTACCCTACTTACTACCGCGTTTTTGCAGAGTACTGACCGAATGCGTAGGATGGTGGCTCGGCAAGAGCTCAAACGGACAGGCTTGGGTACCAGCAGCGTACGTGGAAGAGCAAGCGTCGGCGCCGCCTCCTCCGCCTCCGACGAAATCCAAGCCTCCGCCTCCAGCACCGCCAGCAAAGCGACCTGCCGCTGCCGGACGTAAACCTATGGATGGAGCGCACCGCGACTCGGGAATGAGCCTCAACGGGGCCAGCGGATCAGACAATAGTCGCAGCAATACACCGACACCAAGCCTGGGAGGCAGTTTGGCGGATGCTCTGCTCGCACGGAAGAACGCTATGCAGAAGAAGGAGCAGGATGATGACTGGTAATTATATGCGGGTAAATTGCTTTTGTAGATTTGTGTTAGTGTTTGCCAAAGCAAGTCTTGCGTGATGAATTTGAATTAGATGATTGGAATATTGAAAGCGTCTTAGACGAACGGCAGATTGCAGGTGATGATGTATACCGCTTAGAGAATGAAGAAGTTGATTATTATGCTAAGATCATTGCAGCTATTATTAGGTATTGTGATGATTTCGCAACTCTACATATGCGCCTATCCGTTTCCTTTCTTCAGACAACGCCAGCTTCTTTATATTTTACACGCCCAATGCTCTGAATGCTGCAAGACAAAATTTCTCATGTTTGGAAGACCCCGACTCACTGCTCCCCATCCTTCTGCAATGCCTTTCGCCGTCTCAGAAGCTCCCCAAGCGGCACATCCTCATCTGCATCCTGCTGCGGCATCAACGGCCTCCTATCGTCCTCGTCTTCGTCATCTACGCCGTAATCTCGCAGCTTTTCACCCTCTTCATTCTCCCACTCTTGCCGCTCCGGACTGCCATCATCATTATCATCGTCGTCAGAGTATCGCTCCTCGTCATCGTCATCATACAGCTCATCGTAGTCATCGTAATCTACTTCCTCCAGCTCAGCAAGGAGCATCTTTCTTCTCCGTCGCACATCTTCATCCTGTCGTTTCTTGACCGCCTCTGGCGCGAGATTGCGATCCAGCTCCCGCAACTCAGAGTCGTAGTCGCGCCGCCGGGTTTGCAGCCCCTTTGCGGCACGGCGGAGCTTCTCCGGATCTGGAGGCGGCCACATGCCCTCGTGGCGATTGAAGCCATTCTCTTCCCATGACCAGCCTCTGCCTTTGTAGTTGCCGTCTGCTGAGGCTGGCATGACGCAAGGGTTTCCGGCAAACGGCCACAGCCACAGGGGGAAAATGGCCGTGCCCATTGCTTGGGACATGTTGGTAAAGATGTCAATATCGTACGGGAACTCGACTTTTTCAAACCGCAGCTTCTTGCCATCCGGGCCAGTCACGTCCCACCAGTCGCGGCCGCCGCGTTCGGCAATTGCTTCGTGTCGGTCCTGCTCCCAGCCTTCTATCATTGTTTGGTTAAAGATCCAGCTCTTGGTTGTGGTGAAAAGCATGATTCCCAGCGCAAAAGAGGTGAAGAAGCATATTATCGAGACGAGTGCGAGCGAGATGAGCCCGTGGAGATCCGGCCCAAGGTATGCAGGAAGATGGCGATCTTCCCAGAGGGCTGCCAGGCGTTGCCAAAGGAGGTAGCCCAGTGTCCAGAGGGAGGCGTTCGCGTAAACTAGGAAGCGCATAAAGTGCGGAAACGTAGTCATGGATACGCAATTCCTTGTCCAGGGGCAGTGGTGGTCCATTTTGGGTATGCACCGCTCGCAATGGCGGCAGTGGTGTGCGCGAGGCGCTTTGGGAGCTGCGCACTTGTTGCACCACCTCACGCCATCTTTTTGCTCAATGACGGCTTCTTTGAATTGGTATCGGCCCGGGTCGACGGCCACGGTTTTGTAGTACGTGTACCACAGCGCGGCGAGGAGGATGTTGAAGAGGATCGTCTCGGAGTGACTGGGAGGGCCCGGGGCGAGGGTTTCGTTGCGAAAGGCGTACTGCGAGTAGTAGCCAAGGAAGGATATCAGTAGGCAGACTGCTGGCACGGCGATTTGCTGCGTTATCGCAGAGTCGCCGAAGCCTGCCATGGCGGCTGTGTATGAATTGCGATTGTAAAGGGTGTAGGACAGTGGTTATACGTATAACGGCTTGGCTTGTGACGTAGGCCCTGGGAGGTGCGGTTGTGGAGTTGGCGCCCGAAAGTTTTGGTAGCACGGGCTTACTAACGCGGGCATAGCCTCACCCCTTGATTCCTTTATGTCAATGCGTCTTTGGTTCGTGAATTGCTTGCAATCAAATCCGGAAAAAATACTGGCTGGTGCTTTCTTTGGGCTTATTTTCCTTTTATATTGGTATATGAGCGAATGATGGCATACTTCTGCTCATCATGAACTTGGCTTGAGCATCGGAGATTGAAAGATCGCGGCTGGTTCCCAACTCAGCCATGGCTCGCAAACACCTATACCTTGCGCCATTGGCGTAAGTCTTTTCTTATGAAAGTACACGTATCTCTAAATCCTAACCTCTCGCAGGAGTGTGCTTGCGTTTTGGTATCTCTCACGATCTTGGGAGCACCACTCTTTACCAGGTATGTCTCAACGCTCATAGCTACCAGAACGGTGAACACGAGCTGATATAGACCTGTAATAGAGCGGCCGCGCCTATCTGCGATTCTACTTCTCCTCTTATCAAGTGGTTTCTGCTTCGCGTCTATTTTCGCGTTGAAATGGTTCCCCAATGTGGAGGATCGCTTCTCGTCAACGGCAGCTCGCACCCGGTCAGAGATACTCTCTTCTGGTGAAGGAGCACCGTCAAGACAGGATCCCAACGCATTTACGCCAAGTAAACCTGTCCAATGGACCTTGCCAGTCTTGATTACTCTAATCGCGTTTCGCCTTGAAATCTTTCAGACAGTACAGAGCCAACGCCAATGCGGCACGAATGGTATAGAGGTATGGAGGCCTTTTCACTCATCTTCTGAATACGGAGGCTGACGAAACTAGTTCTACCTCTGTGCTCTTCTTATCGGGTACCAATTATTTGTGTCTGGTGAAAAAGATTCCCAAAAGGTGGAACAAAATGATGATCCATGGCGCTCCATGTTTGATGACTTTTACGACTGGCTTAACGGTCGCAGAATCAGGCTACTTATCTCGCTTCTTACCGCATTCGGGTTTGCGCGTACAGTAGTTGCCATAAACTCGCAACCGCCAACGTCGACGTATATGTGCTTCTCATTGACTGACAGCAGCTCGACTATCGCCTCCTTGCAAGTGGTGGGGGTAGCACTAGATGCTGCTATTGTAGTCATGACATGGCAGATACTGGCATGGGCCACGTTTCTAAAATCAAGGTTGCGGGCCTTGGCTGCAATATTCAGTCTATCAGCATTTGGGACGCTTCTAATAGGCACTATAAAACGTGTCTTCACGGGGGCTGGCCCCGGCAGCGGCCCCCTCTCCTGGCTCTATGGCTTCGACGTTTTCATTGACAGCGTAACTCTCTCAATCTTGGCGATTTCGTTGACAATATGGGTGTGCGAGGCATCCCCAGTGACTGCAGCAACAACCATTTCTATGCTGGCTGCCATTTGGCAAGCAGCTGCAAATATTTGGACGTTGGGAAACTGGATGATTCTAGGGAATGCTCATCAGCTGCTACTCTTTTGGTTGGTGTCTTTTGCGTCTCTCATTATGGTATACGCACTCGACATGAGGAATATCGTCGTTTTGCGCCGCGGAGGCTTTGCATCAATTTTGTTTGTGCTTCTAATTGCTGCTCTGGTCGTCACCAACAGACATTCCGCTCCAAAGTTTCTGGGCCGACACCCGATCAACGACCTTGTGTACAAAGCTCGCACAGATCATGAGAGGTGGTTGACTCGAGCCTCGACCAGCAACAATCTAGAGACCGCAGTGCGTGTATACCAGGAATTACACAACGGTCGCAAGCCGCCGCCTAATTTTGATAAATGGTACGACTTTGCGAAAGGCTCTCCCATTGTGGATTACTTTGAGCAGATCGACAAAGACCTTGATCCGTATAGGGCAGTCAATCCCGCAGCTCTTCGACAAAGTGTTCATGAGATGCTCAGGCAGCCAGGTGTTGCCCGCCTCACGATTAAATCAGGCGAGGTTATTCTAAAGGATATCGGTGATGACGTCAGAGATGAGGCGCTGCTGAATCTCGGGGAGATGGTCAAGAAGTTTGCCTACGATCTTCCTGACATGGTGCTCCCCATCAACCTCGGGCCAGCTCCACGAGTGCTGCCCGAATGGGAAGCAAGGTCAAAAAGTGCAAAAGCTACAAACTTTGGGGTCTTGGGAAGTGCCATACGCGGCCGGCAAGGTGCCAGTCTCACAACGCCTGAGACAATCAGAAATCAGCAGCAGGAGGATACGCAGACCCAAACTTGGCAGCCTACGACTGCTGCTGAACTGCGTGGGATGCTGAGACAAGCCTGTTCCCCGCGCTCTCCTGTGCGAGCAAACCCATACTGGAACACTGGCGAGTTCTGCTGGGATTGCATAAAACACTACTCCAACGGCCAGTTCATGGCTGACTGGCACTCATCATTGGATACGTGTTCGCAGCCAGATATACAATTCTTACATGCCTTTTGGATGACAAATCCACGAATGCGGCCTACTCAAAAGCTCCTTCCACTCTTCAGTGCTGCAAAAACCGAACACTTTGCAGACATCATTATTCCACTTCCACGAACCATCGACAAGGCTCCAGATGTGCCTGGTGAACAAGCAGCGAAGAATCCGATGCTGTTCTGGAGGGGGAGCGTTGGGGAGCACCTAATTACCAAGGAGGCGCTACATGGAAGTCACAAGTTTCGCCTTGCAAACGTTGCCAATAAGCCTAGCTTAGAGAGTGAGGTTACAGTTTTGAAGTACAGGGGAGAAGAAGGGCCTGAGAAGAAGAAGAAGGGCGTCTGGGAATTTGAACAGCTGCCGACACAAAAAGCAAGCAGCCAATTACCGCTAAATATTGGAATTGGCAGCTACGCGGCGTGTCTATCTGGGAACTGCAACTTGGCTAAGCAAGCTTTTGGAGACTTTGGCCAAGGCAACGATAGCGACATGGCACTCGCCAACAAGCATGTACTCCTGATCGATGGAGACGACGGTCCGGACAGGACGATCTTGCGAACGCTTCGATCTCAGAGCCTGCCCTACATGGCAACCGTCTTCAGGACATGGTACTCGGAGAGACTTCGGCCGTGGCTGCACTTTGTCCCGATAGATTTACGCTATCACGGCTTACACTCCACTGTTGCTTATTTTGTCGACCCCGACCATAGCAAAGGTGACTCTGTTGGCGGGAAAGACGCCGATTGGATTGCTAGTCAAGGCAACAAATGGGCGCGGGATGCGCTGGGCGAACGCGACATGGAGATATATGTGTTCCGACTGCTTCTTGAGTGGGCGCGGCTTCTTGACGATGGTCGAGATAATATTGGATTTGAGGGCGCATAGGTACATGTGCAGTTTCCGGTGGCTTAGCCATGAAGACGGGCGTTAGCACGGGTAGATTACAGTTTGCAGCCAGGGGCGGCTGGTAAAGCACGGAAAGCACGTCACCAGCTGAGTTGTTCTCACACGCTCGCAGGGCACAGTTTCAGCTTTCCCCAAGTTCTGTGATGTAATGGCCAACCAGAAGCATTTGTCAAAGGTGACTATCCTCGTAGGATCTGCTACCCGCCGTGCCCTGCTTACCAGGTTCTTTCGACGCAGCATGGCATGGGTAGTGGGGAGGCGGGAAGAGACGGCTCGGGCGGGCCACGTGGATAGAGCTCCTTGAGCTGTGGTGTGGGTGCTAAGATAAACAAAACAGAATTAAGAACCTGATATGCCGTAAAACGGGAAAGGGCAAACTCGGTGTACGATAAAGACCTGCCTGGACAGGGCGTATCACCAGTGAGAACAGCAAGCTAGAGTGGACGACTAATCAGCGGTGTACAGAGACCACGTCACAGTATCTGTAACATAACGTATATATTTTGGTAGCGAAATACCCCATAATACTTGTAACCTACCACTTATAGGCAAGTGTTAATCGTCGAACAGGCATTTGTTGCCCAAAGCAATTTTTAAGCGCTCTTCTTGCAGCCGTTGGCCCAATGAGCCGCTGTTGGGCCGCTTATAGCCCTGCATCTGGTACGGTGATCCTGTCCTCACACAGGAGGGTAGCAAACAAGGGACCGCTTGAGATGATGTACGTCACGCTCTGCGCCGCATAACAGAGCTTAACAGTTCCTTCATGCAGTCTTAGGAATGGTCAACATATCCGGGCGGACAGCGGCTTATGAAGGTGCTTTGTAGGCTGAACAAGGAGCCTGCTGTAAGTTAGTCAAGCCGGCACACCATAGCTCACGTTAGCACATGCTCGTGTCAGCCAGCGCTATCGTCATTGTGCAGCCCGCAAGGTTGCATCCCAGTCATGTGGAATAGAGCTGAGCCGATGATTCCTCCACCAAATAAGCCAAGGAGCGTGTAGTCTGGCGTCGAAGTAGCTTTTTGTTACCAAAAAAAAAAAAAAAGAAAAAAAGAAAAAAAAGCTTTGTCTTTTGGAAGCCATATTGCACGTAAGTCCCCAAATCAATTTGAAGTTTGGCGACGAAGAGCCTGAAAGGGCTCGCTATAGGCGAAGTCTCCCCGGACCAGTGGTATACTTAAAGCGTAGCGGAGTATCGGGATGCTTCTTTCGGCCGAGCTCCGGCCGATGGGCGTCCCTTGAACATAAGAGCGGAAGAGCTAGGTACTCCCACAGAAAAACTAATGTAGCGGATGTGCGCAGGACAATGGAGTAATAGCTACATTGCAAATTTTACATGGCAGCCATGGTGATAAGTACGTCAGTACCATCTACATAGGGCACCCGTCTGGAAGCAAATTTGACATCATAGGGTATTGTAGAGGCCATTAGCGTGGGGAACGCCGGCGTCGAAATCACGCCCCAGCTTTAAAATAAAATAAGAAAGAATAAGAGGCGTGGGCAATAATGGCGGCTGGTGTGCGTATGAAGTGCCATGTGTCCCACGGGGCATAATTAGAATGTACCCGCACATGTGTAAAGGGCAGACAGGGTCGTTGTCTGGAAACAGGGGCTTTAACTCGTAATTCTTGGTGCTTGACCCGCGAGCATCCAGCTGGCAATATGATGCGCGAGCCAGGTGATTGGCTGCCGAAAAGGAGCCATTAGCGGTGATGGAGCATTTGGGCGTTCTCGTGCTTCGGGTGGCGGCGTCGAGAAGGAGGTTGCAACTCTTTAACGGGGAGGAAGTTTTGTCAAGCACTATGGTACATGGTAGTACAACTACATTCATGAACAAGGTTCCCCAAACTCTTTACGCCGGTCTCCGTTTCGTCACTGTCACGGAGATCACCTTGCGAACGGTAAGCGTCCAACGGTAGGTAACGTTGCGGAGCCCGTTCGTGAGGGTCATGTACATGGTAAGTACCTAGAAGAGCGGTTTGTCAATGCACTGCAGGGTGGATATATGTGACTTGTTGCGGGAGATTGTGGTGCCGTCTTGGAGACAAGTGCTATTTGCGGGCATACTCGTAGCTGTATTATCCAAGCTTCCGTGCTAGGATCTGGACGGAGCGGCATTTCTCGGTCAAGAAATATTGATGCGTCCACGGCGATAATTAGGCATGTGTCCTAACGAAACTGCGCATCCATGCAGCCCCGGGGTTCGGTGAGATGACATGCCGAAATCTGAATGACTGTCACATCGACCTTGTGTTGAGTACACGGATGTACCCTGATATTGTGGCACATTCATAACGCCAATACTTCAAGGTCAAATCACGTCGACAGAGGTTCGCAAGTCTCGAGGCACTTGTACCAGTGCTACGACGTGTACGGCACTAGGCAAGTGTCATGCGCCTTTTCCCTTTAAGACGTGTCATATGAGGAACAATGGCTTTTTCTTGCCAAAGACGATGCATTGTTGCCTTTCAAGCGGTCCAATTTATGGGATCTAATCCTGAAAATTCAAAAGGGTGTTTGATGGCGGTTGCATTGCTAAACCACCTGAGCTTTACGTAGACAGCTTGTGTACTACGACTCGTAATGGAAAGTGCGATGCTGACTTCAATTACCTAACTTTAACGCGTAAAACGGTCCTTGCCTTGCCTTGGCAGCTGGCAACAGTCCCTTTGCAGCTGTCGGGCAGATGTACAGACTACCTAGCTATCTCGTCGAGACATTCACATTGGCGATTTTGAAGCTTGCAAACGAAGGGGGACGTCTCGGCTTGTGAAACAGCCACCAGCATTCTCCGAGCACCACCCCAGAAAGAGCCCGACTAGAAAATCTCGGAGTTGCAAGCACGCTTGCTACGCATCTGACACGATACAACCACACGCGACCCCGCTTTCAGCACTAGGCTTCCAAGAATCGCACTATCGCACGCTAGAAACCGCCCTTCAGCGGGCTTTGCGAGCGATTGGTGCCCCGGCAGCACTACGGCGGTGCAACGGTGAGGGAATAGCGTCTAATTGCCTTGGCATGCCGTCATTCCCCCTGGACCCCGGAAACTCACAACGATGCTGGGGGTGGCCCCGTGTCCACCGCTGTCATAGTGGTCCTCTGTATCAAGACGCTTACGTTGGGTGTTTGCGATCAAAGGAGAGGGCGGAACAGCCTATGCAGTTGCGCATTATAGGGATTTTTAGCTGTTTAGCAGTCTAAGAGCGACTTAGCACAGCTCTTTTCAACGCTGTTGACAAGGTTCAGTGCCGTGGGACGAGCACATGTCGCCAGAGCCTTGCTATCAGAATAGCGGGCACTAATGCTGCTAACATCCCAATAGCTCCAACGCCAACAGGCGACCCGTCCGTTGCAGTAGCCCACCGACGAAGGAGCCGCCAAAGTTAGTGGGACTTCCGATGGTACACTGTTGGAGTCCCTCGCAGATGAATTGCTCTTGGTGTTTACGAGCGCTTATAGGCATTGCCCTTGAGTGCTAAAAATCTCACTTTAGCTAACGCCGAGGTACGATATTAGTCGCTCAGCAATCTACTGGAAGACGATTAAAAGGAATATGAATTTAAAGTACAATAGGCGGGGGAGAACTGAAAAAAAAAATAGAAAAGAAAAAACCACAATAATAACAGCAGCCAGTCCCCATCACAGGAGATTCCGACCGAACCCGTGGTTCTCGGTACGCCGCCCTCCGCAACAAACACCGTGGCTGCGGCGTGGCGCGCCATGGGGAACAATGGCTTTTTGTGGTCTTGTATTACTAGCCTGGGAATACACGTACTAGCAACGGCCACGAATGAAGGGGGGAGTGTACATACTACCGCCAAACAGAACAGCTACGAGGCTAATATTATCTACGACTTATGAGTGCTACTGATGAATGAAGAGCGGAACCTAAGGTACCTACCTACTATTCTTAACTTACGACGTAGCTACGAGTACGGATAGGGGTCCTCTTGCCAGTGTCTGTCCAGGAAGTGGGCGTTCTATCCACTCTCGCATCCACATCCCCCGGTTCCTCCGTTCCCACGAGTACGGAGTACTTCGTACACCTTTACCGACCCCAAGCATGCATGCGCGGGGACCTCTAGAAGGGTTGACATTACATACATGGCTTCTTTCTTGCGCAGGCAACGCGTGCCAGGCCCCCGGACTGGGGCTGCCCCAGGCATTGCTGTCGCCGATTTTCAGGTGTAATCTGGCGCTTTGCACTGGCTTCCCGAGGTCTGGCGCCAGATGCTTGTCTGTCCGCGTGGCTCCTCCGTCCCTCCGCCGTGTGGCCGCCCACACGCCCATGAACGAGGCGCCCTCTTGGGTGAATGGCCACTAGTTTTCTTGAGCATGGCATGTTTGCCGCCGACTCGGACCTGGCCTGGCTGGATGGAACCCGACCTTGGCCCAGACGCTGCTGGGCTGGGCTGGATGATCGTCTACAAGTGCGATAAGCTGATGCAAACAAAAGCAGACAAGACACAAACTTCACCCACATAACTTGCCGTCGCACACAGACACTAGTACTGTGCCTCGACCTCCTTCCCGGCTTACATCTACGGTTTCCCACAGCCTTCAAGCTATCCGGTGCCTTTGTTTGCTTTTATTATATGGTCCGTCTGGTTTCACTCTGGCCATCTAGCCTCGAGCCGCTTGCTTCTGCCATCGTCAGGCCCGTTTGAGCCCGTCGCCTATTCCGCGACGGAAGTGTCCGGCTCCTTCTCTGCAATTTGCCTGTGGCACTCTTACTGCCACTTATTTAGCTGTTGTCTCCAGCTGCTTTTTAACTCCTGTGCATTTTTTTTTATACTTTCCTTCTCCCAGTGCACCTCGTTTTTCACTTGCTGGCCGGCAGCAGAGGACGACGAAACAACCACACAGCTTGGCTTGCGTCCGCGGTGAACTCTCCCCCCCCCCCCGGCAGGCTACTCATATGTCTCGTGGCCTTGCGAGTATAACCAGTTCCACCTGATACAGGATATTCACCGACCGTCCCCCTACTACATACAGATTGCTCTGGATAAGACCCTCACTGTGGCTTGACCCGTCGCCGTCGCCGGTCGTCCTCTGTGGACATTTATTATTACATCGGTCCTGGTGGATTCTGTGTGGGGGTTTTGTGCCATTCGCATCCCACCTCGGGCACGCGCCTCGAAGCCGACGATAACTGTCGCCAAACTAGCTCCGACTGTTTCGTCTGAAGTAACCTTCTTAACTAAGGGAATACAGCTCCGTGGGTCCCTTTCAGAGGCACATCCCAATTACCGCACTCTTGCCTTTCCAACTTCTCGGCCGGAGAAGCCATATAGGCAAGGCACCGCTGTTCACCGCCAGTGTGCGGTATCCTAGGCGTTCGCCGACATCAACAACAGCAACAACAACAACTCCTAGCCATGCGATATCTGTGTGTCGATCCTCATAAACTGCACAAGATACTGAGTGATTCGCCTGGCCTATACGAAGCTGCCCTTTCCTCATCGCCAATAATGAGTTGGTGATGTAATAGCGGATTCCATTCCAGTCATTACCGCCATGAACTCCATTCACAACTTGACCGAGCCTACGTCCGCCCCAGGGCCAGTACATCCTGACCATCATACCGATTCACAGTTACTAGAAGCCCGCGGTCATCAGCATGCGGTCCATGGGGCGTCCGCCTCGCTATCACCCACCTCGCACCCGGCTACCCTGCCTCACCCAGAAGAAGTGGCGGCAAGGCATCATCGACCGTCTACTCCGACGTCTGCCGTTCATATTCTGCATCATGCAGCAATTACTCCTCTTCGCAAGGATACCAGCTCTTCAATTTCAACTCAGGCTACTGCGGCCACCCTTGGCTCCTCTGAGACAAACACAACCTCGTATAGTGCCGACACCTCCCCTAGCCTGCATCAGTCTATATTCTCTATCAAGGATGGATCCGACGTCTCTAACAACCGACGCGCCAGCAGAAGACGTACCGGTCCATTATCACAACAGTCCAGAGAGCGCGCAGCATTAATAAGGAAGCTCGGCGCTTGTCCTGACTGTCGCCGTCGCAGAGTTGCTGTAAGTCCAATCATGGTCTGGTGCCTGTAGGACCCCCTCTATTGCCAGTGCTAATGTGCGTGCTGCGAGCTCAGTGCCATCCAAGCCATCACGACATGACATGGGCAGATGTTGTAAACAAATTTAACAGGGAAAGCCCGACGCTGCAAGATTTGGCGCCTTCTATGAGCAACACTGGTCGACCTATGAGCCCTGTGACTCCGATGCGAGATGCACAGCAAATATTTGGTCATGAGTCGCATGAAATGGAGGTTGACCAACCCGCTTCACATAACCAAGCTGCAAGGCTCTCTCTCAGTGACTCCAGGATTCGCACGCCTCTGCCCTCCGGTCCGAGATTGGAAAAATCTTTGTCCTTACCGGGTATAGAGTCCTTTAAAAACGATCTACAAACCACCGCTACCAAGGTTATATCTGCGCCAAATCGTGGTCGTTATGCCGCTGTTCGCGTGCTTCTCCTCATGTGGCAGGACGACGATGAGCCTGCAACCGTTCACGCCGCAGTACAGGAACTCGCAGATGTGTTTGAAAAATACTACCGATATGCATTCCAAATTCAAGTCATCCCAGCTCCTGAACCAGGGCTTGCGAGGGATACGTGGAGATGGCTGTCTAGGACGCTTGACAGGTTCGCTGAAGACGACGATCATCGTGACGTCTTGAAGATCGTTTACTACGCCGGCCATACATTCCTAGACGGGAACAGGGAGATGAACCTTGCAAGGTGCGTTTGTATAGCAAAGCAAAATGAAAGATTTTCGCTCGGAATCACATTGTTTCTAACGAGTGCCCAGCTCGAGAGATGCCAACAAGGCGTCATTTGCGCGATGGAGCACATTGCAGCAACCCCTCGAGCAAGCGTCATCCGACGTTTTTGTGATCATGGACGCCGCTTTTTACCCGTGCACCAGAATTATTCGCCAACATGGTGTCTTTGAGATACTCGCTGCCTCCCTTTCAGAGGACCACATGGCGTCGTTGGGGCGATGTACGTTTACCAAGGCTCTTGCAGAGCAGCTACGAATCCGCGCCGGTCGCGGTAAGCCGCTTTCAGTCGTTGAGCTACATTCTGTTTTGCTCAGTGCGTACCCGAAGATGGTACAGGACCGTCATCCAGACAACGAAACCTTGCTGAGCTTTCCAACCCCGCTACACATGATGACGAGTGGTAATTCCCGCCTGCCCTCAGTTTTTATCAATCCAATTCAGCAAAACAGTCCTTTGCGGAGCAACTTTGCATACGAGAATAGCCCGCAGATACAGCTTACTATCAAGCTGACAGATGATAATGTCGACATCGATAGCTGGAGCGAATGGCTGCGCTTGATACCCGAAAGTGCGAGAGACGTCCACATAGACGGTCCGTTTCGTGCTTCATTTCGGTAGCGGTAATGGAGCGATACCTGCACCGCTACCTATTATTTTTACATTTTATGACATTTTATTGTACCGCATACTTTTTTCGGAGGACCTGTGTCATTGTCTTTATATTTGGTGGCTCGATTAGCGATTGATTGAGGCGACGCAGAGTGGCATTTTCTATTTCCTTTTCGTCCGTTTGGCTGCTTGTAAGTTTTACGCTATGGCGGTTTCTTATTCCCCTAGACTATTGTTTATGGAGTGTCTTGTACGAGATTTAACTGTTGGTGGGGCTTATGAAGTTGATGACGTACTCATACGATGGATTGGAACATGACTGGCAATTTTTGGTGACGAGTGAGACGGTGCTAGAACGCAATAAAAACAGTGTTGTTAGGAGGAGTTTCGGCCGCTAGTACTGTTTATTCTGGCAATAGAAAACCCATTTCATGGTTGGCTCTTACGGTGTTTGTAACAACATAAGAGGTTGTATACTATCTAGGCGGCTTGTATCTGATCTGATGGCTAAAGCGCTGAGCATGCACGAAAGAGTAAACCACAGTGCAAAGGCTCGACTATGTCACGATGAGCTGTTGGAACCATACGTCGTCACCCGTTCTGAAACAAGGCTGCATGCTACTTACTAACAACAGCAACAAAAACCATGTACTACTTAGGTACTCTGAATTCTTAGCAAAAGAAGGAACAAAAAAAGCTCCGATGTTACAAATGATGTAATAATATTATAGTTATTTCTCGTTTGCCTCCTACGTAGTAAAAGCTACCCTGTACGGTCACCGCCCAGGAGCTTCCCCTGTGGTGAAGATGTGGGTCTGGGGCGTTGCCCAGGCAACCCATCACAAACACACCTACGTTTGACAACAAAACCGCGCTAGGTAGCAAGCTCTCGCCGAAGTTCTTGGATCTTCGTGAATAGATGTACCCTTAGAATGTCAACATCATTCCTTTGGTTTTTGCCGTGTTTTCAGTCTTTGAGTTTTGGCTACTAACCATCACAGCATCTCAACAAAGCACACATCTGTTCTTTTTTATTGTTTTTAATCACTTTTGTCTTTACCACCCCCGCACACATTCACAACTATGGATTCTCCGCCCAAGAGGATGACGCGAGCTCGGGCAGCTGCAAAGGCGAGTGAGGGGTCGGTGAAGACGGCAAAAATCGTTACGGCTGCTGCTAAAGCAAAGGCGGCCGGCCCTTCTACTGCCACTGCTCCGACGAGAAGTACTGCCGCCAAACGCAAGACGCGAGCAGATGAGCAAGACGAAGACGGCGACAGTGACCACAACGACATCCCGGCAAGGCGGGCACGAGGTCGCCCTAGGAAGGATACAGAGCAAAACAATGCCCAGTCCAGCTTAGAGCCGGCTCGAGCTACACGTACTAGGGTCACAAAGTCTGCCTCTTCCGAGCCACCCAGGGACGAACCTAGAGCCAGAGGACGACCTCGCAGGAACACCGCTACAGCGGCTGGCCGCCCAGGCGAGGCAGCTCCCAGGAGGACAACCGCTCGGTCCCGTACAGGCACTGTGACAAAGAGTAATAGTTCTACCACGGCCAAGGCAGCTCCAAAGAAGAGTGTCAAGTTTGACGACACGGACAAGGAAAACATTGAGCCAGCTAGCAAAAAAGAGAGCAATACAAAGGGTCTTGGAAGCAAGCCTGCTCGACGACCTCCCACACCAACGAACCAGACAACGTCCAACTCTAAGCAGTCTGACAGCGCTGAAAAGAAGCCTCTTAGTCCAAAGAAGGTTACCCAAATCCCCATTCTTCGCGGCCGCGAGGCTGCAGATGACGAGCACCACCGTGACCAGTCACCATCAAGCCCCATGAAGAAGAGCCCTGCCAGACCACCGGCAAACTCTATTCCCGTGACCAAGCAGGCAGCATCTGCAGAAAAGGACCCCGATTCTACTGTCGCAGTGAACGCTGCAATTCTAAACGCCCCTGAAAGCACAACTGCTACCTTTGGCTCACCACCACGCCGCCCACCTCAATCGCCCAACCGAGACACGATGAAGTCTCCCGCTAAAAGAATGGGGAATATTCCTCTTCCTGGGTCCGCTGTTAAACACACATCGAGGGCTGGAGATTATTCTCAGGACAATGGCTCACAAAAGAGCTCTATGTTCCAGACTCCGGCCAAGCGACCACCTTCGCCAATCAAGGGCATGACTTTGCCGTCTTCTCAAAAGCCCCAGAATCCTCAAGACGCTTTCAAAGCATCATTGTTCCAATCCCCAGCCAAGAGAGCGCTGCCTGGTCTGCAGCCGCTCTCTGAGCGGCAGGACACCATCTCGATGTGCGAGACGCCTGCCATGAAGCCTCTTGCGCTGTCGGCGTCGGTTCGCATGGAGGAACGTCGACCGTCAGAAAAGCTGACATTTGAGGACCAACACGACGGTATATCTGAGATGCTTGCGGATGAGCTCCTCGCTAATACCCCTCAGGCCTCGCGCTTCAGCGGCCGATTATCCGAGGTCATGCCACGCAATGCAGACCCTATCGCAAATGAGGGTGGGGAAGGGTATAATGGAGAGGACGAGGATGACGGGGTAGATTTGGTGCAAACATACTCGTTTTACGACCAGCAGACGGATCAGAAGGTGGACGCTGCCGATGAAGAAGGACAGGCAAATCTTCCAGAAGAAGTGCCCGAAGGTGTCACTCTTACTAGCGAGGAAGGTCAGAAGAAGGCTGTGCATGAAGCTCAGTCAACACCGACCCAGACAAACTCGCAGAATCCGATGTATCAACTGAGGGATAAGGACCTTGATCCTTTCCACGACATGACTATGATGTCCGATTCTGATGATGAAGCGGACATCCGTGGCTCTGGACACGCATTCACGCCCGGTGCTGATAATGGACGACGTACTACCATGGGGCTATCCTCCCTCGCCGACCAGTTAGGCTCCTGGTCGGCGGCAAGCCCTATCAAAGTGGACAGTAGCCCAGCTGCTATTCATGGGACAGGCGCACACGTGTCTACGTTAAAAGAAACACCTGACGCAACACCTGCTGCGGAAGCATCCCCAGTCAAGTCTAGCTATTTTGAAGAGGAGATTTCGGCAGAGCAGCAACCTGATGCAGCGGCGTCTGGTGCTGAAATCTTGGATCCATCGTTAGAAAACGTTGCAGTTACAAATGAAGACCTTGCTCTGGCCCAGGAGGCCGATGAGATGTCTTGCGTGGACATGCGGCCAAGTGATGCTCAATCGGCCTCCAGATCATTTGGCGACTCCGTCTCGGAAGCTAGCCAAGAATATGGCGACGAAAACCAGGTCCCGATTGACCCGGCCATGACGGGACCACAGCAGCCACCAGTGACCCCCGAGCGGCCCGCCCCAAGGACAGTCGCAACGACTACTAAGGTGCCATTAAAGGCGGCAGACGAGTCGAGCCCAGTGAAGAAGCGCAGATTTAGCGCCGCCAGCATTCAGTCCAACGGAACCGGAAATCTGCCCAAGAGCGCTACTGTTATTTCTTATTCGCCATCAAAAGAGAAGCGCCGAAGCTCTGGCGCCTTTGATTTGCCTAGAGAACCGTCGACGCCAGGCGAAAAGAGTGACCTCTGGTCGAGCATGGGAACGCCTGCTCGCACCCCACGCCGCGATGTCAACCCGCAACTATTGCGAGGTGCTGTTGTATTTGTTGATGTCCATACCAGCGAGGGCGCTGACGCCAGCGGCATTTTTGTGGACTTACTGAGCCACATGGGAGCTCGTTGTGTCAAGACCTGGAGCTGGAATCCTAGTAGCTCAGCCAACGCTGAGTCCTCCAGTAACAAGATTGGCATCACGCATGTCGTCTTCAAGGACGGCGGAAAGAGGACTATGGAAAAGGTCAGACAGTCCAAGGGCGTGGTCCAGTGCGTCGGCGTCAGTTGGGTCCTTGAGTAAGTGCACATTAAGTCGTTGGGTTTGAACGATTACGCTAACCAGTACCAGCTGCGAACGGGAAAATGAGTGGCTCGAGGAAGCACCGTACGTCATTGACTCAAGCTTTGTCCCACGTGGAGGTGCCCGCCGCAGAAAGAGCATGGAACCAAAGTCGATTGCGAACATGAATGGCACCATTGTTAGCACTCCATCAAAGGGCCAGCAGGTCACACCTTTTAACCGCCGCCAGAGCAGCCTCTGGATGCACACTCCACCAGACCAGGGCGATGCTAGCGGTGAAGAAGACGACATTGAGTGGTCACAGTTTATCTTGACGCCAGTTCCCAGAACGCCGGCCCCGGATGCCGTGGCCAAATATGCTGAAGAGATTGGCACACCTAGCATGGGCGAAGATGACACGGTAAACATGTCACCCAGTAAGCAAGAGATGCTTATGCGAACTTGTCCGTCCAAGGCCAACGCGTACGGCCAGATGGGGCGAGGGATATTGAGTGAGCAGAAGGATGAGCAGGTGCTCATGCGGCTGATGGCTGCTCGACGAAAGAGCTTGCAGTTTGCGCCCAAGATAGGCAGCCCTTTATCCAAGGCATGGCAGTGAATGTGCGAGAACGTAATACCGAGAGAGCGCATGGAGAGGAATTAGATTGATTCACCCATTTCAAGAATACCCCTGTCACTGAAGAAGCACCCAAGGACTTGCAATTATTACCGTTGGCGTTTGGAAGGTCTGGATGGCGTTGTTTGGCTACTGCGTTTGTTCCCCACACAAATTGTACATTGGGGGAAGCAGAATATATAGCATGCTTGTTTAGGCGAAGATTTTGAATAATGAGCACTTTGAGCATGTTTAAGAAACGAATTAAGCGAGTTGGTGTGTTGTGTCGAGAGCGAGGCGGTACCGGTCTTGAATGGATTGTATGTGTAATTCATAAGTACGTCTATACCTTGTTTGGCGATATTTCCCGCTGTTTCGATCCTTAACATGATATTACTTTCGCCTCTGTCTTTTATCCTCTAGCTGCTTCTCCTATGACGACGCAGCAACAAACGCCCTCATAGCCTTGACAGCATCCCCTTCGTTATTCTTCAGCAGCTCGGTAGCTTTTGGCTTTGGCAGCTCCAGCTCGTCCACAAGCAGCGTAACATCGGCAGCTTCCACCTTGACATTCTTGTTTGCATCTTTTTGAGCGGCTTGCGTCTTCGCCGCGGTCTTGGTAGCCTTGTTCAGCGCATCTTGGTCGACGGGCGACTGGTGGGCGGCTGAGGCGTCTTCGATTGCGTCGAGGTTTGCGAGGGCGGTGGCGGCTTTGCGGTCTTCAGCGGAGGCGGGGATGTTGGTTGCAGGTTGTTCTTCTGCCATTTTGATTTGTGAAATTTTGTGAACTATGTTTCTGCCACCTTCTTGTTCGTATTGTGTGTTTTGTGTGTTGTCGCTGCGGATTTGTTGTCGCGGTTGGAGGTAGATGGAGCTTGATCTGGAAGGTTTTACACTAGCCACACTTTGTCACTTGCACCGCCACATCAGCCACATGTCCAAGATTGGCAATGGCGTGCGGCAGAAAAAAAAAAAAAAAAAGCGACCATTACGCATGAGCAATTGCACGCTGCGCTAGTAGAACCCACCGCTTGCCGCAGAAGATCTACACCCTGTCATATTCGTTGTAGTTGGCCTATCGACGTTCGAAGATACTCGATTTCCAGGGTATATGTTCTCTGGACGATTTGTTTCTTTAGAAACAGCATTTTTTCTTTACTGCATCGCGCAGCCGATTGTCTTTGGAGAGGAATAACGCAGCAATTGTCAACTACCGGATCAGCTTAGTACCCCGATCTTCGCTTGTCAGCTTCTGACTCACTTCATTGTGGTCGGGTCTCGGGTAAACGGCCAGGCAGAGGACACATTTCACTACACGCTGCATATATTCCATTGACTTTTATAAAAGACATATCAGTTGAAAGGGATATACCGAGCGCAAATAAGTCGCAAGCGGAAAAACACACAAACAATGTCTTCATCGCAACAACCTCAAAACTCAGCCTGGGACCCTCAGTCCTGGCGCTCAAAACCCGTCAAGCAGTCGCCCACCTACCCAGACGAAACCAAATTGAAAAAGTCGGTGGCCGAGCTGGGCCGCATGCCGCCGCTCGTGCACCCAAGTGAGATCACCTCGCTCAAGGCACACCTGCGGGATGTTGCGCAGGGAAATGCCTTTTTGCTGCAGGGCGGCGACTGCGCGGAGCTGTTTGACTACTGCCAGCAGGAGGCCATTGAGTCCAAGATTAAGCTTCTGCTTCAGATGAGCGTTGTCCTCATCTGGGGTACCAATAAGCGGGTTGTGCGCATTGGCCGCATGGCTGGACAGTATGCGAAGCCGCGCTCTAGTCCGACGGAAATGTTTAATGGAAAGGAGATTCCGAGCTTCAGAGGAGATATTCTGAATGGATACCATGAGGATGAGCGAGAGATTGACCCCAACCGTCTCCTCAAGTAAGATTTTCAGCCCCATTTGACGAGAATGAGAGACTAATATGAGACCAATCCAGGGCCTACCACCACTCTGCTGCCACCCTCAACTTTATTCGCTCAGCCATCGCCTCTGGCATCGCTGACCTGCACCGTCCCTTTGATTGGGGCCTGGGCCATGTCCGCGATCCTGTTCTTAAGGAGAAGTACTCGGCCATTGCCAGCAGCATCCAGCAGACACTACGCTTCCTGCACGTCATCAACGCCCGGCCCGACGAGCTGCAAACCGTCGACATCTTCACCAGCCACGAGGGTCTCCTTCTCGAGTACGAGCAGGCTCTGACCCGTCTGCTCGACAAACCTGTCACCAACTCTCCCGGCGCAAGCAGACAAGCCAGTCGAGCTGAAACGCCGGCAACCCACTCACCGACTCTTAATCCCGCAGACAGCGCAAACACCAGCTCACAGCCAGCCAAGACGCAGGAATATTATGACACATCCGCCCACTTCCTCTGGATTGGCGATCGCACCAGGCAACTGGACCATGCGCACGTCGAGTTCTTCCGCGGCGTCGCCAACCCAATTGGCATCAAAGTCGGCCCCAGCACTCCCACAGCCGATCTCTTGGCCCTCCTGCGCGCTCTCAACCCGCAGCGCGAACCGGGCAAAATCACACTCATCACGCGCTACGGCGCCAGCAAGGTCGCCGACCTGCTGCCCACGCACATCCGCGCAGTCGAGGACTCCGAGTACCGTCGCTGCGTCGTCTGGCAGTGCGACCCGATGCACGGAAACACCCTTTCCACGGGTGCGGGTATCAAGACGCGCCGCTTCAACGACATTTACAGCGAGCTGCAGGAGTCGCTACGCATTCACAAGGAGCAGGGTAGCTACTTGGGCGGTGTGCACCTGGAGCTGACTGGCGATGCGGTGACGGAGTGTCTGGGTGGTAGTGAAGGCCTAGATGAGGATGATTTGTCGACGAATTACACCAGCTTTTGCGACCCGAGACTGAATGAGAAGCAGGCTTTGGAGCTTGCTTTCTTGGTTGCGGATCACTTTTCGCAGGAGAGCAAGGGGGCAAGAAAGTGATGAGATTTGTTTCTTGTAGCTCGTCTTGAGGGATATGGAGAAAATGGTTTGAAATGGGAAAAAAGGGGTTGGAGATGTTTGTTTACTAAGCTGCTGTGCAGTATCAAAAGTGACATATGACGAAAATACCACCAAAAAGTTGAGAGCTAGAAGCTTGTTGATATCACAGAGAACATTATGCGTCAAATAGACATTTGAAAAATGTTTCATAAACTCATTGCGCTAATTTATATGCCGTCTTTTCAAGTGAGGCTGTTTGTCTACCTTTATTTCCTCCGTGGTCTTGTTTGAATCTAAAGATAAATTGTCTGCGCGCCTTCAAATGCGTCTCCCTTGTCCAGCTTCTGCCATCCACTGACACTGCCGGCCTCGACGCAAACCATGTTCTTCCACCCATCCTTTGGCTCAAAGTCACCCATACTGGCCGACTTGTCGACCCAAGGGTTCCAGACTACGACGTCGTCCAGGTTGTCGCGAACCAGGCGGAAGCGCTGTCTGCCGCCCTCGGTGACTATGACGGGGTGCTTGGGGCCCTGGGGTGGTGTATATACACGGTCCGTCTCGCCAGAGAAGTTGATCACACCAGCCTGCGTCTTTGCCTTGGCGCTGTCAACCTTATCGACGTATGGGGCGTCTTCGAAACCGGTGATTTCGACGGCGGAAATATCCTAGTTTTGCTTGTCAGTTATTCCGCCCTGCACGTAAGCTATTCAGAATTGATGTCATACCTTGACCCTAAAGTATGTATGCAAAAGCGTCTGGCATTCAAATGGCTCCTCGCCGTCATTGGTAATGACCATTGTCGTCGTCAGGCTTTCTGTATCCAATGTAATGCTATACAGCAGCCCAAACTTGTACGGCCACTGCTTGGCAGAGTTTGCGTCAATCGAATCCGAAGACAGGCCAAAATCTAGCTTGACACTGGAACTAGAGCCAGAACCCTCGCTGGTCGACTTGCCGAGAAACTCCCAGCGCGAGTTGCGGGCAAAGCCGTGCTGCGGGAGCGTCTTTGTCGCATCGTGATCGGGGGCAACGCCAAAGACCTAAAGTTTTCCCGCCAAACACGTTTTTTTTTTTTATCTTTTTTCCTTTTTTTTTTTTTTTTTTTTTTTTTTTTTTTTTTTTTTTTTGCCCAAGGACTATTCAGCAATCGTACCGGAAAGACGAGCGGGATACCACCACGGACGGCCTTGGAACCATCCAGCTTGGCAGCCTCGCTCAGCCACAGCTTCTCATCGCCAGTTCCGTCTTTCCAGCTGAGCACCGTGGCACCGTGAAGCAGCACCTCGACGCTCTCGCCAGTCGGAAGAGCGGCAGTCACGCGCGAGTTGCCGTGCGAGATGGTGACCTGAGCTTGTGGAGGGAGGCCAGGCGTTTTGGCGAGCGCCGATGGCTTGTTGGGGCGGTCCACCATTGTTTCTTGTCGAGGAAGCTATACAACGTCGACGTACGGGGATATAGGATGTGGCTGCGGTTGCGTTTGTGAAACGGTGTCGGTAGCTCGCGCAGATGGGAGCAAGCGAAAAAAAAAAAGAGAGAGGCAATGTACGAGATGAAAAGATGCAAGAGGGGGAACTGAATCGTGCTTTTGTTGGCGGGTAGTACAGCTCCGACGAGGGGCAGGAAGCTGGTATCTGACAAGCGGGGTGAGGGGAAACATGGTGCAGCCGCTGCCGCCCACAGCAGCGTCTCCAGCCGCGGCGACCGTGACAACCCATCACACTTTACCTGTGTTTCAGGTGGAATCCTGTCAAAGCATCGGCCTGCGAAGCAGAAACTGAGGCTACAGTAGACGGCAATTGGCCAATACAACTTTCAGGGACAGGATAACCCTTGTCGCACATCTCATCTCATACACTACTACGGTTCCGTCTGCCTATGCAAGGCAAGATGATTTATATTTAGTTTATTCTTCACTCCAGTATATAGCGAGAATTTAACTCCAAATTTTTATACCATTGAACGGTAGACAGGAAAAAAATAAGCAAAAAAAATCAGGGTATATCTTCCATGCCAAATCCAGGAGGCTGTTTGCCCTCCTAGGTGTCCATTCAATACATTCATGGAAACTTCAATCTCTGATGCGACATGAACCATACAGCCAAGTGCATGGTGCATGATTTATTTCTCCCGGCGCTGAGTCCCCTCGTCGTTGTTGCGGAACATGCCATTATCCGCACTGGAATCACTGGTGCTGCCTTTACCGTGGGTCGCACTCGGCTTCTCCGCGTCGTCGTATGCTATAATGAGCTCGCCATCCTTGTCGTAGCGGTGAGGTTCGTTGCGCGCGACGTGCACAACGACCAAGGCGCCCTTGAGGCCGGAAACCTTGTGGAAAATTCCATCCATTTCTTCCAGTGAGCGATAAGCCGTCTCAGGGAAGAAGAAGTAAACCGACGGGACCATGACGGCGTTGATGACGGCAAAGACGGTGTAAGTGTGATACTTGATGCTGTCAAAAGCTACAGGAGTAATCATGACAACCTGACACATGATGTTAGAGGCTGCGTAGAATGTTGAGGCAGCATCGCATAACTTACCAAGAAGTTGAAGATCCAGTTGGCAGAGGTGGACAGCGCGTTGGCCGGAGCTCTGGTACGGAGAGGAGTGATCTCGGCAGGGTACAGCCAGGTCATGCCCAGCCAGCCAATGGCAAAGAAGGTGTTGAAAACGAAGAGGAACACAACACTAGCAATCTTGTAGCCGTCGTTCTTGTCCTTTTGCGAGTTTACACCTGCGAGAATAGCCATAGTTGCAGCCTGGCCAACGGCACCAAACAACATCAGTTTACGACGACCGACACGCTCAACTAGGAAAACGGCAGGCCAAGATGCGATGAAGTATTCGGTACCGTTGAGAGCCGCAAGAAGACGGGACAGGAAAGAGGAAAGGCCGAGCTCGCTGTAGATCTTGGCGGCATAGTAGGTGATCAGATTGATACCAGAGATTTGCTGGAACATTTGATTCACGTATGCGATGAGAGTTCGGTGCAGAGTACGGTTCTTGTCTCTGGCAAACACTTCGGCGTATGTACCCTTGCTCACTTCGTCGGCAGTATCCTTGATGGCACGGAACTCGTTCTCGACGTAGGCATCATCCAAGGGCCTATCGGCAATTGCGGCAATGACTTCTCGGGCCTCTGCTTCACGACCCTTGAGAATCAGCCAACGAGGCGACTCCGGGAGACCCAGTACAAAGGCAAGAATGAAGAGACAAAAGACAATCTGAAACGCGAGAGGGAATCTCCACTGAACAGAGCCTGGCGCGAATGACAGTCCGAGGTCGATCCAGTAGGAAATGGTGATACCAGCGGTAATCAGAGCGCCTTCAATCATGACCAGTTTACCACGTTTGTGTGAGGAGCAGGTTTCCGACTGCCACATAGGAACCGTCGAGGTATTCCCTCCGTTGCCAAGACCGGTTATAATTCGTCCAATAATAAAGTGCGAGAGGCTGAATGCTGAAGCCTGCAGGGCAGCGCCAACAACCATGACAGCTGTACCGAGGAAGATCATTCTGCGACGGCCGAGGGGGTTTCCAATAAAAATTGTGATGACAGCGCCCAAAAAGCAGCCCAAGTTGTAAGAAGCGACGGCAATACCTTGATAGGTCGCATGGCGGCTCTTAACTTCACCTTGGAATCTGTCCGAGTTATCGATGCTAGGGAACTGACCAAGGAAAGTATCCAAGGTCAAAATACCACCCATGACACCCTGGTCTAGAGATGAAGTTAGTATGCGCAAATGCTTTGCAGCCAATTCGATATCGGTGGACAAAGCGTACCATAACCAAACAGTAGAAAGTCGCATCCTGCAATTGTACTGATAGCCCAGTTAAGGATGTTGCCGCGAAGGCCGAAAAACTTGCCCATGTTTGTGGCGATGATGTGTAGGCAATGGGCCAACCGGGTATGCAAACAAGTGTGAAGTGATTCCCGTATGAATAGGGGAGCCGGCGCAAAGGACCTTATAATAGATGGATATACTGACCCCCGCCTTATATGAACAGTGACACCAACAGGTAAATGGGGTAGCAACGAGCTTTTGGGAATGCAAAACAAAGACCCTCACTCCTGTGCTCCGGGAGACGGGCAGGGGCATTTATAAAGTTACATTGTCACCAATTGGGCACACGAGGAAGACGGCGACTAATTGGATGGGTCTGTTGCCAAACTCGTGTCCCACGCACACCCCACCAATTCGCTAACCCCGGGGGGAAATGGCCATGGACGGCCTTGTTTGGCGTCTTGTACGAATACTAGTGTGGGCATGCCAAACGGGGCAGTCCGTAACGGAGTATATACGGCGCATTACAAGACCACTTGGTTCGCCCACCATGTTCGATTTAGGCGACAAATACTGTACAGTCGCTCAGGATTCTCCTTTTTGGGTGTCCCGCGACACACTCTGGTCCTCGCTTTGGTAGGCGGCCATGGCTGAACCGAGCAGGTATGGCTTTTGAGTGGCGTTGCACCGAGACAGACACGCCCGGCATGCTCAAAGGGGAAATAAACAAGACTTCTCCTGTTGTCTTGCACACCGGACAATGCGGCAGCATACCTAGCAAGTAGCGAACATTTGAAAGCCAGAGTCAACCCTTGGGCTGGCGCTGTTCGTACTGTATGCTGAGTACTATGTACATGTGCCCTCTCGGTTTAGGGATAGCCGGGATCGTGCAGCGATTGATGAACCGCTCAAATGGCCGACAATGCTGCTGTGCCAATGGAGTTAGCTTCGACGACGTCATTAGTAGTACTTGCCGCCATTTCCCTCCCTTTCCGCGCCGCCAAAGCTACAAGTACTCGTAGTTACTAGGTCGCCAACTCCATTTCAGGACAACGGGCGCAAGACACTAGCCACGCACTCCTGTGATAGGAGCGCAACGACAAAAGAATGGAGATTGCGGCATAATTGTAGGAATGAAAAATGGGACTAGAGGCCATTCGCACCTTTTCCCCCGTCTCCTGTGTGAATAGTGCGGTCCATCGGCAACAAGTGGATATGCAACAGTATTGTTTTCGTTGTTAACACCAAGACCCATCATACTGCAGGGAAGAATAGCGCTCATCTGCTCGTTGCCAAGCGTCGTGTAGCCGTCTTAGCCGTGCAGACCCAGCAGGAGATGGGCTTCTCCAGGAGAGTGGAGGAGAAGCGCGGAGGTGTTTGGCAATGGTGCTCTGTACCGCGTTTGCGCCTGGGCTAGCCCGGAAAGAGGATGCCGTGCAGCCCCTACCACCCCGAGGCTAAGTTGGAAGGGCGGCGTCCACAGCAATGCGACTTGGAAAACACCATGTTGACAACTGAACATAGGCTGCGATTTTTCTGGCGATTTTTGGCGACTCTTGTCCTAAAGCTTCTTATACATGCAACTGACGTTCGGCACTTGAAGTCGGGCACTTCCTAGTTTTTCTCGGCGCCGAGAGATCCTGCGGCATTACCCATTGATTTTCTCCACTGTCAACCAGTCGACACGCCAGCCAAGCCCACGGGTGCGAGATAGTCGAAGTCTGGGCGATGTCGTGCACTGCAGGGTTTTATGTGGCTTGCAGTAGCGAGTGCGCCTGTCAGTTGACCCAAGGATTGGAAAATTCCACGGTGTTGAGTGGTGCTACATGGTGATTTCGAGTTTGCGTGTTTTGACAAAATGTAGATGATGATTCGTTTGCAGCAATGGTAAGTGTAGAGTGAACGACTCTGACATACAAACAACTTGAAACTGTTCATTTCTTCTGCCAGCTGTTGGCAGCTGTATTGTGGCCACACTACACCTAAGTTCCCAACCTACGCTTGAGATGCAAACAAACATTGGTACCTGCTAGGATGGCTTTATTACTGTTCCATTCTCAACTCTCAACCTTCATTGAGTCGGATAGAGCTTTCAAGCACCCCGCAACCCAATTTTCTCACCCCGTTTTCTGCCAGCGCTACATTGCAACTGCGACATGCTTTGTTTACCCAGAAAAACAAACCTTTCTACGGGGTTACAATCCGCTTCTTACCCCGGAAAATGCAACCATCGTCTAAAGATAGGGATCCGGAGACGCGAATTGCGACAACGGCGGGCAAACACATCGACCGGCATAGCCGACGCCAATTTTTCGATGTGGCTTGCATTCACCTGGACTCTCTGATCAGTATGCAGGCTCGGTATTCCAGATTCGAGCTACGTCGCTTTTTACGGGCTGCCTAGGCCTAGCGCTACATAGGTCAACCGATCCCAGGCGGCAGTCATTAAGATTAGAGTGCCCCAGGACGGTTCCTTCAAGCCACAACGACCAGGGGCGCCAAAATAAAGCAAGAGGCTCGCGGGTGTCGAAGCCGAGATTCCACCATTGCCACACAGCACAAGGCCGTCCCGTTTCCAGACCATGTGAGCCACCAACGTCACCTTTAGCCCATGGCAAAAGCATCATCAAGCCATTGTGCAATACATGCGAAAATAATCAGCGATACGTATTTTCCCCGCCCTTCTTTTCTAAGGTGATTCGTCAAGGCGTCGGCATAGCGTCGTCACCTTGTCAGTTTCTTGAAATCCGTCTTGTTCCCGCAAACTCTAGAGCGAACTTGACGTCAGAGGTACCACTGTCAGTCCACCGTACCTGACGGACTCATTCGCTGGTGGATAATCAAGTGCGAGGCTGCTGGTCCCAGCATCCTGCAGTTCGCCGCAACGGAGTGAACTACAGAACCCGCTTTGGCCTACCTATTACGAGTACTCGACATTAATCGTAACACGGAAAGTGAGGCTGCTAGCTGAAGCAGTGGCAAGGTTTGGCTTGTGTATACAAGTACACTTGTTCATAGCACAAATAGGCCAGGGGCCGGGCAAGAAATGCTAACCACTCACACTTAAATAGTCCGACTCGTACCGTTGGTGCCTCAATATCCCCAAAACATGCTGCTACGTATTCTCCTATAGCATTTCATGTCTCTTCTCTCTCTTTCACAAAAAATGTCTTGCTATAACAAATCACTGCTTTTAGTCACACGGCGACAGCTTGAAGCCACCATTCTTGCACGGCGTGTTTTGTCCGGGCTTCCGCATTAGGACATCCGACGCTATTGGACTGGAGTCTCCACCATTACGGTTCATCCAGCCTGGCAACGGGTCACATACGAATACCACCGAGCATAATAACGGAACTAAGACCACATTAATATGCCCGGGGCAGAAACGGTCGCCCCTTTGCACAAGACGCGGAACATGTCTGCCCCTGATCTTCACCCTGCGCCGACCAGTTTAGCGCTGCTGTAGTTCACAAACGATGCAACGCTGACATGACTCCATGAGCTCTGACTCGATAACTCCAACCCGCATTCATTCAGGTTTCACACGCTACTCGTATTACTACTCGACCGCCGGATAAACCACCTCCTTCAGTAACCCGCTCTAGATGGGGCTAAGAAGTAGAGAATACTGGGACGAAGAGAACAATACTTTCAAGCGAACAGACCACTTTAGTCACAGGGTCCAATGTAACTACGGACAAGGAGCGAGACGGAGTACTCTTTAAAGTTTCTCAGGTAAACCGTATACTACGAAGTTACAAGATAGCCTACAATCCCTGTTCCCCCTCGCGCTGTGAGAAAGCCCAATTCCTTCACATCCGTTTCTTCCACGTTGCATGATCAGCAACAACGGCTTACGTGACGGATGCAGCCCGTTGATCAGTGCAGAAGTGCCTGCCGCTATAACCGATTTACCAAACATCTACGTCCGTACTACGTGGAAAACAAAACAGCTTCTACATCACGAGGGGGGTTTGTGCTTGAAAGAGCTAGTTTGAGAAGTAAAAGATAGTATTTGTATGTGTATCCCAAACCACGTTTCCTAAATATCCTAGTTACTTATAACACAACTTAAACACCGACTACATTGACGGTTTCCCCATCTTCTCGTGGTGTCATACCCGCCCTCTTCCGCATGAAGATGAAAAAAAATAATAATCGTGAGACGCCAATGATGCCTGAATGTACCGATGGGATCAATTCAATGAGCCCTTGTTGTTTGTTTTTTTGTCCTTTTTTTTTTTATTCATTTCATTTTTTACTTGATAATCTTGTGTTTGTAGCCAGGCAGCAGCATATTGAGTTGCGCTTATTCGCTCTGCCTTCCGCGCCGTTCTGCCTCAAACAGCTCGCGCTTCATATCCATCAACATGTCTTCCATCTTGTAAACATCGTCTCGCGAGAGCGTGGCACTGCGAAGCTGATTCAGGCCCTGTTGCAATGTATTCAAGATGCTGGGCTTCGATTCTTCAACTGGGAGGCCGAGCTGTACGGGCTCTTCATCCTCGTGCATTGCATCATCTTCCTTTGGCTGCGGCTCAACACTGCTTTGCGAAGCTGCATTGCTCTCTGTAACAAGCTGTGACATGACCTCTTCGTCAGTGTCACCTTCTTCGCGAGCTGACTTGTGACCTGAGGCGCTCCGTCGCTTGCTGCTGCTCCTTCGCTGGGTGACAGCTGCTACATCTGCGGCCTTGAGTTCCTCGGGTTCTTCATGGCGCTGTCTAGCACTCTTTCGCGTTTCTATAACCGGACTCGACTGTTTTGTTCCCTGTTCGAGCTTGGGCAGCGTGGACAGGTCCTGCTTCTGGCTATCGGTAACATGTTCCTCGTCCGTTGCTTGAGAAGGTTGCGGCAGTTGAGTTTCTTGAGACGATTGAGACACATGGAGTCCAGTAGACTGTCGCTTTCGACTTCGGGTTGACCTTGATCCTCCACGCTTGCGTTTCCTTCTCGTCTCGGCCACTTCGCTGTTCTTGTCACCCGATACTGGCGTGGACGGTATGACCGGCGAAGACGGCTGCTCTTGCACTTGTTCCTCCGTCGCGACTGTCACAGATTCCACAGTGTCTGACTTATCGGGCTGAACAGTAGTATCCACCTGTGCACTTCTGCCACGGAGAGATCGTCGTCCCCGTCTAGATCCCAAAACCTCGGGCGGTTGATCATTCTCCTCGCTCTGAGTAACATCAGATTTTCGAGATGATCTGGTAGATCTGCTTTTAGCAGCCACAGGAGTGTTATCGGCTGGCTTAGGTGCTTCTTTGGCGGTTGAGTTCGTCCGCGAACGCTGTTCCGTGGGCGTAGGGTTAGAATCCTGGCGGCTGAGGCGTTTGGATCGCTTTCTTTCCTTGACAGCGGTATTCGTAGAAGACTCATCGGACATCTTATCTTCCGTATTCAGGCTCGATGGAATAACATTGACGGTTTCATCGTTGCCAACGCTTCCACGTCGTCGGCTCCTTGTCACCATACCAGTCTGACTCGGCTGCGAAGCCTCAGCCAGCACTTGCGGCTGTGCCTCTTCCTCGTGTTGCGCTGCAAGCTGCTGGCTGGTAACAGGGGAGCCAGGAGGCGATGAAAACTCCCAATTCTCCATGGAGCTAGCTTCCCGAGATCGAGACTGGATCTCCGAAAGAAGAGGGTAAGGACGCGGCAACGGTGGCGAGGACGGTGGATCGTTCATGTCGTCCAGATGTAAGACCTGACCGCGTCGTGGGGTAGGCGTAGAGGTGATAAGATCGCTGTAAGATTCTCCTCGCTGAGGCGTGGTCTTCTGCTTATGTTTTTTCTTATCCTCTTTCTTTGTAGAAATGGGCGAAGAGTCTGCCATCTCAGAGTACAGGCCAGAGTTTCCGCGCTGGCGCTCTCGAACTTCTTTCTGACGCTCTGTGAGATGTTGTGATTCGTCTGCCAATGGTGAAGAGGGAGCAATCGGCGCAAATTGTATTTGCGAGTTGTCATGGCGCAGTCGTCGTGGTGTGCTAGACCTCTTCGATGGCTTTTGCCGGCTGCTCTCCGGTGTACTCTCCATCCTGCGTTTCCGCGACGACGTCCTACGTAGCGACGGACCTCCGGAAGAAACTGGCTCACCTGTGGATTCGTGCTGTCCATCGGGATGTGGCGATGCTGAGGAGAGGGCGACAAAACTAATGTCTTCTCGACCACTAGCACCAGCCTGCGCACCATAGTCTGCGGTTTGAGACCCTGGAAGAGCAAGATCGACCGTTAAGCGCAACGATGATACGATGGATTTGAGGCTATCCGAGCAATCCACATTTTCGTCGTCCTTCACAACACTATTCCACGCCTCGGCTGCCTTGTTAGCAATGTAGCTGTGCTTACTCTTGAAGGCAGCGGTAAAAAGAGGCTCGATTTCGTCAAACTGGGTGCGCTTAAGGCTGCCATGGCAGCTAAGATTAGTACAGGTCTGATTCCAAAGATTGCGCACCTAAATTAGATTAGTAAAGTTCGCATACTGCAGCTTTCGTTACTTACGGATTTAGAGAGCATGCTATCGTCAGTAAGTGACAAGCGCTCATTCTCATCCAAGATCCAGGTGCAGATACCGGCTGATAGGTTGGCGACAACCTTCATAGACTGCGCAGCTGTTCGGTCAAGAAAGCTTTGGATTGCATCCAGAAACAGAGCCGTATCTTCCTCTGCACCTGTATTTGGAAGCTTTCCATATAGCACCTCCATGGAGACATTGCCAAGCTTGTAAAGCTGGTCGAAAGGATCGGCCATGTTACTCTTTGCAGTGGTAACCGATGAGCCCCAGAGTCTACGTCTGGCAGCCTCAACAGCGTGCGCATCACGAGGTAACCTGGCTGCGGAGAAGAGCGCCCGTGAAGCTCGGAGTGACATACGTAGCGAGGGCGTGGCAAAGCTGGCAACATCAACGGGTTTGGACTCGGCGAGGACTTTGGCAATGGGCTCTAGTACTGATAAAGCCAGCCCTGCGTCACCGACATGTGTTCTAGCATGAGACGAGAGCAGCTCAAAGAAACTGATCCAGTGAGAGTGTGGTAAGTTTGGGTGGCTCACCAGCCCACGGTCAAGAAGTGACACGAGTTCTCTGTACACAGGACCGAGAGGTTGTTCACTGCTGCTTAAACTCGAAGCCGGTACGTCCGTTCCGTCCAACAAAACACGCAAGTTTTGTGCCGCCAGTAGCCATGGGCCAGAGCCTACTGAAGATTTGCGTGGAATAACATGAAGTAGTTCTCGCGCCAGCTCCAAACGGACCTTTTTCGGTCTGTCCTTGAAGAAGGGTTCGAAAGCTGATAAGAAAAACTCCGAAAAAGTCTCGTCGTCAACCGCGCCATTGGGAATAGTGCTTAGCATGTGTATTAGGTGGTGCAGCGGCGAGCGAGCCACGCCTTGGCTCTGGTCTGGTCTGTCCGATCGCTGAGACGGTGTTGCAATAGGCTCGAAGGTGTTGGAGACTGTCATAGAGAGTTTCTTCTCCGTAAAGGGAAGAACGCCCAGTGTCTGGACTTGAGCCATTTCGCCAATGAGGTTCTTTACAGCAGCAAAGAACTTTGGGAGAGCAGCGTTGTCAGAGCTCTCTACGCCCACTGTCCAAACCTTTGCAACCAAGGTAAGAGTACAGGCAATGAATTTGGACGTGTCTTCAGAAATCTTGATGTCTTTCGCAGAGGCTGACGCAATTGAGCCTACAAGAACCTGCCACAAACGATAAACGAGACTTTCCTTGTTCGCCAGATCGATGAACTTCTTTTCAAATATAGCACCGACTACTTGGAAAACTCTGTCGCAGTTCTTGCGAATCCACTTTGAATCAATTGGCGGTAGCTCGTCCATTCTAACAGGAGGCAGGTCCATTATTCGATCTTGTCTCCAAACCCGAGGTGTTGACACATCAAGCAAGCCTGCCAGCATTCGTGATGCTTGCATCAGGCAGTCGCCGGGGATATCTGGCTTCTCATCGAGAGTAATAAGAAGGTTCATGATGGGCTGCACCGCCACATCCCACAACATATCTGGTGAATACTTGTCGCTGCCAGGTGCGAAAGTGTAGTAGTACAGATTACAGATGCCTCCCAGAACGGTTCGCTTCAACTTCAATGCCTCTTCCACTTGCTTCGGACTTGATTTACGCCGTAATTGACTCGACAACGGTTGACATAGAGTCGACAATGCTTTTGGTGATATCTTGTTGTCGCTTAGTGACAAGTACACGTATCTATTCCAAGCATAGTTCGCCTCTTGTTTGGTGAGACCGTCAGTCATGTTGAAAGCAGACTGCACCAAGGTCAACCATGGGCCATAATACTGCCAACGTTCAAGCGGGCATCTGAGGAACAAGATAACAACGCTCCAAATCTGTGGAACTGAAGCAGACGTTTGCTTGTCCTTGATCATTTCTTCCAGGCGTTTGATATAGTAGGCGATATATGTTTCACCATCGTTGGATGTCTGTAAGATGTCGGTGGCGCGGCGTATAAGTTGCTTCTCAGATCGGAGACTAAATCCGGCTTCTGTTCCCAAGCCGACGGCCTGCGTCCGGATCTCTTTAACACCACTCAACATGTCTGTGAACATATCTTGGAGCCAGTCGGAATGGATTACCATGGAGCTTCGTGATTGTTTGATAAGTCGTTTGTAAATGTGAATTCTGCTCATAATGATGCTTTTCCCCGTCAGATGGTTCTCGATTTTATGCAGTGCCGCAACTAGACGGCCAACACGATCGGAGGTCATGACCTTGGGAGAAAAGTTTTGAAATGCAACTACTTGCATAAGGTGGCGAGTTATGTCTTTAGGGATAGCAGGCTCTTCAAACGACCGAATTGAGTGGTCCATTATGAAGACACCAAAGTCGGATGTGAGTGTCGAGGCAATGGCGGGGAAGTGTAAGAAGGTGGTGACGAGGTTGAGAGAATGGTTGACCAGGGATGCGTCAGGCAGGCCATTTTCATTTTTCGATATGATGTCTCGCTGGATAAACTGCATGAAAAGGCTCATCTTATCCTGCAGGGCCACGCGGTCTGGAAGGTTGTTGGACGCCTTCAAGGCCCGTGCCAGCGTCATGTAGGCATCGAGTTTGGAGTCGCGGTCGGTGCCGGCGAGTTGCTTAATCGTAGAGTCGAGCATCTCGATAATATTTGTCGGCGTAGCGGTGCCATTGACCTCACCATCTAATGAAGAAGCCAGGGGGTTATGAGAGGAAGTGGGTTTGAGGATGCCCTTGATAGGTTTCGAAGATGCCGAAGGGGGGGCGGACGGCGGAGATGATTTGTTCGGCTTCGAGCTTTGGTTATATTCAACAGGTTCTTTGTACTCTGTGTGTGCCGACCACTCGACCTTCTTCCTCGCTCGGCCGGATCCTGTACCAGAATTTGTACCGGCAGGCGATGAAATCGAGCTGGCGTTGGGAGGCGTCTGTAAGCTCAAGCGAGGGTCGAACGGCGCTGGCCGGCTCCGAGGCGGCGGACGTGCAGCAGGCTCTGATTCGTGATTTGCCTCACGGGGTGGTGTAGGAGGCCTGGCCGGTAACGAGGTGAAGAGAGTCGTCGGGGTCGGGGCCGTGGCTACTGAAGATGCCATGGCTGCTCAGGCAGCACAGGCGATCTAGAGACCGGAGGAGTGGCCAGCGGTGTCACGATAGGCGCTTCTCATTGGAAAGCAGCTAAGCCAAGTTGCTGAGAATGCTTCGATTAAAAAGAGGTGTAAATCAAAACAAAAAAGCAGACAATCGGCCGAAACAAAACGAGAGATGTCGGCTCGATCTAAAGCACCATTATTCTAGCAAGACGGTGCGGCGGTTTGGAGGTTGAAGTGCAATTTGCAGGTGATCCATCCCTCGCCGCAAATTGGTAGGCCCCAGAATCCATACTAAACGCGGTCCACGGTGCACGTAACGCGTAGAGAGTGCCCATCTTGGTTAGGCTTGGCGCGCCGTGGACGGGACCAGCAAGCCACAACTAGGCCCTGCACGTGCAAGGGGTGGCTGGGTCCACGCCAGAGGCAGGTTCGTCTACAATGCGCTGCGCCATAGCTACAGCGACGAGACAGCCCACAAGAGCCACAAACGCCCGCTAAACCGTGGCTCAGTCCCGCTAAATTTAGGCAATGCCCAACCGGATACAGCGGCCTTGACATGGCGAGACGACGCCGTGTACATAATGATTTACCCGGTACTGTACTACTCGTATACAGCAATGAACCACTTGATGTGACGCACGCGTAGTGATGGGACGCCATTTGTCTTCGTCTTCTGCTCCTCTTGTGATATATTTGCCACTTGTACCGTTCAAGCGCTCTGCGCCCTCCTTATCCATCCAGCCCCTGACGACCTCCCTCAGAATATGGAGCTGAACGATGGATAGCTGCCAAAAGCAACGTCCCCCTCATAGCCCCTCTGTTAATCCGAAGTGGGGATCTTCAAACTGTCCAGATTCAAGACCAGTCAACTGCTACCATACGACGGCTCCAAGCAGTCTCCTTTGTCAAGTAAATACATTCGCTCGTTGCTGCTGCTTTCACTGCATTGATCGAGGCTAGAGCCCTTCGTCATCGAATTCTGCCTTGCCCCGCGGTTGATGCAAGCGCCACCCGCTGCCGCCACGCAGATGCTCGACGTTCATTTGTCTGGTAGCCGGCATCAAAGAAGACATCCTGGATCCATCTGCAAATTCAATTCTGCCTTTTTGCGTTAGAGGGGCCGGTCCCCTTTGTGTACGATATTGCTCGAGGCAAGGCTGGAGTCATGGCAAATCCAGGGATGGGTTCTGCGACTGGACCCGGTGAGTTGAGACATATGCTGGAGCAACAGAACAAACCGGCTAACTTTGATGCAAAGAAAAGTTAAAAGTCGTCACAGCGCTTGTAGAGAAGCTGTCGAAGGATTTTGATAGCCTATCTATGCAGCCGAAAGGTACGCGCATAGTCCTTACGCGCATTATCAGACTGTTGACAAAAAATAGATCGCAACCATGCTTTAGAAGAGCTCAAGGTATACGGCCGAGATCCTAAAAACGCAGAACCAATTTTCACAAAAGAGGTGAGCTCGCTATTCTTCAGAACTACACATGACTACCTTTCTGATGGCCTATAGGGCATATCGATGCTACTCAAATATGCTTTCCACAACTCTTCTCAGGAGACGTCGCAAGCCGCTTTGCGGGTGCTCGCCAACTCAATGCTACTAAAGGCAGAAACGCGGCAAATGTTTGTCGACCAAGGCTATGCCCCAGCAGCGTGTGACGCCCTTCAAGTCCATAACTGGGACAACGAGTTCCTCATCTCCCGCATCATATTTCTTACCACGTACGGCACCAGTGTCAAATTGCCCTCTCTTATCAAGGAAAACAAGCTTGCGGAAGGCATTAATGCTACCCTTGGCAGACACGCAGAGCTTCTGCAAAAGAACACTGTCACATCAGTGCCACCAATGGAAGGTATGGCTCTTACTGAGACGCTCAAGCTTGTTTTCAACATTACACACTACTGCAAGGACCTAGCTGGAGTATTCAGCCCTGCCATCCCACACATCATTACCCTTCTATGGCGACAAGACATCCCAGAGAAAGATCCTCTCGATCCTCCTTTTGGCCCTCTTGTCAACTCTCTGCTTAACTTGGATCTCAAAGCAGAGGAGAGCAAGGCAGCGCTTTTCCCGAAAGATGATACGACAATGGTCTGTTCCAGGCTGATTGAACTGCTTGACAAATCAATGAAGGTCTACAGTGACAATAAGCTGGATTCGATGGTTACTCCCCTGGTTAGCATACTCGCCAAAGCATATGAAGTCGCGCCCGAAGCGGCCCGTGAACGGATGCGCCGAGACCTCTTACCGACAGCAGACGATCGCAAGGCGGTTCTTGGAAAAGGACAGACTCTAGCAGCTCGTTTGTTGAAAAATTCGACCAACCCCATGTCTCCGTCTTTTCGAGTTGCCATTTCTCACCTGCTCTTTGACATGTCAGACAATGACGCGTCAAAATTTGTCGAGAATGTGGGCTACGGATTTGCTTCCGGGTTCCTCTTCCAAAACAATGTGCCGATTCCTGCATCTGCGCAGCATGCATTCAGTTCGCAGGATGCTGCTGGTGCCGACAAACCTGTCAACCCAATCACTGGTCAGTTCCTTGACAAGGAAAAGCATCCAGAGGAGAAGCCTATGACGCAGGAAGAGAAAGAAAGAGAAGCAGAGCGTCTGTTTGTGCTCTTTGAAAGGTTTGTAATTGTGCACACGCCAAAGATATTCCCAGCTAACGAATTTCCAGGCTAAAGAAGAATGGCGTCATTGACGTGCAGAATCCGGTGGAAAAGGCGGTACATGAGGGCAGGTTTGAGGAATTGCCTGACGATTATGATGACGACAAATGAATTGCAGGCTTCAAACAACTAGAATTTCATGTTTCAATAGCAAGTTGTGGATGCATAGCGCTTGCGGTCTTTCCTCTTGGATACGGTTTTAAGGACATGATTGGACATTAGACCATAGCGACGGTTTTGTATCGCATTTTCAAACGAATGGACCTGTTCTCGATGCTGTTAATGTTTTGGTGTTAAATGATCTGGATCACAATTTTATATCTTCAGCCAAGGTTACAAACCAGTGCACAGGCCTACCAGCTGTCAGATTGGCTTTCTTGACAGCTGCCAATTTGAAGCCAACGCCCAGTAAAACGGCCAGGCTCCTTCCGTTTGCCTTCAGCTTCGACTCGCCATTTCTTTATTCACGTTTTCGAACGCTATTTTCTGCCAAACTAAGCGCCTTTCCTGAACTTAGTCATGGCGGAAATAAGCAAGACGACTGCCGTTCATATACCAAATTTTGCTGCCTCCAGTGGCCATTTCCCACCTTATGGCGGGTTGTCTCACGGGGATAAGCGCATGATGATGCCTCGAGAAGGACCAGAATTACCACAGTCGGCCGATAATTTGCACGCAGCACTAGACCTAGACCAGAAAACGAGAGCAGATATGCAAATTGAATATCCGCATGATGGAGGAGATGAGAGCAGTACTGAAACATCGGACTCTCCACGAGATACAAAGAAGGCGACGCTTCCCGTGAGGCGTCGACGCAAGTCAGGCCGAAGTCCGCTTAGAAGCCCACTAAAAAAAGCTATGAAAGCCACAAAGGAAACAAAGACGAAGATGAAGGCGAAGATGAAGACGAAAATCGCCAATGCCAAAGAAGTCTGGGAAGTCGAAGAGGTTGTCGGATCGCTTATCGAAGCCGACACATACATTCGCTACTACGAGGTCAAGTGGAAGGGCTACTCGAGCAAAGAAAATACGTGGGAGCCCAAGAAGAATCTACAGACCTGCCAAGAGGCCATTGAGAGATTTGAGCAAGCAAGGTGAAGAGGGGGGTTTGTCATCTTGACGTTTTAAGCCTAATTTCACATCTTCATCATTTCTTTTGCTTGGAGCTTCGGACCTGCGTGAATTTGAGTGGCGAATATTGCACCTAGCTATAATATATATCTATACTCATCAGTATGAGAGTTTGGCATACCGATTGCATTAGTCGTGATGAATCAGATTGGTAGCAGCCAAAACGCTGGCAATGAGCGGGAAGCAGCTGCGGATCAAATTCAAAGTATTCCATCTGCGCAGCAGCTCTCCCAAGTTCCAACCCTTGGCCTCTTCCTTGCCCTGCGCCATCTTGATGAGACAAGCATTAGTATACTGCATGACAACAAGCGTCCACGGGACAATGGCCAACACCGTCACGCCAGCTCCGGCATAGCCGGCCCAAGGGCCAGAGTTACGATGCACATCGTAAGCAGCGTAGCCGTAAAGTAGGGAGACGGCACCAGCGACCTTGGGCATCAGAGCTGCTCCTCGCTTGTAGATGGCTTGCCAGTTTTTGGCTGCAGTTGACGGTTCTTCAGCGACGCCCGAAACGCCCATTAGGGTTGCTGAGGCAATTGCGCCTATTTTAGGGAGACGCGCTCCAGTCAGTGACATTGGGGAATTTCGACGATTAATCTGGATAATTTACCAGAGGCCCAGGCTGAGCCGATGATGCCGGTGGCCACAGCGACGAGAGGAGGTCCTGCGAGAGGCATGCTTGATGTGGGTTAACTATGAGATGGCTCTATGGGCGGTTCAGATGACGGTATGGCGAGAGCAATAGAAACGAGCAAGATGGCAGCCTTGTCGTATGGAGTTTAGAAAAAAGAAAATACTTCAAAGGAGCAGATTAATTGAAAAGAGTTCTATGTAATGGCTGGGATAAGATGGAATGGAGAAGTGTCGTAAAATTGGAAACTGTTCGATGCTTACGTATGTAAGGATTCAGCGCTAGCTTTTCCCCCGACGCCGCGGCGCAACGACCCGAACCCCCCGGCAAGTGCATCATTCCGGCTTCACCAACATAAACGAGCGACTGAGGTCGGTCTCCGATACCTTTCCATCATCGTCAACCCAGTACCACTGCTTGACCAGCTTAAAGCCAAACTTCTTCAAAATAGCCTGGCTTGCGCCATTCTTCACATCCGTAATCGCAATAAGACACTCAGGCACTGATGTGCCATCCACCGCACCGGGCGTCGCAGTGCTTTCCTCAACCCTAATATCAATCTCCGTCTCCTCGCGAGGCAGTGACCACCATAGCTTAAGAAACGCATCTACAATCTCTGTTGCAATTCCCTTGCCCCAAAACTCTTGCCTGATCATGTACCCGAGGACGGGCCAGCCAAACTCACCCAGGCGCTTGTGTGAGCCGACGGTGCCAATGATCTCGCCCGTGTCGGCCATGGTGATTGCAAGGACGTAGATCTCGTCTCCCAAAGGTGAAGTCATCTTTTTGAGGAATTCTTTTGTTTCTGCCACGTCGGCGTCAGGCCTACCCTGGCCGGTCCATTTCATAACTTCGTGTTGGCATCGCAGCTTGTATAACTGCTCACCGTCGTTTTCGGTAAAGGACCGGAGTATAAGGCGACGGGTCTGGATTGGTGAGCGCTCGCTGACTATCGGATAGACTGCGGGATGTGTGCTTTTGACAGTTATCCATCTCAGCGGTTTCGTTTCCAGTGTCTCCATGATAAGGTGCTGTATTCAGAAATGCGCGAACTGGTATTATGTTCACAATATGCCGGACAGTTCACCGAAGGGAGAAATCCAAAATCCCAACACTTATTAGCTGTCCACAACTTAATCTAGGGAGACATGCACAATTAAGCCGTTGCACATATCCAAAGAGAAGGCTTTCGAAGGCTTTGAACAGTGCCCGCTGAGTCAGGTTACCGCCGGGTCGGCCTTCCGGCCCCACTGAACCACAGCTGACAGAGGCGTGTCGTGTTAGGTGGCTCACGCTCAGCCGAATTGGGTAGCTCAATAAGAATCCTTCTGTTCATGAGGCTTTACAGACTGCAATAAAAATTAACATAGTGAGGTTAGCGAGGCGGCGTGAACAGCGTGAACAGCGTGCTAGCTTGCGGTGTGGTGCGACCAATGACACCAATGGGCTCGATTGGCGGCACGGACTAGCGTGCCTTGGATTAAAAGTGCGTAGGCTACAATAATCAGAAGTGAGCTCAATAGGGAGTTGCAAGTCAGTATTTCTAATACTGGGCAAGTAGCAGCAGAACAATGTTCGCCCTCGGGTCACAATTCAGTGTCAAGAATTTATAAATAGTATTGCACGTCTACCACGACCTGCTCGTTAGATACACTATCACACGCAACTCATCACAACCGATTTTTTTCCCAATCCGCAAGGGTAGTCATCACAATGCTCGGAATTTTGGTTCATTCGTTGCTCGCCTTTAATGAGCAAATGCAGTTGATATTTCCATGATCCGTACTAAACACCTGCAGAAACCTGCCCAACTATCCTCCAAACCGAAAAACACTTTAAGCAAAGGTGGATGGTCGCTCGGCGCTGAAGGTCTTCTTGCTAGCGGCCTTGGTGACACGGTGGGGGAGAGGGAAGCTAAGGCCCTTCTGGAGGAGCTGGCGGATGTAGGGGCGCTTGACGTCCTCGGTCTTCTCGATCTCGGCGACACGAAGGACCTGAAATTTCAGTCAGTATAAACATCCCAAAAAAATCATAGACAGGGATTCTCCCTGAGCTTAACGTACGTGAATCTGCCTGAAGCGGGCACGGTGGCGGGCGGCCATGTCAGAGTACAGAGCGTCAACAGCGTCGGTGCGGCTCATCTCACGGTACTCCTTGTACATGTTGTGAGTGCCAGAGCGAGAGTCGTAGCGGAGCCAGATGCCAAAGTTCTTGACCTTCTGGGGGTGCTTCTCGTGGACCTGTAGAGAAAGTTTGTCTCAGTATTCTCGTTCCTTCAATCATCGTCGTGACTTCGCGTGGGAGGGGTAAACATACGGCCTTGACGCTGACAATCTCACCGGTAGCCTTCTTGACCTTGCGGAGACCGCGCAAGAAGTACCAGAAACGGGACTTGGCGACGGTGGTGTTGGGAGCAAAGATGGTCATGCGGTACATGGCCGGGGTAGGGTTGGCCTCGGTGGGCAGATGGCGGCCAATGACCTCGTATTCCTGAAGACGACCTGGTGGCAATAAGTCAGTATAAAATCATCCGAGAAAAGTCGAAAGGCTAGTCGTCAATGGTCGTTGATTGCACGTTGCTATCCGTTGAATCGATATCGAGGTTGAAATGCGCGGTGGGTGGTTTTGTCGTAGCGCATGTCGAACGAAAAAAAAATCGAAATGCAGTTGACTCTTCCAGCAGTTGTTCGAACTTCGTAAACCACAACAATTGAGATCATGGAGTTCCCGGAAACAAAATCATAGCAATCCTCCCATTTAACATGTTGCCCGGCGTTGTCGAGTGCGATCACGCAAAATTTGTCGAGCATTGAAGTCGAATATCGGTACAGCAATCGTGCAATAACTACCACCCAAGAAAGCCGGAAAGGAAAGAAATCTTACCCATCTGTATCCAATGTTAGATTACTGAATTCTCTCCAAGACGTTTCGCCGCAAACTTACAATGACGGTGGTTGCCTTCGACAATTGGCGATATGTGGTGATGGTCAGAGTTGAACAACGGGCAGTGATAATTTTTGTGTGCGTAGGGTGGGGAGGGTTGCCGCTCTCCCAGTGTGCAGGGCTTTGTCCCGGGCAATGATTGGTCAAGGTGGCCTTTGCTGGGCCCACTCGCCTAAATTTCCAGCGAAATTTTTGTCACGTGCCCTTTGAATCTTTGAAAACGAAGCAAATATGCTTAGTCAGAGAAGACCCATAAAAATTCTCAAGCGGTTAATACGAATTCGGGTCTGAGGTCCCAGCCCGCCTGTCCTTGGTGGCCGGCCTGTTGCAGGGCAGATGGCTTCATCCATTCCTCTGCCAGCCAAAACCACCCAACCCAACATAGCTCCACCTTGAATCGTGCTCAAGGTGCGGGAGCCAGTACTCTGTCTCGGATACTAACACATACACTTCTGGAAGACTCATGTAAATTAGATGCAGAAGGCGCCTTGGCACAGTCAATTTGCCTTTTGCTGTTTTTCTATGGTTGCCGAGCCTTTAAATTGGCTTTCAACTGGCATCGGTCTCCCCCACCATGAACGTTTTGTTTGACGACATCGGAAAGGCTCATAGTCTGCGGCATGGGTACATCCTTGCTCAAACGCTCTCACCAGTACCACCACCGGGCGAGCCAAACAAGCTCCGCCAAATATGGCAAAGCACAAATTCCCATAGTGTCAAGGGGGATATGAAGCATTTCCTCAAGGCATCCACTGGGAAGAAGCCCAAGCTGAGCAACGACGAAGTTACCGGTTGGGTAGAGGTATATACGGCATATTGGCATGCAATTGGGGAGATTTTGGCCGGAGAGAGCGGAAAGGTATTCAATGTTGCCATGTCATTTTTCCGTCAATCACTGCTAACCAGGTATTTAGTCAACTTGGACCAAGGTATACGATGCTTGGAAGGATCTGACGTCAATGCTAATTCGGGGCTACAACAATCACGGATTTGAAGCATGGACCATACCAACTCTCTACATGGTTGGCAAATATTTAAGGCTATTTGCAATCAAGTCTGATGCAGAGAAGAGCAAGCTCTCCGAAACACTGCCCACGGGAGCAGACGCCCTTATGCAGGACGACTTTGACCCAGAGGCTGAAAAGCAGGGCCAGCTGAGAGACTGTGAGCAACATTTAAAACGTATTTTCACACTTTGTCTCAATGATAGGTAAGGTTTTCATCTACTCTTTTACGAACCTTGCCTAACAGGATGCTAGAGCACCGCTAGAGGAGTCACGTAAATGGGGGATATACTACATCATCAACCTGCTCTTCAAAACATACTTTAAGCTCAACTCGGCCTCTCTTTCACGAACAATTCTGAAGACTCTAACAGTGTATAACGCCAAGGGCGATATGCCACCTTTGGATGCCTTCCCAAAATCACAACGCGTGACCTTTAAGTATTATGAGGGAGTGCTATTCTTCTTGGAAGAAAACTATGTCGAGGTATGGTGCATTACGCTCTCGTATGGCGTTTGAGTTTCTCTAACCATCTTCTTTAGGCTGAGAAATATCTTGTTGAAGCATGGCAGCTCTGTCAAAAAGATGCGCACCCTAACGCTGAGTATGTCACCGTCCACAGTGTCTTCTACGCCTGCTTGTACTAACCCCGATGCAGACGTATACTCACATATCTAATCCCCTGTCGTCTACTTACGAGCCACGTTCTACCTACAGAGAGGCTGCTTGAACCATACCCGCGTCTCAAAGACCTCTTCCTTCCCTTGGCGAAATGTATTCGTCGAGGCGACCTTCGCAACTTTGACATCGCGTTGCAACACGGGGAGGAACAATTTGTAAAGCGACGTATCTACCTCACTCTGGAAAGAGGCCGTGATATTGCTCTCCGCAACCTTTTAAGGAAAGTATTCATTGCCGGAGGGTTTGACGAGCTAAAGGAAGGCGAGACCACCCCGGTGCGCCGTACGAGGGTGCCCGTAGTTGAGTTTCAGGCTGCTATTTCCATGTGCAGTGGTGGCGAAGTCATTGATAGCGACGAGGTGGAATGCCTGCTTGCAAATATGATATACAAGGTGAGAAATACGTTCCTCATCTTCCTCCCGGCCAAATTCTCACTGTTGGTGGCCTTATTGCCTTTGGTTCAGTCAGCCAACCTTAGGGTCCAAGGCTTTACATCTGCGATCACGCCACAGCACACCATTTTGTAGTACCTATGAGTCACTCGCTAACGCTCTATTATTTGTAGGACCTTATGAAAGGCTACATTGCACGGGAGAGAGGTATTGTCGTCTTGTCGAAGAAGGGTGCGTTTCCTGGCACTGGCGTGTAGCCGACCGTGCCTGCCGACGGGGCAAAACAATACGAGCTTCTCTTTTTAGCGCCTTTGGAGTGAGTCATAAATGTATGACCGAAAATGCCTACCGGCACTGATAGATGTATTGCCTCGTGAACCAGCTTTAATGCAGTGCTTGAATGGGCAGGGTGCTTTGCCTTAGGTGTGGAGAATAAGATAGAAATATAGTTCTTGCTAATACACAGGGAGCCATTTGAGCATTTCAGAAAAAAAATATTGAGAAATAACTCTACGCAGATTCCTGCCTTTCTATCCTTTCTATCGACGGCGTCGTGCAATTCACCGTAGATGACCACACACTTATGGAGCAAGTATACGAGGAACGGCACTGCCGTCACGAAAGCGCATGTCTCGAAAGGTACCTTATAATTATGCACTTCAAACCCACTAATCGGCGAATCCGCCATACTGGTACTTGTGCTGCATTAGCGCCACAGCCCAAGATGTTATGTTTCCTCTTGGCCAGCCTCGCCCCGTGCCACACACCTGTAACACCCTTGCTCATCTCGCTTGAGTTACCTCCCATTGTTCAGTCCCACGTTTCATTCGGCTTTCTCTTGAGCCACAGACTAGCAGTACAATAAGAACCGGGGAGATGGCTCCGTCACCCGGCACAGGCAAAAATGGAGGCTTATGCTATGGCGACACCCACACCGACCTCTTTGCTTAGGTGGTGCGGCTGCTCAGAAGTATGCCATTATTTTCTTTCCTTTTTTTTTTTGATGAGATATTTGCCCTCTCGCGATTTTCACAGACCCGTCATACTTCACATTTTTGGAGGATATAAAATATTTTTAAAAATTAAGATTTAATTGGCGCTTTCAACGAGCGTTCCGAAAATATAATGATACATATCTTGAACGAAATCTTGCCTCACTTCTCCAAAATGTCTACTATACCTCAAGTCTTTTTTTTTGTTGTTTGTTTTTCAGACTTGTTATTTTTTGTTGCTTTTTGTGTCTGCCGTCTCCTGAATATCCTATCCTTCATAATCAATATAAAACAAGTAGCTCGTTCAAATAGTCAAGTATGCACAGCCGCTGTGCACTTTGCGCCATGGTAAAATGTCCGGTGAGAAGAGTAATTGTACATGGGTTGCCATGAAAACGAAAAAATACGACAAAAGAAAAAAAGAAAAGAAACCCGTCACAATATGCCAACACAGAAAATAGGAAAAGCAATAGAAACATGACTCCATACCACGTAGTGTTCGCCGTAACGCCGTGAGAACAGTTGCCCATTGGGATGTATTATTTTGTCAAATTTGATGCAAAATTTTGGTCACCCATGACTTTTGATTGTGGAATAAGTTGGATGTTTTGTGAGTGATGGCAAACGCCTAGAAGATGTGGCGGTTGGAGCGAGGAGTGCCTCTGATGAGTCTTTGTTAATACACGCGCCTCGTGACAGATTACTTGACAGCTATGTACTTACTGCCCGGATGAAATATCATCAACGTGGTTGCAAAGTGCGACGAAAAGGTCAAAGAAAAGAGGACTACCGCCATTATGCATTTCAAGCTGCATGGTGCCGCTTCTCTTAAAAGTGTTGCGGGAGCGGATGATGAGAGCGAGGTAATGGGCGCGAAGCTTCGAGTCAGTGTCTGGCGTGTTGGCATAAGCGTATCTAGCAGATGCCAGGATAGTGCTACACTGGATTCCAGATTCTTAGAAAAGGACTGTTAGTCTGAATAAATCGTGTTTAAGGTAAGAGCAAGACTCACGAAGACCCTGCTTTCGAAGAGCAAGCTTCTTCAGGTCAGAGAGGCCATAACGCTCAGCAGCACAGTATATGACTGTATCCTTGAGCAAGTCTCCTTCCACACCACGAAGATAGACGGTGCTTTCGACTCTAGCTTGATCATCACTTGTTGTAGGCTCGAGTTCCCATGAGTTGCGGCGCTTATTGTGCGTCACGCGGGGAAAGTAGTCTCCCTTGTAGAGGTATTCAAGCACAGAGCTGAATATTTCAGGCTCTTCGTCTGGAAGGGCGATGCGCTTGGCGCTCGGATCCATATATGTGTTCCGCAGAGCATGGGAGAAGAACGGACTGGTGCAAAGAACATCTTCGTGGGCGGCAAAGAGTCGTTGTTCTGCGCCGACGACAAGTGTGACGATGGTGGATGTTAGGTTGCTAAGTATATCATTATTAGCACTTTGTAAAAACAGCAATGATGAATAGTCGATGATGAACTTACTTGCCCATGGTGGTATCATCTTGTGTGGCGGTAGTTGAGGCAGTAGTAGGTCTGCGATGGCGAGATTCGTGGCGACGCTTTGAAACGCCGCTATCACGAAAGGACGAGCTCGACTTGGAGACTTTGTGGCTCTTGGAAAAGCTCCGTGCCACGGACTCAGCTCGTCTACTGGAAAACATTTTGCTTTGTGAATAGCGGTGATGAAAGGCTGTGTTCGTTCAAGGCGTCGGGTGTTTGCGTAATCATAAAACAACGTAAAGTAAAATGCCACAGTCAAAAAATTACAATCGTGCGACAGTTTTTAAAAAGTCGTAATTGATGGTGCTGTCACGAAAAAAAAAATTGATGATAAGACTTACCGTAGGCACCAGGCGAGATTTCAAGAGACCGGAAGGATGAAAAGGGCCGAAACTTCAACAGAAAAAAAGCCTACGAGGTGCGCCCGGCTCGGTTTTATAGGATTTCGCTGGAAGAGGACAAAGCACCGACTGCCTAGTAATTTGGTGCTCACGCAGGTTTACCTTGGTATACATGTTCACCCCCCTATTCGGTTGGTACCTCAGCAGATATGCCTTGGGCGCAGCCAGGCGGCAAGGCCCGGTTTCGAGGTGGTGATGGCTTCCACAGAGGGGCGCGTACTACGTGTTGAGTGGCTCGCGTACAAGGCGCGATATCACGTGTGGGTTGGATAGTGCCCGGGCCTGTTACACCGGGACAAGGGTATGAGAAAAGTACCACTATGTCGTGCCAGGTTAGAGTCATTTTGCTGGGGATGAACAAAAGCAAGGACCACGGAATAATAAGGAGGAGGCTGGATATAGAGGAAAAGAGCAAGGTGATTGTGCATGGTGCGCCACACGCCGCTGTGCTCTACTTATTGGTTACCATATGCTGCATGCGCATATGCAGGCACACCCACCATGATCGCAGGCGCACGTAACTACGCCTGTGTTGTACACGTAGCAGATCTTATGACCACTTTTCCTAGCGTGGCAATTGAAATAATTACAGTTTTATTCTCTACAAGAAAGCCCTGCGACGCAGATATCCCAAGGCTGCAATTGGGCCCAGAGTTGCGTGTAATTCACGGCGACAATGCGCACATCGCAGCACGTCTCGTACACTTTTCTAGCCTTCCCCGTAACATCTCCACTGTAAATTTACATAATGCGGCAGCCCATGCAATGTACTTCTCTTTTTGGTCCAGTACAAGACATACTAGTCTCTTGACTTACAAGGGCCTTCTCAGGTGTGCTTGCTGAACCAGGATTACCCGATGGTGTGGGCCAACTTGCTGCCTGGTGCCGTCGTGCTTGACGGAGAGCTTCACAAGGCAGACAACCTCCACACGCCAGGATTCTTTGATAAGCGTCATTCGCATCGGAGTTGAATTAAGAGGAGACGGTGGTGAGTTGAAAGTACGCAAGTGAATGGAAATAGTGTTCGGATTTGCTGGTTCAATTGGCTTCAATTCCGGTGGATAAATTGTCCCGATGGGGCGCGCATTCGGCCTCCAGCGTCAACAATTATCTGCTTGGCTATCAGAAGCTCACACCATTTGGAGTTTCCTCGCCATTTCTTCTCCCCGTCCGCACAAGCTGCCCGTGCTTTTTCCAACGCTGATGGACCCTGGTAGGTTACAATGCCCCAGGGTACTTTTCTGTGGCTTGCGTCACAGTCTCGCCTTTTTCCAAGGCTATCGACTCATGATACCGCCTTGGGACGGCCGTGCATGTACAGTTGTACTTTTCTAGATCCATTATCCCTTTGCCTCAGGCTCGGACTTGTTTCATGGCCTCCCTTTCGCCGCTGGGGCGTTCGCCACAGCCGATCTGATGGACTCGGCAATGCGCTGCTTGCCTTCCTGTCGCACTGAGACGTCGTTGTGGAGAGCCGCACGAATCTTGTACCGTGTAACTGGTAGGCCAACCTCTTGGCAGCGGTTTTGCAGCATCTCTCCATGATCCAGAGGTACCAGTTCATCTTTAGCCGCCTCCACTATGTAAACCGACGGTGCGTGTCCTTGCTCTCTTTGTGATATCGTCTTCAGGTTCGTCCAGCTGTCGAGATGATTGCGCAAAAACGGCCAGAGATACTGGTACGGCAACCACTTTTGCGGATACAAAGCCGTCAACATTGCCCGGGTATTGGTAAACGGCGTTTCAAGCACCATGGCGCCAACAGGCAGCGTTGAAGTTGTGTCAGCATGCGCGGCAAGATTAGTTGCGAATCCGCACCCAATGCTTTGCCCCCATAGTATCACCAACGGCTCGTGTTGCGATGTTGCACTAATGCCATTCCTCTGCTCATGCAATTTAGAGATCCACTGCAGTGAAGCATCTGCATCCATATTTATACCTCGTTCCGACGGGCGATCGTGTGACGTCCAAAAGCCGCGATAGCTCACACAGGCAACGGTGTAATGAACTGATTGGGTACTGTCGGCCTGTCTTACACGGCGAAGGATGTGTGATATATCTGGCAGTCGAGGTGGTAATGAGGATGCATTCCCTGATTATAATTAGCAACATGGGCTAGCCCACAGCTTATATCATCAAAACTCACCTTGGAAATAGAGGATATAAACCTGTTTCTGGTCCTCCGTAACCGGCCCCTGTTGAACGTCCGTGACACATAATGCAATCTCTGTACCATCAGTGGATTTAATCCGTTCCTCGCGCCATTGGATTCCCGCGCACTGTTTGGCAAACTCAGGTATCGTCAAGCTGCGTGCGTTGGGTGGAAGAAACGGGTTGTAGATGATGGTGTTCTGGAAGATGACGAGCATGGTGCATTTCCAGCACCATAGGAAGACAAACAAGCCAGTAAAGATGAGCGGCGGCATAACCACTTGCCCAATATGCACCTGTCGCTTGATGCCCAGCTCATGCATCCTCCACGCCCTTTGCCGGCATCGCGGATGTAGACCCGAGCTCCGGATGGGAGCCGCGTGCCTGGCACCGAGGCGCATCAACCGATGCATTGGCGTCGAAGAAGGCCAGGTACGGTCATTGGGGGTACTGCGGCGACTTGGTTAGATGCAACTGCTGATATGGACTGGAATCAGTCAGATGAGATGTTGTCGACTCGGGCCCGCCTCTGACATGTCTTCTTGCAACTGGACGAAAGCCTTCATCTGGAGCAATCGACAGTGGAAGCTTGTCCATGCCTGCACCCCGCCTAATTGGACCGCCTGGTGGTGGTTGGGCACTGCTGGGTGGCGTCCCCACCTCCCCTACAGATAGCTCTGTAGCAGCCAATTGGGGTAGGTGAATCAGCAGCCTTCAGCGCCTCCCTGCCTAATACAGCCCCACTAACATTTTATACGTCGGAAAGCTTGCGCCTCGTGACGAACTTCCATCTCTCAACCCGAATCTTCCACCGACGAACCCTTTCCTCTTCTATCCCTCTTGTTCTGCATTTGCCGCGGAATACAGACTCCCACGCTTTTCTTCCACCTACCCATCATGTCACCCGCCCCGGCCGAAAAGCCTGCGGCGGAAAAGCCCGAGCATCCGCATGCCCATATCAATATTCAAGATGATTTACACCCAGAGCGAGAAAGTGGCGAGGGAAGCCCGGTGCTCACAAACAGCAAAGGCTGGGACGGCAAGCTTCGCGTGCCAAAGTCAGCACTCATGACGAACCCTGAAGCCCTTTCAGACCCGGAATATTCGGATGATGAGAATGTATTGCCCGGAGAAGAGATTGCTCCCGATGAAGGTGCGGCTCTCGCGCGTAGCGAACCAAGCTAGGATACACAAGCGCAGCTAACAGCCATGGTAACAACAGATCTCCTTGCTGAAGAAGACCCTGATACCGACGAAATCCTCTGCACCCACTCCCGAGTCGGCTCCATAGAGCGCCTCCGCCTCGAACGTTTTCAGAAAGTCGTCCGCATCTGCCTCCGACAAAACAACATCCAACAAATCGAGGGACTGTCTCCTCTCGCAGCTACACTGGAAGACCTGGATCTTTACGATAATCTCATCTCACATATCCGCGGTCTTGACGAGCTCACAAAGCTGACAAATCTCGATCTAAGCTTCAACAAGATTAAGCATATCAAGCACGTGAACCACCTCAAGGAACTCAGGACAATCTACTTTGTCGCCAACAAGATTAAGGAAATCGAAGGCCTGGAAGGGCTGGACAAGGTGACCTCGTTAGAACTTGGCTCTAACCGCATCCGCGAAATAAAGAACCTCGACACACTCAAGAGCCTGGAGGAGCTTTGGGTGGCCAAGAACAAAATCACCGAGCTCAAGGGCCTCGGCAGTCTGGCGCAACTACGCCTGTTGAGCATCCAGTCCAACCGTATACAAGACCTCTCACCGCTCAGCGAGATTCCACAGCTGGAAGAGCTGTACATTTCTCACAACATGCTCGAGTCACTAGACGGCATCGAGCACAGCGCCAACCTCAAAGTACTCGACATCTCCAACAACAAAGTCGCCAGCCTCAAGGGCCTCGGGGGGCTGAGCAAAATCGAGGAAGTCTGGGCGAGCTATAACCTTATTGCTGATTTTGCGGACGTCGAGCGCGAATTAAAGGATAAAGAGCAGCTGACGACGGTATATTTCGAGGGTAACCCATTACAGTTGCGCGGGCCAGCGGTCTACAGAAATAAGGTGCGCTTGGCCCTGCCGCAACTAAAACAAATTGATGCCAGTATGTCTTTTACTCTTTCTACTTGCTCTGACCACAAGTACTAACTGTTCGTCTTCAGCATATTTGCGGGTATAAACTTGGTGCAGGCAGGTCTTGTCCGCCTCACTTACTTTGGGTTACGGCGTTTGAATTTGGGAGTGTCACGACGAATGATATAAGGGGGCATGTTTTCATAAGAGGCATATACAGGCCTTTGAATGCAGAATTCATAAATTCACCAGCAAAGCTGTGTAGTTGCTCATCTATCATCTATTTTCATCAGAACGCCATCGTGATATGCCTAGTAGATCAAGGTGCCATCCCACCCCTAGCCATCTTCTTAGCCCGCGCATCTCGGCGATTATGATTCGCTCTAGAGCCCTTATTCGCTTCTTTGTTCTTCCTCGCCGAATCTGTCCCTTTATCTCCTGTCGGGCCAGCCACGTTGCCGCCTCGTCCTCCTCTACCTCTCCCACCTCCTCCTCTTCCACGGCCACCGCCACCACCACGTCCGCGAGAAGCTCCTGCGCCGCTTCCCCCATCGCGATCACTATCCTCTGTGCCCGAGCCAGCAGGGCTATCGCGCCAAGCAGTCCTCTCCAGCTGCCTTTGCTGTCCACTAAACGCGTACTTGGCTTCGAGCCTGCGCATCTGCTGTGGATTGCGAGTGAGCATAAGCGCCCAACCTTCAATCGTCTCGTCCGCCATGCCGGTATCTGTGCGCAGCTTGTTGCGCGGTGCTCCGCGACGGGTGGCCGCGTCACGGTCAAAGACCTTGGGATTGGCCTGGAATGCGCGAAAGAGGGCTTCTTCGTTGGCGTCTACGGCAGAGTCGGCTTCCTGGTTGGCCGAGGCGTCGACGGTGCCGCCTACGTCGTCTGCATCGTAGGTGTCGTCGCGCTCGTCATCATCTGAGTCAAAGGCTGCCAGGGCTGACATGATGGCAGCCTTGTTGGGTGCCGTTGAGCGGTCTTTGAGTAGCTCGTCAGCGGATTTTCCTGGCTTCTTTCCGAAGGTGAGCTTTTCGGTGTCGACTGCGAGTCTGTCTAGCTCGTCATCGTCAAAGACGTTTTTGCGTGTAGGTAATTGAGGTGGCGTGGAGTGAGGTGCGAGGTCTGTCTGTGGTAGTGCTTCCTGTGAAGATCTGTAAAAATGTTAACAGGAAGGATGACGTGTAAGTAATGATTGAAAGATACGTACAGAGGCTCGTTTCGGTCGGCACCGGCGAGATGAGGAGGCAACGATTCTCCGAGTAGGTTTGCTACTACTTGCTCGACATCGTCCCCGTATTCGTCCAGGCACTTGGAAACAAAGCCAGCGCCAAGATCTGGAAACAAGTCTTGCACTTGTGTGATCTGGCTCATGCGATGTACGTGCATATCCGTCTGTACATCCTGGTGAGTTTCCTTGCCCTTGCCTTTGTCCACTTTCCTTCGTACCAGCCTCTTTGGCCGGACCATGGCCCCTTTTTTGAACGGCACAAGGGCATCTATTCGCTTTTTGAGATTATCCGTGGCGGAGCCGGTTGCTTCTGCCCGTCTTAAAAGGGTTTTAAGTATAGGCGTAGACGTAACCAGTTCTGGCACGAGAGAATCGTTGACGTTGAGAGGGCCTTGCTTATGCGCATCCGCCGCAGTCTTGAGACTAAACAGCTCGTCGTTCAGCATGGACCATTTCGGCGAGCTTGTTTCTGTCAAGCCAATTAAGCAGAGATATACCGTCGTTAGAATCACCTTGCGCAGCGGTGGATTCATGACGCGATATCCCACGACCAAGGCGTCGAAAAAGTCGGAACCGGCAAGGAAGAAGGTGCAGGTATGCGGAGAAGCATGTAGGAGAGAATTGAGCTGTGCCAGGCGAGACTCGGCAAGTTTCAAGTCTCCTTTTATTCCTGCATCGAGTTCCCTAATCAATGTCTTTTTCAGAGCCGTCAATGACGTCTCAATGGCCGTGGTGTGGGCCGCAAAGGCTTGCGACAGGACTGGCGCAGTGATTCGCTTGGGATATACCTTTGCCAGGTTTGCCAGGAATGAAAAGTCCAGGAGAGCCGAAGTTGACTTGAGGCGTATAATTCGGGAGGAGAGCAGAAAAGCGGCCTTTAAAAGAGCCGGCGAGGGTGGATGAGGGTCGCCGCCGGTAGAAGATGCCTCACGCACAACGGATGAGACGAATGCGACTGATGAATCGCTGTCCTTGAGAGCTTTTTGCAAATCGGTGTCTGAGAGACCAAGATATATTTGTGACAATGAGCACCAAGCCGACTGTAGCGTCTCCCATTCCTGGGTTGTGAGGCTACGCCGCCATGATGCTGACGGGTAAGCCACGAAAGGTGGTAGCTTTGCCATGGCTGAGGTTGAGAACCAGGCTGAGGACTGGAAGGGCAGTGGAGGTGAATTCGGTAGCGGGAATGAGGGTTATAAAGTGTATGAAGTGATGAAAGAAGCCTATCCCATGATGTCGCTTCGCAGTTCAGTGTTTATCAAGGCAAAAATAACCTGTAGCCTGGGCTTGGAGATGCCCTATCGCCGGATGATTCATCAAGAGGGTCCAGCAGGTGTCGCTGTGTGCAGCTAAAATTGAACCGCCCAGGCCAGTCATCCGGGGCCTGCGACCCCCGCTGCGCTGGCACCACCCACTAATAGCAGGCAGTTTCGCCCACCTCAGGCCGCAGTCGATCTCCGTCAACCCCACACATCAACCACCAGCAGAGCTTCAACACTGCCTATGCAGGGCATCTGCTTAGCATCTTAATAGCATTAGCAGAACATGAGCCTTATACAAGAGTGTTTTTCTTTTCTCCTTCAAATTCATGGGTTGTATAAATCAACCTACGTGACGCAAAATATCTACCATCCAAGAAAATAACTCCTTCCATGTCGCTTATACGAAGAATTGAGACAGAAAGCGTTGGTCGCTATACCGAGTGACTCACAAACTTCAATATAAAAAGCCCTCTTCAACAACGAGCTTTTATCTCGCAGCTTGCACCATCCAGAAATCATATAATTCACCAACATGGAACCAGCAAGCAATTCCACCACGGAGACTATGGCCGCCCTTCACTTAGATGAAGCAACGGGAGAGATGGTATCGAAACGAGAACTTAAGAAACGGACCCAGAAACGTAACAGAAAACTAAACGCCGTTTCACGCACCAAGGCTTCAGATTCGACGGTATGTACTGTTAAGACATGTACCGAAGAACCAGCTGGCCCCGAATCCATGTTCAAGGTCGGCTTCCTCGCCGATGTTTTCGAGGAGCTGCCATCCGACAATGTCGTGACTCGATTCCCTCCAGAGCCAAACGGGTACTTGCATCTTGGTCATGCTAAAGCTATAGCCGTTAATTTTGGCTTTGCTCGCTATCACGGTGGGAAAACTGTACGTTATGAGCTTTATAGCCTACGAATAATTGTTAACTTTGGCAGATTCTTCGGTACTACGGACATGCTGTCAGTAAAATAGCCTAAAACTGATGTAATTTGTTTAGATTCGATGATACAAACCCTTTAAAAGAAAATGCAGAGTATACAAAGAGCGTGGAAGAAGCAATCCGCTGGCTAGGTACACAGCGCTCCCCGTCCCACACTTGTGCCCTACTTACAAATATTACAGGATTTAAACCTGCATCCGTCACGTATACGAGCGACAATTTTGACAAGCTATATAAACTCGCGGAAATTTTAATTGAGCTAGGTAAAGCCTATGTTTGCTACTGTTCGAAAGGGGACATTACACTTCAGCGCGGAGGCAAAGAGGGCAAAGATGGACCAAGGTTTCGGTGTAAGCACGCCGACCACGACGTGGAACTAAATCTTTCAAAATTTCGCGCAATGCGTGATGGAAAGTATGAGCCTGGTTCGGCAATTTTGCGCATGAAACAGGACATTGAAAACCCAAACCCGCAAATGTGGGATCTAGCTGCGTACAGAGTGATTAGCGACGATCACCCACATCACCGAACGGGAAGCAAGTGGAAGATTTATCCCACTTATGACTTTGCTCACTGCCTTTGTGACAGTTTGGAGGGAATTACGCACAGTCTCTGTACGAGAGAGTTTGTACTTTCCCGCGAGAGCTACGAATGGCTCAACAATACGTTGGGGGTATATGAGCCAAGGCAGCGCGAATTTGGTACGCTGAAAGTTCTGTATGTTCCATATTAGCTTTGAAACTAATTAGCCTATTGTTCAGGCCGTCTCAATCTATCAGGCACCCTGATGAGCAAGCGAGGTCTTGAGGAGTTGATAAACAAAGAAATCATACGCGGCTGGAACGACCCCCGAATATACACTCTTGCCGCACTTCGCCGCAGAGGCGTACCAGCAGCGTCGATTTTGTCTTTTATTAACGAACTTGGAGTAACGACTTCTATCACCACTATCCAGATTGCGAGGTTCGAACAGTCTATTCGCCGCTATCTAGAGACTTCTGTGCCTCGATTGATGCTTGTTCTGGATCCGTTGCGAGTAATCATTGAAAATACCATCGACGAACCGAATCTTAGGATTCCTTTTATGCCAAAGGCCCCTGAAATGGGCTGTTACGAAGTACACCTAGCGTCGACGATATACATCGAGCGGTCCGACTTTCGTGAAGTCGACGACAAAGACTACTTTCGGCTCGCCCCTGGAAAACCCGTTGGTCTTCTACATGCACCATTCCCCATCAAAGTCAATTCGTTTTCCAAAGATGAAGAAACCGGCAAGGTAACGGAAGTGCGAGCCGAATTTACTACGGAAAATGACAAGAAGCCTAAAGCGTATATCCACTGGGTTGCAGAAGGATATAGAAAAGTCGAGGCCCGAATATACTCTCGACTTTTCAAGTCTGATGATCCGAAAAAGGCAGAAGGCGGTTATATGGGCGATGTCCTTCCCGGCAGCGAAGTGATTTACACCTCTGCCATGGTTTCTGCTGGCTTCGACGAAGTGCGCAAGATGGCGCGCTGGCCAAAATCTGAAGCCAGTGGTGAGGAGATTGCGCTTGAAACTATAAGGTTCCAGGGTACTCGAGTAGGTTATTTTGTAAGTCTTCTGTAGTTTGTTTTCAACATTTACACTAGTTTCTGGCTTACACAGCTACAGACTGTCGACTCTGATACAACCGAGAGCCATGTTGTTCTCAACCGCATAGTCTCATTGAAGGAAGACAGCGCAAAGGGCTGAAACTTTCCATGCCTCACACGCTATATAATACATAGCAACTTTTCGAAAAGTTGTTTCATAGTTTTCTTTTATTTATTTATTTTTTCTTTAGTTGTCTTCTGGTCGTTCACACTGCACTCCGTAGAGTTGGAGTCAAAGGTACGTACCTCGGGCATCCCCCACCAACCAATCAGCACCCGCAAATATAAATATCCACTAGCCCAAATCCGGTTTAGCGTCTCGCACAACTCGAGGCCCTACACCCAATTTTCACCCAAAAAGTTCGCGATCTCGTCTTCAGCCTCCCCTCCAGCAACCGACAAAAGCCTTTTCGTCAACGCCAACCGCCTTCATCACTTTGCCGAAACGTCGCTGTTTCACCCGCGTTCGAGTCGTGAAGGACCAAGTTTTTAATTTAAAAAACAAAACACAAACACCGTCAAAATGTCTTACCAGAAGCCCGAGAAGGACCTTGGCGAGGCTCCCGTACGTATTTTCCCCTCATGTGCCATGGACATGGCAAAATGCTGCTCGTCAAGAGATCAAGAAGAAAGAAAGAATAGATTGCTAATTCTTGCTCCATGTAAACAGAAGAGCCACAAGATCCGCATCACCCTCTCCTCCCGCAAGGTCCAGGTCCTCGAAAAGGTCTGCTCCGAGATCATCGACCGTGCTAAGAACAAGGACCTCCGCGCCAAGGGCCCCGTCCGCCTGCCCACCAAGTGCCTCAAGATCACCACCCGCAAGACTCCTTGCGGTGAGGGCTCCAAGACCTGGGACCGCTACGAGATGCGCATCCACAAGCGTCTCATCGACCTCAACGCCCCCACCGAGGTTGTCAAGCAGATCATTGTCAACATTGACGCTGGTGTCGAGGTTGAGGTTACCATTGCTGCTTAAGCGGTGTCCCCGTTCGAGTGCGTCAAGCACACCTGAACTGGACTCACTCTTGCCGGCATGTGGGATCGGGTATTGCCGTGCGTTCCTGCCCGAGAGGGATGAGGTTCGCTACGTTTCTCGGCTCATATAGACAAATACAAAAGAGTTGGTACGACTTCAAACAAATGTCCGTTCCCATTAGAAACCGTAACAGTAATATTGTGATATGATCTATTTCTTGCACCTTTCCAATTTTTGCAAAGGCTTCCCATGTCCAAGATATAAAGCTTGCATCAAAGATATGATATAGTGTACACTCGCCCTGTATATGACGTACCAAATATGTAAAATACAACCCCCGACGCCGTAGAATGCTGTTTGCTGGAACAAAGATACTTTTCCCATTTGCCGTTACAACAATGTCTTTGTTCATATCCTCTAATTGACAATATCAAAAGTCCCACTGCGTGTATTCCCGCAGAGGCGGCAGAGCCGGCATAAGGCCGTCTGCAAAGGTTCCGGTCTGGGCAAATGACTCCCATTGTGATTTTGACTTGTCGTCGTATTCGCTTATGGGTAGCTCCGTGTCCTTGTAGTAGTTTGGCGGGCCGTCTGGGAACCATATTCTCGTCCAGGTCCCGTCAAAGGCGCGCACGCCGGGCGTCCCATCCTTGTAAGTAACTGCCTTGCCCTTGAAAGCTGCTACTGTACCGTCCATATTCTTCGAAACGTAGCTGTCTAGGGGCGGGTGCTGCTTTGTGCTGTCTGGGGCGTATGGGTTGGCCGGTGGTTTGGGAGGTTGCTGCGGAGCCTGAGCTGTGCCGCCAAACGGATTGGCAGCAGGTATTGCACTACTTGGCGCCCCAAAGGGATTTGGCTGCCCACCAGAAGCTTGCTGGCCACCGCTCGCGAAAGGATTATTACCACTCGAAGCTGGAGGTTGCGCGTTGCTCCCAAACGGGTTTGACGCAGGCGCAGGGGCAGGCTGGCCAAAAGGAGTCGCACCGTTTGTCTGACTGTTCGATTGAGTACTTCCGAATGGGTTCGAGGGCTGCGCTCCCTGGTTTTCAGAAGGCGGAGAGCCAAATGGATTGCTTGCCGGCTTATTATCGTTGCTACCAGCCGTTGCAAATGGGCTTGGGCCAGAACTGGCGCCGCCGCCGCCAAACGGGCTCGCTTTCTGGCCCAACTGAGCGGGCTGCCCAAACGCTTGCCCTTGTGTATTCGGTTGGCTAGCTTGACCGAATGCTGGAGCTCCAAATGGGCTGGCCTTGGCTCCGAGAGCTGATGGCTGGCCAAAGGCCGATGTTGGTTGAGATGGTTGACCAAAAGCAGGCGTTGATTGCGCTGGCTGACCAAAGGCTGATGGGGTTTCCGCCTTTTGTCCGAACGGACTTTGATTCGGTGCCGCCTCTCCAAACCCTGACGCTGGCTGTGAAGGCTGCCCGAAAGGATTTGGTTGTGATGACTGGCCAAAACCAGAAGCTGGTTGTGCGGGCTGTCCAAAGGCCGGTGCTCCAAATGGATTCGGCTTTTGCCCGAGAGCAGATGGTTGGCCAAAAGCGCTGGTGGTTTGAGCACTGTTACCAGATCCAAACGCAGAAGGAGCGGCATTGTTATTCGTAGCAAAGGGATTCGCGTTCTGTTGACCAGTAGTAGCCGGATTCGATCGCTTCCCAACGAGGAATTCTCCAAACGGCGCCCCTTGTGTGCCTTCTCTGCAGATATCTAGCCGATTCGGATGTCGGTTCTCGCCATCGAGCAAATATCGAGCCGCTTCGTTGACGTTGCGCAGCGCATTCTGAATCTGCTGCTGCGCGTTTTGGTAGAGTTCTTGCGCTTCCGCCAGCTATACCCAAGTTAGCATTTGGCACATGGGGTTCGTAGAAACAAAAGCCAGCAGTACTGACAGCTTTCTGTTCATTTCCTTCTGCTTTGCCCTTCATGTAGTGCAGTCGCATTTCCTCGAAGCTTTGTTCGCGCGGAAATCCTCCAAAGAGTTGATCTGGCGCATCTCGGCCGGGAGCGTACGCTGAAAGAATCCATGTCGGCGTATCTGTGCTAAGGTCGCTCTCGATGGTGTCGGTTTTGATGTTGTATTTTTCTATGCATCAGGTGATTAGTCGGTCATATTTCCCCGCAAGAAGGGGGCGCTCGGGGTTGTATTCACCTAGGCCTCTCAGGTTGCCAGAGTTGTTGGAACCGCCGCCGCCGCCGCCGCCTAGGGCTCCGAAGCGATTTGACTGCTGCGAACCTGCAGCGCCTGGGTGTTCAAACTTGCAGCCATCTGTGACAAATACGTGCGTCAGTACTCTGATAGATATATGTGGTTGTCGGCGCCGCGCGGACCACAGCGAAGGAGCCAAGTTGAGCCAAACAGTGGACTGCATCTTTGGTAGGCGTTGTTGAGAGCTATACCGCGAACGCAATGTCGCACAATGGGCCCAGTGGCCGCCTTGGGGGATTTGAAGTAGACGTACTGCCAAACTTGCAATAGCCTTGCTGGTAGAATCTACACAGCGTCATGGTTGCCGCGGGTTTTCAGGAACGGCGAGAAGTCGTCGATGAGGCAGGAGCATATCGGAATACTGGATGGCGCGCGATTTCTCTCCCAGTCACGAGCCAGCGAGGCCAGTAAGGTTTGAGTAGTCTAAGGAGGAGCACCTGCGCTTCGTAGCGCCGATTTTGAAAGGGAGTTTACGCCGTGACGGTTGAGCTGGTCTGCGAGTAGGAGCCCTTGACGCGAAAAAGCTCCAAAGTGGGGCTCCTACTCTAACGGGCTGCTGCCAGGCGTCGCGGGTTGCAGCACTTCTTACAAGTTGGGCCGGTGAGCTACCAGTGAAAGCAGACTCCTACGTCAGGGCACGATCTGAGTGTATATTTGGCTGAGGTGTATATAACGTTCCGGTGTGAATGGTAGTTTCTTCTGAACTTGTAATGTTTCCATGGCTATTTCCTGTTTGCTGTGGAAACACTATCACATTCTCAATACTTAATACACCATGCTGTATCTAGAGCCTTACTGCATTGAGGTTAACCACTCGCTGTGCTTGTATAATGTCTCGTCGCGCACAGAACCAAGAGACTCTATAAAGCAACATGGGAGCTAATTGAAACATAAATTACGACTGCAAGTGTTGTATTCCCATTAACGCGAAAGTCGCAACAGGTGCAGGGTAGGTCGTCTGGGGAGTGGATCTGATCAGGGTTTCTCCCCCCCCAGTCTATGGGCAGTTTATTACACGTTAGACGCGGTGGGAATGCACAGGTGCTAGACGCGGTCTCGTGTCGACCCAGGGTACAAGTTCAGAGAAAAACGTGAAAAAAGAAAAAAAAAAAAGAAAACCCAAATGAAGCAATACAAGCGTCTGAATTAGCCTCTTTCATGTTTCAAAACTCGTAAACGGTTGTTCGAACTAGGGCCTGTACGTGTGTTGCGTCGAGATTTTAAAGCAAAGCATGTATTTACATGGACAAACGGAAATAGTTTGGTATGATAGAACAGGGGCAGAAGCCGCTTTGAGATACCAGGTAATAAAAGAGATTCATTTTTTTTTTACTAGACATGAATTTGGCATATCATTTACGTACACGACTAAACTACCGTTCAACAATCTCCTTGTGTGAATAGTCAAGCGTGGCGTTTCATGTTCATTTTCTCATTTGTTTTTATGTGATACGTAACCAATCGTAAACAAAAGGCATCTAATTAAACAACCTTGCATATCCTCCCAGTCGCAATTTTTGTTGTTTGTCATCATCCACTGCACACACACACACACAAACACACACTCTCTCCTACTAATTACTCAGCCCTCTCAACAGGCTTAAACTCCAAAACAGGACCCTTTTTGGCGCTGGTAAACGTATCGACAAGCTGAAACTCCTCCGGCCTGTGACGTCCCCATTCCAGATCAGGGCGTCCCTCACTGGGATCAACCTGGCCAACAGCCTTGCGCATATCATACAGGAAAATGGTGCGGGCGAGGGTGGTAGTCATCTCGACGTACGCAAGACCCTTGCCAATGCAGCCACGCGGGCCAACGCTAAAGGGGCAAAAGGCGCTAGCAGCGAGCGACACGTCGTCGGCAGTCGTCTCGCGGCCGCCGGCAGCAGGGTTCTTTGCGCCGGCGATCCAGCGCTCGGGGGAGTAGGTGTAGGCGGCGGGGAAGTAGGCCTCGTTGTGGTGGATGGTGTAGTGCGGCGTGCCGACGACGGTGCCGGCGGGGAGCGTGTGGCCGTCGATGGTCATGCCGCCGGACTGGACCTCGCGCGGGAGGATGCCGCCGACCGAGGGCGACATGCGCATGGCCTCGTCGATGCAGGCGCGCAGGTAGGTGCAGCTGGCGAGGTCGCCGCCGTGGACGATTTGCTCGACGTCGGTGAACTTGGAGCGGATTTCGGCCTGGACCTTGCTGAGGGCGTGCGGGTTGCGGACGAGGTAGAAGAGGGTGGCGGCCATGGCGGTAGAGGTTGTGTCGGAGCCAGCGATGATGCTGTGAGAAAGAGAGAGAGAGAGAGAGTTAGTCATCTGATGGCTTGACATTGCTTGGCAGTCGAGGAGGATGACAATGAAGGAGTCACTTACAGAAGGTTGGACTCGCCCCAGAGCTCGGGAGTGCTAAAGCCCTGGCCAGTTTCGGGATCGCGGGCCTTGAGGAGGTAGTAGAAAAAGTCGCGGCGGTCAGTCTCCTCGCCGAGCTTGGTGCGCTCCGTCAGCTGGCCCTTGCTGTAGGCCATGTAGCGAGCACGGCCGTCGGCCAGCTTGGGGAAGAGGAACTTGTCAATCTTGAGCTTGTCGACAATGGGCATGGTTCCGCACTGCAAGGGGAGAGAAAGTGTTAGTCGTGGATCTTGTGCGGAAGACGAGGGAGGAGAAACATGTTTGGTGAGATTTTTTGAGCTCAACTTACAATGAGATGTCTCGTGGTGGCTGCCTCAACAAGCTCCAGAGCAAAGCGGTTGTCAGGCTTCTCCAGCATGTGAAAGGCCTTTCCAAAGCTCAAGTCTCCGAGGATGTCCATGGCGAGGTAGTTGCACCAGTCGGCCATGTTGCGCGGCGCAGACCAGCCCTTGGAGTCGGCCGTGGCAGTGGCGCCGCTGGAGGCCGCACCAAGCTGCTCGCAAAAGGTGCGGACGTTGCCGAGAATGTAGCGCTGCATCTCCTTCATGGCGCCTTCGGCAAAGGCGTGGGAGAGCACGCGGCGCTTGCGGGCGTGGACCTCCTTGTCGCGGGTGTTGTGGGTGTTGGCGGCCGGGTGGACAAAGGCATCGTAGAATTCAGCCTTGCGGACGTTGGAGCGGAAGCCGTAGATTTCCTTGAGCGACGTGTTGGAGTTGAAGCTGACGCAGTTGGGGCCGAAGCGAACAACCTTGCCTTGGAGGGGGGGATTAGCGGGGAACAGAAGCAAATCATATGAGCCGAGAAAGTCTTATACTCACCATGCTTCTGGTGCAGGCGCCAGAACTCGAGGTGGCGATCACCCTTGTAGGCGTGGTAGAGCTGGTAGGCATCCGTGATTTTGGCCAAAAAGGGTCCGGGATACTTGGCCAGCGGGTGGAAGAAGATTCGGTAGACGACGAGGCCAATCGCCTTGAAAAAGGCAGACAGTGTTAGTATGGGTCTGTCCACTGAAGAAATGATGGGTTGTTCTCATGAAACTTGAATCTGAGTGAGCGAGTGTGCCGAAAACTTACATAGGCAAAGACTCCGCCGACCAAAAGGGTCAGGTACATTTGCAAGTGAGCCAGATCGATGGCCATCTTGGGCAATAATCCTTACTTGTTTTCACCTGTAAAACGTGAACAAGTAGACTCCTCAGTAAAAGAGTTGGAAAGGAAGTTGGTGTAAAGGGGGAAGAGAAGGGTTAAAGGAACAGAAAGAGGAGGGCACCGGACGGAATACGATTAAAAGAGAAATACCGGCAACAGTCCTAAAAAAAAAGGCCCGTACGAAAGCAGCGGCGGTACATGCCGGTGCGGTGCGTGTGCGCGCGTGTGTATGTGTCTCTCCGGCTCACACGGTACGTACGGACTCGGAGTGGGGATGACAGCCAGTGACGAAGCGGCTGATGCATTCACTCCCTTTTTTTTTGACTTCTCTGCAGAGAATAACGGGCTTATGATTTCTGCTCCAAAAAACAGACCAATCTCTCCGCACGAATTACTACTGCAACAACACTGCCCGCAAAATGGGGGGCTCCAGGTACTCAACTTTGGGGGGCGCCGGGGGCGTTTCTGGTGCGTGACCTATGATGCGCCCGGCATTTTTGCTCGTTTTGCGCCGGCTGGAAGCGGCATATGTCTTATCGATTGGCACCATTGCCTGTTTGGGCCTCGTCACGGCTAGATTCGGCGGGGCGCGGGCGGCGGCGGCGGCGGCGGCGGCGGTGGAGGACCGCCCGGGGCCAATCTTGTGGGGGGGGGGGGGACCTTCTTGGGGCCATAATTGCCGTCGGAGAAGACGCGAACCTTTGGGGAATTGATGCGGAGAAATATTGCCATTGTATTATTTGGTGCAAATTTGTATTAATTATTCAATTTTTTTTTCAAAAAATTCAGTTTTCCGCTTCTATGTAACCTTACAAAATTCACACGCGGAAAGAACGTGTAGAGATCGTCTTTCCGCATCGGGACGTCTAAGACAGCGCCGCCAGCCGCTCCGCAAGCAGCGGGCGTGAGTGGCGGTAGCTCGAGTAGACCGGATCCGCGTCCACCGTTCCGAGATTGCTGACATGAAAGCTTTACCAGCGCACTGGATAGCTGCTCCTGGTACCCGAGATTCTTTGCAAAGTTGTCTGCCTGAAATTCGTACTTGCGAGCAAAGTGATTGATCAACAGCTTCAGCGCCGATGAAATGGGCGGCAGCGCCTGGCAGAATAGGATGAAGCCAACAATAACAGGCTGCTCATCCACCAAGCCAAACGACGAATACAATGCCTGGTTGGACATAAAGGCTGAAAACAAGCCAAAACTACCGATGAGATCCAGCTAGATAAATGCGCCAGAAATTGGCTTTGCAAATACCTTGACGACGACGGGCGTGGTTAGGGTTGAAAGGGCGTTGAGACTGGCCTGAGACAGGCCAAATAGCCACGCGGTATGCCCGAGCTTCCAATGTCCGAGCTCATGAGAAATAACCGCCACCACCTCATCCGTCCCCATATGCTTCAAAAGAGTGTCAAACACGAGAGTATTCTTCTGCCAAGGCAGCCCAAAAAAGGCGGCATTCGAGTGGCTGCTCCTCGAGCTCCCGTCGGCCAAGTACAGCTTCGTCAGCGGAAAAGATAGCTGGTTGGCCACTCCCTGACACCTTGCTCACCAAATCCTTATCCTCTAGTGGGCGAAAGCTTATAAAACCATGGGAGAATAAAGATTGGATACACTGTTATGACGAGGACCGGGATCCCCGTAGCACCTGCGCAGAGGTATAGACCCGTATGGCTGCCAGCACGATTGACAATGGCCAGAAAGGCCGCGACGGACGGAGCAGTGATGGTGCAGGATATTATGGCCGTTTTCACTTGGTCAGCCACGAATGACGAAAGAGATTGTGTGTTGAAACCAAACTCGGCTTCCACTACAAATGTTCGGTACAAACTCTGGCGGAATGCTTGTGGCCATCTGGACCAGAACAAAAGCGACGGAAAAAAGCATAGCCTGACTAGTGACACCAAAAAATACTGAGGAAGCCATTTTAGCAGCGCATTGCCACTCCAATCCCACAGCTTGGCATAGACGCTGGACTGGAGAAACGCCGTATTGATTGCTGTGTACCACAGGTCGCCCCCAAAACTGCACCTCGCCTTGGCTCGGCCATAGGCCTGGGACTTGTCAAAAGCCTCTTTCGAAATCTCCTTTGTAAGCACGGCAGGAGGGCTGGATTTGTTGAGAATGCGGTACTGGCGCAGAGAGAGGTAGGACTCAAGCATGAACTTGCCCACTGACAGGCCAATGACGACACTCTTCCATGGGAATGCCGGGCTGGACAGGTAGCTCATGATACTCTGCTTCGCAGTTATTAAGCAAGAGCAAGCGGTCGCATTTTGGCTGCTAGCATTACGCCTAATAGGCTCATTGTGGGCGATGCAGGACGGCGACTGGAGATCGTTTTGTTCAGAGGCCGTCTTCAAGGGATGCTACTGATACGGGACAGGAGAGGAGAATTCACTATGACTATTTAAGCCAATGATTGCAGGTCAAATGGTGTAGATAATGCCAGACCACTGGAACTGAAGACTATGCACAGCACCAACAAGGCTGGCCGCTGCGCATCTCTGTAGTAGAGGAGTGACGCGGCATTGCGTGCCATCTTGATGCAGTTAATGGCAAGCTGCTGAATCCGTCGTGCAGTTGACCAACAAGCGTTTCTGCTGGCTGAATCGGTCATGATCCTTCCGGAAAACCGGCACTGTAGGGACCACAGCCTTGTTGTGGCGTTGGCCTAGTTTCTCATATACGTTGAAAGCTCATGGCGGGACTGCCGCATAGAACTGAAATTGACCAAGAAATACTTGCAAATATATTCCAAGATTATGGTCGGGCACCACGGTTTTGCCGTAAGCTTGATGTTCAAGCTTGTGGGGAACTTGGGCGGCTATCTCGTATCCCCCAAGCCGGTTACCCCAAGTTGAACATGAGTCCAAACCACCGACTACTGTACTCGTACAATTCAAAATGGCTCACAGGCCTTTGTACATACAAAAAAACCAATTCGGGGAAGAGTTCGTAAACCAGGCACACATTTGCTAGTTTCACGCCTCCCCTTATCTGTTCTCCAACCCAGCTTGGATTGTGATGCGCGACGAACGCATCAGTGTTGATTGTTAAGCCGCAAGTGCGCGAGCCTGGGAGGCCGTGGAACAAATTCCGCCCCCGGTCCATCTGTTCCGCCCCAGGCTACCCAAGGTTCGACACGGCCGCCACCGGGGGATGTGGATATGTGGATGAGCGCGCCTTGAGGCCCGGGGAACCACATTTGCGGCCGAGTGTGGATCTTGAAGAGAGGCATGCCGTTGGAGATCCAAGCCAAGTACGAGTAATTGCGAGCATTTGATACGGAGTTTTGGGTCAGAGATAACGGAAGAATACTTGTAGATATTAATGTTTGTGACTCAATATTAGAATAGGAAAGGTAACGAATAGCAGTTCAAATCTCCGTTCAAATCTCCACCTATCTACTCCCCAACAACCCTGACATCATGCTCCTCGGCATCCTTACGCCGCATCCAGATCTCCCCAACGACATCACCAGGCTCCGCGACACACACCCAATCTCCAATCCCATACTTTTCCGGCGCACGCTTGACTCCCCTTCCACCGCCGCCAACAATGAGATTCCCTGGCCGATACGACTCATCTGCCTTGAGCCTGCGGATAACGCTGCCATGAACGCGAACGCCAGAGGGGACGTCTCTCACCTCGCCACGCGGCAGCGGCCAGCGGATGGGCTTCCATGAGCCGTCGTCGCGGAGATCCATCCTCCTAAACGGGAGATACTCCATAAAGTTCCACGCTGCCACCGAAAGCTTGTTCAATCCCTCGCCAAACGCCAGCGAATCGTGAATCCGATATGTATGAGCCTTTTCGTGACGATTGTCTCGACACTCATCGACGTTGCCGTTCGTTGTAGGCTTCTCATTGGGGACACTTAATTCGCCTCCTTCAACCTGCGACTCGCTCTGGATCCGAATATCCGGCTTGCTCTGAGAACGCGATGGCAGGCAACCCATCAGTTCTACCTTTTCCAGGTCAAAGCGCAACCCGGCCTTCATGGCTTCGCGGACAATCCACGTTAATGGCACGTGGCTGGCGCTCTTTTCCCTGTCCACCATCCAACCTCCTCCAACGTCTCCGTGGCCGCCAGCAAACCAAACCTCGTCAATGTCTTGATCGTCTTGCTCCTTGTCCATGTCGTCGTCTGCCTCTGAACGCATATCGCAGCTTGCAGATGCTCCGTCGCCCTGCTCGCTTCTACAAGGCGACCGTCTGCGCAAGTGGGCTCTGTAAGGAGCAAAACGCCCTCGAGACTTGGAACGACCGCCTTGGTTTCGATTGTGGCTTCGTCCGCGGTCTGGAGCAGACGGCGCTCTGGCCGCGTCATTTGGAGACAGAAGCTTTCCAGGGTCTGCTGCCGATCCTGCATTTGGTGCCTGTCCGTTTGAGGTGCCATTTTGAGGCTGCGCCGAGGATGAAGCCGCAGGCCCTTCCATGCTTCGCCTGATTTGGTCGAGAAACTCGCCCACGTGGTGATGATGGTGGTGGTGATGCCCGCCCTTTGGACGGCGCTGGTACATGAGGTCCTGCCTAAACTTGGCACGTCTCTCGTCAATGCTCACAGCGTGGCGAATGACCATGGCACTGCTCCGCGCAGTATATGGAAATTGACTGCGCTGCATCCAGCTTGTCTCAAACCTCGGCACCGAATTGACAGTGTCAAACAGACCAAGGAACCGAATCCTCCCCACGGGCCTGGAGAATGTCTCTCGAAAGCCCTTGAGAAATTCGTACATGCGCTGTGTCTCTTCTTCCACCTTTTCATTCTCGTCGCCGTCCGAGTCGGTCATCGGTGGTCGGCTTTTCCACTGGGAAAATGCTTTCCAGGCAAACCGAATCATTTCTTCGTTGCCGTGGCACAGTAGACCAATGTAGTCGAGCATCTCGGCCAGGAACCGTGCAACGTAGGCGCCTCGGCTGAAACCAAACATGTAAATCTCATCACCGGGGCTGTAGAACCTCATCAGGAAGCGGTAGCCGCCGACCACGTGCTGGTCAAACGACGTGCCGATGGCTGAGTCTTTGGTCTTTTGGTACCATGATGAGATGCGAGACTGGATGCCCGTGTGCGACAGAGATGAGGAGACGGCATACGTTCCGATTCCAGCTAATAAGGAGTTAGTTTCCTTTATAAAGCAAAAGAAGCCCCTTTTTTGTAGAAGACTTTACGTTGGTAGTAGTGGTATTGGCCGCTCACAGACCGGTCAAGCATGCGAAAGATTTTGAGAATATTGCTGTCACTCTCATCGCCGTGGAACTTGTTGCCTGTGCCGTCAAAGCAGAGTACAAGCTTACGCGGGCCGCTGCTGCTGGCACCGCCAGTAACTGGCTCTGGGTTTGGACTCATGGTAATTGAACCAACGTCGAATCTTTCATTCAAAACCTACAATTAGAAAAAGAGGAGAGCTAACTACGTATATGGACGCTGGTTATGGACACTGGCTATGATATAATTACAACAGATGCTTTCCACATTCAACATGCGAGCGCCCTTGTACAGGGGGCAAACTACATGGGCCGCGCAGGAGGCACCATCTCGGCCTATAGCAAGGGGCAGGCGAGACGATGTGCTCGAATGTTATCACCTCAACTCGGCTGTCTATTGATGATCCGCAACTCGGAGAAAAGAGAAAATGTGGTGGCGTCATCGTCACATTCCCAAACATGGGACTTGGGAAAAAGTGATTGCCTCTGTGACTGCCTATCTTGTGTTACACACCCTGCAAGACTATACTTTCGAGGAGGCCGCCGATAATATTGCGGCTCCGACATACCCCCAAAAAGGGAGACGATCACCTACTTTGCTGTAGGCAAGGCGAATCCTTCGACTCAAAACCTTGTCAGTGGCTTGTCGGTTTTGCTTCTTTGAGACGTCTTGGAGTATTCATCATGACGGCCCCTCTCGAAAGTAGTTGCTGGTAAGAGGGTCACATTGATTCGTGGCAAATGCTGTGTTTCTGCAAAAAGGTAGCCACAAGAAAGAGGACAGCGTTGTTACAAATGCGACATACGGCTGGATTTCAGCCAGCCGCAGACTCTTCACCGGCGACCTGCAACCTGCAATATTGTGCATCAAAAAGAATTCACCAAAAGAGGCGGGACGGTCCGAACGCATCGGGCATCTAGTGTGTTAGTCGGCCGCTGATTCGAGCAATGATAAACCACCCAATATCGCATGTGCCGTGTGATATTAACCAGTTCGCCGGGTGGCCCACGTACCGAACAGGGCTATAGCAAGGGTTTTGGTACTTCGGGGCTTTCTCGTTTTTCTGTGTTTTCTCCGCCGCGAATACTGTGGAAATGAAACTCAAAGCCATCTATAAAGCTCTAGTCTCTCAATAGTTGAGTTTTACTAGCGCACCGTTGTACCTGCAAGTGCTACTTGAGACAGCTTGTAGTCTAGACTAAGACATTCATACGTGCTTCGAGCAAGGATCGTCTTGGTTTCATTTTCCCGCGCTCTCCTCGGCACTTGAAAACCCAGGTTGCAGGGGCTCCATACATTGGGGACATGACTGCGGAGCCAACACCGCATATAGTTTTGAAAGAGGCAGGCTGCGATTGGCAGAACCGGTTTTCAGCTCATGCAAAATCGAAAGAAATATGTACATGCGTGGAGCAAAAACTGCATGTCTCGGCTGCGGCGTTGGGACCACGGTCATCCTATAACGCAAGATGTCATTGGTTGAAGCTGCATATACCCTTGCATGGTTGTGAGCAAAACGATCTGCAACTGCTATGCAAACACGGCAAGCTCTGTTACGCGTATACTGCACCTGGTATACTCGTAAGTTGAGTGATGATACATTGCTCATCCTGTCTATCAAATGACTTAGCCGCCGGGGAGGAAAAGTCGCAGGCCTGGGGGCCGGGGTTGTTCCAGTGGCGCGAGCTGGGGTTCGTGTCAGCGGCGCAGCTGAAGAAAGACAGGATGTGTTACCGTGCCGTGTATCTGGATGAGAAATTGTGTCATGGGATGCTCTATGACATAAACCTATTACGTAGCTTCGAGGAAGCTGCAGCTGTTTCTTTTTTTTCTCACGACTGTCCCTTTTTGTAACTTCGCATCTTCAATCAGTCTTTTCCCCAGTACCGACTCTTGTCTGCTCAATTAGACTTGAGCAAATCGCAGACCATCATGTCTTCTAAAATCAAGTCCTTAATTGGCTCAATCAAAAGAAAGCCCTCCTCGGCACCAGACGGTAAATCAGACCAAGAAGCTGCCGCAAATGGCCACGTGAAGAAGACGTCCATTGGTCATGATCTCGTCCACCTTAACTACAAGCAGGCTTCAACAGTTGCACAGGCTATTACAACCCTTGCGTCTGGAGATCCGCTGGACGACAAGGAGCTGCTCCTTGAGAATGGTGTCTCCATGCTCCAGAAGCTACCTCTGGAAAGCGGTTTGAGCAGTTCCATCTCCAACAACTTTATTAGCATGCTCTGGAATGATCTACCTCATCCTCCGCCTACCACTGCTGGCCCTTCAGCCAGGTATAGGCGACATGATGGGGGCGAAAACAGCCCGTGGATGTCAGAAATGGGAAAAGCTGGATCCCCCTACTCTCGCAGCGTTCCGCCTACCAAGGCTAAAGGTCCCAATCTGCCAGATCCGGAATTGGTCTATGATCAGCTTCTTCGCAGGAACGGTCCGTTTCGACCGCACCCTTCGGGATTGAATCGCATGTTCTTTTCGTTTGCTACCATTGTTATCCATGAGTGCTTTCAGACTTCTCGCACCGATCCTTGGATCAATGAGACATCGAGCTATGTTGATCTCAGTACGCTCTATGGAAACACGGACAAGGAGCAAGTTCGCGTGCGGACCTATGAGAATGGTACCATCTATCCCGATTCTATTGCCTGTGAGAGAATCATGATGATGCCACCTGGAGTAGTTGCTGTGTTGGTCATGTTTTCGCGAAATCATAACCACATTGCTGCCGATCTCCTTTCCGTTAATGAGGGTGGCAAGTACAAGCCGTGGAAGGAGCTTAACGACGAACAAAAGAAATGGTGAGTTAACTTTCAAGGCATTGGAAAACATGATACTGATAAACATATTGTTAGGCAAGATGAGGATATATTCCAGCTTGCTCGAAACATCAATGTCGGTTTCTTCGCGTCTGTAGTCCTAAAAGACTACGTCGCAGCCATTCTTAATACTCCGCGAGCCGACTCAACCTGGTCTCTCGACCTAGGAGCGGAAATCAAAAAGTCCGGCCAGCGAGTTGAGCGTGGTACTGGCAACGTCGTTTCTGTAGAATTTGCCGTTCTCTACCATTGGCATGCAGCCCTTAGCGCCGCTGATGATAACTGGATGGAAGAAATGCTGAGAGCGCACTTTCCCGACGTACAGTCTATTGATGAATTCACAGTAGACATGTACAAGCAAGTCATGAAGGCTGAGGGACACAAACTGATGAGCACGCCACCCAGGGAGTGGACATTCGGCGGCTTCCAGAGAGGACCTGACGGAAAGTTCTCTGATGTCGATCTCGCCGAGATTATCAAGGATTGTATTGAGGAGCCAGCACATGCCTTTGGCGCTCATGGTACTCCCGAGAGTCTGAAGATTGTAGACATCATGAGTCAATTGCAGGCTAGAAACGTTTTTAACGTCTGCACCATGAATGAGTAAGTAAAGCATCCAAGAATGATGGCTCAACATTGCGAAACTAACCATATCGTCACCCATTAGGTTCCGTCGGTACCTCAACTTGGTACCGTACAAGGACTTTGAGGACTGGAACCCCGACAAGGAAACCGCACGAGCTGCAGAGCTTCTGTATGGCCACATCGACAATCTCGAGTTATATCCAGGCTTAATGGCAGAAGTTACAAAGCCAGCTATGCCCGGCAGTGGCGTCTGTCCCGGCCAGACCACCGGCCGCGGTATTCTCGACGACGCCGTCGCTCTTGTAAGAGGAGACCGCTTCCTTAGCTACGACTTTAACAGCACCACCTTGACCAACTGGGGCTTTGCAAAGCTTCAAACCCTCCCCGGTGGTGCTTACGGCGGCATGCTCCCGCACTTGCTCTTCAATGGTCTTCCCGGTGCATGGACCGGCACATCATCCTATGCTCTTCTGCCGTTTTACACTCCGGCCGCAGTCAAGGAAATCTTGACAGCCAATAAGGTCGTTGATCGCTATGACTTGAAGCGACCAGCCAGTGGCATGGACGTCATTGCCATCAAGACCCAAGATGGCTGCAAGAAAGTCTTTGAAGACAGAGAGAGCTTCCGCGTCATGTACCAAAAGGCCATTCGTCAGTGTACAGACGGTCATGACTTTATGATTGGATGGGACGATGAAGACAGGCACAATCCTCGCTCCAAGGTCTTGCACAAGGTCTTTTTCGAGGATGGCTTCGAGAAGAACGTAACCGACTTCTTCCGCACCCACGTCGCGAAACAGATCAAGTCCCACTCGCTCAAGTATACCTCCAGCACAACCAAAAAGCGATCCATTGACATTGTTCGTGATGTCACCAACGTCGTCCCCATTCTCTGGTTAGCGGATCGTTTCGCTATCCCGCTCAAGACCAAGGAGACGCCGCACGGTCTGCTTAGTATCCCGCAAGCCTTCCAAGCCTACCTGGTCCTGTTCATGTATCAGAGCTTCAACATCATTCCCGCCAATGAATGGATCCTGCGTGAAGGGTCCGCCAAAGCCGCACCAGCCCTCAGAGCCGTCTTTGAGGCCCACCTCAAGACACAGCAGGGCTTCAAGGAGCGCGTGGTCGACTGGCTCGCCAAGGGATCCTCGTTTGAAGTTGGCCCTGACGCAGACCGTATTTACCACGCCCTCAATCAAACCAAGCTACCCATTGGCGACCTCGTCGGCGACTGCATCGGCATGGGCGCCCCAGTTGCCGGAAACATCACGCAGCAAGCATCGCTTCTCATCAACCTCTACCTCAGTGAAGGGTATGAGCAGTACAAAGCCCGCATCGTTGAGCTTGCCCACCGCGACGATGCCGAGGCAGATCGCGAGCTGCAGGGCTTCGTCTTCGAGGGCATCAGACACGCAGGTGTCGTTCCAGGATTACCGCGCGTAGCCTCCAAGGATGTAACCATCGAGGACGGCGCTCGCGGGCCAATACACATCAAAAAGGGCCACACCGTCCTCGTCGCGACCTCCAGCGCAGCCATGGATCCAGTTGCCTTCCCGGAGCCAGAGAAGCTTGATCCCCACCGGCCATTCTCAGCGTACACGCTTCTTGGATTTGGTTTGCACTTTTGCTTTGGTGCTAGGATGGTTGGCGTTTCGCTGGCCGCGACGCTGAAGGAGGTGTTTAAGCTGAAGAATGTGCGCAAAGCACCCGGCAGGCTGGGTCGGTTTTCTATAATTGAGCATGAGTTTGGTGGTGTAAAGATGAAGAAGTACTTGGATGCCAATGCAAAGGAGTCGCCTATTCCGACTACCCTTACTTTGGAATATGACGAGGAGTAGCCTCTTGCTATGGTTTTTGAACCTTGATACCGATAATTGCTCTTTGTTAATAGCTTTGTATGATTTTCACTGCCGCAATCAATATAATCGTTGAAAAATAATAACAAATTTGTTACAATTGTTTTACATTGCTTTGCTTTTGTCTGCACAGTGTACAGATTATTTACACACCTTCATTACTCCGTAATCCTGGCCAACCAATTCCTCTTTTACGCTTCCCTCATAGATTCTTCGTCTTATTCCTAGTTGTAGTATCTAGGTTCGTTGAACACGTGGTATCTGTGATCCCTCACGCCGCGACCACGGAACATGGCGGGGAAGCGCCATCCATTAGGAACCTCGTTCTCCTCCACGCGACGGTTGCGCTCCTCATCGGGAAGCGAATCGAGCTGTCGAATCTCAGAGTCCGATTGAGGAATGACAAACTTGGCAAGCTGCAACTCGGTGTCGGTAATGGTACTGCGGCTGACACGCGCGTAGCCGATACGCTTGAGCTTCTTGAAGAGGATGTACTCGCACCATCTGTCCCAATCGGTCGGGTCGACGTCATGCATGCCCGACGTCTCGCTGACGTATGTATTGTAGTTGCCTTGGAGCGGCTTCGTGACCAGGTAACTGAGAAGCACAGCCGGACGAGGAGTAGAGCCCATAAGTTTCGACAGGTACTCCGTTTGCAGACGACGATCCTCAGGGTCCTCCTCCTGGCCAGAGTGGAACACAAATACATCAACCAGCTGACCGTAAACATCCAGCGTCGCGTGGATGGCCGGTGCCAGTTCACCGACGGGACTGGGCAGCAAGTGGTGCTTGGATTCGACGATGGGGAACTTGGAGAGAAGAGCGGCACCCCAGGTGTGCTTGTTGGGTCCGGGGCCATAATCGACGTACATGCCCAGGTCCTCAGCAAGGAACTGCGTCATATCACGGTTACCCATGATGATACGCTGCAAGTCAGATTCAAGGAGACCAATAACGTCAACCTCTAGCTCTTTGATAAGGTCGCGAATGCGATACTCAGAGGACCACATGTCATTATCTAGAGAAAAGTGAATCGTCCAGATACCGGCAGTCATGACGCGATCCTCGCCGTGATAAGGCTTGTAGTCGTTGGTAGGGAAGCGCATAAAAGCAGCACACAGGAACAAGATATTGACCAAGAGGGTAGACCATCCAAAATACTTCTTGTGCTGAGAGGCAGCTGATCGTTTGGGGCCAGCACCGCGGGAGGACTTGCTGGCATTATAGTCGTAGACACCAGCACCAATGAGCAACATTGTTGTGAGCACCACCCAGTCAGTGTGCTCACGTACAAGTGGGCCACCGGGAACGAACGCATAGGCGACGACCCAAACGTGGAAGAGAACCATGAAGTTGTAAATTAAGAAACCGTAGCCGAAAGTGGTGGCAGGATTCTTCTTGGCCGCAGTGGACAGGAGCGGTGACGCCACGGACATGAGGTACACAGATAGGGCAAAGGCACCCAAATAGCCAAACCAGTGGCTGCACAGCGTAAGCAGAGCGGCGCTGACACATCCGACACCATATTGCAACCAGCTACCGGCAAGACCGGGCCTCAGGATACCGAGGAAAACACCACAGGACATGGCAGCAAGAGTGAACCATCCGTGAGTGGAAAAGTAGGGGCCACGAATAGGGTAGCCTTCCCAGCCCCAAAGGATCATGGTGCTGGTGTCGGAGAGGAGCGAATGAAGACCGAAGAAGAGACCACCAAGTCCACAGGCAGACAAGGCCACAGAACCCTGATGCTTGGCTTCTGGGGTCGAGCCGCTTGTCAGAGGTGCTCTGCGAGTGAAGCGGAGGGCTGCCAAGACACCAAGAGCAAGACCGGTACCGTTCCAGCCACCGTTGGGACCGTGCATGACGGGCCAGATAGGGTTATTGGTCTGCCAGGCAAACTTCAGGGTTGCCGAAAGGATCAAGCCGACAAGCCAGCCAAGGATCTTCGACTCGAAACGAACTTCGTGCATGGATTCGGCGTAAAAGGTGCCAACCCAGCCGAGGCAAGACATGGAGATACCGAAGCCCAGGGTGAACAAGCGATAGATGGGATCAAGAACAAGATAAGCGGCAACACCAGACAGAGACAGGAGATGGACGACGCGGAGGTTGTTGACGACGAGCGATCGAAACGGGCCAATACCGAGGAAGAATGGCGAAACGGTTGTCATGACAAAGGCTTCATATCCGGAAATACCCATATGCCAGAGAGGGAAATCTAGTTGGGATTAGCAGGTTGCCTAAGTGTGGAATACATTCATAGTTTGGCTACTCACACCACACGAGGAGACCAAGACTGGTCAGCATAGACCAGAAGACAAACTAAGCAACACATTAGCGAACAGACTGCTAAACCGCAAGATGCGGTCACTTACACCGTGGTAGACATCGGCTGCCGTGTCGAGGGCCTCGGCCCAGGTGAAGCGGATAGAAAACGCACCGCCAGTAGCCTTGTCTTTCCTACTCGAGAATCAGCCAGTGCCGGGGAGCCAACTCGCGGCGCGAAACTTACTCCTTTTCCAATACAGCCGAAGGGACAGAAGAGCGGTTGTCACTGCGAGCCAGATTTAGAAACAAACTCACAAGAAGCAGCATATTTGGATAGACTGTACATGCAAGCACATCTATATTGGTAGCCATTGCACATACCCCTTGCTCGAACCCTTGATGTCCCGTATCAGGACTTCAAAAGTCTCAAAATCTAGCGCGGTAACGGCGTCGAAGCCGACGTCGAGGATGATGAGAGACCACTCGAAGAAGGCATAGGTGGTATACGCTGGGTTCGTGTTAGCAATAGAAAGCAGTTTCAGGGGTTGCCGAACGATCTGGAGCAGATCGTGCGGGGAAGACTCACCTCCCGCAATGCGGTGAACCTTGTGCTGGATGAAAAAGTAAATTAGAGGCACAAGAGTTCCGAAGAAGGCTCCGGCGAGGTATTTGCGGTACTTGATAGCGGTCGGGTTCGGTGGGCTGAGGGCGATGCAGCCTGTGGTCCAGGGGAGAGTGACGACAATGTAGGAGATCATGAGGATATCGTGCCAATCGTGGTCATCGGTTGAGGTAATATACGTCCAACCACCGCAGGTCAGGGTACGGAGGAACCCCATCGAGGCCACGAACCCCGGTAGCTTGGTCCCCGGTCGTCGCGTGAGCAGATAGAATAGGCCGACGAGAGCGAAGCGCGGGCCTAGAGAGCAGTTAGTGGGGTGTGTTGCTGCCACACGCGACAAATTGGCGAGGCACCATACCAGATGTAATGGCAATAAAGATCATAAAGAATGATCGCTCAGGGTAGCGATCGCCAATGGTGGCCGAGACGGACGGGAACCATTCGTCAGGGTATCCGTAGAACTCATTTTGCACAATCTTGTGGTAGTGCAGGGCGACACCGATGAAGAGGGCGCTCAGAAAAGCAGCTGCGATAGCAGAAAACGAACACGTTAGCATACAATCCAAACGACTTGAAGTTCATCCGAGCAAGTTATGCCCTTGAATCGCTTCAAACCCGTCTTCAATGGCCACGTACTGTACGCGGTAGCAGTGTGCGTCCAGCTGACCCACTGGCCGTTGAAGGCGAGCACGACACCACCGTCCTTATCCTTGTATTTGGAAGCCATTGCGGCAGAAACGCGCAGAGAAACGACAAAAAAAGAATGAAACTCGCAGTCACAGATGCAGCCCGGGGCATCCGACGCGCAAGAAACCGCGGCGATGAAGTAGCAGAGAAAGGAGAAAAGGAGGCCACAGCAGCCAGCCGATGGGAGGGTTAGGGGAGGGAAGAAAGAAAACTGAGGCCAGCGTAGGCAGGCTACCTGAAAGGCTAAGCTTTCGGAGCTTGTCGCGATAGCGCGAGTCCCCGTCCCCGTCCCCTGTTTGACTGGGCGTCCCTGTTGCGTGTGGGGGTGCCCAAAACCGCGGAGCGCCAGGATTGGCGGACAGGCCAAGAGGCCAAATTAAATGAGACGCACCTCGGCAGGCTGTGGCGTCTGGTGCACATGCGCCGCACTTTGCGCGAGGCTGCCCACCACCAAGCCACACCTGTCGATGGCCCCGCTAAAATTTCCAGCAGCCTAAGAAAAATATCCAGACCAAGAAGGGCCTGCAAACACTCAATCATATTCAGAGCAAAAGCCCAGGTCCAGATTCGCCATGCCTGGAGTCGCTGAAAAGGCGAGATTCTATCTCGAGCGGTCCGTACCGCAGCTGCGAGAATGGGAGGAAAAGGAAATCTTTTCCAAGGTAAGTCGAAGCGACTGGGCTGCCAAACCTACCATCTATGTGGCCTGCAGACTCTAACCCAAGACTTTTCTTCTCTTCTCCAGGATGAAATCCGCACAATTGTCCAAAAGCGAAACGATCACGAGCACAAAGTTCTCTCTCCCGGTAACACCGCCTACGACTGGTCCTCATACGCCCAATGGGAGCAGTCCCTCGAAACCCTGCGCAGCAAGCGATGCAAACGCCTCAAGATCCGACACCTCAACTCCGGCCACGCAGGTCAAGGCCGCGTCTTAGCCATTTACGAGCGCGGCGTCAACCGACACCCAGGCAGCGGCGAACTGTGGCGCGAATACCTTACCTACACGGCCAACGTCAAGGCCACCAAGCGCTGGCGCAAGACCATGACCAATGCGCTGCGCATGATGCCCACCGACGCTGACCTCTGGGTAATGGCCGGCCGCCGCTCTGCCAAAAACGGCGACATGGCCGCAGCGCGAGGCTTCTTTATGCGCGGTTGCAGATTCTGCACGACCGACTGCCGACTGTGGATCGAGTATGCCCGCTGCGAGATGGAGTGGCTTAACAAGATGGAGCAGAAGAAGAAGCCCGGCAAGGACGTTACGCCGCGACGACCAGAGGCTGACGACGAGCTCCTCCTTGACGATAGTGACGACGATGCCGAGGACGAAGACGGAGTTCTAATGCCCGAGCCATCAAAACAACAAGCCAAGGTCATCAACAAGGAGGCCGCGCAGCAATTAGCCGCCAACCCAGCCATGGACGGCGCCATCCCGATTGCCATATTCGACATTTCCCGCAGGCAGCCCTTCTTCAAGCCCGAAGTGGCCGAAGCCTTCTTCGCCATGCTAGCCACTTTCCGCAATCTGCCCGTGCAAACCAAGATTACGCAACACGTGCTCGACGTCCTCGACCAACACTATCCTAAAGATCCTGTTACCTGCAGCTGTCACATTCGCCGGCCCATCATGGGCTTGAGCGCATTTACAGCCGAGTTTCCCCGGCAGCTGAGAGAGGTGCTTCCGCTGGTTGACAAGTATCTTGCTATTACTTCGGATAAGGAGGTGCTAAAGCAGAAGACGGCGGAGTGGATTGACAAGTACCTGGCCATGGAGGGTCTTGATGAGGGCATCAAGGCTGTTTTGGAGCATTCCAAGGATAAGCTGGGCTAGGGTTGTATATACTGTTATATAACATAAAAATATGCGACTTGAGAATTTTCATCTACCTATTTCACTACATATTCACATCGATGTCACGAAAACAAAATAAATTTATAACGTGTTTCTTTCTATCATGCAAGTCGTATCGACAAAATTAAACATCAAAGCCCCAACGCCAAGATATGATATCCTCCTCCCTTTCAACCCGTCAAATTTCATTAAGCTCAACAATAAAAGAAAACGCCTCTTTGCCTTCTTCTCCTTCCCTACATTGCTTCATTAAATCGAGCCGCCACGTCCGAGAGCATCCTGAGCCCATAGTACTTGGCCACCCGTCGAATAACACCCAGCTTCCGCGTGATCTCCTCGCGCGAAACCAATTCCTTCCACTCGCCACTGCATGTGCAGTGCTCCATAAAGTCGTTCTGACGCAAAGCACCGCAGCGTGAGCATTTGAGATCCTGCGTTGCCCATTCGACTGTCCAGCTTTCCACCATGGCGAGCAATCGCTCCTCGAGAGCAACTCGGTCGTATTCCGCGCCACAGTAGCTGCATCTCCAGCCTCCAGATGTCTTGTCGCCGCCTCCAAACAGGTCTTCGTCTCGGCAGAGGTCCAAGTCTCGTGCCATTGTGCAACTATCGCACGAAACCTGTGGAAGCTTGAGAGATTCTGATGGGTTGGCAAAGGTGCCATCCTTGGAGAATTCGCGGACTTCAAACAGCGCCAGAAGCTCTTTGCGTACCAGTCGTGCCTCAAGTGTAATGTTCTTGTCAAGCGACAAAACTTGCATGATAGACTTGACTAGCTCGAGAATTGCATTCCGCGGCTGAAGGTAAGACCCTGGCAAGTTCGGGAACGAGTAGTCCTCTGCCAATTCAGGATGGAGGAGTTCACGCTTCTGCTGATTGATCAACCCTGCAATTGCCTTTTTCAGGGGCTTTTCGTAAGCCTTTCCAAGAATAATCTGCCCGTCTTCACTTTCAGCCTTTCGATTTGGCAGTTGAGTGAGACGTGGTGTCGAGTCGGGATCATTGGTTGCCTGTCGCTTGAGTCCATGCATCAGCTGGATAAACTCAATGACCCATTCCTGGAATGTCGGTTGCAGCCGCGTTGGCAAGAATGTAGCCATTTGCCAGTGCATGATGGTCTCGAGGTTCTGCTCATCGGCTTCGATCACTTCTTGGCATGCTCTGCCTCCATAGTTGAACTCATCGTACCATACTAGGTAGTCCCAGTATTCTTTGATCTCCAGGTCAATGAAATGGAAGAGCGGCTTGCTCTTTATCGATTTGATAATGTACTGACTATATGCAAATGCATTGCCAACTTCAGCCTTGGTGGTTTGGAGAATCAAGCGGTTAGAGTTGGCGAATACAACTTGCGAGCCTACGCGTCGGAAGTCTCCCATAAGCTGCTGGAATGCCTTTCTCGACATCATTTGGACGTAGTAGTGCAGCGCTCGGTCGTACATGAAGGAATCGGGGTTCTCAACCCAGCGAACAAGATGTTGTACCAGAACGTCTGCCATTGTGCTGCCGCGGCAGGCTTCCGCCCACCAGGCCTTGACCATTTCACGAAGAACGAGAACACCAGCATTGGCAAAGGCGGTCTCAGAGGCGAGACTGTCTGAGCCATCCGCCGAAGGATTGAATGAGACCGAGTCTGCACCCTCCAGCTCATTAACCAAGGATGAAGTGAGGATGGTGTTAATGGCAAGATTACGAACATCCATGTCGATGCACACCGACGAATACGTGCCTGGGTTATTGACATTGGGCATCTTCACCGTATCGAGTGGTCCGAGCAGATCATCCTTTTCGTGTCCTGCATGATCCGGTCGTGGACCAGCAGACCACCACAACACAACGCCATTCGCTTGTAACCGCCTCGCAAAGGCAATGTCAATGAGGTAGCGCGGATCATCCCGTTCCAAGTTGCAGAGTGGAACATCGCCGTAACGAGCAAGAGCTGTTAGATGCAAAATCCAAGAGCCGAGGCCCAGGTAATGACCCACGAGACGACGTGCAATGATGGCTTGCCAACCTAGAGGAGGCAGCGAGCTGTCAGAAGCATCATATTTGAGGGGCAGCACAGGAAATTCTCCAAGCACCGGAACATCGTGGATGAGGAGATTGCGCTGAGACGACTGAATGACCATCATTTGCGGCCGGTTCTCATCCTTGCGCATTTGCTTCACAATATCACCAATTTCCAAGTGTGCCTTTCGGCGAGTTGTTACCTGCGTAATCTTGAAAGTGACTTTGCTCTGATAAGAGAAGCAGTCTTGCCAATTGGCGCCAGCAGCTTCCTCGGCGCGCTTGGCCAACATTTCCGAATACATTCGTGTAATATTGGGGAGCTCTTGTCCAGAGTCCCGTGATTTCTGAAGAATCACCACATTTGCCTTGTCACTAGTAGTCGAAAAGATGCCAAAGATCTGCCTGTCTCCGGCAGTAATGTGCGAAACATAGATGTATGCAAGTGGCGCAGAGTCGAGATACGTCTTGGTCTTTGTTGGTCGTTTCAAGCCACCAAGGTCAAAGCCTTGCTCGAGGCCCTTTCCAAGAACGGCATGCTGCTGCTCATCAATAGTGCATAGGTTACCCAGACGAAGGACGGCGCGAATATTCAAAGGCACTTGCTTCTCATATACACCTTCCACACTGGAATGGTTAAACAATTGTGAGAACTTGCGAGCCTCATTGTAGTAAGTGTCCTCAGGCACGGTAAGCTTGAACAGATGCGTTGACGGATGGCCATTCGGAAGTGTATAGTTCACCTGCTCAACCTCACAGCCGGGAATGTCTACGTCTGGAAGTTCCTTGCTGCGGAGATTTAGGAAAACTTGTCGTGGAACTCGAATCTTGAGGGTGTGGATTTTCGCATCAATGAGAACGAAGGCAGTGACAATACCAGGCGTCTCGGTGGCTCTGAGTTGTAACAGTTGCCAAGTGTGCATAAATGTGATGTGAGCTTGCTTCATGAACGTCTGCTGAATGTCACCACCGGCGATGCCTCTGCGGTCACCGAACAGTTGGCGCCGACGAATTCTTGCTTGCTTCTGCAGCTTCCACTTCTTTTTCTGGTACTCCAAAAAGCCAACATAATCATCAGACGGCCCCGGCATGATTTTGGGCAGAGCAGCCATTGGGTCAGCATTTTCCTCAGGCGCTGGTGATTTGCGTTTTTGAGTTGTTGAGGAAGGTTGAGGATGCGAGGAGGCAATGGCTGCATTGACGGGTTTCGGCTTGAGCAGTTTGGCACCATAATCTTCTATATCGTCCATGCGCTGGCCGTTTAGATTCGTAATTTCACCAAGTGGCTCTTTGGTGAAAGAGTCTGTCAACTTTTTCTGTTTCATTTTATCGTCCTTGATATTGATTCTTCGCTGAAGCCAATCGGGGTGAGCTACTCGAGGAACTGGATTACGAATCTTCTGCAGGGCAGCAGGTATCGTAATCAATTTTTGAATAACGGAACCCAATCTCTCAAGATAGTAATCCCAATCAAGCAAAGCGCGAGGGTCAGTGTCCGTTGGTTCCTCTTTCAGCCATTTTTTGAGATAGGTTCTCTTTACGGACTCCTCTGCTGAGAAGATTGCAATCGGAACCGCTCGTTCGGTGACGGGAGCGTTTCTCGGTCTGGAACAAATAATAAACTTGCAGTTCAAGCCTTTGTCTTTCACCATTTGCTCGCCGAGGAAATCCGCTAGTCGTCTTGCCGTTGTGATACTGGTCGATTTCTGGCTTCCATACTCCTCCAGAGTCTTGGACATGCTTCGATTCTCGGAAATCAGCTCCATGAGTTCCTCGTCCGCAAGAGTTGATCCTTTGTTATGCAAGACATCCAGCCACCTGTTTGCAACCTTTGCGACTGCCGCATAACACTGTGCAAGGTCGTCGCCCTCAAGGAAAAACTTGAAGATTTGTTGCTGGAAAATCTTAATGAGCTTCAGCTCACCTCGTCTTTTGACTTCGAAACCCTTCAACTCGGCGAGGCTGCCGTCGTCATTGAATACAGCATATCGTTTTTTGAGGTTTTTGTCTTCTTCTTTTGATGTGGGTAGAATCATAGCCTTGTAGGGACCATCCACTTCGAAGAAAATGGAGTTGTCGCTATGAGTCTCATACTTGAATGTCTTCTTGTCGACCAACGTCTGGTATTGGTGGTTGGTAAACTTGTAGTCGACAAGATGGTTCAACATGACGCAAGGGTATGATATGTTCAGCTTCTTGCCATTCTTCAACTTGAATGCAAAATTCTCCGGGAACGTAGCAGGCAGCATACACCAGATACCATCGGTGTCTAACTCGAGAGGTCGTCCGAGTCGCTCGACAAGTCCTCTGGCCAGTTGGATAATCGTCGCACCCGTCAAGCAAGTGACACCAGCCATTTCCATGGAGTACCAACGAGATCCCTTTCTCATGACGTAGCCGTAGAAGGAGTTCAAAATGACTTTGTGGGCCAGCTGCAGAGAGTCGTACAAGACAATCATCTTCTTGGCCGCGTCCACTTCATTCGCGTCTGCACCTGAGCTCTTCAGAGACTCCGTCTTGCCCTTCCAGACCTTTACTTTGCCTTTGTAGTCGTATCGACGATCTCTAAAGTCACGTACTGTGTTGATGTAGAACGGGTTTTCCCTCTGACAGATGATGGCTTCTCGCTGCATCGTTTTGGAGTCGTGAATTTTATGGTATACTTTTTGGGAGTAAAGTTGAAGGCGTTTTCTGACCAAAGTAGCCTGCTCATCTGTTGACAGATCTTGAAACGTGCGCATCGGCGCATGCGGCGATTTCCCCGGGAACTTTTCGCTTTCCAGAGCGTTGCGAATCATATTATACTCGTCTCTCTTTGCCGGCATGTATTCTCCACGCCAAGCCCAGGGCATTCTTCTGTCACAAGTTTTGCCTGGCCGGTTGAAGTCGCACGCAGCGCAGTCCGATTCTGTAATCATGGAATCAGGCTGGAGACGGTTGGTGGTCATGATGTTGGGATACATGGACGCAACATCAAGATGGTAGATGAGTGGTCTTTCGTGCCGATTGGGTGTCTCTTTGAGATCTTTCAGCCGGCTCACAATCTGCTCCTTGACTTCTTCGTAGTTTTCAACATCGTCAAGAGACTTCTTCTCTTCAATTGTAATGACAAACTTTAAAGCGGCATCCATGTCGTTGCAAAGCTCATCAATAGCGGTGGGGTCAACAGAGAAGTCGACCGGGATGTCTGAGCGAAAGACACCAGCCTCAATACTTTCAACGTGCCCTCCAACATACGTTTCCGAATCCAGAAGATGACCATCCCAAAACGCTTCTTTTGGCGCAATGTGCTTGTTTGGCAGGACAATTTCCTTTTGATAAGCTTGCACCATCAGGAGCATCTCGCAGAGCGTTCCAGTTCCTTTTCGCAAAACAGCATCACCTCCAAGAGGCAAGATCGTACATAGCGAGAAGATGAAAGGGTGAACATACTTCATGTACAAGTAGTACGTAGCGACAGCGTCGGAAACTGAGTATTCAGCCAATGTTTGCGGCCTTTCCTGGGCGTAAGGAGTCATAAGTTCGGGATCTAGCTCATCTGGGTCGTAGCCCAGCTTAGCGACAGTGACGGCTTTCAAGCCTCTTGATCCTTGCGGCAAGTATGAGTCTCTGTTTACCCAGTGAAAGCAGTCCATGTGAACACTGTAGCTGCACTGGAATTGATCTTCACTATCCTTCTTCCAGCCGATCTCCTGGTACATATCAATACCATTTACGCTGGCTCTGGCTTCGACAAAGGGCCAATCGAAAAAGTCACCGTTATAAGTTGCGATGACTGTTGGCCTCGCTTCCTTTATATGGAGGAAGAAGCGCTCAATGACAGATTTCTCGTCGGGCTCGTTAAAGATCATAAACGGTCCGGGATATTCAGGTTTTGGCGTGTAGTCAAAGTCGCCAATGTCTTCTGAGATAATTTCGCGATTGGTGATGAGGAATCCTTGGCCGTCGATCATGTAAGAAATCATCATAATCTGGTCGATGGCGGCGTCTGGAAACTTAAGAGGCAGCTTTGTGGTTTCGATATCGAACGCGAGGACTGTGGGCTCGGCTGGCAAAGAACGATCTGTGTTTGGTAATATTTTTGTCACGCCATGCTTAATATCAACAAAGTACCACTTTCCGACTCGTATATCTAGAAATGTGTTAGAATCACGAGTTGCATAAAATTCATTGCCACGCGTACCTAGGTCAATCATTACACGGACGTGGTATGGCACATCATATTCTCGAATGTCAACAATGTAGTCACTGGCATCCGAGTACGGATTTGCGGCTCGTTCATCGTCTTGTACGTCATCAAAGAGGTCAAAGTTTCCATTGGCGTTGGCACTGCTAACGGTGGTTAGAGTAAATGTCAGAAACGGGACTTGGGGCAATACATACGTGGCAACCTCGGCATACGCATCCATGGCATTCATATTCTTCTTGTTCTTTTCGGCAATGGGCATAATGTCTCTCCTTGTTGCCATGAGATCGTTGACGTTGGCAAAGCTAAGCTTTATGTATGTTCTGCGGTATCCGAGCAAATGATTGGGCATGCTCAAATCATCCTTTTCTTCCTTAATGATGCTCTTGACAGCACCGTCGCCTGGCACTCTTTTGAGCCATTCTTCGACTTCTGATTCGTGACCTCTCTTTACAGCAATGAGAAAGTATGGTTCGTATTCGATGGTTGCTTTGAATGTAGTGTTGTCCTGCTCCAGAAAGTAGCAGTCGAGAGCCGCTCTTCCCGCCGGGTATCTCTCGTCTTCAATGGCGGTCGGCTGGACATTGACTAGCCAGCCTTCCCTCTTTTTGCCAGTTTCGTAGCGAGAGAAGCCCATTCGCTCGTCAATGCTCAGAGCAAGCCTTGTGCGTTCCCAACGCTCGTCGGCAGAAGTGCCTTCAACCCGTGACGAGGCAGCGAATGTGCGCGTCTTACCGTGGTACGCGGCCTTGCCTCCTCGCCGAAAGCCCTTTTGCGGGCGCCGTAGGCTGGTGTTGGGCATTGTGAAAGATTTGCCTCGCGGGCTACCAAAGTTCGAGGTGTTGGCGAGGAAGTACTCGAACTGGTGTGGCCTTTTAGGTCGTCATGGATGGACTTGTGTCGTATCGTGTGTCTGTGACGGACTGTCAAGTAGTTCCTTTATACTTGACGGAATTTGACCTATAGATGAGCAAGACCTATCCGCGGAATGTATGTTTTGCCTTGGCGGCGTTCGTGCTGACAAAGTGTTGTATGGGTGTCGCAACAATAGAGACAAGGGCGCTGTGATTAAAGACTGCTGCTTGGTAGATGCGTCTAGGGAGGGACGCGTTTTGACGCGCTGGACCGCGACACGGGTGTACCCCACGTCGGGTCGAGTTTAATGGATTTTTGGCGGCACTGCTAAACAATGGCTACTAATTGGGCAGCGGACTCGCAACAGGAAATGGCTCCACAGCCGACGACCACGGGCCGGCAACCACTCTCTGGCGCTAGGACTTTTGCAGGCGTCATCCCGGCGCCGAGGACCGTTACCAAAAAAGTTGACATCTCGGCCGACACCCACAACACAACGGAAGACTTGCGCATCAATATTGCTGCCAATATATACCCGGATAATTAGTCGAGCGAATTAGCTGGCGATGGCGCCAAATAGTGACGATGACACCGTGCAAGTGGGACGGCCGCAAAAGCAGTTGACGCTCTGGTCGAAGCCGATAGAGCCTGCCCAAGGGTCTGACTCAAATACCGACGATGCATCGAAACCGAGCAAGAGACCAACGATATCAGAAGCCGTATCAAATATCAAGGCCGAAGACTTTGCCAATGTGACAAACACGCCGTGCGCGCGGAATGGCTTCATGACTGGCATAATTGGCGCGAGCGGTGTGGGTGGCGTCAAGTTTCTGTTATCAGGTAGGACGACACATGTCTCCGCTAGCAATGCAAAGGCTAGAAGCTGTCCAGTCAGGATAGGATTGCTAATCCGTGCCTTCCCAAACCATGTAGGCAGCGTCGTCAAGTCTGCGCACTGGGCTGTTGGACTGTTCGTCCTAGGCAGCACATTATCATACGAATACTGCCAGTATCAGCGACGAGCCGAGCGCACGCGGATGAAGCGAACAATTGAGATTGTCAATGACAAGAGACGAGAGGAGGCTGCTGCGGAGAAGGAGAGACAGCAAAAATTAGAGGAAGAGCGTAAAGCAGCGCAACGCAGATGGTACAAATTTTGGTAGGATGGAATCCTGCATATTGTATAAAATTCTTGTATTATTTAGACACGGAGGCTTTGGACATGGGCACATTTCGGTGCAGTCATACGTTATGAAATTGTGGCTATAGTAAGTAGCTGAATACCCGCACTTTGGCAGCAAAAGGTGAGATAGCAAAAGAGTATATGTGTTGCAAGAGCATTGCATCGGAAACATGAGACGTCCGTGATCCAATTAGCTGTGAGCTCCAAGGAAAGAATAACTCATAACCCCAAGGTGAGATGAATAAATTTAAAAAAGAAAAAAAAAATCAATGTCCAAAACTCCAGGCTGTTATAATCTGCTGCTCTGGCAGATGAGAGAGCATTGCCCCGGGCTCCGTACGTTACTCCTAAAACTGGAATGTTTCCAAGACAAAAAAAAAGAAAAAAAAAAAAAGAGAACAAAGGAAAGAAATGCATCATCGGGTAGTCACTGCAATATTGCGGCGTTCGGCTTCACTGAACCGAACCCGCCGCGCAGATGCCTTGTCGATGCGTGTCGAGGGCTCGCCATCACCCTTTCGTCGCTGGCTTCTCTTCATCCGGGCATCGCTCTCCTCGCGCTTTCGGTATTCTGCCATCTGCTGTCTCCGTTTCATGGCTCGAGCATGTGCCATGGCGGGCGTGGGCTTGAATCCAACACCGTTGATGCCAGTACCGTCGTCGTCTTCATCATCAGGGTCATAGACTGTGATTTCATCGTCATGCCACGTCAAGGCAGCTCGTACAGGGTCCACAATCTCAGCCTCGTCATTTTCGTCCTCCTCGCTGTCATGGTCCTTCTCATGGACAGGACTCTTCTTCACACGAAGAGGTGGTGTCCCTGCTCTTTTCTTTCCCTTGGCTTTTGAAGGCGATGGCACCGCCGGGTTCTCGGGCAGGGCCTGGCTTGGTGGTGGCCCAGACTGTAAAGTTACACCTGGTTTGCCACGCGTCGGAGAGCCATCCTCTATACTTTCTCGACAAGCGAAATCAGATACGCTTGGAAGCACATCGGATTCTGGTTTGAAGCGTTTCGAGATCCCTCCCGGAGATGCAGGGGCATCGAGATGAACCCCGCCCCCGCTACCCTCCAATCCAAGCCCGCGGAAACGATGGGCGACACTCGATCTCGGGCTGCTGCTGCCGTCTTCTGAAGGCTCCTCCTTGTCCAGGCCAAATGAAAACTTGATGGGCGTCAAGGGTGCCTCTTCTCCGCGTTTGCGCTTAGGCGTGCTTGTGGGTGAGGAATCTGGCATGGTTGGCGATGTGGTGTGTTTGAGTGGCCACGCAACTGGAAGGACGCAGACGGTTGATGCGGCAAGGATGTATTAGAGAGTCATTTTCGCAATGACGGGCTCTCGTTTTGATTTGTATGAAAGACGGCAAGTCACAAAGCTTGGCGTATGTTTTTGCGACGCACAGCTTTGTATCTGCCTGTGTGATTGTATGCTCTGCTCTGGGTATGATGAGCTGGCGAGGGCGGGTAACACGGTAGTTGGTTGGTAGAGTCCGTGACCTGGCCGGCGCGGGAGCCGATTGCGATGCCCCTCCCTACCGAAGCGGTTGCGGTTCCCCCCTCCCCCCACCACGTTTCAGTACCTGATATTACAATAGTAGGCTGTGGATGAATTCGTCTACCTATATAATGGTGAAGAAGCGGTACCAAAGTTGGATAGTTCTTGTATCTTTTTAACTTAGTTAGCGATTCACAACAGCAAGGACATGCGAGCCTCAGTATATAATACCCTATTGTACTCTGGTACATGCTGTGGCCCTCGGCATTAGTAGCCAGGGAAGCACAACAGATGATCCGAATTCGGCACAACCCCCCATGGTGTAAGTACTCTTTTCCTATTTCAAGGATAATACTCAAAGTATCGTAAAACCTACAAAAATTGAAAATTATATACCCAAAATACCTCACGATCCCCTGCAAGACCTGACCCAACAAAGAGCGGATTCTGATAAGCTCCAGTGACGCACCACGCGTGATTTGACTGGCTGTCAATGGCCCGAATGGACAGACGGCTTCTCCGCATCTGATGGGCGTTGTACAGAAAGCCTGCTTAACACGTAATCCTCTGCCTCAAACCCCAAAACCTGATTTTCTAGTGCATTTGCTCAAGCGTGGCTTAGCTACAGTCATTTTCAGTGAAGACGATATCACTCATACAACAAAGCACCTTTCTTCTCATTCCCCGCAAGTCATCATGGCCTCCGACTCAGCATTTAGTTTCTTACCGCTTGGTGCCATCATCAAGGAGTTCAACGTCGGCGGTGTCAACATTGTCGCCGGCTTCCCGACGCAAGATCAGTACGCAAAGCACAACGCCCCTTATTTCGGAGAGACGATTGGTCGCGTCGCAAACCGCATCAAGGGTGCGCGCCTGGACAGCCTCAACGGCAAGTCATACGCTCTCGCCGCCAACAACTCCTCCAACACGCTGCACGGCGGCAACATTGGCTGGGGCAAGCGCATCTGGGTCGGCCCAACGCCGGTCGGGGCCCGTGACATTCCTGGAGTACCGGGCTTCACCGGTGGCGAGAGTGTGCAGTTCAAATTCACCAGCGAGAATGGCGACGAAGGCTTCCCTGGTGAGGTGGATGTCATGGTCACTTATACAACCGGCACGCAGCAGGTTGACGGCAAGGAAGCCACTGTGCTCGGAATCGAGTACGAGGCAGAACTGGCTGGTGGCGCCGATGAGACTGTCATCAACATGACGAACCACACATACTTTAATCTGACTGGCGACGAGACGGTTGACGGCACAAACGTCGTTCTGGGCACCAACACGTATCTTCCTGTTGACGACGGTATCCCAACAGGTGACCCGATCGAGCACAGCGCCGTGGAAGCGGGAAAGCCCATAACACTTGGTGTGAACGAGCCTGCGTTCGACAACTGCTTCACCACCGCCACAGACCCTGCCTCTGTGCCCATCGACACTCGCTCGGAACCGCTGCAGCCGCATCTTGCCGCAGCTCACCCCAAGAGCGGCATCCATCTGCAAGTGCTCAGCACCGAGCCGGCGTTCCAATTCTATACTGGTGACTTTACCGACGTTCCAGCTGTAGAGGGTGCTCCTGCACGCGGGCCACGCTCCGCCTTTGCCTGCGAGCCTAGTCGATGGGTGAATGCGCCCAATGTGCCGGAATGGAAGAACATGACGCTGCTGAGGAAGGGCGAGACGTATGGTGCTCGTATTGTGTATAAGGCTTGGAAGGAGTAGGCGCTTGTGTTTATAAAGCAAAAAATTGTACCGAATAATTGACATCAAGCGACATAGCAACAATCAGCTATCAAAAACCCAAAGCACATTCATATCGTGTACATTCAAAGTCCCATGCAGACTTGATCAAAGATGGAATCAACTTCTCAATTTTTCCCACATTTACCGTCCGTCAAACGCCAGCCACACAGAGCCTTACGCCATCTCTGCACTCCCCTGCCGTACCTTAAAACCGTTAAAACATAAACAGTAGTGCGCCTTTAATCCGAATCGCTTTCGTCGCCCAAGAATGCGAGGTCCGCCTGGGCTCTCCTCCTACGAGCCGCAAAGCTCACGTCTTCATCCTCGTCATCGTTCTCCTCCTCCTTTTTTGCTTCGTCGCCATCATCTTCAGCTTCACTGCCTTCGCTTTCAACTACCTTGGCAGCAGCGCGTCCCTTGTTTCGACTGGATCTCCCCCCGGACTCCATCCCCCATAGGCGGTTCATTTCTTGCGCGGCTTCGGCATCTGCCAGGAGTTCTCTCGTCTCCTTTATTTCTCTAGCCTTGGCCTCAGAGAAGCGACCATCCATGCCAATGTCTGAAAGCATCTTTTTCAGGTGGCGTATTTTTGCGCGCGCATCATCACCACAGCTCTTTAGTTCGTTGTGCCATAGTTTCCTTACGCCGCACTTTGTAAGTTGCGATTGCAGTTTCTTTATCTCGGCTTCAAGCGGGTCGTCAGGCTCGTTACTCTTTTTCGTTGCGGTTGCGGCGGCGGCCTTGGAGGGCTTGGTCGATTTCGCAGGTTTAGCCGCTGTATCTTTCTTTGTCTTTTTGCGTTTCGGTGTCGGTGGTTCATCAATGACGTCTGAGTATTCCTCTTCCCCGTCTACCGGCGCCTCCGGCTTGCTACCATTTTCTTCGGCAGATTTTGAGCCATTGTCAGTATCTCCTTCCTTTGAGGGAGCTTCATCGGCGCTCTTGCCATCATATGCGGCGCGTTTGCGTTTGCGTTCAGGTGATGACGAAGGCTTCGGAGAGGCCTCTGCTTGATCCTCTTCGTCGGACCCAGGTGCCTCGCTTTTTCGGCGTGATTTTGATTGCCTGTCTGTCTTTTTCGAAGGCGAAGATTTCTTTTTGCCTGCCTTTGGCTCAGGCTTCCACCCATCGAGCAGTTTACCCTGTCGCATACCGTCAGCGGCGAGCTTAGACTTGGAGCGGGGAGCTTTTCCAGCGCACTTACAACGTATTCTTTGATTATCTCCTTGCTCCTTTGCTTCCAATCGGCCGTTGTAAAGAATCCCTCGTCCAGTTCAAGCTTCTCTTCGACATGCTGCCGGACCTTGTTAACAGAGGTGCCTTCTGGCTCGGCGTCAAAGACGTCGCATGTTCCTTGGATGAGCGCCTCCTCGAGAGCCTTGCCAGACTGCGCCATGTCACCAATTTGGAGTATCGGGGGAGATGTAAACGCGTATTAATGACTGTGTCGTATGTTTCGGGAATATATGGAATTGTCGCCGGCGACTTTGTACCTCTGCAGCGCGTCGGGACGCGGTTGGTTGTAGATGGAGAGAGCTGTCGACGGAGATGTTTTCGGCCGACGTATGCGACCAATCAGACGCAACGGGGGACAGATGTTAGAGGTGGACGAACTACGGACTAGTTCTTGTCGCATCCACGGAACACTGTGAAATTTGTGAAGCTTAATTATACAAATTAAATTTCTAATACTATATTGCTAAGTATTAAAGCGTTGCCGGCTCTCCATGACGTCCTGGTTCTATTGTCACAATGTTAGCCGCTCTACGGTTTGCGGCAACGGTATAGGTACGTCACCTGCGGCGCATCCACCACTGTGTAGCCTTTTCCTACTCTCAACATACCGCCGCCATGTCCGCATCGCTAGCCCCAGAGTGCAACGAAGTCAAGGAGTATGGAATTAACCAAAAGAATATCCGAGATTCTCACTAACGAGCCAAAGGCGCTACGATACGTGCTTCCTGAAGTGGTACAGCGAAAGTGAGTTGGCCCAATCAACAGCTGAGGCACCATCTAACCCTGAGGCGTAGAGTATCTGAGAGGCGCGGAGCGGGACAATAATGAATGCGCTGGCCTGTTCAAAGAGTATCAGAAGTGCTTAACCGTAAGTTTTTTGCCGCCTGTCGATTAGCCGAAGCTAACGAAGCTTGCAAAAGACTGCCTTGAAGGAGAGAGGCATTGATAAGCTTCTGGACGATGCACGTGAAGACAACAAAGAAAACGACGCCAGGCTGACGGCGCCGAAAAGTAAGTCTGCTTGCTTCGGTGTGAATATTCTAATAGACTCCTATAAGCTAACAATATTAGAATAGAATAAGCCGATATAATAGCATATACACTGGCGTTGGGAGAATCTCCTTGGATCTGGGCATGATTTGGAACTCGACTTTGGTTAGAATATTGTATCCTTTTTTTTTTTAAACTCCTCTCGACATGATACGTCCATATGCGGTGTCAAATGGAAAATACTTTTACAATTTATGCAAAAAGCACAAAACATTTCCTCTTTCAGCGTAAAACTTTGCCTTTGCAACCATTCTCTCGCCCCAAACTCACCAACTTCCGGCGCGCCACGTGATGGGCAAAAGCCCAACACTGATCCGAACCGACCTGCGGTCCCACTCTAGCGCTCTCCAATCTTCCGACAGCGCTGTAATTACCGAGCGCGCAAGTGGTGGGGGACCTGCCACTCACCAAATCCAGCACCGACGACATCTGGCATAAGTGATCAAGATAGGGGATCCACGCCCGAGGGAGCTACTTTTGCAGCACGAATTTCGCCCTCCAAGCGCCGCCATTGAGCTACACAAAGCTGACTACTGCTCTCCTCGACCGCTACGAGACCGATACTTGCCCCAGAAAAGAGAGCCGCTGCTGGCAATTCTCTGTTGGCCTCGCCGTTTGTCGAGGGCCTGCGCTCGCGCAGCACCGATCCAGCCTAGCCCAAGCAACACGGCATGACCTGCCACGTCTAACGTAGCGCTCTATGCACCCCTTCTCCGTCCTCACCCTCGGCATCTTTGTAGCTGGCTACATTACTGCGCGGTGGGATCTTGTCACCCGGCTGTGCGAGCTAGCCATCTTTGCCTGGGAATACGGAGTAGTGGTGAGTCCTTCCTGTCGAGTTCCGTGATGCGCAAAGGATCCTGCTAACTTGCTGCTTTCCCGCTTGCTAGGCGCGCGCTGCAAAGGGGGTTGTCGGCATCACCGGCCTCTTCTTTATCGTCTTCGTTCCGGTTATTCTGTTGTCAAGAAAAGAGACGCGTCTTGTATGCGAAACATTGCCCCCGTTCAGCCGAGTTTAGCCATGCTAATGAATCTCTCAGCATCCTCGGGAACCCGGTATTGCTGTCTCTGCGCGTGAACAGCTCCGACGACGTGGATCCTTCTAAGCAGCCATCTGCCTCGACTTATATATATACTGCCGCTTGTCATGGTAGAGCATGATGGTTTAATGCGCGTGCTTTGGCCGACAGACATCCGTTGGTCTGATCGTCCGGGGGTGGTAGTCGGCTGGAGAAACTCGACGCTGGATGTCTTTGTTGTTGCCATTCTCGACGACGTTAATGTATGCCTCTTGTACAAAAAGAAGCTCAGCATCATGCTAACCTTGAATAGGCCCGAGACGTCGAGTTTCATCTTAAATCTGGCACCTTCTTTCGCAGCGGACCGCACAATCCCGCTCGCATTTATGAACTTTGCGGACACTCTTCCATGCACGTCTTGGGTCTTTCCAACGCCGCGAATCCCAGCGCACTCGACCCGTCATGGCTCTGTGCGGCGACAAAGAACTCCCCTCGCGAGCCAACGATAACTTGCGCCAAAGCGGCCAGCGTACAGCTCATCCTTTACGATAGGCCACGTCCCAAAGGCATGCAATATGTCTCGCTCGACCCTATATCCCTCGCACTGGATGACAAGTGGTACTTTGACGATAGTAAGATGGACGGATCAGAAGGCGAAGAGGAAAAACGGGAGAAAAAGGCCAAAGAAACGCGGCTCAAACTCGTCGAGAAGCTCCAGCAACACACCATTGTGAACCGTTCCGCTTCCGCCAGAGACAGGGCGCTTCCTAAAATTGTCAACCAAGTCAATTGGTCATGGGAGCTTGAACAAACGTTGCAGCAGAATGCCGGCAAATTAGGGCCGCGACCGAAACGAAGCCTTAGTGTGTCCGAACGAGTCGTTGAATCGGCGGCAACTATGCGGAACTACATTCTCATGCAGATGTGGACCATATTTGTCGTTTACATATTCCCAGTCATACGCCAGGCTTTCATTCTCTTTCTCTTTAGCCATCGCATCATGGCAGAGTTGCTACTCACCGTGCTCGAGTTTCGCATCAAGCCGGGCTACGCAGCACTCAAAGACTGGTCTGCCACAGCCCAGCAAATCGAAATCCGCTTACAGCAGTTTTGCTATTGGCCGATGCAATATGTCAAGCTGCGACAGCGCAAAACGACCTGGGCGAGCGTCACCACGAGCCACCCAGACTACATCCGCTTCTACAACAGTCTTTGGCTTGTTGCCAACGACGTCATTATTGGCATTGCCGTTGGCTCATACATCATTGAACATGCCGATTGGGTGGCCCTGCAAATCAATGCTTTGTTGAGCGCTTACACCGTCCAAGCACTCCAGCGCAGCATCTCGTGGTTAATGGGCTGGCCTGCCGGTTTGAAACTGAATGGTGACTTGGCTGCCTTCCTAGGAGACCTCTTTCTCTGGGTCATTGATTACTGGGCCAGTTGCATCCACGCACTTACCCCGGCTTTGCCGAGAGTGGTGTGGTTTATCGGCTTCTCATCCTTTGCCGGAGCCAGCATGCCTTTAGCCATGTTTTCAGATCTACTCTCCGCCCTAACCATCCATATCTATTCCTTCTATCTTGCTTCTGCACGCATATATCACTGGCAGCTGACGATTCTCCAATCACTATTTCATCTCTTCCGCGGGAAGAAGCACAACGTCCTTCGAAACCGTATTGACTCTTGTGATTACGACCTAGATCAGCTTCTTGTGGGGACGATTTTGTTTACCCTGCTTTTCTTCCTCTTGCCGACTGTTATGGTGTTTTACCTTAACTTTGCGCTTGCGCGCATGGCCATTATTTCCATGAAAGCTGGATTTGACACGATGCTCTCATGCCTCAATCATTTTCCTTTGTTTGCACTTATGTTGAGGGTCAAAGACTCTAGAAGATTACCAGGTGAGCGGTAGCAATGCACCAACATCCGAAAAATGCACTAACACTATCGAAAGGGGGGATACGCTTTGAACTTCGAGATACCCGTGATTATAGGTCACCCGACTCCAATATTGACGCACCCCCGACTTCGGTAATCTATATGAAGGTATGTGAACAAGCCATGACAGGATATTACAGGTTGTCTAATGGTTCTACCAATAGTCTATTCCGATGACATTTAAAGTCATGTTCCAGCAGTACTTCCAGTTCGGAAACCGAATTCGCAAACACTACCTCTCACCTCGCGTGCTACTCTGTCTCTTGACAGGACAGTTTGTGCCACCAATTAATAGAAGGAATCTCTACAGTCTTCAGTACAGCATGCTGCCCGCTAAAAGAGCCACTATCGGCGAAATGTGGCAGGCTATGACTACTGAGATACCACGGAAAAAGCCATTCCAGATGCCGCATATTCCTCCATTAGCTAATGGTGGAGGTAGGAGAGGCGGCAATGGGAGGGTTAAAATGTAAATTAAATACAATGATATACAAAGAAATAATATTGTTTAATGATTATATTTTTGAACAAGTTCGATTTCAACTAAAAAAAAAAGCACGCCGTTTTCAGCCCGTTATTTGAACCTAATCAAAACTTTTCCATTACATCCTGAAACCTCTCTGCATTAGCGTGCAAATCGGTAAAGATTGACTTTGAAGCATCCGAAGATAGGTGTTTCATGCCCTTAAAGTCTTCTTCCGCAATGTCCTCGAGCTCCTCCTCGACCTTTTCTTCCTCCTGCGGGTCGCCTTTTGCCAGGTGACTGCTATCATTGTGGCCGATCAGGAGGACCTGGGCATTCTTGTAGTTGAGATGCTCAGGCTTTGCGGGAACAAAGCTATATGACCCGAGGTCGTCAAGCACACTGGGAGCATTTAGCAACGAACTAGACCTAGAGGCACTATAGACAACTTCGGCGGCTTACTAACCTGTTGGGATACTTTGGCGGCGCTGGTAGCCGTGCATAAGCAGGCCCGGGTCTCTTTGGGTTTTTTGTGCTTATAAGGAAGCTTCCCTTTTCATGAAACCCCAAAGTCTTGTGTAAGCTGTCCTTGGATTGCGGAAGACTGGATATGTATGCTAAATGGCTCTCATTCCCTGTGCTGGTAATGGCATACACACCCTCTCCTACCGGAGTTGCACTGGGAACGTGGCGCTCTCCTGCGGTCTTGGTCTCATGCTTGCCAGGCGCCAGAAAGCCTTCCACGAGCTTGGAATACGGCATGTCGGCCTCGTCAACAAACGCCATGAAGCGATCGCTCGTCGACTGGGGCAGTTCTTTCTTGGGCAGAGCCAACAGGCGCGATGTCAGATTGTTGGGCAGCGGGCGCTTTGTGAGGTCCGCGTCCTGAGAAATAGGTCGCAGGACGAGATATCCGCGCGCAATGTCGTCGACGCTCTTTAGCTCTTCGACATCCACCTTTCCTCTCACGAAATAGTTGATGACGCCTGTTTCAAGAATCTGGGGTGCGTCTGACGAATCTACATTCGCCTTGCTTGCAGCTTTCTTTTCTTTTTCCGCCGGTGAGGATTTCTTTTGGCTTGGTTTTTCGTCTTTCTCAGGTTTTGTCTTTGTTGCTTTGTGTGGTTTGTCTGAAGCAGACTTGGAGGCTCGTTTAGTGCCTCTGTTGAGGTCCGCGGATGGTTTCGCGCCGGAGCGTGTAGCGACGGGTGACATTATTTTGGTCAAGATTTGGTTCGAATTACAGTTTATCGTTTTGTTGAAAGGAGTAAAATTAAATTGCGAGGGCGACTCTACAAGGGACACGATATGATGTCACTCAGCCGCAGACTCCTTTCGCTATCGTGATGTCATCACTAGCTTTTGTCAACCAATCTCAAGTGAGGACATGTTTGCCCCTTTTAGCCAATTCGTGCTGATCAGCTTGACACGGACTGATTAAGTTTGCAGTTCATTGTTGATTACGTGTTTGAGCTTCTCTCTTTTCAAATTGGCTGACGTCTTACTTCTCCGTTACTTTGGGCTTCTTGTAAGTCGCTCTCAAGGATGCCAGCGGTGCAATGGAAGGATTCGTCTTACATATACGAGCGGGATATAACAAAAACGTTGTATAATCAACCTTTTGTTCGTCTCTTCCTTTCTTTTTTTTTCTTTAATATTAGTTTTTTGTTTTACCCAGTCATTCAAATAGCTATAAGCCCTCAGGCTGCCCTCGTGATAGTGTGACGGGTGTCCCAAATAGGAATCGCGGCCTGCCCGTGGTCCGATGCAGCCACTATTAATGCCCCGCATCAGGCTCCATGATAAGCTCAAGCTTCGTGCACCTGCAATCCAGGCAGCTCCGTAGCCATCGCAGGAGAATTTCTAAGCGAAAAGACACTCAAATCCTCTCGTCATAGCTATCTAAGCATGGCAGCAAATGCAGAACCCAAAGCGCGATTCCATCGCGTCTTTCTGGACCAAGTTGCTGGTAAGTAAAGACCGGTCTCTCGACCATGTGAGGGAGCGACACTGACAAACGATCTACTGTAGTCCTTCAAGATCAAATCGAGCAGCTCAAAACAGTGTCGGGAATTGCTGGAGAGAGGCAAGAAGCTACAGACCATGTTCTCGCAGGAATATCCAAGCTTCAAAATGAAGTTGCCGACGCCGCGGACCAGACCCCAGCGTACGATCGAAAGCAATACTCAGAGGTAAGCGACCTCCAGCAGGAAAGGAACGCACGCTAACGCAGGCCGTACGAAATAGACAATTAAGGGCTTGCAAGAGAAAGTAAACGAAACGACTTCTTCTCTAGCTCCCAAGTCGCGCTTTCAGTTCAAGAAGTCCGCCGCAGCAAAGCACTTCGATATGGGCGCACCCGAAAACGATCCTCGTCTTCATGCTGGCAGCCTCTCTCGCAATCCTCCATCAGCATCAGCAGCTCTTGTCCAGCCTGTAACGGCGGAGGAAGATGATAAGCTTGGCGATTTGCCTCCGACACGGGACTATAACGAAGAACTCTCCAAGCCGAGCATGGCCAGCATTCGAAAGCCCAGCTTCTCTGCTGCCAGGAATATCGGCATCTCAAACCAGACCGGCTTGCACATTATTCTACCTTCCTCGGCATCAAATGCTACAGCATCAGGCAGCCTTACCGATCTGGTGGGATGTATCGTCGACCTGTCTATTCCAACGTCCAGCGGCCAAGCATTCCCTGGCTTGGCTCTACGAAATATCAACAAGAGTCTCATTGTCGCGGGCCGCGTCGCCGGTCCGGTGCATATCACAGGTGTCTGTGACAGTATAATTGTCGTCGTTTCTCGCCAGGTGCGTATTCATGACTGCAAAAATGTGGATATTTATCTGCATTGCACCAGTCACCCGATCATTGAGGATTGTAGCGGGATGCGCTTCGCACCGCTACCGGCCTGCTATGTAAGTGCAATTTCATATCAAATGATGAAAGTACAGCGCTGACTGATGTGCTTCACAGATTACTTCGGCGGAAAAGTCTACGGAAAACCAATGGAATCAGGTGGATGACTTCAAATGGCTCAAGGCTGGTCACAGTCCCAATTGGACCACGCTTGGAGAGTCACAGGTCCTTGGTGATGAGATTTGGACAAAAGTTGTGCCAGGACAGCCTGGAACAAGCGTTATTGAGACGTTGAAGAAAGTTGGAATCAGTTGAGAGATAGTTTAAATCACTAATAATAACTTCTGCAACTTAGCGTTTATGCGCCGTGCCCGTTTGTATTGATTGCGTAAAAGTGTGACCGAGAAATTATGGCCAGAGATAAACAGAGTTAACATTGAACCCAATTCGCCGAGTACACCCCTAACGCCGAATTCCCATGCAACCGTATCATGAAATCTGTGTATATACGCCTTTAGAGCTCCATCTTGTCTCCGTCCTTGCCAAACTTGGCACCGTCATCGCGCAGTCTCTCCAATAATGCGCGCTGCGTCTGTATCCTTGCCTCGAGGTCAGAAATCTCAGCATTTTGCTCTTCAATCGTCCGATCCATATCCGGTAGCGCGTGTACCTGCGCCCTTGCATGCTGTATCTTGTGCTTAAGCGAGTCTGTTGCACCGGGTACGTCCTTGAACGAGAGCTGCTGACCGGCCGCTGCGGTTGTGCTTGGAGTCGCACCAGTGGCAAGGCCTGATGATGATTGTATGCTCGTGCGGACCTTGGCGAGGACGATGGATAGCTCGGATAGGGCGTCTAGGCTGTCCGGCGACAACGTCGAAGGGAGCGCGAGAGATTGTGAGTCAGCAGACATTGTGAAGAATTCCGCAGACTGCGCGCGTTGCTATTTTCCAAGTTTCTCAATTACAGCAGTTAATGTGTAGACAGACTAGCCTAGGCACTGCGCGGCTTAGGTAGGGTTTGTTTGGCGCATTTGCTTTGTTGGTGAAGATAGGTTCGAGCTCTGTAGCAGCGACGAGGACATCGTCTACAGTGTAATATTTTGCATTTACTGTGTTGTAATGTGGTGGCTAATGGCCATGGAGTGTACAGTGCGGACTCACTAATGCTCAGGTTCCCGCCGCGCTGCGTTGCCATTTAAGACACCGACCAGCCCCTACATAAAACCACCGTATGCGGTTGCTGGACGAAACATCTTTTTGCTCTTATCCTTGATTTCTCATAAAGCAATTTTGATGCCCTTTTAACCTCTAGGTATAAACAGCTTCTGGCTGGTGCACAATTTATGTCGACTTTTGACATGCATTAGTCACCTGACCAATTAGTGCACGCCCAGCACTCTCGGCTCTGCTTGGACGACATTATGACATCGGTCAAGAAACCCCACTGATTTGTTAAGATACGGCCTAAAATGGCAAGATAAGCCTAAGCTCCAATCATCCAACCACTAGCACTCGTGCTTTGTGAAATCACGCAGATTTTGTTTTCCTCTTCAAACCTCCCCTTTAGAGTGACTTCTCTTTCCCTGCAACTTTTAGGTCATATTCCCAAGTCACTTTCAATTGATCAAGCGCGCAATCATGTCTGCCCCTCCAAAGAATGAGCAAAAGGCCTGCCTGAGTACGTTGTTTTCCTGCCATTGAACCCCTCCAAACCAAACAGTTGCCCCGCCATCGTCATCGAGACCGTTTTCCGCCGTTGAGGCCGACCAGCCGACAGACCACGGTGTGACAGCTCGATCGCTGTGCCAATTGCGCAGATATATAATGGGCTAGAATTGAAGCGTCGGTGTTGAAAACCCCAAGCGTTGGCGTATTTCTTTGCCTCGGGCCCTGTTCGCTAATGCGGTGTTTCTCATACAGTCGTCATTGACGGTTGGGGTATCCCCTCCGAAGAAAGCCCCAAGGATGGCGATGCCATTGCCGCGGCCGAGACTCCAATCATGGACGATCTCTCCAAGAGTGAAACCGGTTTCACCGAGCTCGATGCCTCGTCCCTCGCTGTCGGCCTGCCGGAGGGCCTGATGGGCAACTCGGAAGTCGGCCATCTCAACATTGGCGCTGGTCGTGTTGTCTGGCAGGATGTCGTGCGCATTGACCAGACCATCAAGAAGGAAGAGCTCAACCAGAACAAGGTTATTAAAGAGACTTTTGAGTCTGCTGCCAAGGGCAATGGCCGCCTGCACCTCTGCGGTCTCGTTTCTCACGGCGGTGTGGTGAGTAGCCTCTATATTAAAGCATCCTGAGCTCAACTAATTCAAAAACGCATTGCAGCACTCCAAGCAGACCCATCTCTACGCTCTTTTGCGAGAAGCCAAGGCGTGTGGCGTCAAGCAGGTCTTTATCCACTTCTTCGGCGACGGCCGTGATACCGACCCCAAGTCCGGCGCTGGCTACATGCAAGAGCTTGTCGACTACCTCGAGGAGGTTGGAATCGGCCAGATTGCTACTGTTGTTGGTCGTTACTTTGCCATGGACCGTGACAAGCGCTGGGAGCGTGTTGAGATTGCCCTCAAGGGTATGGTTCACGGTGAGGGTGAGGCCAGCGAGGATCCCGTCGCTACTGTCAAGGAGAGATACGAACGCGGCGGAGACAAGGACAAGGATGAGTTCCTTACACCAATCATTGTTGGCGGCGACGATGCTCGCATCAAGGGTACGTTTTTCTAGCGATTCTGGCGCGACTGATGTGGCTAACACGGACTTATTGCAGATGACGATACCGTCTTCTTCTTCAACTACCGTTCCGACCGTGTGCGACAAATCACCCAGCTTCTCGGCGATGTTGATCGATCCGTTCTCCCCGACTTTGAGTACCCCAAGATTTCCAAGCTGGTCACCATGACCATGTATAAGACGGACTATCCCTTTGAGATTGCTTTCCAACCGCAGCGCATGGACAATGTTCTGGCTGAGTGGCTCGGTAAACAAGAAGTCAAACAAGTCCACGTTGCTGAGACGGAAAAGTACGCCCATGTCACTTTCTTCTTCAACGGCGGTGTTGAAAAGGTGTTCCCTCTTGAGGAGCGCGACCAGAACCAGGACCTTGTCCCGTCGAACAAGAGTGTTGCCACCTACGACCAGGCGCCTGAGATGTCCGCAGATGGCGTTGCCGACCAGGTCGTGAAGCGTCTTGGCGAGCAGCAGTTCCCCTTTGTCATGAACAACTTTGCTCCTCCTGACATGGTTGGTCATACTGGTGTTTACGAAGCTGCCATTGTTGGCTGCGCCGCCACTGACAAGGCGATTGGCAAGATCCTTGAAGCTTGCAAGAAGGAGGGCTATATTCTATTCATCACCGCTGACCACGGCAATGCGGAAGAGATGAAGTTTGCGGATGGCAAGCCTAAGACTAGCCACACGACCAACTTCGTTCCGTTCATCATGGCCAACGCTCCTGAGGGTTGGAGCCTGCGCAAGCAGGCCGGTGTCCTGGGAGATGTGGCCCCGACTATCCTGGCAGCCATGGGTCTTCCCCAGCCCGAGGACATGACTGGCGAGTCTCTTCTCAGCAAGGATCTTAAGCGCAACGCTGAGTAGATTCAACGCGCATGATTTTGATGAAGCATTTTTGACGCGGGTGTAGAGGAGTTGGGTGATGCCGTGATGATATAAAAGTTAAAGAAAAGTTGGGTTGACGAGGTCTGAAAATGGAAATGAAAGCCTCTTTACGAATAGATTGGGACGGGCTATACACGATTATGAAGATGAAAGCGTGGTTTACAGAGTAGATGAACCGGAATAGAGAATAAATTGTTGCAAGAAGCACACATGGCCTTGATTCTCTGACGTGCTGATGTTCGGTAAGTGGGGTTCCGATCTCTGGTACGTTTGTTGCCATGCGTGTCAATCGAAGTAATATGGCTTTATATCATGTAATTCGGCCTCGATCTTTTTGCCTGCCTCTCTGGCTGGAGTGCAGTGTACAGGTCAGGACAATCGTGAACCAAGGAATTTGAAGTATTTGTCACAATGAGAAGTAGAGAGGCTTACGACGTAACCATGTCGTAGTGGGGTTGCTGGTGCCTGTGGCTGTGGCTGGAGGCACTACTAGTTTGCGGAGGGACAGCTCCGGCTGGGTGGGAGCTAGGCCAGGGCAGACCGCATTAGCGGGGGAATGGCGTGTGCATGACTTGAGCATTGCATAGCGGTGTCTTGGACGTTTGAGCGTTGATATTCCCAAGTCCAAATTCGGGAAGTAAGGAAACATAAAGTACACTGCACAGTATTGATGCAGAGGTATAGCATGTAATTACGCGTTACAAACAGTAGAAGGGATGAGTAGGTAGTTACGAAGGTGTGAAATACTATGTGCTCCACAGAGGAGTCCTGGTGTAATACTAGTACTCGTAGCCGTCTAATACCCTGCTTTGTACTGAGTAATTACGGTACGAGTATTCCCGTAATGATGGCTGGTGGGTTCCCGAATAAGCTCGGAGCGAAAAGCAAGGCGCGCAGAACAGCAGAATCAGGGTCAGCCTCGCGATGGGAAAGGAGAGGCTGCTGATTTTGACGAATAGGTAGGTTCGGTGAAAGCCGTCACAAAATTAAAACAAAAAAAAATGATTTTCCTAATGGGCTGCCCTCCATCAGCGTTCGGCGGTGAGTTGTGAATACCACACCTGCGAGTCTGCGTACATACGAGTATATACAACATACAGTACATACCGTGCAGCCCAGAAATTCTCAGGGCAGTTCTACCGCGGACAAGAGGGAAAACCAACGGTCAGAAGCTGAGGCAAAAGCGCAAAGGTCGTGATGATGGTGGCAGAGGTGGGGGAGAAGGCAAAGCTTACGGGGTGTGCACGCAGCAAAGGGAGAACGATTCTGTATTTACGTCCGGTACTGTATCGTACTCGCGTAGAAGCTACCAGTTTCGTGATTTTGGATCACGGCCAGTTCGATCACAGACTGCTGTGCCACTTTGATCACTAGAGCTCGGGCGCTCCTTAGGGATCGAAGCGCTCTGAACGGATCGAAGGCAGGACCCTTGTGGGGCATTTCGTGGAGCTTGTGCTGTGCACAGGGCGTGAACGTAAGCAAACCAGTACAGGCACTCGTTCGAGCAGGCATGTTCGTACTGTGATGGTGCATCGTACATAGAGCCGGGCCTCTATTGGGTTGTGTTTCATGTCCTCGTCGACACCACATACAGTGGCTAAAACCCATTCGTATGAGCCTGTGAAAACAAAAAGCTTGAGTGTATAATGAGACAGGTAAAGTCGAACTGGCTTGGGGAATACGTATATCCCACCCAGCCTTGAACCGCAGGCGAGTGAGGCCCGGATCGACACAACTGGTCCCTGATCAGCCGTAGGCACGAAAGAGTGTCATGACGTCACCTTGGAACGTAGGAGTAAGGGGGCGTCCCAGGTTTTCGGTCCCGATGTCGCTTTACTTCCTACGAGATTTTATTATTACTCGTAGTCGATGTTTGACTCTTTGACGACAGAGTGATTTTCCTTGACTGTTTGTCTGTTTGTAGTTTCGTGAGACTCGGGTACAAGTAGTCCCGGGTACTTACTTCGTACGAAGTAGTAACTACACTATAACACGCGGACGACTGCTCGCTAGACGCCAATAATACTGTACGAGTACAACGTCAGTGGAATTGCCAATATACAACCACACGGGGGCCAGTGGTTTTCACGACAAGCCAACGGTTACTTAACCTAGGAGCCTTTTCACACCAGTAGATACATATCCTCACATGGGGACCACTATATGCCGACAGACGTTAGTAGACACGCACAGAGTTGTCAGCCCACACACACCAGAACATAAGCCTTTCCGATGAAAGCCTAAATCCCCGATCTACGAGTAGACCCTTTTACAATAGTTACCGGCTAATTATATGGCCGCGAAGTCGCGCAAGTCTGACAAGGACACTATAAAATAATACCTAAAAATAATAGTTAAATAATAAAAGGCACTATCCCCATAGCCTGTCTAATTTTTTTTTTTTTTAAAAAAAAAAAAATCGCTTCAAGAAGAGAGAGAGAGAGAGAGGGGGGGGGGTGAAGGGTCGTGAATTACCCTGGCTGGCAACCAGTGCCACCTAGTCAGAATGCCGTCAGATAGGCGAGCCCATGACTCGCCTGGGCCTTTGCTATTCTTCGAACACAACAATCAGTCACCGATGAACTTGCTACACCCAACGATACAATAGATAAAAACGGCCTCCCTCGGACTAGTCGATATCAGACGGGTAAAAAAAAAAAAAAAAAAAAAAAAAAAAAAAAAAAAAAGCTTTAGCAAGCACTTGCCCTGCAACAACCGTAGTCCAAATACCTACTCGTAGCTCATAGCTTGTATTACGAAGTACTCTTTTGCCGCGGGCCTGGACATGGGCCTACCCGCCAAAGAACCACTCCTCTGCAACGCTTTTGCACACCCGCCCCTCCAGCCACAGTTACACACCTCTCGCCCAGTCTCGGGATCGTGGCCATCCGCACGGTGACTTTGGTGGTACAGCAGCGCGCCAGGGTATCCGAACAAAAGCGAATTTCCTCCTCCTTGAGGCCCAAATTGTGCTCTTTCTCCCTTTGTTCTCCCCCAGCTTGAAATCGAGTTGTATCTTCACATCAACGCTGCATTTTTGGTTAAAAGAATAACCCTCAACTTCGTCTACTGAGCTTCTGCCGGATTTTGCTGTGCCTTACAGACCAGTTCACTTGCCAACGAGCTCGACATCACCACCACTCGACTCTACAATTCTTTTTCGCGCCACGCTTGATTGCTTCCCGCCTACTGCGCAAATCCCACTCACTGCGAATAACGACCGTGACCGAAGCCCCTATTCACGGACTTGTTGTTTTCCTTTTTTAATTTCTATTTTTTTATTTTTTTTTTATTTTTTTTTCTTATCCAAGAGTCCTTTTCCTAAGCGCGACTAGAGCAACCGCCTCCATTTTAAACACCCTGCAACTGTTTGGCTGGCTAGCTAGAAAGTTTTCACCAGCTAGGCTAGACCTTGGCACTTTGGCCTTTCAGCTTAGCACGCACTCTGCATCGCGACATTCTTCTTCGCATTCAAAGGCGCGCCAATCTCTGGGTGGGTGTCTTACTACTCGCCTTTCAAAACATACTCAGTCGCAACCATCGCCCCGAGACTCCCGTCTCCGTGCCACCACCGACTCACCAAGCACCAGCTGCCTCGTACTCCCCTCTCAGCACTCCCGTGTGGACATCGGGATCAAGTGCCAACGCTCATAGTCATCGAAGTCATCGAGATACGACAGGCAGTCTTTCTTGTCCTGTGCTACTACTCATATCGACCATCTCGATACAACCATTTTTACGGGCCCCCGGTAGTGTCATTATATCACTTTTATTTCCGCCCTCAACAGGTGAGTAACGCACGAATACTTTTAATGCCTCCCAGCTGCAATGGCGCTCAGGGTCGATGTACTCGTACTCGTACGGTGCTGGTGCAGGACGAGCCCTGGTTAGGCTCCGTACCAGGTGTACCTACCTAAGGTACCTACCCAGTGGTGCGATGACATCGAGATCACCGGCCCGTTGTCCAATCACCAGCCGCCATGCGTCCGGAGCCCGCTTCCCCGCTACCAGCAATACACTTCTACAGCAATGTGTCTGTGCGCTTCTAACACTCAGTTTTATTCATTTAGACCGTTTATCCCGTTAACCGGTTTGCTCTGGTGGGCCCAGCTGCAACCGCCTTTTGCAGTCTCCTCCGGGCTACGTCACACTCCCTTTGGACCCTGGCTTTTCCCAAGCCCGCCCGTGAGGATTCCAACCCATCTTTGTTGTCCGACACCCTCCAAAGCTGAACATACAATGTTCACCGTCGCCCTTGGCGCAATCAACATTTAACTCATCTGCGGATGCTACGAACATGTCAAAAAACGAGGACACAAGTAGGGGCACAATATCACGATCCCACCCGCGTAGGGTTTCGCCAGCTGAATCGGTTACCCTGCGTCACCACCGCTTAGCGCGCGATGCCTCGCTTCGAGCTAGCCCCGGCTCAGGGCCACCAAACCCAACCGACTCCAGCTCGGGTCCCGCCTCACCGCGACGGAATTCATCAGGCGATAGTCACGAGACGGGCCAGAGCGATCCCAAAACATGGTTCGACCGATCTAACCAGAACCCGACCGCTACCTTTGATTCAAATGCCATGAATGGTTAGTTGCCGACCTTGCCGCTTCTCGTCTTCTTCCCGTTCAACGCTAGGCTAACACTTTTATTTATTGTTAAAGTCGATCCGCCATTCTTCCAAAAAGAGTCCGAGTCATCAACCGAGGACAAGCCCTCCTACCAGCAGGCATCAATACCAACCGGACTGCCCTGCGAAGACAGCAGCAGTGCCGATGACTATCGCAGCGTTATCGACGATCTGACTGTGGAAATCCAAAAACTCAAGGACGAGCTCAAGCACTACAAGCAAAATGGCCCGGAGATGCTCAAGAAGGAAAAACTTTTTGAGATCAAGGTCCATGGTTTGCCCAAGCGGAAAAGACGCGAGCTTGAGGCGACTCTCCGTGAGTTCACCACGAGCCTCGAGGGCTCGCCGCACACAAATACATCCTCGTCCCACAGAAAAAAGTCATCGAGACGGGGAGACGCTTCTGGCTCTGGTTCCATGTCTAAGCAGCCATCGTCTTCCGGTTCCAACTTCCGCCCCGTAGACTCAGCATATGCATCCATGTCTACCGGGGCGCCCTCTTCGGGTACATCTTTGGGCCGCAAATCAAACAGAATTGGCGCCAAGGCTTCGGAGCAAAAGGTGGAAAACTATCTTCGCGACATCCCCGAGGGCCTGTACCCAAGGCACGTCGCAATGACCGACAAGGACAGGAAGAAGGTGGTTGTCCGACGGCTTGAACAGCTCTTCACAGGCAAGATTAATGGTCGATACAAGACCAAGCAACAGACCCCCAATCCTGTCGCAAATGATGTTACTGTGGCATCTGCCATTGTTGAGCCGCCACCCAACCAAACCCAGCAACAGTACCTTAACGTTCATCAGCCACCCAGCCTAGTATCTGCGGCTGGAGGCGCTGAGCTGTCCCGAGAAGCTCGCATTTTAACACCAGATGCATCTGGTAAGAAGAGCAGATCTCGCGATAACAACTCCATGTCCAACTCCCATTCAAACGGCGACCAAACGGAATCCGGAGGTAACGGCAACAGCAGCTCGGGCGCCAACACCTCACCACGTCAACCAAGCGCCCCAGAGCAACGACCAACCCGCCCCAAGGATCTCGACCCGGATCGCGTACAGGTCCCAGCAGACAACATGGAGTACATCCGCCATCTTGGACTTGTGCCTCCCGAGCTTCTCTCAGAAACATCTCAGGATCATCTGGATGTCGCTCCTGATGCCGAGGGTTGGGTGTACCTGAATTTGCTGTGTAACCTTGCACAGTTGCACATGATCAACGTTACGCCAGGTTTTGTACGCTCTGCTGTTTCCGAGATCAGTACTAAATTTCAACTGTCAACCGATGGTCGCAAGATCCGATGGCGCGGAGGCACGGAAGGTACAAAGCTTAGCAGCGACAGCTCTAGCGAAAATTCTCCCAATACTGCCGAGACTGGTGACAGCAAAGAAACAAGCAACGGTAAGCGCAAGCGCCAGAAGACTGGCCACTCTACCGGTGACTCTGGAGTGTCTAGCAAGGAGCTCTCAAAATACGGTGTGCGAGCTTCCGCATCGTCTGAAAGCTTCCACTACAAGCCACTCTTTGTTCGACCTGATTCGCCAAATGGTGCCACGTCCATGGATGAGACGCTTTCGTCCTTTGGTCCCGTCGAGGACAGCAACCAGGGCGAGTCGAGGTATGGTCTTAGCGGCTCTGGGTCTACTAACAGGAAGAAGCGTCGCCGTGGCGGTGCGATCATCTACTATAGTGGAGCGCCATTCTGCACAGATTTGTCTGGCGATGGAGGTGACACTTCTCCTAATACATACATGACGTCTAGTGGCCAGGATACCGCGGAAGACTACTCTCAATCTGCTGAAAGGCCAACACCACAGCGGTCGGCTTCGGGCTCCAGCTTGAGCCATAAGCCGCTGAGCAGCGATACGCCTTGGACCAGCCTGGGATCCGACATGGATTTAGATGACGAGGTACCTGGGCTCTCAGCTGACAACGCTGAAACGATTAGCGAGCCTGACATTGAATTTCCGTGGTCCGACAATCAACAGTATCTCGAGGTTCGCCCGTTGGAGCCCTGTGGACTAGGTGGAGTGCTGCCAGACGACCATTTCATGGTTGTAGTGACAACCAAGCGACCGAAACAAGACAGCAAGTCGCAGCAGGCCGTTCTGAACCGGGCGACATGGAACGAAATGACTGATGGAATTATTGCGCGGCTGGCAACAATGTCAACGTCATCGCCTGCTCCAGTGGCATCACAGCAGTCGTCGCGAAGCTCTAGCCCTGGCGTCGAGATTGAATACACGTCTGGACGCATTAAGCGACTGGCGCCTGTACCTCTGCCGCCGCCAGTGGTTTTCTTCCCACCCTTTAGCAGCGACGAATCTTACGGGAACGGCGACGTCGATTCTGAATATGAGTCCATTGAGGCACCCACAGAGGAGCTAATGAGCCAGCGCGTGCTGCATCAGTCAGACGGCTATCCAGATGGCGTTGACTTGAGTAGCGGCGATGAAGACGGCGAAGATCCGGATGACGAATCGCCGGCCGAACGCATGTATGATCGTACGGATGCGGCCGTGGCAAACGAAGGCAAGAATGGCATCGTGCAAAACCCGCCGCCTTACCTCCGGTCCGTTGCCAGCTCAGTTGCAGCGACTGCACGGGGAAGAAGCAAGAGCGTCGAAGTTCCTGCCGGGACGGGCAGTTCGGCTGCGACGGCGGGAGGTGTACGGAGCCGAAACAGTCGCAGCAGCGACAGCGACGTTAGCAGCTAACTGCTGCCTTCTCAGTTCTCACCATTTTTTTTTAAAAGAGGAAAAAAATCAGAGAACGTTGGAAAAGTTTGAACATTTAGCGACTGTCACATGTTGGTTTGGAGGTTTATTCGACTTCCTGTTTGCTATAATGGAATGGGTATTGATGGGTTTAAGCGTGCAAGTTCAAAGCAGGAATGAGCCATGTGCTTTTTATTGTCCTTTTTGTTCCATTTTTTTCTGATGGACATGCTTGGAGTTTAGGGCGTCATTTTTTTTTTTTTTTTTTTATAAGCCAGCGGCATGATTCCCCCATTGTTTGAAACATTCCCAGCTACGTATGCGATTCTTATGTTAGTGTAAGTTGTCAGACAGGATACTGATCAGAAGAACCAGAGTGGTTCGTCGAAATGGAAGATAGTTAGATTGAAAAACAGTATCGAAATCATGACTTGACCAGTCTTACCAGACTTGATTGTGTGAATTATGCAAATAAATCCATCATCTGAAATCCGTACAAGGCAGTACTCGTAGTGGAGTGACGCTTGTGGGGGAGTGAGGGATTTCCTCCTCAAGGACCCTGAAGTGCAGTCCATGGACTCACTCGTATTTGTAGTGGGTCACAATTCGAGCCCATGACATCAGCGACAAGAGACATGGTCACTGATCATGCTCAAGCGCAGCGACGGGTTAGAGAGGTCATTACTGCAACTGAGGCATTCTACAATGCGATTCAGAATCGTTAGTTGGCGATTCACAGGGTGGCTTTGCACGTGACTACGTCTTTGGGCATCAAGGCTAATATTGTTTGCTGCCTTGCCTGTTTCGATCGACACTTCATTAAGGTGCCGCAGGGGTTTGTTGCGGCGCGCACCCTTGCGCATGTACTCGTAGCGCCCGCCGGACGCCGTACTTTCCGGGGCATCTCCCGCACTTAGTAGGCACTAGGCAATCATATGTACCCTACTGTACCAAGATTCACGGCCACGGCCACGACCCATCCCCAAAACCATAACAACTCACCAACAAAACGCTTCACGTCGCCTAACCCGCGCCAACCCTGCCAATGCAGACCATTCGTGGATTGCACTGAGCCTTTCCACGCTTCGGCCGGGAATCTTTTTCTTCTTTTTGTTAGGCGACTTTAATCCCACTCGGAGGATTATTGCCCTGACTGAACGCTGGCGGCAAGCCAAGCACCTCGCTATTTGCGGACGCGATGCTTATACGGGCGTGGTGCGCGGGGGTTGTTGCGCCTCTTGCCGCGGCGTCGCTCGGAGTGCGGAATCCGTATGATAGCCGAGAGGTGAATAATGTTGCAATTATAGGTATGTGATTTTCACTCTTCTGAGCTCCTTCTCCTTCTTTTTTCCCTCTGCTGCGATGGCCTGCTTGCGGCTCATGGCAGAGGATCGTGACATGTGAACCGAACCATATGCGCGCAAAAGGGGGCATCGCTAACCTTTCTTGTTTGCTTTTTGTAGGAGCCGGCGCGGCGGGCGCATCAACAGCTTACCATCTAAGCCAATACGCCAGAGAAGAAGGCATCCCCATAAACATTACCGTCTTTGAAAAGACGGAGCACGTCGGCGGACGCACATTGACGGTGAATGCGTACGACGACCCCGACGAGCCGGTGGAGCTGGGCGCATCCATCTTTGTCTCGGTCAACCAGATTATACACGATGCCGCCATTGACTTTGGGCTGGGGCTGCAGGACCCCATGCCGCAAAATAAAGGCGACCTGACCATCATCTGGGACGGCGAAAAGGTCGTGTACGCGACCATGGACGGCAGCTCGTGGTGGTGGGATGCCGCCAAGATGTGGTGGCGCTATGGCATGTCGCCGTACCGGGCGCTGGGACTGGTCAAGACGGTTGTGCAGACGTTTTTGAAGCTGTATGAGCCGCCGTATTTTCCGTTTCGGTCGCTTACGCAGCGGGCGTATGAGCTTGGGTTGGAGAGAGTTACTGGCGTGACTGGCGAGCAGTTCCTGGCTGATCACAAGGTTCGTTTATTTTACTTCGTGCTTCTGTACTGGGAAGACGGGTGGTTTGCTAACTGTTGTTGCAGATTGATGCCGAATTCAGTCGACATATACTGCAATCGGCTACGAGAGTCAACTACGCGTCAAACCTGAACCATATACACGGCCTGGAAACAATGGTACGTATTCGTTTGTTTTGTCATCTTCCGTCATATTGATATACGTGTGCTAATGTCATGTGTCCAGGTGTCTTTTGCTACGGATGGCGCAGTTTCCGTCAAAGGCGGCAACTGGCAAATATTTGACAGAATGATGGAGCACAGTGGCGCTCAGCTCTGCAGAAACACGACTGTAGAGTCCATCAGCTTTAAGCCTAAAGCCCACTCTACGCGACCATCTATCCAGTACGCGATAGCTACCTCTGGCGGTGTGGAGCAAACTGCCTTTGATAACATTGTCATTGCGACGCCGTGGCAGTTTAGCAACATCTCAGCTGGCCCGGGAATCATCAGCCATCGGATCGACGAGATTCCGTACAGAAAGCTCTACGTTACATTGTTTACCTCGCCGTACATGCTGCGCACCGACATGTACGGGCTGGAGAGGGGGAGCAAGCCGCCAAGTAACGTCTACACAACACTCAGGAGAGGCGATGAAGGAAGGCTAGACAACCCGGCGGGCGCTACAGAGTTTCTCTCGCTCAGTACGCTTCGCACAGTGGTGAATCCTGTTACGCAACGGCGAGAGTTTTTATACAAAATGTTTGCGCCGAAGACGTTTCCGCTCCACTGGCTTGACGAGTTCTTTGACGCGGATGCGTCGGACAGGGTAATGCCAGATGGCCAAGGGCATGACGAAGAGATGAACGATGTCGACGGGGAGGATGACAAGAGACAACCGCAAAAAGTGTCTTGGTATTATAGGCGCGTTTTTGATGCTTACCCGATTGAACTGCCGCGAGTGACGTTTCAGGATTCCGTGGTTGGCAATGGCATATACTATACTTCAGGAATGGAGAGCTTCATCTCGACCATGGAGACGAGCGCGCTCATGGGCAAGAATGTTGCTCGGCTGATTGCCGACGACTTTGCGGGAATGCCGAGCGGTGGTGCGGCCGGGAGTGGTGCGGCATACTTTCAACGGAGACCACCGTCTGCGGCGTCAACGCCTCCGAGACGGCAGCGGGAAGACTTTTTCGAGAGCTTGGAGAATGACCTTGACGAGATGTTTTTCATGGGCGAACTTTAGGATATACCAAAGGGGATGGTGGGTGAAATAGTTTGGAGGGTTGAATTTTTTGGGGGAATTTATATCACGGCGGAATTATGGTTTTGGGATAGCGTTATCAAATGGGTGATTATAAGCGCCCGACTTGTTTGCGGAGTTGAAGTATATATATATTTGTTTATAAACTGGACAGACTTGAACAAAGTAATGATAATACTTGGTATTATATAATCTTGTTGTGTAAGTGGCGAGCTGGTGACTTGGGTTGTAAGTGTGTAGGCAGCTGCGCAGGCAGCAGCAGGCAGAAACTGGAGAAGTGATTTAAGCTTTTTGACGGTGGCGGGAGCATGACGTATATTCTTTTAGGCAGGGTGTCTGGCTATTTAAGCATGAAGAGACTCGTTGGTCTTACTATAGTACGTGCAAGGCTGGGAATTACTATAACACGGGCTGGGCATTACCTACAGCACGTAACTCGTATACAGTAACATCTGGTTATAAGGCTGGCTGGCTTGTGTTGAGATCGGTTTGTCCACTTTTTGTTTTGGTTGGTTGTGGCAGCTGGAGCTACCTACCTAGTAAACACGTGGTGAGCTTGATATTTGCCATCGTGTATGTCGCCGCTGGCAAGGCGTGTTTGATCCTACATATACATGTCATTCTCCTGATAGGGTCATCAACTGTCGCTCGTTTAATTCCCTCTACAAAACCTTTACCCTCATCCAACCTCACATCTTTTACTGCCTCCTTGTCGTTATTAGGTGCCTCCATCATCGTGACTTGCGGGGCAGCTAGCTCCTTGGGCACTACCTTGCTAGTGTGCTTTGTGCTCATTTTAGGGGACAAAAAAGGGAGAGGGGACTCCTTCACATCACTGGGCAACCACCCACGCAATTTTTTTTGCCTTCTGCCCCCACTTGCTCACCTCCCCAACCGTGGCAGCTCTCCCCCTCACATTCCCACGCGACCGTCTCGACACTTTTTTTTTTTTTTGGCTTTCCCAGATCCGGGACCGTGTGCATCAACCTAGTAGCTCCGGTCGGACAGCTAAAGAAAGACAGGGTCTAACCTTGTGTCCATCCGATCGCTTACGTTGGGGGCCTACGACTAGACAAAACTCGAGCGCGCCCGCCTGTCTTCACGACCGACGTCATTGCTTTCTTCCCTGCGAATATAACACCTTACATAACAAGTGTTGCTCCACGCGCCGGACAGCATGTTTGTCCTGCGAAATGGTAAGTGACGAGAACGCTGTCTCACGATGTTTCTTTTACCGTGTTTGGCGAGACGACGATAGCAGACTTTCCCTTGGTTCCTGCTTGCGGATGCTCTGTCGTCACATCTTGTATTTGTTTACCGCCCGCATGCCCCTCTCTTTGCCTGCCTGCTCGCCCCCTCATCTCACCTCACCTCACTACCAACCACTACTTCAAAATTCCAGTCGTGCCGACTTTTCTCTTTGTTGCGTCATCTGATGTTTAGTCCCTACATGTTGCTAACCAACTTCTTCTTCTTCGTCACCGTATAGCTGCCAAGCTGATTTTCGGCTCAAGCACCCAAGAATCCCTCATCGAGCTTCCCCAGGGACAGCTCTACCTCGTCCGCCCCCTCTCGCCAAAGGGCTACTCGGAGCTCATCTTCAAGGACTCGGCCATTCGCATCCGCCGAACGAACCAAGACTTCCACTACCAGCTTGTCGTCCAGCGTGCCTTTGAAGAAGGCGAAGCTGAGCTCCTCGCCGAAGAAGAAGGCGACGACGCCGAAATTGACGCCCTTACCGCCGAGCGCGACGAAAAGACGTTCCTCCTCGACGAGGCCCTCCATTTCCGCGTCGAGATTCGCGAAGGTGGTGAAAAGGTCCTTGCCTGGAGAGACTTGAGCGGTGATACCGGCGACGTCTACGAGTTTGTGTGCGACAGCGCCGTCCCCTCGAACCAGGTTCATCTTTTCCTGCGCGCTGCTCAGGAGTGCCAGTACGAGCGCAAGTATCGCAAGCCGAATACCACTGCTTCCGAAGAGGATATCCAGCAGTTTTACTTCCACGAGGAGCTCCCTATCCCCCCTGCGAGCCCTATCAATAGCCCATCTTTGAGCCGTACCGCCGAAGCAGCTGACGACATGGCTCCCAAGTCGACTGCCAATTCTGCCGCTAAGCGGTCTGCAGCTCCTCCTTCTGAAAAGGATGCTGCTCCCTCTTCGACTCCTGTTCCGGCCCAATCTGTTTCTCCCGTACATGATGCTAAGAACCCTCCCAAGCCTCGAGAAATCTACGGCAGCCTGGCCGCTGAGTTGCATCTATACGACCCTCAGCCAGGCCACTTTGCTCTTGTTGATGACTCGGTTGTTGCTACAGTTTCAGAGGTTGGCAAGTGGGAGTACTGGCTCCAGATTGAAGGCAAGGAGCGGCCGTATGTCGGTGCAGATGTCACCGCCGACTTTAACCCCGTTTTTGACTTTGAGTTTCTGTCCTTTGTCTTTAACCACTTTAGCCCCGACGGCACTGCTCGCTCATGGCTGCTGCGCTTCAAGGACCAGCCTACCCTAGAAAAGTTTCAAGAGGCCATTATGCAAGCTATCTGGGAGAAGCTCAACGAGACCAAGTGGGCCAAGATTCAAGAAAAGGACCGCGAGTACGTCCTCGACTCCATGGGCGATCTCACCATGGAAGATGCCCCGCCTGTCGGAGAAGAGGAGGAGGAGGAGGAAGGTCAAGACATTGAGGACGATAGCGTTCAAAGTGAAGCCTACGATAGCGAGGAGGACGAAGAAAAGGACGAAGACGATAAGCGTGATCGCGACACCAACTCACAACTCGCCGTCGGCTACAAGCATGATCGGTCATTTGTCGTTCGTGGCTCCAAGATTGGCGTCTTTTCTCACACTGCCAACAATCGTCTCAAATTTTCTACCAATATTTCCAAGGTTGCTGCACCCGACGGCAAACTTATTAATCCGAAAAAGGTTATGCTGCACGGCGAGGATCGCGACATGATTATTCAAAACAATGTCGACCCGAACAAGCTCTACCGCATGGACATCGAGTACGGCAAGGTTGTTGACGAGTGGAACGTCCACGATGATGTTCCCGTGATCAACTTTGCCCCCGAGAACAAGTTTGCACAGATGACGTCTGAGCAGACCTTCCTCGGCGTTTCCAATAATTCTCTCTTCAGGGTCGATCCCCGTCTGTCTGGCAACAAGCTTGTCGAGAATGAGAAGCAGCAATACGCGTCCAAGAATGACTTTTCTTCGCTTGCCACGACTGAGAAGGGCTATATTGCAGTAGCCAGCAACAAGGGTGATATTCGTCTCTTTGACCGTCTCGGTATCCGAGCCAAGACGCAATTGCCTGCTCTGGGTGACCCGATTACCGGCATGGACGTGTCTGCCGACGGTCGCTGGATCCTGGGTACAACCAACAACTATATCCTCCTGGTCGACGCCATGCAAAAGGACGGCAAGAATGAAGGCAAGCTCGGGTTCGAAAAGGGCTTCTCAGCCGACACCAAGCCGCGACCACGCAGACTGGCACTTACTCCCGAGCACGTGGCGCAATTCTATCATGAAACGGGCAAACCCGTCACCTTTACCCCGGCGAAATTCAACACTGGCGAAGGCGCCGAAGAGACGAGCATCATCACCGCCACTGGACCCTACATTATCGAGTGGAATCTCAAGTGGGTTCTGGCGGGCAAGAAGCACCCATACAAGATTAAGCGTTACGAAGACGTGGTCAAGGCCGACGACTTCAAGTTTGGCTCTGACAAGAATGTCATTGTTGCACTGCCCAACGAAGTCAACATGGTGGCTAAGCAGAGTCTCAAGCGGCCCACCCGTGAGAGCATCATGGGCGACGTACGGTTGAGCGGTGGAGGCGAGGGAAGACGCAGCTCGTCGAATAGGATTGGGACACCGTTGAGTAGTCGGTATAAGCTTGGGAGAGACGATATTGTGAACTCGCCTTATTAATTCCTTCTTCTTTTTCTCTCTTTCAAGTTTTGTTTTGTCTTTTGGGAGGAAAGAATGATGGTTTAGCTCTTTTTTTTTTTCTCTTCTTCTGATACCACGCCTTTTGTTAATTTTCTTTGTTATATCTTGCCGAGATGAGAATGAGATGGATGCGCTTTGTGTATTGTATATACGATGGGATGGACGGACGGGCTTAGTTAGGTAGTCAAACGAGGCTTTAATACGATGAGATTAAGTTTTTGAGTTTTGGCTAGTTCTTTCTTGTGGCTGGTTTATGTGCAATTGGTAGATAGATCTCAATAACTACAATATTAATATATCCAGTGAAACTAGGGGAACGAAAGTTGAATCGTCATGTAAAATCTTTATTGGCTAGAAACGCTACAAAGCTGAAATACGAGTAAAAAGAAGACATCAACAACACGAAAAGCGCCAGCTAAAATAAAAATCCCCTGTAAAAAGAAATAAACTCCCAACATCCCATTTCTCTTGTTCTTCTTTCATTCTTCATTTTTCTTAACCCAGGTTTCATGATTGTCATCTCTGCACACCAAAAGAGAGTATAGGAAAAGGTAACGAAAGAGAAAAAAGGTTTGTAGATGGGGCAAATGACCACCTTACGACTCATCCTCCACCACCACCGCTGTATCTTGCTGGCTGTCATTGCCCACGACCGCACCCGAGACGTTGCGAATCGTCTTTGCCTGCGCGCCCTCGACACTAAGCCTCGTCATTTCCGCGACAAAGGTTGCGCCCCACCATGCGCTGGTGTACTTGAAGACGTAGCGCGCGAGCTTGCTGTAGTTGGCGGCGCGGAGCTCGGGGCTCATGGTCACCGCGTCGTGGATTGCGTTGGCGAGTTCTTCCGTGTTCCACGGGTTGACGATGAGGCTTCCGTTGAGGGATTGCGCTGCGCCTGTAAACTCGCTGAGAATCATGACGCCGTGTTTCTCTTGCTGCGTGGCAATGTATTCGTACGAGACTAGGTTCATGCCGTCGCGGGTGGACGAGACGAGGCACACGTCCGAGACGGCGTAGAGGGCTGTAAGCTCGTCAAAGGACACGGACTGGTGCAGGAAGTGGATGGGCATGAATTCAATGGTGCCGAATTTGCCATTGATGCGGCCGACGAGCTCGTTGACAACGGCGCGCAGGTTCTGGTACTCTTCGACGTCTTGCCGTGAGGGCACTGCGACTTGGACGAGGACGATTTTGCCAATCCATTCCGGGTGTTCGGTCAGAAACACTTCGAGCGCGTGGAGCTTTTGAGGCACGCCTTTGATGTAGTCGAGGCGGTCGACGCCAACAATGAGCTTGACGCCTTCGAATTTGCGCTTGAGAGCGGCAATACGTTCTTGGACCTTGGGTTTCTTCAGTCCTTCGACGAATTTATCCGGGTCAATGCCGATGGGGAATGCTCCGACTGTGACGAAGCGTCCGTTCCAGTCTACGCCGTTGGGTGTGGTAGGGGTGTCTAGGATGCGCGAGCAGCTGCTGAGGAAGTGGCGGGCATAGTCGTATGTGTGGAAGCCGATGAGGTCGCAGTCGAGGAGGCCCGTCAGCAGCGGCTCACGTACTGGCAGAATGCGGTAGATTTCGCTGCTGGGGAATGGCGTGTGCAAGAAGAAGCCGATCTTAACGTTCTTCTTGGTGTTGCCGATTTCCTCGCGCAGCATCTGCGGCAGGAGCATCAGGTGGTAGTCGTGTACCCAAATGAGGTCGCCGTCTTGGACATCCTTGATGACGGTCTGCGCAAACAGGCGGTTGACCTCTTGGTAGGCGGCCCAGGCTGACTCGTCAAAGGTGATTTCGCCAGGGTGGTAGTGGAAGAGTGGCCACAAGATGGAGTCTAGAGATTGGTTAGCTGGAGAACTACCGCAAGTTTCCATTGGGACATCTGCGTACTGGAAAAGCCATTGTAATGTCTGTCGGCAAGCTCGTCGTCGATAAAGACTGGGTGGGCGCCGTATTCGTCCTTGAGGCGCTTCTTCATGTGCTCTACCTCGTTTTCTGGCACCTCAAGGCCCGGCCAGCCGTACCACTGGAAGCTGGTCGTCTTGCTAAGACCACTCAGCCCAGTTACGAGACCGCCTGAGGACATGGAGAAGGTGTAGCTCCCATCGTCGGAGCGTTTGATGGTGATGGGCAGGCGGTTGGAGAGCAGCAGCAAGCGTCCTGGCGCGGCCGCAGGTTGGCCGTCGGGCACAGCAGACATTTCGGCGGCAGGTAGATGGCGACTGAGGATGAGGACGACGTTGTCGGGTTTGGTGATGCAGGCCGAGAGACGATGTTGGCAACAGAGGCTCGAAGGACCGGAGCTTGTTTGGTCGTTGGGCAGATAAGACAGACTAGCAGCTCTTTGCCTTGCGTGGGGTAGTAAACCAGCGGAAGTCTTAGCGCGGAACCGTCAGTAAGACGTCAGAGGGGCGGACAAGAGCAGCGGATCAGCGACGCTGGCAGGCTTTTTCCGTCTTGCAAAGCGTCAATCTCGAGGCGGCCACGGATACTTGCATGGGGGCTGTGTCCAATGGAAAAGATGTTGTGTGCCACGAGTCTGTTTCGTCGTGACGAGTGCAATGCCTTGGTTGCTGTCTACTACGTAGGTACCTACCTAAGCTGGATAATGAGGGGCACTGGGCATTAGCTCCGGGCGGGGGTCAGCTTCCAGTCAGAGGGTGGCGCGTGAAGATTACGAGGCCCTTTGGGGGAGCTTGCAGGGCTTGTCGGCGCTGTATTATGGAAGATGTAGGCTGTATTGCCTTGAGAGTGGGCTATGAAGGTCGGAAAATACGCCGGCACTGAGCAAGCAATAATTAGCTAGCTAGCCTCCTATTTCGGGGTCTGACGGTATATCTGATCCTCGTTTGACTAGAATGTCTCTCCTCCTTTTAATTAATGAATTTCTTAACATTATAACCAAGTCCTCAGCGTCAGACTATTGCTCACTCTGTCAGACCCAGTGGCTCGTCACAGACCCCGTCCTGAGATGGAACGCCACATAATTAGTGGGGCAGAGTCCGGCGTTATCGATTACTATCTGCAACTAATTTTTGCGGCAGGCCTACCAACCTCTGCGACAACTTTAACCACAGCCCTGGCGCATCTTCACCAACTACCTCTGGCAGCCTCGCATACACCATGGCGCCGCCGCAGGACTTCAAATCCCTGCAAGACGGGGTCCAGAAGTCGCTGGTGTCGGCCGTCAAGTCCGTCAATCGAATCTCGGCCGAGGACCTGGGCTTTCAGCGAACCGTCAACCCAGACGCAGCCGAGCAGCTCGACGAAAAGTCGTCGCGTCTCCTCGACATTTCCACAAAGCTACTGCAGTCTGCCGCACGCGCCTGTAGCGTCAAGGCGCCCCAGCTTGAAGACGCCGAGGATGTCGACATGAATTGGCAGGGTATCGTGGATGTGGTCGACTCTGTCCTGGAAAAGGCAGACACTGCCCTGGACGAGTATACCGGCATCATCAAGCGAAAAGAGCCTCCAAATGGCGAATCTGTAAGACCCATTCCGCAAACCGTTTAATTCTAAGGCAGTAACTAACTGTATCTCTCAGGGCCCTAAGGCGAAAAAATCAAGGTCAAATGGCAAAGTCATTCGCAACGCCAATGTCATCAAACCTCAGACCCTCTTCGAGAAACCTCCCGACAACTTTCCTACTGGACCTTGGAAGCCGATTCTCACCGAGAAACCACACGCTATAGCGCCTTTGGATGCGAGCCTGGTTACCTTTACCGATGAAGACGGTAGCACTCAGTAAGACACTTCCATTCCTCGCAAGCCACGAGATTATCGTCGCTGACTTTATACACAGATACAAACACCCCTACGAAACCGAAATCACTCAGATGCATTACCCCAACCGCGTCTTCAAAGTTTCCGAACCGATCCCCTGGCAGCCCGTCGAGACCACTGCCGCGACTTGGGTTGATACATTTGACGGCGTCCTCAATATGCTCAAGGAATTGAAAAAGGCCAATGAAATCGCCGTCGATTTGGAACACCACGACTTTCGAACATATACTGGCCTCGTCTCCCTCATGCAGGTTAGCACGAGAGATCAGGACTGGATTGTCGACACCCTACAACCGTGGCGTCACAAGCTCGAGGTGCTCAACGAAGTATTTGCCGACCCTAACATCATCAAGGTCTTCCATGGCGCCTACATGGACATGGTGTGGCTGCAACGAGACTTGGGTCTTTACGTAAATGGCTTATTTGATACCTACTTTGCTTGTGAACAGCTCAACTATTCCGGGCGAAGTCTCGCTTTTCTTCTCTCCAAGTTTGCCGATTTCGATGCCGACAAGCAATATCAGCTCGCTGACTGGAGAATTCGACCCATTCCCGAGGAAATGCTGTACTACGCGCGCTCCGATACACACTATCTCCTTTACATTTTTGATCGCGTTCGAAATGATCTCGTATCATCGTCCCAGCGCAACAACCCCGAAATGGACCTCATCGGTCGCGCTCTACAAAAGTCTCGAGACCTGTCTCTGTCACGTCATGTCCATGCGGACTACAACGAAGAGACTGGAGACGGACCGAGGGGTTGGTACAACTATATCCTGAAGCATTCTCACCTATCCTACGATGCCGAACAATTTTCCGTCTTCAAGGCTATTTGGAGGTGGAGAGACGAGGTTGCACGACAAGAAGATGAAAGTCCCAACTTTGTTCTTGGCACTAATAATGTCGCGGATATTGCCCGCGTCAATCCACCAGACGGAAAGGCGCTGCATAGCTTACTACCAATGACTGCGCCCTTGGCACGAGCCAGGTTTACAGCGATATGGGAAAGAGTACAGGAAGCAAAGGCAAACCCAGGCCGAAGTCTGCTCCAGTTCTTTGCCAATATAGCCCCCGATGCTGCTACGAGAAACGCGTTGCCCCAACCCAGCCGAGCTTTAGCAAAGCTCCCAGAGCTAGGTGGCAACATCACGCTTAACCGCCTACCTCGCTCCCGTCTTTTTGGTGACATGCCCATCAGCTCACTTTGGGATCCATCTCGCCAAGTTGACGAGAGCTTGGATGAAGAGATTCCGTTCCCTTGGCGCCGCTTTGTTTCGTCTGTGCAGGAAGGCACAGAAATGGACCCAGACGCGGTGGCTGCTGCTCAGGAAAGTTCCCCTGTTCCCGCAAAGCCAGCAGCCAATGCAGCACCAGATCAATCAGCTGATTTGGATGAAGAATTTACCTTGAAACAAGGAAGGAAACGCAAGTCTTCGTCGCTTGACGAGGAGGAATCAGACACGAGCGAGGAGTCTGAGTCTGAGGTTGATGAGGGCATGAAAGACGTCGATAGAAGCGGTGTCATTCAAATCGATGAACCTTCGTCGTCAAAGAAGGCTAAGAAACACCGCAAAGCTCAGCAAAAGAAGATGAAGAAAGAGCAGGATGAACGAGAGGCCGACGACCGCCGCCTTGCCAAGTTGGCAAAGAAGCAGAGGAGGAAAGATGAAAAAGGAAAAGAAAACGCAACAAAGCAGAAAAAGTATGAGGCTGTTCCGTTTGACTACAGCACCGCTACTTCAGTAATGAATGCGAACCGTGGAGCTGCTGCCGCACCGGCTCAAAAGCCTAAGAAGGTGTTTGATCCGTATTCGAAGTCGGGTGACAATGATATCAAGGGAGCGAGAAAGGCGCCTCCAATACGGGGAGAGAGGAGCGCCACGTTCAAGAAATAATGGGGGATTCATGCATGGAAATGGATGGCGTTTACATAATATTATCTGGCGTTTATAGATTTTGAATGGATTTACGAATTACTTTTCGATACGTTTGGTTCTAGAAATGAGTGGCTGATGCTGATTGCTGACTAGCCTGACAGTGTGGGCGTTTGCCCATACTGAACGACAAAGGAGGTTAGTTTATGATGAGATATTAATTTTCTGATATTGTTCGACTGCCTGTCCTTCGATTTCAAACCGTGAACTTGGTTTTTTAAAGGAATTTATTCACGATTTGTTTTTTATAAGCTTGTAAGTCGGCGCAGGTCGACGCGACGTCCCCGCACTGAAGAGCCACGAGTGGGTCATGTGATAATATAGACGAGATGAGGGACAATTCTCGACCACGCTTCGTTCTGTTCTCACAACGTTCAGTTTACGTGATGACAGGCGTCTCCTGAAACAAATTGCTCCAACATGATAGCATTTGTACTGCTCAACGGTGCCAATTGGTAGAAATTGGCTCGGCTGCAGCGCGTGCAAACAACACTGGTACGTTACCTTTGCCTCCCGCGCCCCATCATCCAAGTAGGCAGAACCATCACTAATGTCTAGCGGAGAATAGTAGGCGTGACTCTATCCCTTCTCGGGCAAAGACGGACCCCGAAATCAAATATTCACCCAGTTGTACGCGTCGGCCAACCTTGAGGGTAGTACTTTATACTCTTGAGAAACTCTAGATCTTCACGTCCTTATCAGATGGGACGTCAAGTCACGAGAGCGGAGACCCGTGGAAGCCTCCCAGCCACTCTAGAGCCAGGGCACGATGGGGCTCGGCAGGTGATAATTACAGTCACGAAATATGGTCACCCAGCGTGTATACGAGTAGCAGGTCATGTCCGAGTGGACGGTGCAGCCAACCCTGGCTGGTGAATCCACGACGGCGCTTTCCATGTCTGGGATGAAGGGGTCACTGCTGTGGTGGTCCTCATCCGGAAGCTCTATCCAGAAGCTCATACTACAGAGCCTGGCATAGCTAACAGTACCAGCTCCTGGCAGTGGAGGCAGAGAGTCAGACCAGTCCGAGCATTGGTGTAGTTGGCAGCTTTGCAGCCCCAAAGGTCTTGGTCTCCTTGATAAACTTGTACAGCTCTGAGCTCGATACTGCCCTCGGCTAGATGACCGGCACCACGGAACAGGTCGTAACCCCGGATTTGGCCCACTTTCACAAAATCAGAGATGAGAGTTTGAGATGAAGCTCAAGACAAAACTTGCCATGGAGCTCAAGTGCTTGGCTGAAAAGCCGCTCTTGCGTCGCGCAATATGAAATTGAACTGGCATCAATCGGTGCTACTATCACAGCATTCAAAGAGAAGTGAAAAGTGGTTTGATTTTGTCAACAGACAAATGAAATTTGTGATCGATAGTATCGAGATGATTGACCTTTTTATTTTACAGGTTGTTCCTAGAGGAACATGTGTGAGGAATCCCCTCAAATCTAACACGAAACGACGTCCCTCTTGACAGCGCCGTCTCCCGAGTCTCTATCCCGTCTATAATGCAATACCTTTTTTTTAAACATCGTGTAGTGTTGGCCAGTGGGCTTATCCAAAGCCACCAAAAGACCACACACCAAATAAACTCGCTATATCGTCCCCTGATAGGCAGAAAATCCCGTCAACCGATAGGGATCGTCTCAATTGAATGAGAAATCGTTTAGGTCTGAAAAAGAAGCGCGCGTTAGCAGCTTGTCCAAATGAGGCAATTAGCTTTACTAGGTGTGTACTTACGAACTTGGCCATGAGGGCAACCATCAGGTCGAAAAGACCAATGGCTTCGACGAAAGCGAAACCCAGAATGGCGTAGGAGAAGAGCTGGCCACGGAGAGCAGGGTTGCGGGCAACACCGTTGAGGAGGGCGGCGAAGACGAGACCAATACCAATACCGGCACCAGTCAGACCAATGGCAGCGGAACCCATACCCAAGTTCTTGGAGACCTCAACCATAGCCTGGGCAATCTCAGAAGAGTAAGCACGGCGCTGGACCTGGAAAGCGTTGCGGGTGGAGGCCTGGAGCATAGAGGTGGCCTGCTGGCGCTTCATAGCCTGGAGAGGAGTGGAAGAGCCTATTTTGAGGTTGACATGTTAGTCAATTGGTTCGGCGACGGTGTGCTGAAGCTCCCCCAAGGCCATTGGAAGACCCTTGGAAGCCATTGGAGGTCGTTTTGAGGCCATTGAGGTCGATGTATGGCCGAGTGTCGAATCGAGGAAAAGTTTTTCAGGGCTACTAACCAGAGATGGCGCGCTTGGAGGCGGCCATGGGAGCACGCATGGCAGGGCGAGCGGCCTTGACGGCCATCTGGGAGGCCAGGCGAGAGGCGACGATGCGGGAGGCCATTGTGATGGTTGTGAGGGGAGATGTGAGGTTTGGTGTGTGGTGAGGTTTGAAGATGGGTTGGAAGGTTTGGGAGCAAGAGCAGGAAGAGAAGGAGTAAAAGTCTGGAGGAGAAAAGAGAGGGAGAAGAAGAATGGGGTCAGGTGAGTGAGCGCAAGAGAACGAGCAGAGAACCGAAAGGCAAAGGGGCGGTTCCACCAGGGTCGGGGTCTACGAGGCCGGGAAGAGGGTGTTGTGGGCGGTACAGGACGAGAAGTATGAGAGGGATTATTTTTTCCCTCCTACGGAAAGAGTAATATCACGACCAGCAACGAGCGGATCGCCGGGGGTGTACGGAATGGGCAGAGCGTGGCAGGACAGTGATGGCCTCACTAACAAGGTGTGTTGGGTGGATCGGAGTAAGTCGGGTGGGCAGTGGAAGTGGTGTAAGTGTGGACAGGGCCCCAGCCAGCAGCGGGACAGGACAGAGTTTGAGCAATGCGAGACGTTTGCGTGCTTGGCGGGTGGACCATGAATCATGAGCGCAGGCAAGAATAAAACAAGTCCGAGAGTTTATTCGTGGGTGTGTATTTATGGGAAGGGAGGACGAGTTGGGGGACGAGCTGCTGACGGCAAAATGATACAATTGCCTATACAGCGGTTTTGGACGTTGAATCCGACAGTGTTGCAGTACACACAACCAACCAAGGACTACAAGTATACGACGATGCAAGCAGGTGTTCCAGCTCACAATTACTTCTGGAAACTCGTTTGCGAGGCCAATCAATAACGCCACGTCTCAACCGGGATTTCCGGGTTACGGCGGGAAAAGAGAAATTTTTCTCACGAGGTAATTTCCTGGGACCCTGAGGCAGGCAGGGGAAAAAATAGGGAGAAGTGTACTGTATGGATGCCGTTGAATTAAGGACGCAAGGAAAGAAAAACGCGCGGGCGTCCAACTCCGTAATTAAGGCATCGAGAAAAAAAAAGTCAAACCAGGAAAGAAAACCTTGCAGGCCAGCCGGTATCAGATATGCCGCTTTGGGACTTATCGGCGGCAGTTAGCGGCTGCAACGCTGCGACAGGTGCGGCTGGACGCCGTATCGGGCTTAGCGCCTAGCGCGATAAGGCTACCGCAGTACCGTTTTTTGGCGCCTGAGGAAGCCAAGTTTTTAGTTTTTCCTTTTGCTTGCCCTACGGTTACTACGTCTCGGCAGCCGCCGGAGTGGATGACTGCGACTTTTTTCTGCTGCACCTGTGGCTGAGATGCTCTCTGCTTTACCAGCAAAAAAAAAAAAAAAATACAATATAACTTCTACGGGTGAGGGAGATAGGTAGGTGACATTTTGGACGTACGATGAGCAGTACTGGGGGGTCGGCCGGCTAATCTGCTGCATCGTCATTGCGTTACAAGGCTATTCCCGGGCACGTGGGTGTAAGCAGAAGCTGGCAGAGCTCCGAGCAGGGCAAAAAGGCACAAGCACAAGCAACAAAGGAGCAGTAACACGAGTATGTACTCGTAATAATATTCAGGGCAAAAGGGTGACAGGGGGGCGTGTGAGTACAATTCTGCTCGGCCCATAATACAAGCGGGTCGAGCTCTGGTGTATGTATTGTATCATGGGCACTGCGTGGTCAAGGAATGGTTTTTGGCGCCTGGCGCCTGGTATTTCTGGCTATTATATGGATAGCTTGGTGTTTCATTACACGTGTTGTTCGCCCCTCGGGCGTTTGCTCCGAGCTTGTAGGCTGGAAAGCTGCCAAACAGTTTGAAAAAAAGGATAATGGGATGGTGTGCTTTCCTAGAAACATATAAAGACGCAACCCCTTCCTGACTTTGTATTGTTTCCATTTTTGCGGAATATTTTGTCACTTTATTCGCAGCCTTTCTACGGCTATTGCTCTCTTCCCATTCGGCCTCGGTCGTGAGCTCGGCGTTGGACTACCGGGCCCGGACGGCGCCTGGCGGCCATGGGATGCCGCAAGCCGCGAGCTACCGAGGCGCGCCGATGCCGATGTCACTCTGGCCATGCATGCCTGTGACTGTACGACTACGAGCATTTACAACAAGAACGGATCGAAGATTGATTTGGCACATTCTGCTTTCAACAATTACTGTGAAAGAGTACCAATTGGTGCCATGATTGATTCGACAAGCCCTTTCTACAGCTCTGTATTTTCACCAAACATGGCTAGTCAAGCGTACGGGAAAAATAACCAACCTCCAGAGGCATTGAGCCTCCTGTGGATCTGTGAGTACAACTACGCCTGAGGCTCTGCTGCGTTGTTGCCGGCTGGCAAATCCCTGCTGTGCATGGTGCGACTGATTGAATGAGCTTGTTTCCTCTGGTGCCCGAGACCATGTAACTTGAACCCTGCAAAAGCCCTTGTCCGACAGGGGGGTTTGGTTGATTGGTCCTGCGTCCCAGTCCCAGTTCCGCGGACCACGCCGGCGGAGCTATTACGTCTCGTGGAAAGGGAAAAGCTCCCCCCTGCTCACCAAAAAAGAGGAGCAAATTTTTCTTCCCTCTCCTTGTTGGGTTGTGGCTTGCGCTGGTGACTTTTCTAGGCGGATTCTGCTCTTTTTCTGGTGGGTTTCCTAATTTGGCGAGCTTTGATGAGTGAACCAATACACAAGTTTTGTGGTTGAGTGTGCAAGAGTCGTAGAGTTGGATGCCAATTGCGGCCTCTGTATTCGTAGCTTGTCGAGCTCGAGCTTGGTTGCCTGAATTGGGCACCTCTTTTTGGCCACATCACCCTGCTTTCCGTGGCAATTCTTCCAGCTTGTCCCCCCTCAGGCATCACAGAATGAATATCCATACCAATGGGCCCATTGTGGGCATGCTCATCAGCTCTCAGACACCACTTCTCGGTGGGGGCCGGCCCACGGTGAAAGGTGAGCAGTGAGCAAGCAGAGGTGAGATTTTGACCTGTTGTACGAGTACTGTACAACTACGTTCCAGCTTTTTACGAGTACGGTTTGATACTGCTGGATTTCTGTGCCGTGGTTTCTTATTCTCACGCCTCTGCCCTCATCTGTCCACTCAAGTATAAACCTATGATCCTCTCATAACCTGCTACGGCTAGTAAACAAGCAAGCAAGCAGGTTTCAATTTGGCCTGCGACTTTGTATGATAAATTAGACGTATTATCTTATGAGCTCGTCGCACAAGGTTACATTCTGCAGCCCTCTATGCGGCTCGGGTGACTGCCGACAGCTTTTGCACACGCCCCTTTGGGTCCCATCTTTCTCACGAGAATATCTCGGGACCCGGCGCTAAAAGGCACGCCCCCATTTGCTTGCTTCCAAAGAGCTGGATTCAGGCAGAATGAGCATTTTTGCCCTTTTTGGGAGTGTGGTGTAATGAGCTCGTTGGAGCTTCTCCATGTGAGAGGCTTGCGGGCTTTTGCTACGGTTGGTATAAGTGATAGCTACCCTGCAGTTAATCGCGGTTTTCAAGACCTCTCCGTTGCGGTTATCAGCCTGTACCTTTTATCTGGGTATCTGCAAAGAGTTGTGTTGAAAGGGTCAGGACGTTTGAGCTTTACTCGTCTTACAAAACTAACATGGCAGCTTGTACGTCGTCCTCATTCTCCCGCTGCATTCGTTGAGTACACATGGCGTGGACCCGGCGTATATTCACATCAGTTAACAACCAAAAAGGAACTGCCCTGGACCACATCTCATATCCATCTCCCACTGCCAACGCAGGGTATCCATCCATTCATTCATTTATACTAATATATACATGTACATCCGTACACATGGCGCATATTCACACAGGTACGGGCCCGCGCACATCACCACCGTCATTATGCACCCTCATCTCTCGCGCCAGCATCATACTTGCTCGGCGCATACCGATACCCCGTATTCTCCCTCTCGCGCAAAAACGACTCAACCCGTTCCTCGCGTGACAAGCCCTCGGCCGCCCTCGTCGAGCGCATCATCTGCTGCCCGATGTCCGCATTCCGGCGGTCCGCCCAGTCGACAAACTGCTCGCCCGCAACCTGCGCCCGATTCTTCTGCGCCATGGCCCCAATCATGCACATGCTCACGACCAGCAGTGCAAACATGCCGTTGGACATGAAGAGCGGCTCGGGCCGTCCTCGCCCTTCGCGCTCCTCGTACCACTGCTGCCAGTCCTCCCACGTTGCGTTGCGCGCTGCGTTGCCCGGCCGGTACCGCCACTCCCTGTCGCGGTTGCGCATGTCTTCGAATCCGGGCCCGCGGCCGTGGCTCCAGCCTATGCCGTGGTGGTCGTAGAGCCGTCGCTTGGACGGGTCGCTGAGGAGGTCGTTGGCGGCGACGACGAGGCGGTAGCGGTCTGTTCGTGTTGCTTGTGGGATGCGCCCGGCCGCGGAGTTGGGCGGATGTTGTGTGTCTGGGTGGTAGAGCTTGACTAGTTCGTGGAAGCGGCGTTTATTGTAGGGTGATTTCCGGTCGATGCCAAAGATTTCGTAGGGGGTTGGCTGGTTTGATTTCGGCCATGGTGGTGATATGGAGTTGTTGGCGGATGTGTCGGAGGAGACCGTTGCGTACGTTCGTTGCCGCTGCTTGCGTGGGTTAGACCATGGGGACGGTGGTCGAGTAATGCTGAGAGAAGAGTGTAGAAACGGCGTAGAGGAGGCAATGCTCGCGCGGCAGGCTAAGCAGAGCCCAAAGGCGGATGATGATGATGCCTTTATCGCCGTCATGCTTGGTCACGCGTGACGTAGTCGAGTGGCCAAATTTAGAGACGAGATGATGCTGGCATGGTCGGTGAAGCTTCCGCCGTAAGAAGTCTTGTGTGCGATCCTGCAACCTCTCTGGCACCGTTGGACGGACTGTAATACACACTCGTTATGTTGTAGTCTTGATTGATGTAGGAGATGGAAGTGCTCGAGGTGCGGAGGTGGCTCACGAGATGCTTGGTGCCGACTCCACTCGGCCGGCATGGTGGAGTAGAGCTCGTGAACCGCTTACTGTAGTCGCTGCGGGGAATTGAGCTGGTTTCAAGCCGATCAAGTACGTGCGCACTGCGCCTGTAAAGAGGCGGTGATGAATTGAGAGCTATTTCGAATGATTATTTACAAGTATCTGCTGTCCATTTTTGGGGAAAAAAGAAAGTTAATAAATTTACAAGTAATTACCACAGTATTTCCTAAAGAATGATACCCTCACGGGTGGTTTACTACCTCTGGCCCTAAACTGATAATATTCACTTAGACATCTAGTAAATCTTGTCTGCGATACTGCTTACGAGTACACCACTGTGATTTGAATTGGATCCTTTGTAGGCAGAATTGGAAAACTGAAAGGCGATGCATTTGCGAAAGAAGATGAGTCATCACTGGAACGTCTTACACACTTCATCGTCTCCTTTAGTAGACCGCTACTGACGCCTGCCACCAAAATGCAACTTCATCAGTTTCTGATACGAGGGAACATGGACCAAATATGCGATTCTCTTCATTCTCTTTTGCGTCAAGGCTTTCAACTCATCCCCGCTCGCACCAACAGACACGACCAATGGTACAAACGTCGCTATCAAATGTGGCAAACGGAAAACGGACGCGGCGAGACGGATCTCTTGATACTAACGCCCAAGGTCCCGCGAACTGAATGGGCGCCGAAATTGCTAACCTCAACCGCAAATATCTCGCAATATATTGAGGATGGAGCATCCACGGGTCTTGCACACCGAGATGCCTCTGACCCGCCTAACAAGGAGAAGCTGTTTCCCGACAAGGTCCTGGATGAACCTGAGCTGATGGCACCAGAGTACTGCCAAGGTCATGAAAGGGCTCCTCTGAGGCCCGTGATGCAGCGGCATTCCTTCTGGCAATCTGCTTCGCTCCAAGAGGTGGCCATTGCTACACGTGCATTGCTTGAATGTGAGCGGTTTGCGACACTCGACTTCCTATCTCGGGAGCTAAATGCTCCAATAAAAGATTGCCTTCATATCACTGATAAATCTAATGCTGCCATCGACCAAGGATGGAGCATTCTGGTCGACGACGCACTCCATGTCTTGCTGTTTCTTGGTATAATCAGCGTCTTTTACGAAAAACTTTTCTTGCAAAACAAATACAAGGGTTTGCTGTCATTTGGCGCTTTACTTTCTTCCCGTCCACCAGCGTTACGCTTCATGGAAACATTGCCTGAACAAGAATCTCAGCATCTGCACACCAAAGATACGATGGAGTCACATATGAACCGGTGCTTACGGATACTCACACAGGTCCAAATGCTTCATGTCGCCCTCGGTATGGAGCCAGTTCAGTGGAAGGCCAGAATAAACAACGCTATGCTATACTACATTGGCTTCGAATCTTGGAATAGACAGCGAGAGGGTCAGGGATACCTCGGCTGCGCTCTGAATACGACCAAAGATGATAAATGGCTGCGCCATGGACTGGGCGAAGAAGTCGAGGTTGATGGCGGCGAAACCCTCCCTGTAGCGAGAAAGCCAGCAGATCCGCTGCGCTTGCGGTCCCCGAAACAGAATGCGGAACCTGGGCCTGACGAAGACGAGATTGAAGAACTAGCAAGGCTCGAGGCACTTGAAAAGGAAGAGGCTGTATATGGACGAAAGAGGAGTACGAAATACCAGCGACGGCCCAGGTCACTGGACTGACAGAAGGTCTCTCTGCCATAATTGTGAATGACTCTACAAGCTGTGCATACAAGTGTCGAGTAGCTTATCTTGGCGAAGATAGCCTGCTTAAGGCGTTTGTATAGTGCTGCAACCCAAGCCCTTTCCCTCAGCCTTGTCACAAGGCCTTAGTGCAGGCGCATTGCGTAAGCATCGCATGTGTCATCTTGTACTTTTCATCAGCAAACGCAGTAAAGAGACACGGCCGGAAGTTGATCATGAGGTTTCAATCATCGTTTTGGATAGCATATCTCATTGTCGAAACCAATGCTATAGGTCTGGCAAGAGGGCAGGGGACTTCTGAGAGAATGGAACCGCCTTGCACTGATGACGACACTCCCGGTTTCGATGGGACATGCACAAAGATAGCTCCCTCTAGCCATATCGAGGACGTATGGGGATTAAGTAAAACCCCAACACGCTATCATATTTTTGGGCCATTCATGACAACTGAGGCATCACAATTGATGACAAGCGCGACAACGACGGCCAGCCTGGCGACTGCTGAGACGGGTCTGGTGGTGGTGAGCTCGACGATGGACTCGGGAGCAGCGAGGAACCTGCGGATATATTAAAGGAGTTTACTGGCGGACGTTTCAATGATGATAAATTGGGCTTAAACCTTGTCGATTTCATCAGAGATGCCTTACCTGAAGCTTCCCGGATTGATACGATGTGCTCCGGTGAGTGTCTGCTCCATTCAACGTGTGGGCATCCACAGCGAGAGCACACGTGCATCCCCACTAAGGATTAGCTAACACACGCGTTTGCTGGAAAAAATCACCTTCAAGTCCGTGAGCCCATATTCACACCTCTTTTTCCACTCTACATTACCCGTGGCTTCGCAACAACACCACTCGACCGCCGCCTTTGCCGCTGCACTCTCAATCGGCCCAGCATGGCGACGACGCAGACTCCCAGCAAGTACGTCACCCTCGTCTCAGGTGACGGCTTTGAGTTTGTGGTGCTGCGAGAAGCCACCATGGTGAGCCCCATTATCAAGGGCATGCTTGACCCGAGAAGTGCGTGAATTGGCCCCCAGCCGCCCCTGTTTTGGGAGTTTTCTACGGACAGAGGCATGAGGAACTCGTTTCAGATACTTACAAATCACTTTGCGCAGGCCAGTTTGCCGAGGCCCAAGATGCGCGCTGTGTGTTTCACGAAATGAGGTAAGCTTGCGCTGCGCTGGTGATTGTTGATGGGGAACTTTTATTTTGGCCTTTATTGAGCTGTCCCCGGAGTATGCATTGGCTTGGCTATTGTACCATGGAAGGACGAAAATAGACACTCTTGTCAAATCTTGCTATTTTGGCGCTTGACAGAACAGCCCTCTGCGGCGAGTTCTGGTTGATTCACCACTACACTTGACCTGACCATTCCGTTTGCTTTTGCCTTTAACAATTCCAAGGAAGGCCAAAAATCAACCAACTACCAAAAGCTAACATGCAGATTTGCTTGACAGCGCCGTGGTCCTCGACAAAGTTGTCGAATACTTTCATTACTGGTATCGATACCGTAATAGTGAAGATGTCCCAGACATGGACATTCCCGTCGAGATTTGCCTCGAGGTTCTTGCTGCTGCCGACTATCTCGGCCTGGACCAGTAAGCAGCGTCGGGTCAGCTGAATGGCATGACACTCTCCTAACCTATTTCATCTAGGGCGAATATGAACAAATAATGTATTTTACGGACCCTACAGATTTACGACCTGGCGTTTCGGTATTCCTGGCGGATTTTTTTATGAGCGACCACACTCCGGATTTGGCGTTTCGAGTTCTCTATTCCCATTGGAAATAATGGCCTTTTCTGCTCTTCAGGTATTTCAAGTCATCGGCACACGATGCGAATTTAACAAATCATACTTGACATCTGTCTCCCTTTGTCCCACGCTGCCAGCCTTGAAAGTGAAGAATGCTCCTCTTTGGGCACCATTTCAGCATATGCGTTCTGCTCTTCTGCTCCTCCGTGGGTCGAACGTCTATTAGAGATGGAAGATTGAAATATCCCTCTCACTCTGCGTTGCTCAGTTGCGCATTGGGTTCTTCGCTTTTTCTGAAGGGAAACATGCTTGTAGTATGTCTGCGTAAAATTTTCCATCATCATCTATTAACAGGGCACTCCACTCTGCGTAAGCCTCTTGAAATGTCCAGAGTGCAAAAACTCCCGAATGCCAGGTGTCTATTCAAGTATCTCCACTGCAAACGTCTGCAAGTCCTTTGGCTGGTCATATAAGCCCCAAGTCTGTAGCGCAATGTTCTTTGCATTCAGCCGCTGGCTGGAGTCTTGAACCACTCCGCCAACTACGACGACTCCTACGTGGATGCCCTGAGGGTTGTACACCTGGGCCAGCGACTGCGCCAGGTTGAATTGTGCGGCCTTTGCGAGTGACAGGATAAAGCAATTCGGGTCTGGCTCCTGCGGCAACAACGAGCTGGTGGCAAAGAGCGAAGGCTTAGACTGGGGGTTCTTGTTGGTGAGCTGTTGAAACTGAGGGATGGCCCATTTCGCAGCCACATGTAGCGCTGGACATGCGATCTGCAGTTTTGTGTAAGTCGTATTCCAAGAGCCGTAAACACGCCCATAGCTCGCCGTTCTTAGAATCGAAAAACTTACTTTAAATTCATATGACATTTCTTCCTCGCTGGCTTCCAGAAGCGTAGACGGTTGTACCCGTGCAGCATTGAAAAACACAAACTCGGGAGTACCAAGGTCATTTCCAGCCTGCTCAAGCGTCTTTTTCAGCTTGGCGAGCTCGGCGACGTCTATTTCATACGTCTTGACATTTGCGTTTGCATTCTTCTCGAGAACAAACTTTTGGTCCGTCTCTAGCTGTGCCTTGCGTCGGGCCAGGAGGGCAATTTTAGTAAAGCCCTTGGAGACGAACTCGGCGGCGACATTGCGGCCGATGCCCGGGCCGGAGCCGATGATGACGGCCGAACCAGACGGCATTATGCGGGGGAAAGTTTGGTTGAGATTGGCTTGGCTTGAAGTGCTGTTAACTGTAAATAGTTAATAGTCAGGTTACATTGGGATGCTTTCAGTATTAGGGTCACTTGTCACTGGTGTTTTATTTTCTCCTTGGCCTTGATCTCGCTGCTAGGCCGCCAATGACGTTATATCCGCCCCTCCACTACGGATGAAGGGCAGGTTAGTGCACGCATTCTACCAGTACGCCCCAACGCAGAAGAGAGAAGAAAACCAATTATGGCGCTTTTTAAGCCGAAAATGTACTGATTAGCAGACCATTTCTGCCTGCGTCTATTTAATTCCACACCAACGTCGAAATCTAACCCCTGCATAGATCTACTCCCGCATCCCAGATCTACCAACCGTCCGGCGGCCCGTTCAAGCCGGCGATAATCTCCGCAAACATGGCCTCAAAGCTCTCATTAATTTTCGCTTCCCCCCAACGCTCCAGATCCTCAGGTCGCGGCTCGCCCGTTTGCACAAAACTCGTCATCGTCTTTGCGTTCGCCGGAACAGCAGGAGCCACACTCGCAGTCCTCATGCCCAGAGACTCAACCACAGCGCGCAAGTGGATTCCGCTCTGCGCGCCGCCGCGGCCAGCATACGAGACAATGCCCGCGGGCTTGCCTCTCCACTCGTGAAACAGCGCGTCGAGTGCCGTCTTGAGCGATGCGGGGATGCTGCCGTTGTACACGGGCGTGAAGAAGACGTAGGCGTCGTACTGGCGGACGCAGGCGGACCACTTGCGCGTGTGCTCGTGTGCGTACTCCGGGGTCGGGTCGGCCTGGGAGCGGGCGGCTGGGTGGGCGGGCTCGTCGAAGATGGGAAGAGTGTGGTCTTTCAGGTCGACGGTCGTCAGGCTGGCGTTGTTTTTGGCTGCGAGCGGCTCGAGGACGCTTTTGGCGTAGCTGGCGATGAAGCCTCCTAGGCGCGGGGTGCGCGTACTGCCGATGACAAAGGCAATCTTCTTGGGGACGGACATGGTGCCTTGCCGAGTGGTGTCAATTGCAGTGACTGTGACCTGACAAAGCTGATGCGACCGCCTGTGAAGCAATTGATGCTATTTTATGGCCGCAAATGCAACGTAGTTGGCCCCGTATAAGATTGCTCTTTGGGCTTCCCAGTTTGGTAAAGTTGCACTACAGGACCCCAGCGTGCTGCGCCTGCTATGGTCCGCTGCGTAGTATGTAAGAAAAATGCCTCCAAAGGGCGGGTGAGGCTAGATGACTGAAGAGTATACACGCTTGACTTGTAAATAATATAAATATCATAAATATCCTAAGATTCATAAATATATTTCACCTTGCTGGGTTGTTGGCTGTGCCAGCTGCCAGCAAAACAGTAGCTGCGCTGAAGGTGCAGGTGCGCCGTCGGCGCTTGCCAAACCTGCCTAAAACAGATGCACCACCTTGAAAAATCGGCCGCCAAACGGACTTTGCTTCTCAGCATCAACAAACGCAGACTAACTCGATGGCGTCCACCTTCGAGCAAGAAGGCGTCCGAATAGCCGTAGAAGGATGCGTAAGTTTTTTGAAAATGGCATCGAATGGCACCTATCTGATATTATCTATTGCTAACCGGGAAACAGGGGCACGGAACTCTTAATGCCATCTACGCCTCAGTCGATGAGTCGTGTAAAGCTCGAGGATGGGACGGTGTGGACTTGTTAATAATCGGAGGTGACTTTCAGGTAAGAAGAATCCAAATCTAACCCGGTCAATGAAACCTATAGCTAACCTGCGACATAGTCTGTTCGCAATGCTGCCGACTTGGCCATCATGGCTTGCCCGGTCAAGTACCGCGAACTGGGAGACTTTCCCGACTACTACTCTGGCGTGCGAACAGCTCCATATCTAACCATTTTTATTGCTGGTAATCATGAGGCTAGCTCACACCTATGGGAGCTCTACTATGGTGGCTGGGTCGCACCAAACATCTACTATCTTGGTGCTGCCAACGTACTACGCCTTGGTCCTCTGCGCATCGCTGGTCTGTCTGGCATTTGGAAAGGCTTTGACTATCGCAAGCCGCACCATGAACGCCTGCCATTTAGTGAAAGTGATGTTCGCTCGTTTTACCATGTACGAGAGTACGACACACGCAAACTGCTTTTGCTACAGACACAGGTCGACATTGGACTCAGCCATGACTGGCCTCGAGGCATTGAGAGGCATGGCGATTCCGAGTGCCTGTTTAGAAAAAAGAGAGACTTTCGTCAAGAGTCTGAGGATGGAACTCTAGGGAACGTTGCTGCAGAATACGTTCTCGATCGACTTCGCCCGCCCTACTGGTTCTCAGCTCATCTGCACGTCAAGTTTGCCGCTTTGAAAAAGTTTGACGATTCTGTTGCATCGGCACACACAGAAGTAGAGGCTCCAGTTAGAGAGACGAATGAGCCGACGAAAGAAGCCAATCCAGATGAGATTGATCTGGATATGGACGAGGAGGAAGAGACAGAGGGCACCACCAGAGCTACAGCAACAAAACCCGGGCAACCCGCAGAAGGCCAGACAGAACATGCAGAGACGAACGAAGTATCGGAGGAGTTGCGAGCGCAACTACCCGCTTCATTTGCAAAGCCACCCCCTAAACCAAAGCATCGTCCAGGGCAGCCCGTACCGCCCGGGATTACAAACAAGGAAGTTCGGTTTTTGGCACTAGACAAGTGTCTTCCTGGGCGACACTTTCTCCAACTATGCGAAGCTCGCCCATTTGATGAGAATCAGCTGTCTCTATACCCACCGAGAGCTGAATCACCACGATACTCCCTTCAATATGATCCTGAATGGCTGGCTATAACGAGAGTATTCCACAAGAGCCTCGCCATAGGCGATCCCACCGCTGAAACGCCACCAGATTTGGGCGAAGACCATTACCTTCCCCTCATTGAAGAAGAAAGAAAATGGATCGAAGAGAACGTGGTTACAACGGGAAAGCTAGATGTGCCGCACAATTTCCAACAGACAGCACAGCCTTATGAGAAGGGGACACCAGAGATTGTGCATTATCAACCCGACGAATATACGAACCCACAGACTGTTGCATTTTGCAATCTATTAAACATCGAGAACCTGTGGAATGCCAGCCCCGAGGAGCGGCAAAAACGCAAAGACCGTGGTCCCCCACCTTCAGACAGAGGTGGAAGAGGCCACCATGGTGGAGGACGAGGTTTCGGAAGGGGACGCGGTCGTGGCCATGGACGAGACTGGAGAGGGCGTGGAAGAGGTGGACATAGGGGAAGGTGGTAGTGTATACTGTATTAAATATATATCCATTTGGAGCGGGGATAATTGCTTTGTAGCGGGAATTACAAACTAGCCTGTTGAATTCTAATAATTCAATATTCAAACATGTTAAACCTGCGGAACAAGTCATGGTTGAATAGGCCTGCCATACCCCAAGTGTTAACGCAGTACTTCGCAAAGTTAATCACCCCAGTACTAGAAAACTGAAAGAAAGACAAACTAACTAACACAAAATCCAGATGAGATTCCTACTGAAGCCACAAATTAATTAGAAATAATACCGTCCTTCGTATACTGCAAATAGTCTGTCTTTTTCATTTCAGGGTAGCTGTCCGCCAGATAATAGCGGAGTGGCGCTGGCACAGGCCAAGGCCCCCGGCAACCGACCCAATTTGGAAGTGCAGTAAACAAGGGCGCTGCCAGACCCATCCTCATCGACGTCGTCATCATCGCAGAATTACCGTCAACCGTCCGCCGTCGCCAGCTTCCTCGCGTCGCCCAAAAAGTTTAATTCAGGGCTATAAAATATATACGTTGAAAGCAGCTCTATTGAAAGCCTTACCTGCTGCGTACCGGCCCACGCTCGGTCGTCCAGTTTAAGTGCAGGTCAGCTAGCCCCGTCTTCCCGCGAAACGTCACTCATTGCCCTGCTAACCGCTGGAATGCAGCTCGCCCTCTGCCGCCCGACCTCGATACCATACCAAACCCCATATTGACCTGTGCCGAAGATGGCTCAGTTTATCACCACCGTGTTAGTTCCCTGAATCTCTCACCCTTGCTGCACGCTCTGTCCTCCCCCGAACCTTGACGCATTGAAGAAAAACATGGCCACCACGAAATACATATCGCGTGGACCGCACGCAACAGTTTCCGGAGTTGATCGCTCGATTGCGATGCACGAAGACTCTCCTGAACCATCGGCTGTTAGACGCATGACTGAAGGAGCTACGGCTAACTTGCACAAATGGAAAACCAGTAACCAGAGGGCAAAGAACCAGTTCCGCCCGCGTGTCGGCAAGGGAGGCGCTACGAGCTTCCAGCTGAGGCAGTATGCTGAAGTTACACTTGGCGGAGGCAGCCTGCGAAAGGTTGTGAAGCTGCCCGAGGGCGAAGATGAGAATGAGTGGCTCGCTGTCAACAGTAGGTGTTTATGTGTCCAAGCAAGGCTCCTTTGGGTTTCCCAAGCTAACAGGCTATTTCTCGCAGTGGTCGACTTTTACAACCAGATCAACCTGATCTATGGAGCCATTACCGAATTTTGCTCGCCGCAGTCGTGCCCCGAAATGAAGGCCACCGATGAGTACGAATATCCGATCATGGACGGCTTGTGCGCCCAACTAACAACGGAACAGGTTCGAATACTTGTGGCAGGATAGCGACAACTACAAGAAGCCTACAAAGATGGCTGCACCAGCATACATAGAGCAACTCATGGCTTGGGTCCAGTCCACCATTGATAACGAATCTCTGATGCCCAGCAAGATTGGTAAGTCTCTTCCGCCACAGCCAATTAACACAGCTTACTGACAAAATCAGGCGTTCCTTTCCCCAAGACATTCCCCAATCTTGTGCGCCAGATCTTTAAGCGCATGTACAGAGTCTACGCTCACATTTACTGCCACCACTACCCAGTCATTCGAGAGCTCGGGCTTGAACCGCATCTCAACACCAGCTTCAAGCAATACGTTCTCTTCATTGATGAGCATAGCTTGGCCAGCGGCAGGGATTATTGGGGCCCTCTCGGTGACTTGGTCGACAGCATGCTGAAGAGCGACTAATGAATGTAATATTAGACGAATTGGAGTCATCATACCCGATGTCTTGTGAATTGGACGGCGTTTGGGATGGACATATTCAGGATTGTTGGACTTTTTGTCGTTGCATTTTTCTTTTTGTATCGTTGTCTTTCACAGAATGCTTAGAGCAGCCGTTTTAATGAATAAGTAAAAGAAGGGATTAAAATATCAAACAACTGTATTCGACATAAATTTTTCCCTTTTTAACCATTTTAGAAGTGAATTTCAGAGACGAGAACAGCTCTCATGTCATGCGCTGCAGCAGCTATCGCTATTTAGGGGGCTTACCTAATGTGGAGAGTTGGTGCCTTAGCACCAGTCTCAGGCAGCAACTTCCGAAATTGCCGACCCGTGAGAACCTCAACACTAGCGAAAACCGAGCTCCCAGTCGGAACCTGCCTCACCACCTCGAAAACTCCAACCAAATTCCTCCCTCACAGCTCGCCATGTTCTCCCGACAAGCCGTCCGCGCCGTCAGAGCCGCTGCTCCCCAGCGTGCTACTGCTTTCCGAGCGGTGCCCATGCGGACTTTTGCCGCTGCTGCTGCCAACGAGGGCCAGCCCCCCATTGCTGTGTTTGGCGTCGACGGCACCTATGCCTCTGCTCTGGTACGTTTTTAAATATGTTATACGACGATTGGGATTTCTCATCAGTGTTTTGGTATCCAATTGGGGGCGCTGCGATTACAGGGACACGAAAAAGCTGGCGAAGGGAAGCCGTCCTTTGGATGAGGGGATTTATTGCTGGAGACGCCATTCGCAGAAACGCTAACCCTCTTGTGCGTCAATGAATAGTACACCGCCGCCTCGAAGTCATCATCGCTCGATCCCACCGCCAAGGCCCTCGCCAGCCTCGGCGCCATTGTCGAAAAGGACAACAAGCTCGCTGCCATCCTGTCCGCTCCCACGCTGAGCCCCGAGGACAAGTCTGCCATTGTCGCCGAGCTCACCAAGCAGGCCGGCGCCAGCGGCTCGACCATCAAGAACTTCCTCGAGACCCTTGCTGAGAACAACAGACTGAGCCTCCTCCAGGGCGTCTGCCAGAAGTTTGGCCAGATCATGTCTGCTGCCCGTGGTGAGATTGAGATGACTATCACCAGCGCTCAGGTACGCGAATGACCGGAACATATCAGAAGCATATAAAGGGAAGATTGGTTGTTTTTGCTGACATTTTCCTTGTAGCCCCTCGACAACAAGACACTCTCTAAGCTCGAGAACGCCGTCAGCAAGTCCTCCTACGTCGGCCAGGGCCAGAAGCTCAAGGTCACCAACGAAGTACGCACATCTCCCACCACCTTGCGTCATCGCCTACACTACGATGAACAAAAGTCTACACTATTTGTTAAACGCAGAATATTCTAACAAGCCAATTTACAGGTCAACTCGGACATCATTGGCGGCCTCATCGTCGAAGTCGGCAACCGCACCATCGACCTCAGCGTCTCCGCCCGCATCGCCAAGATGAACAAGCTCCTCACCGACAGCCTGTAAAAAAAGAGACAACTCCAGCAATAATTCTTTTTACACCGAGATGAACGGAAGTTGAGCGGAAGAACGTTGATTCACACGCCGAGGGTTTTTTTAGCAACATGTATAGCGGAACCTGTTTGCAAATCCTCTCGGACAAAGGAAGAGAAGGGGATGCAAGGTAGAAGCGATAGTACTCTCTACTTTGTTTTGTTTTTATTACGCGGGCTATATCTTTCTACTGCAAGATGTAAAAAGAGAGCTCGCTGCTGTATGAGAGGCTGTTGATACGGCGGGAAGTCTTTGCATGTGAAATAGAAGGCACAATATATTTCATTTGTTTTTTTATGCATCCACTATTTCCAAAACACGAAATGAATGGTGAAGCTCTGCCTTTGGAAGACAAAGACTAACTCAATATAGATGGAACCTGTCAAAAAACGTCGTATTTGCTAAAATCCTAAATCATCTATACATGTCCAAATCAAAGAAAAACCGCCGTGGTACAGCTCTACCGCCCATTCTCCTGATGAGACTGCGGCGAATCAGCATGCGGCTCAAACTCGTCTGCCCTGCCAAACCGATCGGAGCCAATCTCATCCTTGTACCGATCTAGCTGGTCAGACACATAGCGGTGCATGTGCTGGTCTGCTTCCGACCTTTCCCTGTCTCTCCACCCGAGATCAGGACCAGGCGTGCCGTCTGAGCGTGCGTCGTCATCATCGTCTGCGCCGTTGATCGATGCGTCAAAGTCACTACGGGCACCGATGGAGCGTGCTGTAGAGGAGCGGCGGACGCGCTCCATCTTGGGCGAGTGCGGCGGACCTAGCTCGATGCTGCGCTGGAACATGTCGTCAAAGTAGTGCGACATGGCTGCTGAAGGGGTTCGAGGTGTCTGTGGGAGACGACAACTGACACTGAAGAAGATGTTAGTGGATAGAAGTTGGAGTGATGTGATGTGAGGAAAGATTACTTACCCAGTGTCGTGGATCAGTCGTGCAATGAGCCCTGTCCAACCGCATTGGTGTGTTGCGCCGAGACCTCTGCCGGTATCACCGTCAAAGAACTCGTGGTACCAGAGGTAGTCCTTCCAGTGCTCGTCGAAATCGAGCAAATCGTTGCCATCATTGATACTTCGCCGGCCATCATCGGTTCTGGCAAACAGGTGCTGGATTCGGTGCTGAATTTCTTCCGATACCTTGCCCAAGTGCATGTAGTCGCCGCTTCCGGTTGGGCATTCGACTTGTAGCTCGGGACCGTAGAATAGGTAGAATTTTTGAAGGGATTCAACGAGAAGGAAGTTGACACACAGCCATATAGGCCCTCGCCAATTGCTATTTCCACCAAATAGGCCACTGTCGGAATCGCCCGGAACATATCCAACCTTGAACTGTTGGCCGTTGACATCCATGGAGACTGGGTTCTCTTTGTGGAACTTGGACAATGATCGGATGCCATGATCGCTGAAGAACTCGTCCTCGTCAAGCATGCGTTTTAAAATCTTTTCCAGGCGAACTTTGCTGACTATAGACAAGAGAATCCTGTTACCCTTGCCTCGCTTTCGGATGCTGGCCATGTTTCTCTCGGCCAAGTCACAGCGGTTGTGGACGAACCACTCAACGCGCTTTCGGAATGACGGAAGCTTGTTCATGAGCTCCGGCTCCAGCGTCGTAGTAGCATAGAGCGGGATCAGCCCAACAAGAGAGCGAATAGGGAGTTGCTGGATCCACGGACCACCCCATGAAATGGCGTCGTAGTAAAAGCCGTCCTCTTCATTCCAGAGGGACTTTTCATCCTTCTGGCCAGTTCTGAAAGTCATTGCATCACTGATAAAGATGAAATGCTCGAAGAACTTGGAGGCGATATCTTCGTAGATGCGGCGGTGCTTTGCCAACTCGAGTGCAATATTTAGCATGGACAAGCAGTAGAAGGCCATCCAGCCAGTGCTGTCGGCCTGCTCGAGCACGCCACCGGTAGGCAGGGGCTCAGAGCGGTTGAACAAACCAATGTTGTCCAACCCGAGGAATCCACCTTCAAATACGTTCTTGCCCTCGGCATCTTTGCGGTTCACCCACCAAGTGAAATTGAGAAGCAGCTTCTGGAAGACACGCTCCAAGAAGTCAAGATCTTGGCGACCATACAACTTGCGCTCAATTTTGAAAGTACGGAACGTTGCCCAAGCATGGACCGGAGGGTTGACGTCGCTGAAATTCCACTCATACCTATAGCGATCGTCAGCAACTAGAATGGTGTAGTTTGGCAAATTATACATACGCAGGCAGCTGCCCATTGGGATGACAGTACCACTCTCTTGTAAAGAGATCCAGCTGCTTCTTTGCAAAGTCAGGGTCAATCATGGCAAGCGGGATGCAGTGGAATGCACTGTCCCACGCAGCAAAGAAAGGGTATTCCCAAGAATCGGGCATGGAGAGAATGTCGTCACAGTGCATGTGCTTCCACTGCTCATTGCGGATAGCCTTTCTGTCAGGTGGCGGTGGAGGAGTTGCCGGATCACCATTAGCCCACTGATCCCAGATGAACAGGTAGTGTTGCTTTGTCCACATCATTCCCGAGAATGCCTGGCGTTGAATGTTGCGCAAATCGTCGCTCATAGGAAGGGGGCTGAGGCGGTAATAGAACTCATCCGCCTCTTCTCTGCGCCGTTCAATAATGTCATCAAACTCCTCTTCATCGAGATAGCCTTGGTTGCGCTTGGTAAAGCGCAAGCGAACGACTGTCATGGGTCAGCAAAAGAGCGGAACAGAGGGAAACACGGTCAATACCTACCGGCACACTCGCCAGGACTGACACCACCATCCTCGTTGAAGCTAAACCAAGCACCGCATTTTGTTCCGGTTTGGGCCGGATTTACGGCATCCTTTTCACCGTCCACAATGTACCTGTGAAAGGCATCTTTGACGTATGGCTGGTCATTTTCCTGTTCATAGAGCTTCTTAAAGTTGGTATTGTTCTCGGTGTAGATCATCTCTGGCAAAACATCTTCGCCAGTGGAGCTAACGCCCGGGGAAGGAGACAGAAGAAAGTGCCTTTGGCCCAGGCTCCAATGGTTTGATGTCGCCGAAAGGTCTGACGAAGCGGAGATGGAAGGCTTCTTTTCAGGAGGCTCGATGCCCCAGCTCCAAGTATTTCTGAAGAAGAGCTGAGGCATAATATGCAGAGGGGCAGGGTCGGGACCTCTGTTCCATGCCGTTATGCGAAAGAGCAGCTCGTCAGGGTCCTCTGCCTCCTTGGCCGTTTCGATAAAGATGTCCCAGTAGCGGTCTTCCTCAAAGACGCCGGTGTCGATAATTTGATATTCTTTTTCTTCCCGTGATCGGTTTGCATTTTCACTAATGAGGTTTTCGTATGGAAATTTTTTTTGCGGATATTTGTAGAGGAATTTCATGTAAGAGTGCTGGGTCATGTTAGCTGTGCATGTATCGCAGTCGTGGAAAAGTGTCACGTACGGTCTAGGCGGCTGGTTAGTTACTCAATTGATCTGTAATATTTGCCGTCAGATATACTCACTGGTGTATTGTCAACATGGAAATGAGCTTCCTTTACACTCTCGCCATGGTTGCCTTGCGGGTTGGACAGGCCAAAGAGACGCTCCTTGAGAAAGTCGCTGTTTACCGACTGTCAGCAGCAGAAATTAAGTGAAGCAAGCTGGCAATGTACTTGGCACGTACTCTTTTTCATTCCAGAAGCTGAATGTGATATTCTCCCAGCCGTGGGTGTCGGAAACTCCGGCGATGCCGTCTTCGCCCCATCGAAAGGCTCGAGATCGGGCATGTTCGTGGGGAAAGTCTGGGGCAAGGTACAAGTCAGCGTGCTACTCATCTCGACTTCGAAAGATCCAAAGGTATCCTTACGGCTCCATGCGTCTCCGTCATGGCTGTAGTCTTCGCGGACTGAAGAAGAACCCTGTTAGCACCGGCTCAATAGACAGATGATGGAGCGGAGGCGATGTACCGGTTGCCCACTGGCGCTCAGCAACGTAGGGACCCCATTTCTTCCAATACTTCTTCCTGTCGCGGTCCTCCTTTAGGCGTTTCTCCTCCTCGGTGAGGTATTCGTGGCCATCAAAGACAACCATTGTCCCAGAATCTGGTGTATTTTGATCACGCTCGCCCAGCAATTGCGCGTTTGTGGAACAAAAGGTTCAACGGGCTAGAAGGGACTGGGGAGAGCTCGACAGATGGACGGATGAGTGTGGACTGGCGGGGCACGAGTGCGGCGTCTGACAGCCCACTTCGGGTATCCTTATCGGGAGCATTTGCTGCGGGATGGGCCAACCAAAGGACGCCAACTTGGGGCTCTTTTTGTTGGGTGGTGGTAGCGCTATTTCGCCACACTGCGCTGATGAAAATTTCCATCCCATTGGCTTGGTTGTAGCGGAAAATCTAGTAGTCTATACAACGGGCCGATAGATGGAGATTTATCAGTATTGCGGGCGAAGCCCAAGAACAGTGCAGTACGGTGAAATGGCAAGCTCTGGAAGAAGCTGATGCTTCCCATGTTGATATGGGCATCTCTGCAAGAGAGCCCTCTGCAAGCCCATTTACCGTGGCTTAGTTAGCTGCAGCACTATTCTGCAAGTGCTTATGCGCCTATGTCTATATCTGTCGGTCAACTATACACCATACAGCACGATGTTTACGGGTTGTGATGATCAGTTGGCTGCGCAATCAACATAATCGGATGATGAGCCGATCGAGGTGCAGGCCTGCTTACGTAGTATGTTACATATACACCACTACGGATGCATGGCCTATACATATCTCGCCATGTGCAAGCATAAAGAGTCCTTGAGTTATCTAATCGACAGGCTGTGATTATTTTCACTTTCCTACCCCATCATTCTTCATATTCAGAACAAGCATAATGCATGCATACGGCATACATACGGCTCCATTTGTCTGCTCAAAGTTACGTCAGTGACTGTTGTGGCGCCACAGTGCACCGTCATAGAAGTTTCCCCTGCAGCGTTTATCTGTATCGCAAGGCTCGTCGATAGAATAGGCAAAAATCTGCGACAACTCGTCACTCCCGTAGATTGCCAAAAAACTGAAGTGTTCAGCGCCACAACAACCACCTGAATCTGCCCAACTCGCCTAGTAATTATCTGCGTGGTGCCTGTGCGGATTCGTCAGAGACATTGGCGCAGTGCACTAAGAATAGAGCTCGGCCAAGTCGCCCAACGACAAGCAGATGTGGCTGTGCGGCACGCCCGAACCCGGCCTAGCCAGCCAGCTTGCGCTACCCCTGCCGCCAATCACAGCCTCGCTGTGCGCAATGCACACACGTCTTTGCTTGTGAAAACCTCCCCCAAGCTTCGCCACTAGTACTCGTGGCTTTAACACGAAGCCTCGTTCTGCAATCGTCACCACCACGACCTTCTCTTGCCCTGCAGCCCCATCCCGTCTGTCGCTACTCTTGTTTTGCTCATCTCGACTTTCAATCTCAACGCGATTATTTATTCGTTTCGGCTTGCGCCTTTGAGCGCTCTTTCTTCCCCCCATAGCCGACCTAAAGCCAGACACGCTCTCTTCGACGTCACACCCGCGTAATAAAATTGCCCGACCGACCCGGCCAACCGCCTAACCTCACACACAATGGCCAGCACAGTTTCAATGCTGCGCAGGCTAGTCCTCGAGTCTCCGCCAGGAGAATGGGTTATAGACAAGCTGCGTGAGCTGCTCATTGGAGCCCTTAAGCAAGGCCCAGTTCCGCAACATGTAGCCTTCGAGATGGACGGCAACCGTCGCTACGCTCGCTCCCACCGGATGGAAACCGTGGAAGGCCACCACCGAGGCTTTGAAGCTCTCGCAAGAGTTAGTTACCTGCTACCATCCTCGAAATCAACAGCCTGCTGACTTTTGTCTTTCTAGATTATGGAAATCTGCTACAAGTGCGGCGTCAAGACCGTCACCGTCTACGCCTTTAGCATCGAAAACTTTAACCGCCCCAAGTACGAAGTCGAGGGCCTCATGCAGCTGGCCAAGGTCAAGCTGGAACAGCTTACCACCTACGGCGATATTCTTGACCGCTACGGGGCGTCTGTCCGAGTCCTAGGACAGCGAGAAATGATTCGCGACGACGTCATACAAGTAGTCGACAAGGCCGTGGCCAGGACTAAACACAACGACAAGTACGAAGCACTTTTCTCAATCCTCCCGCAGGCACATTCAGCAGCTACTAACATGTAACTAGAACCGTCTTAAACATCTGCTTCCCGTATACTTCGCGGGCCGAAATGGCCACTGCCATTCGCACAACGGTGCAAGACTTCCTCGACCCATCACCACCCAAAAACTCTCCCTTTTCCCCATCGCGTATCCGCCAAAAGGTCCTGTCCAGCCAGCATGATGGGAAAGAGGTGCTTTCGACAATTGATGATGCCTCCCCCGACGAGCAAGACAAGGACGTGGACGGCGATGGCGGAGACTCGTCATCCACAACTCTTCTTCCAGATTCACCGCAGCCTCGGCACAAAGAGGCGCACAAGACGGGCTCATCTGCCTCACTGCCAAGCCCCGAGTCGATTACGGCCGACACTCTAGATAACAACATGTACACATCTCTTGACCCACCACTGGACATTTTTGTTCGAACCAGCGGCGTGGAAAGACTGAGCGACTTTATGCTGTGGCAGTGCCACCAACATACGCAAATCTTCTTTCTCAAGTGCTTCTGGCCCGATTTTGACCTGCAACACTTTGTTTGGGTGCTACTAGAATGGCAATGGAGACAGAAGCAAAAGGCCAGGGAGGGAGCGTCGACATCTGCACAGGCAAAGAACAACAAGGCGAGAAGGCTTGTCGAGTAGAGTGCTAGGAGATACCCAGCGGGCGCGGTGGACGATATGTAGATATTTGGAAGGCTATGGATTCACAAATACTGGTTACGCCTAGATTTTTCCACCGGCATATCATAGCGATTTTTCTTCAGTTGATTTGGTTCATGTATTGGGGGTTTCTTTTCCGGGTGTGAAGGTGGTGTGTCATTGTATATTTATATTCAGACTTGTTTAGCCAAAAAGGCTCGGCGTCTTTGACTTTGTTATTGCCTGTTTCAATTAAAGTTTTTTGTTTCAAATTAGAAAAGAAATTTGGCTCAATATAAACTCTTCATTATAGCATGGCAGCTCATGTCAATTGATTGTAGATTTCTTTTGTGAATACTATGCAATTGTGCTGTAGGCTCTGCGAGTGTAACGTCGCTCCTCGGACGTGCCGTGACTTTGTAGTGACATCAGTCTGGTCTAATGTGCTGGCACCCACCCAAAACGCTGCAGCTGGCAAGAGGCTAAGGTACCTTGCTTACCCGCCGATTTTGGTGCGTATTGTCCGTACCTCGCCTACCGGAGTCGGCGCTTGGGGTCTTTTTTTTCTCAGGCAGGTAGTGGACCAATCCTGGACCGCTTCCATGTCAGCTCCGCGTGCCACGTCCCAGAGACGACCCAGCCCAGCCTGCACGCCCGCGGCCGTCGCTGTGGCTTCCCACCCACCGCGGAACTGGTGCGCTTTGCTCCAAACTCGAGCCCAGCAAGCGGTGGTGGCAGATGCGCTCGCCGGCCGGCCCAGCGTCGGTCGAGATCATCACCACCACCACTTTCGACCCTTCCATCTTCCTCTCCCTCCCCTTTGCACCCACGCATCGACTTATTCTGCCCGCCAGAGCACGGATTCCGTGCAACATGGCCTAGACCCTTTCCAATCCGACGTTATTTTTTGCCATCGACGCTCCATTTTCTCTCTATCCTAGCACCAGACCCTCTCGACGACGCCCGCGATTCGAGCCGTCCGTCGCCCGGTCGCAACCCCCAGACTTTCTGCACACCAAGCATTCGCATTCTAGACACTGCCCACGCCCGAAGCGCCGCCATATAGCCCGCGATGAAGTCGGCAAAGCCCGCGGCAGCTGACTCTGCGTCGCAGCGCCGCTCGCAACCGGTTCGGCAGACACGCACAAACCCGCCGCGCAGCTCGCTTCATGCTGGCCGCGTGGGAAGCCAAAGGGAGCCGCTCTCGTCTGCGCCCGCGGGCGACCAGCCCATCGACATTTTCCCAGCCATTACGCACTTTGCCGACACTATAGGCGCCCTGCCCAAAGAGCTTGTTCGACATTTTACGCTGCTCAAGGAGGTTGACGCTAAGATTTTCGCTCCCCAGGAGCAGCTGTTCAAGCTCGTCTCCGCGGCCGCTCCCGCCCCTTCTGCCCCCGACACGCAACAAGTCAATGATGCTTCAAGCACCGTTGCCCCTACTTCGGCACCGATGAGTGCTCAAGGCAGCTCCAGCGGTACTGGGGCCAATCCCTCGGTACCGCCGTCGCTGACGGGCGACCCCAATGCCGCCTCGGGCGTCTTTGACCCTTCGAATATCCCTCGACGACAGCTTTTCCGACAGACGGCTTTTAAAATACAAGAAATGCTTGTCTCCCTGGAGGAGAAGAACCACGTTATTTCCACAGCCAACGACGCTCTTAACCGCCAGCTCAGCCGAATTGAGGACGTGTGGCCGCACCTGGAAAACGAGTTTAGCGACGAGGCGAAATGGGGAAGCTCGACGCACTGGGCCTATCCTGAGAACCGCGGCCGATCGTATCCCGAACATGCGAGAAGAGCTGGTGCTGCCGCCATTTCAGCCGCGGCACAGGCTCTGGCTGACGAAGCCGCGGCGAGAAGTGACGCGAGAAAGCAAGCCGTCCAAGCAAAAAGAAGCATGAAGCATAACAATGTCGACTCAGATATGGACGATAAGCCAACGAAAAAATCAGCCAAGGCGAGAAGGGCTGCCGACGGTGATAATGTCGGTCTCGGCATCTCTGGCTCAGCCAATGGCAACCCTCAAAAGAGGCGCAAGGTAGAAAAGACTACAAATGGAGGAACTGCTATGGAGCGAACTGGGAGCTCCGCTCTCGGAAGCAACCCAGGCAAAGGGAAAACCAACAGTCCTCGCGCCACTCCAGCTCCAGAAGGGACCAAGAAGCGTCGTGCGCTACCCACTGCGAGTGGCCAGGCCAAGAAGAAGTATGTTGTTTACTCAATTCCAGCACTCTCTGTTCAAGTAACTAATCGCTTTTGCTCGTAGGACTGCTGCCGCAGCCAAGTCGCAATCTGCCGCCTCTTCGCCGGTCATGGGCAACTTGCCGGATCCCAAAGCTACGGCTTCGCCCAACCCGGCGTCCGCACCCCGCCCGCAATCCTCACGAGCGCGCCAGAACTCGGTTGGCTCTGGTCCCGAAAACGGAAAGACGCGACCGCCATCGTCAGCGAATAAGCCCAACGGAAGCACGGCCGATGCCACCAACGAGCCCGCGACAACCGACAATGATAAGAAGGCCCCCAAGGAAGCTGCCGCTGCTGTCAAGGCTGAGCCCGCAAAGAAGGGTTCCGAGCAGACCAATGGTGGACCTACATCTGCACCAAGTCGACGCGAGAGCAAGACTGAAGACGCCGAAATTAAGAATGAAGCGCAGTCTTTGCCTCAGCCAGCACCCGTCACAACCAAAAGCGGGCGGGCGAGCAAACCTTCCACACCTGCATTGGCGACATTCCAGGAGGCTGCCGCGCAGAGACAATCGAGATCGCGAGATAATGGTGGTAGCAAAAAGAAGAAGGCGGCATCAACAGCACAAGCACTCGCCCAGCAAGCTACCGATGAAGACGGGAATAGCAGCATGCAGGGTGAAGGTGATGATGAGGACGGAGATATCGACGCTGATGAGCCCACATACTGCTACTGCAATAGCGTCAGCTACGGTGAAATGGTTGCGTGCGACTCTGACGATTGTGAACGTGAATGGTTCCACCTGGCATGCGTTGGTCTCAAGGTCGCACCAGGCTCGAAAAGTAAGTACCTGGAAACCGACGAGTACTCGGTTTTTGTTCTAGTGCTAATACTTCTGGCAACAGCGAAATGGTACTGCGAAGATTGCAAAGAGCGGCTTAAACTGGCAGGAAAAAAGACCAACAGCCGATAGAAGACGGCGCCTAGATCTACTGTCAAGAAACGACGGCAGCAAAGACGCACATGTAAATATCCGGGCCGATATTTTTGAAACATGTTTTTGATTCAGGATTCTGTGGAGGGAAAGGACTTACAACTCACACAAAGGCGTTTATTCGGAGTACGAGCTATACCAGCATCCACTGCTGGCGTCCTCTACATTGGGCAGTACAAGGACTTGCCTGGAGGTTGTGGATGGCATCTCTGTTTTTTTTTCTCTCTCTTGTCCTTTGAATGTTATTTGTTGGCGTTAACTTGTGCGTGGTTCGGATGTTTGAGTATTTGCATAAAATGCATGTCTAGAAATTGTATCAGCTTCTAGATGGCATAATCGACTATAAATTGATTGCATTATTCGCTTGTGTTACAATCTCGTCGCAGCTGGCCTATTCTTATTAGTTGTCACCTGACAATTATTGATGTAAATCTATTCGACAGAGCAGAATGAGCTCTTGGGCTAGCTATCAATTTCATAACCCGGCACTTTTCATAAAATTTAGCAAAAAGAATGGCTCAAAGGCTTTGTTTAAAGATATCCGAAGACACCATTTTCGGCAAAGGCCCACAGTGGACTCGAGCGCACGATCTGGCTGGTGGGGGAGGGGCGGCAAGTCCCAGGTAAAAGACAGGCGGTGAAAGCCGATGACTAAGGTGGCAGAAAAAAAAAGTGGCAGACAGGAAGCCGGCCTCCATCTGCTTTTTTGTTAGCGAGAAAATCGGCAAGCGTAAGGTCGGCATCGCAGAAACGGTCGAGAAGCAGACAAGATGCGGTATGTTTTTCTCTCTTCTCTCCCTCTGAAGAGAGAAATGGCGAAAGTTTAGAAAGAAGGGTTTACTAACTGGTAATTGTCTAGTATCGACCCTTGCTCGTTTTGCGGGCGACCGTCGTACCCGTCCAAGGGTATCTCATTCGTTCGAAACGACGGTAAGAAAGACAAGAAAAGCCAATCTCCTTGGGAAATTTCTAGCTAATAGATTGTTCTTTTCGCCCTCTGCAGGAAAATCATTTCGATTCTGCCGCTCAAAATGCCACCGCAACTTCAAGATGAAGCGTAACCCACGCAAGCTCAAATGGACAAAGGCCTACCGCCGCAACGCAGGCAAGGAAATGACAGTCGACAGCACGCTGCTCTTTGGCCAGCGCCGCAACGAGCCCGTGCGCTACGACCGCGACCTCGTCGACAAGACGCTGTCAGCGATGCGACGCATCAGCGAGATCCGCACCCGCCGCGAGCGCGTCTTCTACAAGAAGCGCATGGCTGGCAAGCACGAGCGCGAAGTTGCCGCGGCGCGCAAGCTGGTGGCCGAAAACGAGCACCTGCTGCCTCGCATGCGCGGCAGCGAGAAGAAGCGCCTGGCCGAGATGGCTGCTGCGGGAGAGGATGTCGAGGCCGAGGAGGAGGCTGCCACGAGGACCAACAAGACGTCAGTGTTTGGAAAGGAGAAGCGCAGGATGCGGGTGCGTGTGGATGGTGGCGTGGAGGAGATTGGAGGAGGTGCAGACGAGGGTATGGATGTCGACGACGAGTAGAAGCTGTTTGCAGACTTGTTAGGGGGCTGCTTTTACGACCCGTGGATGAGCAAGAGGTTTTTATGCGTTAGAGAGAGGGAGAGGCACGAAACGACCATTTTTGCATTTGCAGGAGAGGAGAAGTGGATTTCTGCATTCTGGGAAGTTTTTGCTCTGGTTTTATGTTTTTTCATTGGTTTGTTGTTTTGGGAAAGAGACCAGAAAAGTTCGATTTATTTTTTTTGCACGAGAGAAAAGGCACAACAGGCAATTGGGTTATATTTTTCAGTGTTTGGACACATACGATTGCACCGTTGGTTGATTGCCTTATAGACTGCGAGATTTATGTACAAAAGAAGAAACTCGCTCAATTAACGCCATATCAAAAACTTCTCATGTTACAGTATCCCCTTGTTCCGTCTTACTCATATATTTTGGAGCTGGAAGTCAAAACTTGGACTGCTGTACCAAGATGACAAAACGTTGTGCTAACTAATGTGATGAAGAAGCAAATTCAGAAGAAGATCCTTGAGCAGATGACCCCGGTTTTTGCAGACTCCGCAGCTCAACTTGGCCACCTACAAGCTGTTCTTCACTTTCTGTAAAAGTCAACTTGGTAGGGATGTGATTTACACTCGGCACTGGGTTTCGACGCTGGGGAACCCCGCCGTTTGGGTTGCCGTCTCCTCCGCCAATGGTTCTGAAGCCGGTTGGCGTATTGTCGGATTTGTTAGTTGAGCGAAGCGATAGTATGCTGCCGAGGTGTGCTTTGAACCAGTGCTTAAGGCGTGGGAAAATGATGGGTAGACTCGTTGTAACGGTTGCGACAAAGGACTCGCGAACGCCCCATGCCCCGGCGAGTTGAGGGCCGTTGATGGGATCCTGGAAAGAGGTTAGAAAAATTGCTACAGGAGCGCTTCTTCCTATGATGGGGTCAAAACACGTACTAGTGTAATTGTCAGTGCTCTTAATAGAGAGCAGACGACAATAAAGGTGCCGGCTGTAAAGAGAATGGTTGAGGCAATCTTTTTGGAAAGCTTGAGACCGGATTTCCATAACAGCGGAATCGGAATCAATATTAGGTATATGTCGGTAGATGCGTTGAGGGCGAGGTTTGTCCAAATGACTGGAATCGACAATGCGGGTTGGCAGACATCTACATGGGTCTGTTGTAAGTAAAAAAAATTGTGCAAACCTCTTGAGCAGACGATGAGAGAGCTTACTTCCCGGGTTTGGATTGATTTGCCAGTATTTGTGAAAGGGTCGGCATGTTAGGAATAGCGTCAACATGAGCGCAATGTACGTGGAGGCGAGCAAGGCGAAGCCAATGTAGATGCGGTTCGTGTAGCTTTTGTGCAGGCCAGACTGTAAAAGGGTCAGCAACCAACGCCCAATGTTGAAGTCGATTCGACGAAATCTAACCGTAAGTCGAGTGTAGAATACCAGCATCGCCGTCTTGAAGGACCAAAGCATCGTTCCGTACGTAGCCCAGCCTGCAAGCTGGATTCTCGACCCAATTACTCTATAGGGCATTGTGTTAGCGTATACGTTGTATGTCTGTAGGCAATCAACGCACCGAAGTCTGAATTCAGGATCGTCGGGAGAAAGACTTGCTCTCTCCTCGTCGGTCATGGTACTGTTGGCAAGTCCTTTGGCCACATTGCCGACGCTGTAGGCCAGGGCCGTTTCAGCTGCATACAGACTCTAACCAACACGTTAGCAATACAAGAACAAGCAGGGACCGAGCGGCATCAATTGACGAACAACTCCAACCCAGACGAGGTAATCATCCCAGCATAGCTTTCGCAATCCCACGGTCGTCACCCGAACATATGTCCGAAAGACGGTAACGAGGACAGCAACAGAAAGCAACGTCCAGACCTCGACGACAAACCTGTGAAACTCTGCTGCTGCTGCTGCTGCTGCGGCGGCGGCGTCCGCAGCGTCCGTGGGGCTTGGGTCATTTCTTAATTCAAGGCCAACGGCGGCAGTCATCACGAGCGGCGTTTATTCATCTTTCGTAGAATTGTCGAATGCAAGTTGTCGAAAACATGAAGAAAACACGGCGCCAACACTAGCTTCGCCTTCCTTGTTCAAGTGTGCAGAATGAGACCTTTTGTACAAAATTCTGCACCTCTTTTTTTTATTTTTTATTTTTTTAGCTCTGCCCAATTTTGTTTCCCCCAAAGGCAAAGGGTAGGGAGGGGCCAGCCTGGTGAGTGGGAGAAACATGGCCTTAGTTGGGTTGGTTCTGTGTTGGTGGCTTGACGCTTGCAGGGTCCAGGGGGGCAGAAACAGGCAAAGGATATGCAGCAGCAGCGTGACGCGCCTGGTTGGTTACGTTTTGCACCTAATGTACGTCTGTACGCAGGTGGTATACTTAATTAGCCGTGCCGTGTCTCATGCATTTGCGCCTGGGGGTAACCCCTGTGTTGCAGTGCATATCTAGTCACAGCATCACGTAGGTGCATGTAGTTAGTGCTGTTAGCAATCAATATGCGCCATTTTATTACCATGGGCTCTCCTGTACGGATACCTTCACCCTGGCCTGGCTCCAGGTAGAAACAAATATAACAGGCCTCCTGCCTGCCGTCCGTTTACCCGTGGTTGTGTTCAATCCATGCTGTGTGACTCAGCGCTTGGGGCTGTTTGTCTTGCTTTCTCATTTATCCTGCCCACCATCTTCCTCTGTTGGTGATTTATCCGAGAGATAACCTACGCCGAGGGATCCCGGCACCAGAGATTTCTGTGCCAGTGTCTCGGAAGTCGAGTCTGTAGAGCCATGGAATCGATTGATTGTGTCGTGATTGGCGCCGGTGAGTTCAAGCCACACTGCCATCCACCAAAACTGTTACCCAAGATCTTCAACACGGGGGGAGGGCGGGCCGTGCGGGCCAGATCGCCAACCGTCACACGAGTCACACGAGGATGATACACGCTCCATTACATGTTGGCTAACAAATTGGAATTCCCTTTGCCGATAATTAGGTCTATATGGCTTGGCCGCTGCAAAACAATACCGCTTCGCCAACCCGAGTGATTCACTGGTGATTTACGACTCTCAGTCTTCCCTCGGTGGAATATGGGCCGCTGAGCGGCTGTACCCGGATCTAAAGACGAATAATCTCCTCGGAACCTATGAGTATCCCGACTTTCCAATGGACCCTGAGACAGTCAAATTGAGACCGGCCAAGGATCACATCCCTGGGTCGACTATGAATGACTACCTAACCGCGTATGCTACCAACTTTGGCATCTACGGACTGGTGCAGTTTGACACCAAAGTCACCGTAGCCGAACACCAAGAGACGGAAGCTGGCGGCTGGATCTTGACTGCGTTGAATAAACAGGGTGAATTTAAAGTGTTTGTGCGGCGCCTCATTGTTTCCACGGGCCTGTGTTCAGAGCCATATGTGCCGACTTTCAAGGGCCACGAGACATATGGCGGTAGAGTCTTTCACGGGAAATACTTTCTGCAGAACCGCGATACTTTGGATACGGCAAAGAACACCACCATTTTCGGGGGTAGCAAGTTTGCGTGGGATGCAGTTTACTCTTATGCCAAAGCCGGTGCTCACGTAGATTGGGTCATTCGCGGTATGCTCTCTATCTGCTCAATTTACACGGCTTGGAGACTAGACTAACCAACAATTCGCCAGCTTCCGGTCATGGGCCCTGTTGGATGACGCCGGCATTTGTATCTCCATTCAAAATCTGGGTTGAAAAGTTAGCTCGTAAGTATTACTTCATTTTGCGAAAACAAACAACATCTTCAGAAAGCTGACCCAATTTTCGAGCAAAGACGTTCGCTTCCTCACCTGGTTCAGCCCTTGTATCTGGGGCGAAGCCGACGGAAACTCCTTCATTCGAAGACTCCTCCAGCGCACCTTTATCGGGCGTTTCCTAGTCCGCACCTTTTGGGGCATCATCTCATCCGACGTTCTGCAGCTATGCGGGATGAACTCGCACCCCGAAACGGCCAAGCTGAAGCCATGGATAGACTTTATGTATACAGCAACAAGCTGCGGCATCTTGAATTACGACGATGACATCTTCGAGCTGGTCAGGAGCGGCAAGGTCAAGATTCATATCGGCGAGATTGACCACCTTGGACCGGGCAAAGTGCATCTTGCAGACGGAACAGCGTTGGACTCGGACGTGCTCATGGCGCATACGGGCTGGCAGCAGGCACCGCCGCTCAAGTTTTTGCCTGAAGGCATTGAAGCTGAGCTCGGGCTCCCGCACAAGTATACAGGGGAATTGGCAAAGAGTGGCCTCGCGAGCAAAGAGTCGCTAATGCTAAAAGCCGATGCGGAAATCCTCAACAAGTTCCCGATTCTCAAAGACCAGCCCAAATTCAACAGCTACACAGCCATCACCGAGCAAGACGGCATCGTCACACCAGGCGAAAGCGATCCGAAACCGAGCGACGGCCAGGCGCCATACATGCTCTACCGCTTCATGATCCCCTCCTCGCCACGCTTCCTCCAGCGTCGCGACATTGCCTTTATAGGGATGGGGTTCAACTTTAGCACCGCGATAACCGCACACTTGCAGGGCCTCTGGGTAGGCGCATACTTTTCCAGACGCATGGTCAATGACCCGTCATCAGCCGTGGGGGATGAAAAGGCGCTGGAACGGGTTCAGTACGAGACGGTGCTGCATAACCGCTTTGGAAGGTGGCGGCACCCGGTCGACTGGGGCAACAAGGCGCCGTCGTTTATCTTCGACGCCGTTGCGCACTTTGCTGTGCTCTTGCGGGATTTGGGCGTCGAGTCGAGACGCAAGGCGGGCTGGGTGACGGAGCTTTGGCAGCCGTATGGGCCTGCGGACTATCGTGATGTGAATCGCGAGTGGGCGGCTAGGTTTACATGAACGGGGTTTTGCGCGGAGGGCAAGCGGGTGGTTTTAATGTGGAAGTTTGTATAAATTTTACATGTTTCTTTTTTTTTCTTTTTAAATATCTACGAGGGAATGAATAATCATCTTTCGAAAACGTAAAACGAGCCGCTTGTTGTGGCATGTCGAAGCTTCCCGTACCAGCAGATATGATGCATTTCGATTCCATGCGGGGTACACACCACGGCAAAGTCGGAGAATCTCGTTGCATTGCTCTACTCGAAGACACACTCGGACTTCTTTAGTCGAAAGCGAAGCCGCCCAATGCTTACCTGTAACAATCTGTGGGCAGTTCAACCGTTGAGCGAATGAATGGCTTACACACACCATCCCTGCGAGATTACGACACAGTGTCGTCAATCTACGACGCTGGCTGTGAGGTTGTACGCCATAATAGGACACGATGCGCCATGGATCGTCAATCAACGTCGGAGCTTAGAGATTTCTCATCACACGCAACGCCTTGTCAGAACGATTGGGAGATACTGGCGGTAGACTTGCAGCCGTTCCATACTCTGGCACCTCACCACTCCTAAGCATCGTAGCACTTTGTTAGGTGTGCCCCGCCTCATTCTACTCGCGGAGGGCGTCGAGGCCACGCACATCCCCAAAAAGCCAGAATCCGGGGTGGAGGGTAGCACCTGGAGCGGGGAAGCGAAAGCGAATCTGAGGAGCCAGCCCGCCAAGAGGAGAGGAGCGTGTGGCTGGCGCAGGGGCATCGTGATGAAGAGCAGAGCCGGGTCCCAGCCCGTGTAGGCCTTCGTCGTGCAACGCCGGGATGGCTGGAGCCAGCGCAACGGGATGAGCTGGCATCGTGAAAGACGGTCGGGTCTGGTGACCGTCAAGGAGGGAGGGGGTCTGTTCAACGCGGCCACCTCGGTGCTCGATTGCGCGTGTAACGTGCATTCAGCGTCATCTCGTAAGACTCCGTGGCAGTTTTTCATCCAATTGTCTCCTTAAAAATGAATGACGTTGTTGATGGCGATGATGAGCTGCCTTTGCTCGTCATCTTTGATGAATAGCCACACAAAGAAGGCTGGTATTGCATGCGCGTGATTTGGCTGCAGTGGCACACAATGCACCAGGCAGCCCACCGCTCAGGCGCTGGCTTACCCCAGAGACAGGAGACGCCAACGATGAGATGGTGGAGAATTTAGCAGTAGGGATCTGATGTTGTAGCGCATGCTGCAGCGGAGATGCAGTGGGCTGCCCAGTGTTGTGGTGAGTGGTGGTGAGTGGTGGTGAGTGAGGGAGTGAAAACTCTTTACGTACGAGGATGCTATGTAGGAGCATACGCGGGCCTGTGAGGGTGTAGGCGCAGTAAAAGAAACCGCCATGTCCAGAGCTAAAATAGGCCGACGAAGCCCGCTGTCGCGTACCGCAATGGTCGGTGGGCAGTGGCAGAAGAAGGGTCACGCGGGCCTTCAGGAACACAAGGACACGGCTTTGCGGCCGGCTTGCCCTCCATGGACTTTTGCTGAGATGGCAGTTTAAAAATAATCTGAGAATACGGCAAGTCTGTTTACGATGGGTAGAAGAGATTCCGACAAGACGGGTGCCTTCGAAGGGATATATCAGTATCCGACCTGGAACTTGCACCTCGTGTATTGAGTCTTCTCTAGTACGAGGACGAGTATATCAACTAACATCACCTCTCGACGGGGTCTTCCCAGCAGTAGCAGCAAGTGAATTGCTCTAGGTGACATTTTATTATTAAGAATACATGAGAGGACTGTTTCTATTACCACACTCGAATGCACAATTACGCCGTCTGCGTCGCCTAACCCTTTAGCCTCCCCCGCCGTTTCTACCATCCATGCTCTTCTTGGCAGAAACACTCTCTGTTGCAGTCTGTTCTTTGCTCCCAAAGAGCTGCGAATACTAGTACGTAAGAGCCTCCAGCCTGTAATTAGAGAGGGGGGAAAGATCTTCACTTTCCATTAAAACAGTCGTAGAATACTGTCCCTGATGCCATAATATTTTTTACACAATTTCCCACGTATTCCAGCCGTTCTACTCGTAGGCGTCCAAACCACCATCCGTCTCACCACTTTAGAGCTCACCTGACCTGCAAAGCCTGCCCCCCAACACGCAATAGCGGTCGGAGCTTCGTCCAGCCCACCGGCGCGGGGAATCAGAACACTTTTAGCGTTCTCGCCTCCACCTTGCCGCGCCGGAATCCAACCCGTTCAGGCCCCCCTGCGACAGTTCTACAGTGCGGGACCCTCATCTGGTCGTCGTGTTACCCTCGTCTGTCCCACACCTGCTCACCCGCCCCAGCTCCAGGGCCTGCCAGCTAGCCTGCCAAACGCCTAATTTTAGCGCCTTGACAGAAGCACAACGGAACACCCTAAGAAAAGAAAGCTTGTGGCCGCCTGAGCGAATAAGAGCTGCACCCGGCGCCTCCGACTCCAGCCTACCTCGTACGGATACCCAACCCAGCAGAATTTCTGTGGAGGCGCCGCTGCCGGATTGGTGAAGAGCCAGCCAGAAACGGCTCCCGTCGGCGTCGTCTCTATTTTTTCTTGCTGGAGCTGCCCGCCCGCTGTCACTGTCCACTGTTCGCCGCTACACCCACTGTCGCAGTCACCGCCCCCGTCCACTGTGGTACCGCTGTCCGTCCGCTAAATTTTTTCCCTTGCGTTCCCCCTCTCCCCCCACGCCCCCCGGCCAAATGCGCTGGGAGCTACGGATTATACTGCGAAAAGTAGGAAAAAGCCACGCCCCTACTCGTACTGCACACCACCGTAACACACACCAGAAACACTGCCCGCCTCGCCTGCCGCCGCCTTCGCCTCCGCAGCCTTTGACACACTCCGCTCCGTGTATACCACACGACTAATAAAAATTGCTGAGCCCTCCACCCCAAGCCTCGAAAGTCTCCTCCTGTCCAGTACACACAATCTTGCAACTCTTTGAAAGGCTCTGTCTGGCTCTTGCTTTCGTATCAGCTTCCAGACGTCTCTGCTACTCGCACTTGCAACATCGGACAGCAGACCAGATCTCGGACTACGCTGACGATCCCGACGATAACCGCGACAAGCTCCGACTTGCACTCGCCACACGCCACACCACATACCTCATACCTGTTGAGCCGTCCAAGCTGCTCAACAACAACAACAACACCACCGCCAGCAGCTTGAATCTAAAAACTTGTCAGAGCAAAAGAAAACACACGCCGCTGTAGACTGAATCTACAGCTTACAAACCCCCCAACAACAACAGCTCACGGCATTCTCCTCCCAAACCCTCCCTCAACCTACATGGCCGTGCCAAATGGAGCCGGGCGCCGCAAGGTGTTCGACTTCGACACTGCCATGTTGGTCAAGGGCAGCATGGCTCGAGCAATGTCCCCCAGTACTCCCTCCGAGACGACTTCGCGCTCCTCCTTTTCCTCCGTCCGAGAGACCGACGACGGCCTCGCCCAGACCTTTACCCGTTCCAAGATCTCCTCCTACATCGAAGACCCCGAAGATGTCTTTGATGAGTCCCCCACCAACGAGAGTCCCCAGCCCACCTTCCAGGCGCCCATGACGCAGCCGAGCAGCAAGCTTCATGGGTTCTGGTATCCTGCCGAGGGCTTCAAGGGCTGGAAGGAGATCCCAATCAAGGGGAAGCCTCAGAGTCGTAGCTTCGAGGACCTGCACAAGCTCCATATGACCTGGGACCGTCCGCCTCCTCCACAGGAAAAGAAGGCGCCCGCTGGCATCTATCCTACTTCCACAGCTCCTCTTGAAAGGCTGCCAAGCGAGATCCTCAGTACGTTGTTTTGGCTACTGGATTTGTAAACGAAATGCAAACAGCTAACTCTCGTTGCAGGCGCCATCATCGACCTTCTCGTCGTCGAGATCCCCCCCAATGGCCTGACCACTCGAAACACCGACTTGATGTCGCTTCTCCGAACCTCCCGCTCCATCCACGCTGCTACTCTCACCACTCTCTATCGTCACATTACCATCCCACACTCCAGAATCTTCCGCAAGTTCCTAAACACAATCACCGAATACCCAGCGCTCGCCACAATCGTCCGTCGACTCGACTTTAGCCACTTCAATCCCTCCATGATCTTCACCACGGCCTCTGAGCGCGCGCAGACCCGCAACCTTACCCCAGAGACGCTGTCCCAGTGCTTGAGCCTCACGCCGTATTTGCAAGAGTTCCTCGCCCAAGAGTACGTCGACAATGACCTTGGCCCAGATGTCTTGCGAAAGCTCTTCTTCGACATGCCTCAGCTCGCGGCCCTGGACTTTTGCGGCTTCTCATCAACCACCTTTAAGCGTTCTTTCTTGACTGTGCTCGAGGACCCGTGGCCAGACATGCTTTCCATTAGCAGACTCTCCTTCCACAAGTCGCTCAATCTACCAACGGGCGTTTTCGAGACCATCCTTCCTAGGCTTACCAAGCTAACGCATTTGGATGTTGCTGGAACTCGCGTTACTGACAAGGCTCTTTTATCGATTCCTGAGACGGCTAGAATCACCCATCTAAATCTCGCCAAGTGCCGGGATCTCTCGGCAGATGTCGTTATCAAATTTGTCACTTCTCACACCTCGACCGTAGAGACTCTTACATTTTTGAGCCTGGGTGCTGATCCCAGCAACCATCTTTTGCTGGGCAAGGAAGATGTCGACGCCCTCCTGCCTCACCTCCCTCGCACCTTGAAGTCTCTCAGTCTGCGAGGAAGCAGAATGGACTCTAGTCATGTGCCCGAGCTCATTCGCTTGTCGCAGACTCTGGAAGAACTTGCCGTCGGTCGCGGTCTCGCTATGGGCGACATCCACCGAATTTTCTACCACGACCAGCAGTGGCTGCCGCACAACCTGCGCTACCTAGACATCTGCGACGTCGAAACTATCCTCGGCAGCGCTAGCACACTTTTGGCGCCAGCTTCTGCTCCCCTTCATGTTGTTGAGGTCGCTGAACGAGCCTACGAAAGGGCCGCCAAGGTGAACAAGAATCTTCAGCGTGTTGGTTGGACCGCAAAGGACTTTAATCAGCGTTTCTGGCTGGTTCGCATGAACCCTGACGGCACTACTGCTGACGATGGCCATCGCTGGTGGAAGATGGGCGCAGAAAGCTGGGGCATGCGCAAGGTGCCTGTTGCGGTCGCCGAAGTTGGTGGCATGTACGGATCCTACATGTTTGGACAGAAGCTGTGAAGTGGAATTTGCACGATTTTTTTGCATGACCCACGATTACATGTACGACTGAATGATCATTGCGAAACAAGGCGATACGCACCATCTCATCTCATTTACAAATCCCGACATTTTCTTCAACACCTTTCTCGGATCGTTTTCTATTCTTTTTTTGCATGGCGTTGCGGAATACCATCAACGAAAATAACGAAGGATTCACAAAAACTACCCAAAAATGGAGTTTCAAAAGAGACAAAATTATTTTGTGTTGTTTTCTAAACTTTTCTGCCCTCGGCCTCTCTGGCGGCTGACGTTCCGTTCTCTTCGATTGCTTTTTTGCTGTATAACAGATACCCCAGGAGCTGACAACGCGATATGTACGCGGACATTTCAACACATGTTGCCAGTGATGAATAGCTGCTGGCCGACGCAGAATTTAATGGCTCTTATTTGGCCAAGATAGCTTATATCTAAATAGCTTATATCTAGTATGAAGATTAAAAAATCACAAAATATTTAATATTTCCAACACTGCGCTGTATGATTACGCTCTGCTACTTTTCATATGTTGACTGTAAACGCTGTTGACAGGAACCTAGAAGGAAGGGCATGTTGACCTAGACGGCTTAGCCCAAGTCCTGGCCGGTTGTCTTTATCTCATCCATTTAAAATAATTTTCTTTAATTTAGTTGACCTTTTTTTTCTTCCATTGTTTTTCTTCCATTTTCCGCCTTAAATAAACTAAAAAGCCTGTTATAGACCTAGAGTAGAGTCTTGCACTCGGCTCACCCCGTACAGCCACTGTCTGGGGACGGCCTGTCAGGTACGACGTCACGTGACTGCTGCGGGTCAGCCTCCCCCATCCACCTGCTACGTAACAGCTCCAGGCTTCCCTCATCTCGAAGGAGCTGCCACCACGACGACACCACCAAACCCTTGGAGACGAGCTCTTTGGCGACAAAACCGCAAAAGCCGCATCGCCATGGCTCATCAAAAGGATACCCCGTTCCGCTCGGCGGAGATGAGCATGGTGCAGCTGTACGTCTCCAACGAAATCGGTCGAGAAGTCGTTACGGCTTTGGGCGAGCTCGGCCTGTGCCAGTTCCGCGATGTATGAGTGTTTCCTGCTTCCCCCTCCCGCCGTTGGCCTGAGCAACCCGCGTGTTGCCCTCAGGCGCGGTGCATTTCGACTATGAGAGTTTAGCTAATGCTTGATGATGATGGTAATAGCTCAATGAAGATGTCAGCGCCTTTCAACGCACCTACACGCAGGAGATTCGTCGCCTCGACAATGTGGAGCGCCAGTTGCGTACGTCACCACCATCCACCGCCAAACCACGACAGTATATTACGAAAATGACCATGTAGCTAATATCTCTGGCATAGGATACTTTAACACGCAGATGGAAAAGTCTGGGATTTCTCTCCGAAAGCTCGACCTCGATGCCGAGAGACTTGCGTCTCCCTCCACTACCGAAATCGACGAGCTTGCCGAACGAAGCGAGAAGCTTGAGCAGAGAATCTCGGCCCTCAACGACAGTTACGAGACGCTGAAGAAGCGCGAGGGCGACTTGACAGAGTGGCGATGGGTTCTGCGTGAGGCTGGTAGCTTCTTTGACCGCGCTCACGGCAACGTCGAGGAGATTCGCAACTCGGTGGACAATGACGATGCTCCCCTGCTTGCCGACGTTGAGCAGCATCAGGGTGCAGCTGAAGTCGAGCGCTCTTTTACTGGCATGAACATCGGCTTCGTTGCTGGCGTTATTTCCCGCGATCGCGTCGGTACTTTTGAACGCATCCTGTGGCGAACCCTCCGAGGCAATCTCTACATGAACCAGGCAGAGATTCCCGAGCCGCTGATCGACCCAACGAACAACGAGGCTGTCGACAAGAATGTTTTCGTCATCTTTGCTCACGGCAAGGAGATTCTCGCCAAGATTCGCAAAATCTCCGAGTCCATGGGTGCCGAGGTCTACAGCGTTGACGAGAATAGTGATCTCCGCCGCGACCAGATCCACGAGGTCAACAACCGTCTGCAGGATGTTCAAAACGTTCTTCGAAACACGCAGGCGACTCTTGAGGCTGAACTCAACCAGGTTTCGCAGTCATTGTCTGCTTGGATGATTCTCATTTCCAAGGAAAAGTCTGTCTATGGCCAACTCAATAACTTTTCGTACGACAGCGCTCGACGAACCTTGATTGGCGAAGGATGGTGCCCGACAAACGATCTGCCACTCATTCGGTCTACGCTCCAGGACGTTACCAACCGAGCTGGCCTCTCCGTCCCGTCCATCATCAATGAGATTCGCACCAATAAGAAGCCTCCCACATTTCTCAAGACCAACAAGTTCACCGAAGGCTTTCAAACCATTGTCAACGCCTACGGTACTGCTACCTACCGAGAGGTCAACCCTGCGCTGCCAGTCATTGTCACCTTCCCCTTCTTGTTCGCTGTCATGTTTGGTGACTTTGGACATGCTGTCATCATGCTTGCGGCTGCGTTGGCTATGATATACTGGGAGCGATCGCTCAAGAAGGTCTCGTTTGAGCTATTTGCCATGATATTTTATGGTCGTTATATTGCCCTCGTCATGGCTGTCTTTTCTCTTTTCACCGGTCTCATTTACAATGACGCCTTTTCCAAGTCCATGACCATCTTCCCAAGCGCCTGGGAGTTCAAGAGACCCGACGGTGACTACGAGGCAGGCAAGACAACGATAGATGCCGAGCTGAACAGTCACGGTTACCGGTACCCATTTGGCCTGGACCCCGCATGGCACGGCACGGACAACGATCTTCTCTTTAGCAACAGTCTTAAGATGAAGATGAGTATCCTGCTTGGTTGGGCCCATATGACGTACTCGCTCTGCTTTGCCTACATCAACGCCCGCTACTTTAGGAAGCCGATTGATATCTGGGGCAACTTTGTTCCTGGTATGATCTTCTTCCAATCCATCTTTGGATATCTCGTGGTCTGCATTGTCTACAAGTGGTCTGTGGACTGGGGTGCCAGGGGCGATCCGGCACCTGGTCTTCTGAACATGCTGATTTACATGTTCTTGCAACCCGGCACGCTTCCCAATGGCGAGCGCCTTTACTCTGGCCAGGAATACGTACAAGTAGTTCTTCTTTTGCTAGCGTTTGCTCAAGTTCCCATCCTTCTATTCCTGAAGCCCTTCTACCTTCGCTGGGAGCACAACCGCGCTCGCGCTCAAGGCTACCGCGGCATTGGCGAGACTTCCCGAGTTAGCGCCTTGGATGGCGATGAGGAGAATGAAGGCCTCATGAATGGACACGACAATAGCTTTGACGATGGCGAGGGTGTCGCCATGATTTCACAAAACATTGAGGAAGAGCACGAGGAATTCGAGTTTGGCGAAGTCATGATTCACCAGGTTATTCACACCATTGAATTCTGCCTCAACTGTGTGTCACACACTGCGTCGTACCTCCGTCTTTGGGCTCTGTCACTTGCCCATCAGCAACTCAGTGTTGTTCTCTGGGACATGACTCTTGGGCCTACATTGAAGATGGGCGGTGTTTTTGGTGTCATTGCCATTGTCATTGGCTTCTACCTGTGGTTTTTCCTCAGTAAGTTTTATTTCCCCAATATCTGTGACATGACATATTTCGCTAACAACCACTTCAGCAATCGCCATTCTGGTATGTATGGAAGGCACCAGTGCCATGTTGCACTCGCTCCGTCTTGCATGGGTCGAATCATTTTCCAAGTTTGCCGAGTTTGCTGGATGGCCTTTCCAACCATTTTCGTTCAACACGCTACTGGAGGAGACGGATGAGTTGAAGGAGTTCCTGGGATGACGAGGGTAGTTGTCTCCGCTCATTGCATTATTTCTTAATTTGTTTTGCTTGCTGTCCATAGTATAGTTGTTTTGATGGTTTGTAGAATGTGAGCTGGGTTTTTTCGCCTAGCTCGCGTTTGTATGATAGAAATCACAAATACAATTTCCCTAGATAAACTACTTTCTTACTTAAATTCTTTATCTGCGTGACTACAACATTGTTCCAGAACTTGCTAATGCCATGTTCAAGGATAATTTTTGGTATTCATTCCCTTGTATCATTATAGTTTACATATTCCCCCCATATAAATTCAAAGCCTTCTTACCCCCAAAGCGGCGCCGTAACCTCAACAGCCCTCTCCACCACGGCTCTGACTCTATCCGCAAACACCTTATTATTACTCTCCACCTCCAAATCCTCGAGCCAGATGCTCGCACTCATCTTATCGACGCTTACTTTGACGCCCGGCACGGGAATGCCCAGCTTATGCAGCCGTTCAATCTCCTTGGTCTCGCGCTCCTCCTGCGACCCTTGCGGCGCGCTGTCGTCCTTTTCCACGTCCATGGACTCTGCCCCGCCGTCGTCGTCGTTGCTGTCGCTTGGTGCTGGGGTTGGAAGCGCGGCTAGTTTCGGTGTTGGGATCGGTGAGACGTTGTCTGCGCCGAATTGCGCCTCGAGGAACCACATTAGCCTTTCGAGGCGGTCTTCGGATGAGAGGTGAGAGTGTGGGTTCGTGTCGGGGAGGGGAGTGTGCGAGTGCGAGTGCGAGTGCGAGTGGCCGTTTGCGCCGGAGCGTTTTACTGCCGCTGGGGAGCTTTCGACCGAGAAGAGCACGGCCATGACCGAGTCGGCGATGCCGTCGTTTAGCATGTTGCCTTCCCACTCGAGCTCGACTTCGCCGTTTGTGCGGTAGCGTACCGTCACGCAGCCCATGACTAGGTATGCGGCGACTAGCTTGGCGACTTCTTCGTCTGCGGCTTCGAGCTCTTCGGGATTATAGTCATCATCGTCGTCGTCTTCTGGCTTGATGGCCTCGGAGTTTTCTTCACTCGTGGTCCCGTTTGCCTCTGCTTCCTTGGCACGGCGCATCTCGGGCAGTTCTTCGACTGTGCCAAAGGTTCCTTCGAGAGCCCACTTGACTAGCTCTACGCCTGCAGCACTAAGCGTGAGGCGCTGCTTGCAAGTGATTGTTGTGGTGTTCAGGCCTGCGTACTCGCGCAGGTCTTCGGGAGCCATGAGCGAGAGCTTAAAGTCGTTCTGAACAAGGACGCCGTTGACAAGCGGCGCGTCCGACGGGTCTGCTGCATCAGTGTCTGGAGCAGGCTCGCGCGGGGGCGGGATGGAAGCGAGCTTGCCGACAACTTTTGCTGTTTTGTCGGATTTAAAGGGGATGCGGAGCTCTTCGCAGTTGCGCGGAGAGTAGACTTGGACTTTATGGGTTTTGTTGGCGTTTAGAGATAGGAGTTTTGATTTTAGTCGCATCATGTTGTGTTGCTCGCCATGGACCAAAATCTAGAACAAGTTAGCTGCTGAAAGCTGAGCATATATTGCTTGATGACAAACTTACCACTACTGGCGCGGCAACTTCTTCGATAAACTCCCGGTTCTCGACACCGTCGACGTGTGCAGCAAAAGAGTACTCTGCTACACTGCATCGCATCGGGATCATCACTTTATCGGGATTTCCAGCTGCTCCTCTTCGCGCACCTGCAATGCTGCGAGATGTGACTGCCTGAATTTGGTCTGGTTCTTGCATAATCTGTCGTGCCATGGTGCCTTCAACACTGTAACCAGTGATGACAACGCCGTTCTTGTCGCTTGGTGCCCAGCGTTCAAACAACTCACGGCTGACACCGTTCTGCAACATACCAGGACTGGCAAGCATCACACAGCCGCCAACATCATCAAAACGATCTAGGTTCTTGAGCGACCGGATATACTTGAAATCCCATGGGCCGCCTTTTGCGGCGCCATCTCCCGACGCTTCCGCTTCTGCCATTCGCTCTCGGAATAGTCGCTTTATGTTGTCGTTCATGGCGCTGACATATGTCTGGTAAACCAGCATACACTTTCGCGCCAGGTTACTGGCGTAATAGATTGGGTATTTTTGGTACTCTGGGTGTTTACCCCAGTACTCATCGAGAATGAGCAAGAGCTCCTGAGCTCTCCCCAGCGCAAACACAGGCAAAAGTGCACGACCACCCCTATTAAGAATGCCGGTGATAGATTTCATGAGAGCCTGTTCGCGCTCTAATCGGGGAACGTGAGACGCAATACCGTATGTGGACTCTGTGATAAGTACATCAATCTTGACGCCTTTTGGTACTTCAGCAGAGACTAAATGGCGATCCTGCTCGCGCGAGTAGTCGCCTGTGAAGAAAATATTGAGGCCGGCAATCTCAATGAGGAACATGGCAGCACCGAGAACGTGGCCCGCCGGGTAGGGTGTGATTCGGATGGAGGAGATGGTGTGTGTCGTATGGTAGTCGATGGCCTCGATCTGGGGGAACGTATTTAAGTGGTCTTGTTCTGTATACATCGGTTGCGATGAGGTATTGGACGATGTGTTTCCAACTCGGACGCTGTCTTGCATGAGCCATTTGTAAATCGCCTTTGTCGGGTGCGTCATGAAGACTCGTCCGCGAAAGTTGGTCTTGGCCAGTACATATGGAAGGGACGCTGCGTGGTCGATATGGAAACTGCAGTTTGTTAGTAGCCATTTAACACAATGGCATGCGATATCGATTGGAGCACGGCCGACGGTATCTCAGGGTGTAGAATGATCGTGGTCGGCCGGCAATAAACTCAATATCGTGTCGCCGGGGAAATGTCTTACTGGCTAATCAAAAGCACATCCACGGTGCTCAAGTCGAAATCATCGTAAAAAGGGAGAGCAGCAAGGCCGTCATATCCTGGATGCTGGCCAGCATCGAGCTATGCAACGTTAGATCTTCTTTGAAAGACTGAAAATTGATTGAGCTCCTTACCATCACGGTTTTGCCCTTGTACTGAATAATGTGACATGACCTTCCCACTTCGTTCCCGCCGCCTAGGCAAAGGAACATGAGCTTGTCCGAAGGATCAACTGGTTCTTCGGTCTCCGTCGCGTTCATAGCGGACGCCTTCCTCTTCGACGCCATCTCTGCGGTGGAGGCTCGTTGGCGAGCTCACGACCCTAACAATTTCACCCGCCGACTTTGAGTAGCAACGCGCGGTCGCTGTAGATCGGAAATTTGCAACGTCTTTTAGGCTTGTCTAAAGAACAAAGCCATTTCGTCGTGCAAATGCTCCAAGGTGCACGGCTAATGGTCGGCACGCGCCTCGTAGCTCAAGCCGGATGGATGTCTGGACGTCGCTCGGTGATGCGTATCACGTGACTTTAAATTTCCGCGACCCCCCAACCGGAGCAGTGGGAGCTCCAACTTAACACGCTCCCTCGCTGAACCACGTCAACTCCGCCGAGAAAAGACAGTCCTTTGCCATCTCTTTACGTCGCTTCCTGGCATCAACAGACGGCGGCATTTCGACTCGAGATCGACCTGTTATCGCAACGACGACTTTCGATACTTTTGCGGAAGTGGCGCGTCGAATGGGAGGAGCGGCACTCGAAGTGACAGGCTCCCCAGCCTGCTGAATGCACAATCGTTACGGGCTCTCGTGCCTATCGCCCTGCATTCGCTAAAAAGGAGCGCCTTACGACCTGCGCCTAAGTCTTCGTTATGGCCCAGCCTCAGTCGCAGGTTCCGCCGCGCGCGTACTCGCCGCCGCAGGCGAGCCCGTCCCCTGGGTCGCAATCGGGTTTTGCGCTCCCGCCGAACAAACGGGTTAGAACAGACGGACCAGCTTCGCAACCTGGCTCTCCATATCCTCCATCTCCGTACGGCACAAGTCCTGGGGCCACAGGCACGCCACCAATGACTGCTGGATCGCCGCCATATACGCAGACGCCGCCGGTTCACACAGCCTATGCGACCCCTTATACCAATGGTCAAGGCACCCCAGGATATAACATGCAAGATTCGAGACCAGCTACGACCTCACCCATGCACACTCCTCAGCCACAGCAGCACCCAACACACATGCCTCAATACACGAATGCCACCATGGTTCCCATGGGTCAGCATACACCACAGCCCATGCAACAGAATGTTATGGGCCCGCCACAGCGACCGGCCGATCGACCAGTGAAAGACTACGAATACGATGTAACGGATTCGTTGGCAGGGACAGGTATCGACTTGCGCGCAGAAGAGCAGTACATGTCTGAGCTGTACTCGACAGCCCTGGAAGGCACTGCTGAAGCGCGAACTGGCTTTGCCGCGCACACTCCCGGCTCGGCCTCATCCTTTTACGGTGCTGGGCCTGCCAACCAAGCGGCTGAAGAGACTTCGGATCAAAACCAAAAGGAGTTTGAGCTCCACGCCGCAGAACGCGCTTGGCAGGAATCGACGATGCGACTGGCTGTGCAGAGAACGCAAGAGATAGCAGATCCGTTCCTGCTAGTCGCCATTCTACACCGAAGAGCTGAGAAGATCGCTCGCGAGCATCACATTGGACTGAACTTGGAGCTGAGGAACAATGCGCTCTCGATAGGAAAGCTGAGGGTGCCGGAGCAGTTCCCTACCCCGACTGTTAATGTACGAACGCAGCCCGGCCCTGACTCGGCTCTGGTGCAAACGAGCGGCTCGTGGATACCACAGGAAGCATATCTGGTTGACCAGTTTGCCTTGCTGTCAATAGCCACAAAACAACGCCTGCGGGAGATGGTTGAAGATGCCAATGGCATTGCCCTGAACAGACAAAAGACATCACATGGAGATATTCCGTCCGAGTGGGCTATAGCTGCTGCTCCAATGAACATGGAGCCTCTGGAACCTCCCCAGCCGGTCGACGAGGGTGCTGCAGGCGAAATCGAGGAGGGTGATGTGAACAACCCTCTGAAGCGTAAGTTGTGGCGCAAAATGGCGCAAAATGGCGCAAAACATCTAGCAAGACATTGCTAACAAATTTATTCCAGGCTCGAGTGAGGAGGTCAATGGCGAAGCCGGCGCAAAGCGAAAGAAGATGCCGAAAGTGTCATCGTTGATGACTGTAACCATGCGTGAACTTGCAAAACAGGAGCGTGAATGGGAAGAGGCCCGGCTTCGGCGGCGACAGAAGCGAAAGGAAGGGACTACAGATTCGACAGGCAGCGGTGCGAAAGCCGGTAGCGCCGCTCCGGGCACTCCTGGCACTGTAGCTCCAGATGGCGAGAAGGCCATGACCAAGAAGGAGCTCAAAAAGAGCCAGCTCCTCAAGCAGGCGGAGGCTAACAGCCATATGAACCAGAATATGACAAGTAGCATGTTTGCTGGCCTCGGCGGAAAGAGCAGCTTGTTTGGCAAGAAGAATAAAGCCAAGACGTACGACTGGATGAACGTTGGGCGTGGCGGCAGTGGAACGAGCACACCTACCAAAGGCACAACTGGGGGCGGAAAGGGTGTTAATGGTGCGGCAGCTTCGTCACCGGGGTCCATGGCTTTGACCACAGAAGGAAGAAACCGCCTGGGAACGTGGCGAGAAGACAAGGAGAAGGGGAAGAATATCCAGCTGCGCGATTGGGTCGCGGTACTGGAGAGGGACGGCCGAGAAGGAAAAGCGCTTCAGCAGGCGTACTTGAATTTGGACTCTTCGAATCCGAAATAAAGCTGAGGCCGAAAATGAGGAAGAATATTTAAGAGGAAAGAGGTTTTGTGTTTGACTGGTTTTATTTACTTAGCACGGCGTTTTATATCAAGGCATCAGGGTTAGGCTTTATTTTAGTTTTCTTCCTTGGGGTTGGAGCAGTTGGAGCTCCTCGAATCACTGGACAGCACGGGAAAGGGGTCCCGATGCAAGTATTGCGTTGAGGTACGGGCGGCCTTGAAAGTAGTTTTGGTGGTTTGCGCAGTCGAGGTAGTCGCAATATCAAATCTTGAAACCCTTGTGCTATATCGTGGTGATCAAACTGTAGGATACCGGACGAGCTGTTGCTTTGGGGGCGGGGATGTTGTCATAGAGTGGAGCAGGCCGATGGCTTTCTGGACTTCCAACTTGACGCTTGCAACTTCTCTTTGCTCATGAAGTTAATCGTATATTGAAGGCTTTCCACTGGCGAATTTATATCTTCTATTGCTTGACGTCTACTTACGACAGAACAATCCTGAAGAATATAGAAAAAAGCCATAGCTGCGGCAAACAGACGCGATATCGGGGGTAAACGACTCGTCTCGTTGCGGCACGGATGTAGCATAGATCTACCTAACACAATGGCAATCGCGGTAGGCAATCTCCTCTGCTTCATTTTACAGGCAATATCCTAATATATTCTCTAGGCAATTGGTCAAATATGCTCTACAGCTTCCATCAAGGGCAACCTAGACCAATGCGTCAAGCTCGTCGCCAAAGCGGCAGCCGGCGGCGCAAAAGTATCAACCACTCTCAGAAAACCAAGACACTATTCAAAGTATACTGACCTCCATCCAGGTTCTCTTCTTGCCAGAAGCTTCAGACTACATTGCGCCTAATGCACAGACCTCTCTAGACCTGGCGCAGCCGCAGTCGACATCGCCGTTTGTGCTTGGGCTTCGGGCTGCGGCAAAGACACACTCGGTAGCAGTCCACGTCGGCATCCATCACGCCACAGAAGTAAACCAGGCCCCAGTATCAAACTCTGCCAGCAGCAGTCCGATTCGCAAGATGCTCAATCGCGTCTTGTACATTACGCCAGACGGCAACATAGCCGACGGCGCAACCTACGACAAGCTGCACGTCTTTGACTACGGCGCTCTGAAAGAAAGCGCCACAGTCCAACCAGGCAGCGGACTCACTGCCCCGTTTGACTCTCCCGTCGGCCGCATCGGCAGTTTAATCTGCTTCGACCTCCGCTTCCCTGAAACAGCCATTGCGCTTGCACAGCCAGGCGCCTCGAGCCCGTGGAAGTCGTCGCCTGCGCAGATCTTGACGTACCCGAGCGCGTTTACGATTCGCACTGGCGAAGCACATTGGGAGACGCTTCTGCGCGCGAGGGCCATTGAGACGGAGAGTTGGGTTGTCGCGGCGGCGCAGGTTGGTCGACATAATGAGAAGCGGGCGAGCTACGGGCATAGCATGGTTGTTGATCCTTGGGGACGGGTTGCGCTGTGTCTCAAGGGCGTGGATGCGGAGGGGAGTGCTGCTGAGGGCGCAGAGGGGGAGATTGGGTTTGTGGATTTGGATATGGAGGAGTTGGAAAGGGTGAGGAGGGAGATGCCGTTGCAGCGACGAACGTGAGTGGCTATTTTGGGGTCTTGGAGCTGGTGGGAGACGTGTTTGCTAACATTCATTTATAGGGACGTCTATCCGGAATGCAAGGACATGTCTTGATTTTCTATCATCTCACGTTCTATATTACTTTAGGGTCTTTCGTCATGAAACTTGATATCCAGCTGCCGTCGTCGTCTCCTTTTGCTTTAAACGTGTTTACGCATCAACGCACACATAGAAACCAGCCCACAGGTTAGGGCAGCCGTCGCCAACGCCAGGGTTCCATTTGTAGCTTGAGAAACAAGTTAGCAAGTTGATGGTTTGGGGAAGTTCATGGATGGGAATGTTTTACTTACAAGTCGGACAAGGTGAAGCGGTTGCCGTACTTTTCAAGAATCTTGTAGCAGTAATCACCAGCCTCGACCTTGTAAAACTCCTTGCAGTCCTCGGTCAGCCCAGCCTGAGTAGGCGAGGGCTTGGGCGGCATGGTAGTTGTGGTAGGCTTGGTAGTGGTAGCCATGGTGGTAGTTGCAGGAGGATTAATCGTAGTCGTATCAGCATCACGGACGCTAACACAGTACCAATACCCAGCAAAGAGCATGATGCAATCATCTTTAACAGCAGGATTCCACTTATAGAATTCCTGCAGCGAAAAGGCACCCTCATACAAGTCGACAATCTTGCCGCAGGTATCACCCTGCTTGGCATTGTAATAGTCGTTGCAGTCCTCTGTGATTCCCGGCTGCGTGGGCCGGGGCCTACCGCCGGTATATGTTGGCTGGACACTTGTAGTCTTTGTAGGTTCTTCGGCGCCTTCCTTGAACTCGACACAGTACGCTTTGTCGGTTATAAGGCCGTTGGCGCAGTCGGCACCGACAGAGGGGTTCCATTTGATAAAGTCGGCTCTGGTAACTTCCCAGTTGGAAGCCATGGACGCGCAGGTGTCGCCTTCTTCGGCCCACCATCTAAAGGTGCAGCCGGCTGTGGCGAGGTTTGCGCCGGTGAGGGCGATGGCGATGGTCGTGGCTAGGCGAGGCATCTTGGTCGTTGCGCTCGTAGATGAATGAAGTACTTAGGTCATGGAGCAGATTCAACAAAAGGAAAGAAAGGTTACGAGCTGTAAGTCGCGGCTGACATTTCCCTACTTATTTATTTGTTTTTAATTTTCTTACAGTGGACACGATGACTAGGCCGATGTCCAGCCGTGCTCTCACATACAGATAATAATCTGCGGGCATTGCCGGCCGTTCGATTCGGAAACTTCCACAATGGGAATGGTCAATCTTACTGTATTTCCTTGCACGATGTTCTCTGCAACGGTAGAGAACCAGGCTGACTGGGCGCCGAGCGGGCAATGTTGCCCAAAGTGGGAACAAGACAAGGCTCGCTGAAGAAATGCCCGTGCAAGCGGCATATTAATACCGAAAAGTGGGCGATACCCTTGTAAGAAAGCGTGGTGTTTTTACCTTGGCCGGCTCATGGATATGTTGATGAATTCTCTCCAACTGAACGAGTAGGATGAGGCTTTAACTTGATAGAATGCTACCAGCCAAGAGCATTTTATACAGGGTATGGCAGATAATTGCCGTGCAGTAAGCATTGAAGGTTCCGGAGACTTTCCAGTAAGTCGCCCAATATCAAGTATGGCACGACTCAAAGCGAGGCGAGGATTGGTCCACTTTGACTTCTCGGGCGTAAGCAGTAGTGAGTTAGCTTGATCAGGCTTAGAGTCTTCATTTCATCGTACGACACTCATCAAGGTAGACATAGTTTCTATTCTACAGCGGCACGTAAAAAAGGCTGCATCAATTTTCTATAGACATCACAGAATATACGGATGTAAGTAGTTCAGACTTGTCCGATATCAACGCTGCAGTGCTGTGCCTGACGTTGACTTGCGAGGCGCTAGTACCTGAACTAGCACCGGGCCGCGATCAAGGTCTGGGCGCCACAAGCTAATTAACACCTAGATGTGATTGAGCGACGAGTACGGCTGTCTTTTTTGTCATGCTTGATCTGTTGCTATACCTGCTAGTTAAAAAGACACTGTACTCTCTCCACGGTACTTAGAGCTCGACAACATGTCCCAGTTTCAGCCAGCCATAGAAGAGCAAGCAAGGAGTAAGCAAGGAGCAAACGCTTTAGCTCCATTGCTACAAAGCCATGGTGAATATTACGCTGCCTTGCTAAACACCGACGTAACAATGCCATCTGCGGGAGCATTTGGAACATAACCGACAGTATGGGTGGTTATACACACACGCCGCTTTTCCCCAGAAGTCTCACGATCTAATCTAAATCACGTCCCCAATAAAGGTAGGGATACCAAGTCTTTCAGCCTCCCTTGCATCATGCATCCTCCTAGGCTAGCCAGCTGTAAAACTGCCGTGGTAGACTAAACCGTCTTGTCGGTTTCCCCAACACTTTGGCCCCATTTTGCTGCAAGCACTTTACTTGAAGCCCCACGGGACTGTGAGTATACAACGAGTACTGCAGGTGTATCCCTTGCTAACCGAACAGCCCAACAGGACAATGGCAAGGCTAATGCAGGTTCCTTTGCTGCTAAAAGTAAATTGATTCCCAGCCGGTTGTACTCGTATGGCAGTGTGGCGCTTAAGATCGTCCGCTAAGTACTGCAGGAGGGCGTGTGGTTAAAATCGAAAAGGCAAAAAGGCCGGAAAAAGGCAAAAGCCTTTGTTTTTGTTCACCTTTTCTTTTTCTCCTGTTTTTTTTTTTTTTGCTTTTGGTTAGTTGCACGTTGCTTTTTGGCTCGTTTCATCGACTCTGCACGGCCGTGCGGGGAGGTACTTGCGCTAAGCGGGCCGTTCCCTTGGTCTGAGCGGTACCTGCGTGTCGGTAGTCCAGAGGCAATTTAATACCAACGCGGTTGGACATAATTAAAGAAGCAAAACTTGAGGCTACTCATAAAGTTGTGTTGAAGAGACATAGCGTTGAGTCTAGGAGATTGTTTTCGAGAGAAGAACAAGGGGCTGGATTGTATGTATCTTGTCTGATTATATGTGTGTGCTTGCTTCTTGTGACCTTTGACGCCAGGCAGATGCAGGTACATACGCCACATTGCAAGCAGTTGCTACAGCCTCTATCTTCTGTAATTATGTGGCTTTTGCGATTATTTTGTTCCCGTCAAGGGCCGTGTATACATGCTTTTTGCGGCAAAGGCCTTGCTCGGTGCCGCCGCGGGCCGCAACGTCGGTCCGTCCGCTGTGTCGTTAGGTGGCTGATTTGCCACTTGACTATGCGATGTGACTATAAATGAGTATTTGTTTTCTTCTTTGCAAATACGGCAACCCTGTATCCGTATTCGTCTGTAATGTTAAGTTGTCTCTTGAAGGGTACCCTCTATTGTTCCATAGATGCAACGCTGGCGAACAAGGATGAACGAGGAGTCTCCTCAGCGAATGCCGCTCTTTGTTCCGGCTAGGTGGATATAATAGATCTGCAAGTCTTTATTGGTCTGCAGCATTGACTTATTACTGACGAGTACTACTTTAGCACGCAAAAGTGAAAGCGTAAACAAGTAAGAGTTGGTCGGTCACCTTCTTCTGTACATTGACAACAACATCAATACTACTCTGCTACAGTACAGTACATACAAAATGACAAGTTCAAAGGTCAGTTTCAGAGTCAAAGTCTACGAGTACCCTTTGCCCTTGCGCGCGCAACTTTTCGGGCGCCGGCCTACACACACATCTCAGGCACAGCACACACACCACACCATACCACACCCTCGCGCCACCCGCCTCTGTTGCTTTTTTGGGCGAATCGGAGCACCGCAAAATGCGCATTTTTGACCTGTCATATCAACCAATCAGTATATTGTGATCTGCCAAGTTCCGTTTGCCTGGCTCTTTTGCGATGAACAAGCCCTTGACTGTAGGGTTGTAACAGCACCAAACAAGGTCCTTCTTCGTTTTGCCATGTTTTGTATCTTGTCGAGTAGTCTGTACATTGTATCCCAAAAGTCAGAGTGTTGACTACTCGGACAGTAATACAGTAACAATTTCACCCAATGGAGAAGAAAGAAAAGGGGGCCATTGGTCGCAAAGACAACCGGGGGGCGACGTTTCCTTGACCGGGGTGAACTTTTTGCGACAATGCCACACCGAGGACTCGGATTCGCATGTTCCGGTTCCCAGGCCGCCGGGACCTAGGTGATACGCCACCACTTTACGTGAGCTACATGGGCTGATATAAAGTGAAATCATAGTGTATCTTGTCTACAGTACCCTTCAGACCTATTGCCTCTTTATTACGCTCATCAACTACTAGCTCTCGTTTTCTCTCTTCTCTTCTCTTCTCTTCTCACACGCCACAAATCTCATCCCTTGTCCGCCTAACCTGCAAGCCTAAATCGTCTCCACACACACACGGACCGCACAGCCGGAATCCCCCCACCCCACCTCCGCACCCATTTCACCCAACCCATGCGGCTTCTCTCTCAACCTCTGCCTCATCCTCCTCCCTTAACCCCCCCCTTCCCTTGCGAATACGCGAACCGGCAGGACGGTGCTTCGGCAAAAGAGCGACGCGACTATATTTGCTTTTGGTGAAAAGAAGTTGTTCCGTAAACGAGCAAACACCACAGTAAAGTGTGCATCTATCTAACCTGGATATTGACTTTTCAGCCCATCCACAAACCAAAACAAGCAACAACAAAAACCCTTGTTCCGAATATTACAACTTTACACACACCGTCGAGAGATAGCCCACTTAACAAAAGTCTCAACGGTCCATCCACGGCGCAATACCTGCTAACTCGTAAGCAAATCGCAACAACTCTCCCTCACCCACATCATCCTCGTACTCGTTCTCCTACGACCTGCGCGTCTCTAATACCCTTTCGCTAACCATCACATCAAAACTTCATATATAATCCACGCGACTCGTCTAATCAAAGATACACTATGTCTAGACACACTGTTCCTTCACTATTCGAATATGTCATCATCGTCCCCCCCTTCACGTACATGCATACGCGGAACTTGCACGCCCTCCCTAAACATTGGCGCGACCCCCCAACACCGGGCAACCCGTCTTTGTCTCAACTTGCCCATCTTCGTCTCCTCGATCTCGCAGATCCCGTAGTCCCACGATCCTGCCCCAAAACGAGACCCCCGCTATACTCACTCATGCAGCATGTACGAGTACAGCCGCTGCCCGTCCGTCCCGCACCTAAGCTTTGCCTGCGCGTCCCGTCCTTGTGTTACTGTACGACGTACGCATCTCACGACCAGTCTCCTTCTGTACCCACATCTACATCGTACAGCCAGATCGGTTCCAGTTTCATGCCCATGTCTTCTTCTTCATGGACAGTGAATCCTTCTGTATCACGTTGCTCGCGTGCCCTATTTATTGCACAAAAATTTGTCTCGTGTCTTTGTTGCCTATTGTCTATCTAAAAACAGAAAAATATGCCGATTCCTCTTCTCTCATCTGCTCTGCTGTGCTCTTCCCATGTATGTTCTGTGTGCCAGGGGGGTTAAAAACTAACAAACTAAAAACAGGTCAAAAAATACAATAAAAACCGCATCTAATAAACACAGGGTATTACAAAGGATCTCGCGTGCTCAATAAAGAATACATCTTCGCGTCTCCTCTCTTGCATCCAACAGTAGCCTGGCCATAATATACACTCCAAAAGAGGTGCAGACCGGTGCTTTTGTCCATGATAAGACGAGCACATCTTCCGTCCACCGTAGCAAAGCAGTAAAACATGGCCGCTCTTCTCCAGAGTCCTGCTCGGGAGCGAGAGCCGCAGCGCCTGTCAGCGCAATCGACGAGCTTCATCGGCAGAAGAGAAGGAATGCAGCAGAAGAAAAAAAGGAAGAAAAAAAACCTCGCGACAAGAAATCTCATCGTGGCATCGGGAATGTAACAGGCCCAACAAGAATAAGAAGTGATCCAAAATCTAGACCAGAACAACCAATTAGGGCGTGTAGCTCTTGCCCTTTGCAAATCTTCACCCCAAACTTTTTGAACCCATCCCAATAATAAAATAAAAAGAATATTCACACGATCCTTTGCTCGAAGCACCATGGTCGACTGAGCCGCAAGCCCAACCCATCCACCGCCGAAATCCGACTTCGCGGTTCGGTCGTGATGAAATAGTGGAGACTGGATTTGGCGAACCCAAGACATGTCGCGAAATGGTTGCATTCCATGGCATGCTCATGTTTGGTGGTTGCTGGCGTCATGTCTCGTCCCGTTGCGAAAAGATGAAATGTGACAAGATGAGAGGTCATTCGACGCAAAGGGTGCGCGAAGAAAAAAGAAAAGCAAAAAGTAACCCGAAAAAGGAAAAAGCGAAATTTTTGCTGCCCAAAATCCAGTAGGTCCGTCTATAGTCAAACGCCGTGTCCAGCCCCAGATCCTGAAGGGGGGTGGTCCCAAGAAAAAGCAAAAAAAAAAAGAGATGAAAAGGCCGGCAGAAAAAAAGACAATCTCGACACTCTCACAATGAGAGCTAGCCGGATGAAAGAGAACGCGTTCTCTCAACTTTTTCCTTGCTGTTAAACTCGCAAGGCCTGGCACCGAGCCTCTTCGTGTATATTGCTGACATGAAGGAAAAACAGTTGGCGGTATTAAAAGGTCGTATCGGTAAAGCCATAATACAAGGGTGGTGTTGTACAATCGAAAAACCAAAGAAAATTGAGTCGGAAACCCATGTAGAGTGACGCCGAGTAGCGAAAACACGATCCCGTGAGACGGGCAATCGGGCACTGGCGCAAGGTGGTTCGCGGCAGAAGTGGTCTCCATGGAAGCTGATACTTCACATCCCACAGCTACTCCTCCCACCTGCACAGATCGCGAGACAGAGCATCAGCATGCGTCACGCGATCTCATTGAGGCTGAGGGCGAGGAGGCGGGGGCTTCTTTACACCGGTTGTGTCGTAGGCGCCGCGGCCCATGTTCTTGAAGCTGTTCTCTTCGTGTATCATTTTGGTAGTTGCGGAAGGTATGTATTAGAAAAGGCGAAGTAGTAGGCGTTTCTGTTAAGAGTTGATGTGAGTAACGAATCCAAAGCAGAATTACGGACGCTGTCGCATTATATAGCTGAATGTCTTTGGGGGTGCTGGCGAATGGCAGCAAGTAACTCGGCTGCCGTTTTGCCTTGCTTTGCCGCTGGGGCCATTGACGAGGGAAAGCGAGCGGGTAGACTGGGATCTTGACTCACCTATGAGGTGTGACTGACTTCCAGAAGCCGTCAAGAAACACGCGGAAGCGATTGCTTAGGAGTGGCAGTTAAGGAAGGAAGCCACTGGGACTGCCGAATGACGGCCAAGATGCGAGCGTCGCCAATAATATTGGGCAAGTTCAATGTCGCAGCCGGGCTAGAGCAAGTCTTTGGAGGCGAGGCGAGTGAATATCGACACCGGGAGCGTTGAGTTTGGCAACACGAGGCGAGCCGTCGTCTTGTAGTGAAGGCGGATACGTGCAGTTCGCTTGGGTGACGATTGAGAGTGGCCGGGCTTACACGATGGGACCGAGATGCGATCCGAGCGGCTGACGGGACAAAGAGGCGGCAGTGACTGAGGGCACACAAGACAGACGGTTTGTCGGCGGTGCGATTCGGCGAATTATACCTTTGGCGAGCAAACAAGAACTCGGACTGGCAAATGCGCTGCTTGGGCTGCGAGACGAGCGTTTAGCTGTATTCGTCTAAAAATAAGCGCCTTTGTTCGAGACGGCTCTTTGCGCAGCAATCTGCTTGCGACTGTTGGCGTGGTGTTTCGTATTAAAGGGGGTGTAAGTGGTAGAGTCGCAACGCCCGGGACCAGAACGGGCAGGCAAGTATTGAACAAGCGAATAAGGCAAGACGCGCTGAGTATTAGGAAGAAAGGAAAGGGGATTATGGAGATATAGGGACTGAGGGACAAAAAGAGGCTAAAACGAATGAAGGGAGGGAGCGTGAGCTTTTGTACAGAAAGAAAGAATGTCTGGCGCGGGCTCGACAAATGCATGCCTGTACCCAATAAGGGGGGGTGGGAGGCGTGCGACAGAGCGAGACAGGCATACTAGGTAGGGGCGTGGTCCGTTCTCTGGCGGGCCGGACAAGGCCAGAAGAAAAAATATGGCAGGTACTAGTATGGGTACTCCCATCCAGAAGAAAAAAGGAAGGCCACTCAATGGTCTGTGCCAGACAATTTAGCAGAAAAAAAAAATTGCCAGGAAATAAGAAAGCAATGCGCCATCCCGACCTGGTCGCCGCTCACGCTTGTACCTGGCCCGCGCCCGACTACCACCCCTGTCGTCATTGCTAAGACTGCTTTGGGAGCCCATGATGGGGTGGTTGTGGGTTTGCATTCCCACTCGTCGGCTCCTTATTGCAGGGCGTATCAAAGGGGAAATTGTCCCTGTCACTCAGCCCAACAAAGTTACGAGTCCTCGTACGGGGTTGCGTTGTGCTTGCGCATCCGTTTTGGGCAGGCGAGCGTCACCTCAAACTGTCTTGTCAAATGTTGTCCGTCACCCTCTGTGGCGTTGTCACAATGTTTGCCCACTGTCGCGCGCATACTCTCTACCATCTTTGGCGCAAACCCGCAAACGCGCTCACATTTGATACACGGTTGCCAGCCGGAACGTGGCTGGTGTTGACCTAAAACGAAGCTGAGGCCCACGTCACTGGCGCAAAGCTTCCGGCGGCACTAGTCCCCAGAAATGCCATTTCCAAAGGTCAACCCAAACCAAATTCTTACAGTGTGTTCGGGTACGTACCATCAGGGCATTGTTCCTGGCTCTGTTGTCAGGTAATCACCGGTACAGTGCCATACGAGTAACGCGGAGCACAAGTTCTGCCTTGTCTCCTTTGTGCCATTGTGGATATCCCTGCCATGGACATGGGTGTCGATCCGCTCATCCCAGTGCGCTGGTTTCGCTTTTCGCTCTCTCTTCACTTGCCCTGCCCGACGGAAGACGGGGCGGGAATGCCTGAATTGCCACGCGGGACGTGCGAGTATTCGTACGTATGTAGTCGGCTGTACCTGCTTCCGCGAAATCACTTGATCCCCATACATGTATGTACATAAGATGCCAGCAACACCAGTGGGTGAAGCTTGCTTTCGTTTTTGGCACCGTTCCGAACCACCGGGCCTGGTGGCGCATTTCTCATTCAGGGGTACCGTCATGGCGGCCCTGGTCTCATTTGCAATGCTAGCCACCTCTGTCATGCTGGCACAACGGCCACGGTCAGGGTCCCGTACGAGCAGCTCTACCAGTCCTTCGGCAACAATCCTTGTACCGTCTAGGAAAATTTTTCCCGTTGTCAAGTTGAGCGGCAACCCAACTCCAAGTGAAACGGGCTGTGTTGGCTCTCGGCGCGGCTGTTGATAACGGCAGGCTGTTACAGAGTTACCTCTCCACGCCCGGCTGTCGAGCACAACGGTCGCGACCCACACCATCTTCAAACAGCGTCTCGCTGCCAAAAGTCGTGGAGCGTTCAAACTTTGTGTACTAATGCTTCGCTGGCTTTGGCCTTTTCGACTAGATTCCGAGGTCGCACAGCTTTGATTTTTGGGTGATAACCACGTCAGCAGTGTTTTATGAGCGCAATCGAGCCAGAGATAACGTCATGGGGCCAGCTACCTACCGAATGCGAAGTAGTATCATGATCGGCTGGTGGCTGGCCCTCGCGATTGTCGGCTTAAATATGGGAAGAACTTCCAACTGCTGCTTTATATTTGGAGACCGGCCGTGTCAAACCGGGCCGTTTTCTTCTGGATAAGTAGCGGCAGTCAATGCCATATGCCATATGAGCTCTGACGAATGATATACCCAAACTTGTTGGCAGTTCAACACGTCGTGCGAAGTATCCGTGCTGGTCTGATGGACATGGCAAATGGCACAGCGATTGAGTAATCTGTGCCACGTGAAAGCTTGTTCAAACGTAACGTAAAGGCTCAATTGTAGCAAACGTTATGGTATCGCCCGGGGGGGTATTGAATATCTCCGGTTATGCTACGGAGGCTTGATACAGGTTACGAATGGATACACGTGCAAACGAATATCAAATTGGCAACTTCAAGGGTCGCTACTTCCACGAAGTGAAATAAAGGGAAGCTACACCTGTCGTGGATGACCTGACGGCTGTCAACATTTGACAGCAAACGCAGCTAGGCAGTTGTACGCCTGCAACGCATAATACCAGTCCGGACATAAACGTCCAACGCGAAGTGGAAGTAGGGGCCTCCTTGACAAGTATCATCAGGCCCCCCGATGATTGTCTAGCATCATTTACCGTGTCGTTTACTCGCTGTTCTAACAGACAGCTAAGGTGCAATAATGCGCCTTGGTCGTATCGCAACCATACACCACGTCGAGGCAAAAGTGGTCTGTTTTATACGGGCGAGTTACTGCCGCCATCTTTGGAATATACTAGCGACTGATTACACATGTAGCCAGATGTGAATAGCGACGCACAGCAGTCTGCCAACCAGCTGATTGGAAAACGGAAGCGTTACGCTTATACAGCCCTTTCCTTGCGATCGATCCCAGATCAAGACGGGACACATGGCACACATCATACGTCAACGAGCCACCTTTGACCTGCCTCCGCGCGACTGCCCTGGCTTTTTGGCGCACGATTGCCGAGCATGGTGTACGAGTACGAAAAACACACCCATCTGGAGGGCTGCAAAACTGCAAGCCTGGGGAACCAGCGTTCAGGTGGGCCGGGAAAAGTTTCTAGAAGGACGGTTGCCCCAGGTTCTCTTTCTGTTGCAGAAGAAAGGCTTGCAGAAATAGTGCTGATTGGCCACGCTGGGTAGCCGTTCAAGGCACAACATAGCGTTCACAGGTCCTGCTCTCGTTGCAGCACTTGTTCTAGCGCCATTGTCAAGGTGCCAGGCTGTTGTTAGGTCTTACTAGCGCTGCAGGACAAGCGTTCTAGTAGGGATAATAAGATGACACAAGTGAAGCTTCTTGGCAGCCCTCAGGCAGGTAACCAGCGAGACTATTTGTCACGGCGAGCTGCAAAGCAAGACAGTTCGCTTGTTGCCCTCACCGGCTGCAAATACATCGACCGAGATATGCTATTACCTCGTACAACGCCTGCTCGTTCATCCCAGCATTTTTTACCTCTTCGAACAATTTGCGCAGGGCTATCCAGCTAGAAACAACTCTGTACTCGTACGAGTACTCGTACGCGCTACTCGTAGCTTTCACACGTGTGAATAGGCGAACGAGGTACAGTCATAGTGGGTACTTAATTCGGTTGCTGTTCCCCTGGTTCTTGACTTAAACCAGATTAGGCATAACTTCCCCAGCCCAAATTACACATGAAACACTGCCCTGTACTGTAAGTACCGCAGGTTCGGAAGGGCCATACCGACGAGGACAATTTTCGAGTCAGACTCAATGGATGGCTGCAGAGCCAGAACGGAATGCATTACGTCGCATTGCGGAACAGAGGCGAGGCGAGTCAAGAACGGGTTCTTGCCTCGCAACTACAGGCAATGCACGGACAAGCATAATCAGTCCATGCGGTTCGTGCCTCATTAAGACCGACAGCAAACGGCACCTGTTTGAATGGTGATGGCCTAGTTGGCGGCTCTTCCCGTTCCGCGGTCCGCTCCATGTGACGGGAAGCAAACCTCGGCCACAACACGAGAGAAATGTGGTACATTGACTTCTTTTCGCGGATCAGCACGCCCTTGGGAAAACAGGGACTACGAAGTAGTAGGCTGTTTTTTCTTTCTACTTGGCCGCAGTAGCATCACTCATACATCCGTAAGTATAACGCCTTCCATGAAGACGCATTCAACTTTGCCACCTGCCTTCAAAGAGACTGTTGCATCTGGCAGAGAAATTAAAACATGGAATGTCTCAATCTGCAGCCAGTTCAAACCGATACCGTCAGGCCATTGGTAAACCACCCCCATCATGAAAGTCAATCACTCGACTTCTTCAAAGATGTACTCGTGGCTTCACAAGACCGCGTACTAATACTCGTACTTTTTCATCGGCATACTACTTAGCACCCGGAATATCACGGTCGCTCCAAAATACTAGCGGTGGTACATCATTAACCAACGTCATGTCCCATGCTAGTTGCCGCACCAGTAGTGTGGTAAAGACCTCTATTGGGCTCGTGCCTTGCGAAATGGGGCATTTTCGCTGGGCCGTGTTAAACATTCTAGAAGCCGGCCAACAAGGCCAAATGCCTGGCCTCCACTTGTTTTCTCAGACAGCCCGTAACCGTCTTTTGCAGGTGGCTCGCGATGAATCAGTCTCGGGAAACTTTAGAGCGGGATTTTACATTAGCCTTTGGGCTTTGCTTTGTGCACGGCGAGTACTTGGAAGCAATCGCCGACGTGTCTTGCTTTCATATGCACGCAATATAGGAGTTGCCGACCAGCAAAAAGGAACCACTGCGGCACTCCATGGAGTCGGAAAACGATGGTCCGGGGCCGGCTGTCCGGGTAAGGATCCGGCTACCCACCAAGAACCCATGCAATTACCTTGTACGAGCCCTCCCGACTCTCCAGAAGAGTGTGTAATCTTAATCAGAAAACTCTGCACTTTTCTCAACCACAATGCAAATCACCTTCTGTTCTGGTACAGCGGTAACGTAACGGGTGCGGACCCCTTCAATGAACATCGGTTGTGGGGACTCTGAAAGATGAGTTTGGCCACCTGTGCGCCCCTGCAATGTGAGCTTCAGTTACCAGGGGTACTTTTTGGACATCTCGTCAAATTCTTCTGGAAAAAAGGAGAGGTGGTCCATGGGCTCCATATGGGATTCAGGGTCCAACTTCGGACTGGAAACACGCGACTAGAATACGGAGTGCATGCAGGATGACACCAAGCGATGGTTCTGATCGCTTCTGCAAGATAATCAAAACGCCTCCACATTTACTGCCGTCACTGTGCAAACTGCCTGTGTATTCTGCAGGGCGTGTACAAGTATAGTGCTGCCATGGAACTATTCGCAGTGATCGCTTTTATTTTTTAGTCAGGCAATAATTGTGTATACTCGGAATCGTTGACCAGCCGCGCCAGAGCTCTTGGGGTCGCCAGATGTTGTATCTGTTGTATCATCTGCGTCGTGACTGGGCCATTTTGGGGGGGTGAGGCATTGCGAGGGCGCGTCAAAGCCAGCAAGCCACTTCCAAAGCATAGTGCACTAGCAACTACGTCGTACTATACGACGGGAGCTTTGACTTAATCGTCTGTTTCTTTCCGGCAATTCTAGCTTCAAGACCCCTATTTCAACGCAATGACTCGCATCAAACGCGTAATGATACATGCTCGCACAGTCAATGCTCTCTTCCGTGCTTGGCTTCAATCCCGCAAACGAAATGATGAAAAAACGGACCCCTGATCAATGCACGTAACCAAGACAGTTTGAAGAGCAAAACAGACCATCTCGTATGTCTGCTTAATATGGATTTTGCCGTGTTGTTTTCTCGGCTTGGGTCGTGTATAGGGCATGGAAGCTATAAGGCCAGCGTAAGTAAATTGGACGGGTGTGAACATACCACAGCCACAACGGGCGTTGGCTCATATACGGGGACGATGCACGAGTTATTAGCCGGGTATAAGGATTGTTGTTATTTATTGAGAAAATAGTCTTGGGTGCAAAGTTTTCGTACGGCTTTGGAAACACAGGTACGTTACCGAACTGCTTACATTGCCTTTTGTTCTGCTTGTAGTCGCGACGGCGGTTGATGGTCTACTGTCTTTAGGGTAGGTTGGCGTTTGCCTAGAACGCGAATTTGCTGTTTCTCTAAAATCGATAAAACGGTGATATATCGATCGTTCAGTTACTGAATGAAATTTATTGGGCATTTTTATCTCAATATGTATATGCTTTGTAAACAGGTTTAATATGTAATAGCATCCGAGCATTCGTGCTCATAAATGCACTTGGACTATGGTATTCGATAGCCAATACCGATAAAAGTGCAATTGTCCACCATACTTAAATTCACGAACGTATCTGGTAAACAAGCAACTGGTTCCTTCATTTTATTTTGACCGTCATTTATTCATTTATTCAATACCAGCACATAAAATGCGACAATATAGGTGACTCGCATTTTACCTCAGCATCTTGGTACACAGCTTCGAGAGCTTCCAGGCGCGTGCCCCACTTCCAAACTGACAGCCACTCAGCCTCAACATCACCCCGCCACCAGTGACGCAGCCAACCCATCTCCAACCGGACCTCTCCAAGGCTTCACCAGACTGCCATCACACTCCTAGTCCAACTCCGTCTCGACGAGCCGCCCAACTAAAAGGTCGTCGGATACAACCCGAACACGCCCCATTGCACGAGACCGAGACAAATCAGCATCTACACGCCACGACCCGACCCGACACGTGCCACAATGTCCATCATCCAACAGCACACCAGTGCGTCGCTAAGCGACAACTGGCGCACAATCAACATTGATGCGCTGAACGAGGACTCGAGCGTCAACTTTGACACGTCGACGCTGCAACCCCCGCAGCCGGAGATTAGCGAGGCCGACGTGCGTCAGCTGTCGGGCCAGGTGAGGCAATTGCTGCGCGGCGGTGATGCAGAGGGTGCATTGAGAGGATGCCTTGAGCAGCCCGTTTACAACGGAACAGATGCCGCAAAGGTAAGCCTTTCATTCATTCATCCATACAAAGCTACTGAATTCAGTGGATGTGGGTGAAATGGCGACTAATGAAAGCTGGAATCGCAGGAAGCTCAGTTGCAGATAATCACCGAGGTCTTGCAGTCGATCAAGGCGAGTGACATGACGCCGCTTCTGAAGCGCATTTACGAGTCGGACGGGGGCAACGAATGCCTCGACGTTCTCATGAAATACATGTATGTGAAATTGACTTATCCCGGGGTTGGTAAAGGACTGGTCCTAACAGTACTGCCTCTAGCTACAAGGGTATGGGCTCTGGACAAAGCGACGAGAGCCGCCGTACGTCAGCAAAGGTCACGCCCCAATCGACTGGCGGCTTCAGCCAGATTGGTGCTCGCCCTGGTGCGTCCAACGAGCCTGCGTCTGCGACAATGAGCGTGCTTCTTAGCTGGCACGAGAAGTTGGTCGAAGTTGCTGGTATTGCATGCATTTGCCGAACGATGACGGACTGGCGTCGGGTATAACGAACAATACGAGAGCGCGATGAAGGGTCTTTAGAAGAGGGAAAGCTTACATGAATAAAACATTTTGAATCTTATATTTCCAAGTTTCCATTGGCGTAGAGTACGCCATGTGTTGATACACTACATAATACACTTTGTTTAGCTGTTTTCCGGTTTCTGCTCCAGAAGATCCTTCAGGTTCGTCTCGCCAGAGCCTCTCGCCAACGGCTGGCGTTGGTTTTCGCCTTCTCGCCAACCAATCATGTAAATAATTCTAAACGTTGCTGGAATAGATCCATCCGGGTTGCCGTGCAGCTCTTTATATATAGCGTCGTTGGCGAGCAGAATGTCCCTGCCAATTGGGCCCATCTCGCGACCAAGGGTGGCATTGCTCTCTCCCATAGCCTGGAGATCTTGCATGAGGGCAAACGTGTCCGGATAGTCGACTATAATGTCGTCGACGTCAACCGTCAGCATCTTGAAACCTGCCTTTTGAAGCAAGCCCCCAACATCTCTGACGTCAGCCAAAGGGGATACGTGCGGAGAGATGCCTCCTCTGCGCTCCTGGTCTGCAAGCTGTAGAGAGGTGCGCAGTTCGAAGAGACTGTCGCCACCCAGCATGGCACCGATGAAGGCACAGTCGGGCTTAAGCATGCTGTTTATCTTGGATAGGATGCCTGGCAGGTCGTTGATCCAGTGCAAGCTGAGGGAGCTAATGACCAAGTCAAACGTCTCGGGATCAAACGGTAATGACTCCTCATCCTCTAGGACGTAGCGCGATATATTGACCTTGTTATTGAACTCTTGGTCTGCGTCGCGGTAGAGCAGCGTCTGTGACGAATCCGCGGCGACGAGCTCGCCGACTCGTGTCGCCAAGGGATCTGCTTGCGGCAGATCCGGGTCGGGATGGGGGTTATCTGCTACGAGAGCTCGAGCTATATTGCACGAGTTTGCGCCGAGGTCGAGGACTTTGGGAAAGTGTCGGTTAATGTCCTAGCGAACCAATGCATCTGTTAGCGACTCTTCTTTGCATTGTGATGGTAGAAACGCTGCGTGTGCTCACAAGTAGGCGGTCGGCCAGGCGCATGGCGACCTCATCCTTTAGATAGTCTGCTTGACGCCCTTCTTCGGCATTGGCGCCAGCGCGCTCCTTTTGTAGCCATTTTGTTCGGCGGTTGAAGACTTGGAACCGCGGGGCGCCAGGCGACGTGACGGCATACCTGCGTCGTTGACAACGTGTGATGGAATTCGATATGGTGGACGTAATTGGGCGCAGTGGCAGCTGTGGCAGGGCTACTGGCGCGCGAAGGACCGGTCGCATGCCTGCAGACATTACATAGTTTTGCGGCAAAGGCTGGTATCTGGGTTGGGGAAGTGTGCAGATGATGAATTGACTGCTCTGCTCTAGCTTCTGGAAGCTTTTTGGTGGCGGTTCGATGGTTTGCTATGCACAAAGCTCGATTGGCCCACCTGCGGGAAGCGTGGGGACTGTGCCGGCAAGTATTGTGAGTTGCATAAGCAAATACGGACTCGTAAGTCTTAAAAAGTATCATTACCGTGAAAAATTTGATAAATACCGTAAAGTTGAATTCTTGTAGGTGGCTTTTTTGGGAAGGTACTAAATACAAGGACTATGAATGCCAATCTTCATATGCGTACGTCGCGTGCACTGCAATTGTGCCGTTTGTGTACTATCGAAAGGCATATATCCAAAAGTATTAACAGAGTTACATTCACCTGCCGTTGCCCTTTGCAGGGAAATGAATACGCATTCCTTATTATTTCCGTAGCAATATATTTTCTATTATTTCATTTCATTTTAAATTATAACTTTGAAACGGTTGCTGTTCTTGTATGCTCATGCTCGTCTGCCACTCTGTGGCACGTGGTGCGTGCTCCAAAGCCACCCACTTGCACCGACTTTCTTCATCTCCCCCTCCATCGTCGCCCATAGTCAACCTTGTCGTCTCCCAACCCTTTCGCACTTCCCATTCTGACAGACTCTGTCGCCGGGTGCGTCGGTCCAAGATTCGACCTCGCTATACGACTTGCCCAGGGATATTCAATTTCGGACGACAGTACTAGACACCGATCGGATCAACGGTTGCGCGGCCCTCCGGCCGACCCGCGATAGAATAGGGGACTACGCCGCCCAACTCCACCATTACACCAAGCAGCCATGTCGACCCCAGGAAGCGGCTTTCTCGGCCGCTCGACCAGCAGCGGCGCGAATATGCGTGGTCTCGTCCAGTTCATTGCCGACTTGAGAAACGCACGCGCCCGCGAGCTCGAGGAGAAGCGAATCAACAAGGAGTTGGCGAATATCCGCCAAAAGTTCAAGGATGGAAACCTCAGCGGCTACCATAAGAAGAAATACGTCTGCAAGCTGCTCTATATCTACATCCTCGGCTGGAACGTCGACTTTGGGCACCTCGAGGCTGTAAACCTCATCTCGGCAGGAAAATATTCGGAGAAGCAAATTGGCTATCTGGCCGTTACGCTTTTCCTCCACGAGAAGCACGAGCTGCTCCATCTGGTTGTCAACAGCATTCGCAAAGATCTCTTGGACCAGAATGAACTGTTCAACTGTCTTGCGTTGCATGCGATTGCCAATGTCGGAGGTCGGGAGATGGGAGAGGCGTTGAGCTCCGACGTACATCGCCTTCTTATTGCTCCGTATGTCTTCTTCGAGTCCCTTACTATAATTCCTCGCTAACGACCCTCCTTTTACAGCACATCCAAGTCCTTTGTAAAGAAGAAAGCTGCCCTAACGCTACTTCGACTCTACCGCAAGCACCCCGGCATTGTGTCGCCGCAATGGGCCGACCGTATAATACATTTGATGGACGACAACGATCTTGGTGTCGCCCTCTCCGTCACATCTCTTGTCATGACAGTGGCTCAGGATGATCTCGATCTGTACATCGGTGCTTATGCGAAAGCTGCTGCGAGATTGAAGCGCATTGTCGTCGACTCCGAATTCACAGCCGATTACCTTTACTATAAAATACCTTGCCCATGGCTTCAGGTTAAGCTGCTTAAGCTTCTACAGTATTTTGCTCCTTCAGGTGAGTCTCAATTGAATACTCTATAAAAGCGTTTGCTAACAATATGTTTACAGATGATACTCATGTACGGAATATGCTTCGTGAAGCTCTACACAAGATCTTGGCACAGGCAATGGAGTCAAGCAAGAATGTGCAGCAGAATAACGCCCAGAACGCTGTCCTGTTTGAAGCCATCAACCTCATCATCCACCTCGACACAGAACACGAACTTATGGATCAAATCTCGACTCGCCTAGGACGATTCATCCAGAGCCGAGAAACAAATGTTCGATACCTCGGCCTAGAGGCCATGACACATTTGGCAGCTCGCACGGAGACCTTGGTCGGCATTAAGCAGCATCAGAATATCATTATTGGGTCGCTCAAGGACCGCGATATTAGCGTTCGTCGTAAAGGATTGGATTTGCTCTATAGCATGTGCGACGCAACAAATGCCCGCATCATCGTTGGTGAGCTACTGCATCACCTTCAAAATGCGGACTTTGCTATTCGAGAAGAAATGGTGCTCAAAATTGCCATTCTTACCGAAAAGTATGCCACAGACGTCCAGTGGTATGTTGATATTTCTCTGCGCTTGCTTGCCATGGCAGGTGACCACGTCAGCGACGAAGTATGGCAGCGAGTCATCCAAATTGTAACCAACAACGAGGAACTCCAAGTCTACGCCGCGCAGAACGCCTTGCAGCACATCAAATCAGAGCACTGTCACGAGACGCTCATCAAGATCGGTGCCTATATTCTGGGTGAATTTGGCCACCTGGTAGCTGAGCAGCCTCGCTGCAGTCCGATCGAGCAATTTATGGCCCTGCAGAAGAAGCTTGGTGGAGCGTCCACCAGTACTCGTGCTATGATCTTGTCGTGCTTTGTCAAGTTTGTCAACTTGTTTCCAGAAATCAAGCCGCAGTTGATCAGGGTATTCGAGATTCACAGCCATACTCTTGATCCGGAAATGCAGCAACGAGCATGCGAATATCTCAAGCTCGCTAGTCTCCCGACTGATGATCTGCTGCGAACTATATGTGACGAGATGCCCCCCTTCCCGGAGCGAGAATCCGCTTTGCTTTCGCGATTACATCAGAAGCATGCCAACACCAGCGATAGGCGAACATGGGTAGTTGGTGGCAAAGATGCAAACACCGACACATCAGAATTGAACATGGCGAAACCGGGACTTAAACGTTCATTCAGCGCCGGAAAAGCCCTCAATGATGGTAGACCAAATGGCACAAATGGCCATTCGAATGGCGCCTCCGACCTGGCTGGCCTTGAAATGAATGGCCCGGGATCGTCAGAGGCTAAGCCGGCGAAGCCACCAAACCTGGCGAGCGCTGCTCATTTGTCACCTGGCTGGGAAAAGGGTTACTATAAGCTCCTTCTCAAGTCCGAAGGTGTACTTTACGAAGATGGTCAGCTTCAAATTGGCATTCGCTCAGAGTACCGTGGCCAGATGGCTTGTCTTATTGCTTATTTCAGAAACAAGAGCCCTGGAGAGGTTTCATCCTTTACGACTACGCTTGACTTGGATGAGAGCGAGAAGCAGAATTTGACATGGGACGTGAAGGATCTGCCGGAGAGCAACTTAGCCCCAGGTGGACAGACTCAACAGGTCTACATGTTTGAGGCAAAGAAGGTCTTCGAAAAGAGCCCAACCGTCCGTGTCAGTTATCTAGCAGGATCATTACAAGCCGTCACCTTGAAACTGCCAGTGGCTATTCACAAGTTTATGGACCCCGCCGATCTTTCTGCAGAGGACTTTTTCAAACGCTGGAAGCAAATTGGTGCTGGCACAAGAGAAGCACAAGCAATTTTTGGCCTTGATCCCAGAGCAAAGGATAAAGAGCTCACCCACCACTTTGTGGAACAGACCATCAAAGGGTTCCGCCTTCGCGTTTTGGATATGGTAGATCCCAACCCTAAGAACTTTGTTGGAGCAAGCGTATTACATACGTCAGAAGGCGGCAAATTCGGGTGTTTGCTGCGGCTGGAGCCAAACTATAGTAGCCAGGTAAGGAGTTTTGCGCTTGCGGTACCTACAATTTCTCTAGTTACTGACATTCTATCTAGATGCTTCGCTTGACTGTTAGAGCAACGGACGACAGCGTACCCGAGGTAATGTTGAAGTTGATGCAAGATCGTCTGTCAGCTGGAGCGTCGACTCTGCCCGATGTGCCGTCACCACCATCCCATCGAGATATTTCGGATGCATTTGGCAATGTCATGGTGTCATAGGACAGGAATGCTTGAAGTCTTTGTGGGGATTTTTGACTTGTTATATATCATCTTTGACTGGCACTATAGGTGTCATGGGAATGCTCGGCGTTTGCAGTGAAGGTTGTGATTGAATGTAGTGGAGTTTCTTGAACGACAGTGCGTCAAATTGAAAACAAAATTACGTCTACAAAATATCGCCGTTTGTGCTCGCCGTAAGAAAATGCCTAAATGTAGACTGCCCGGGAGCTCTGATATATGAATTTATGTCTATAGCTATACTTGAATCTTAGCATCTGCCTTTTCTGGTCTTTGGCCGAAAATTGTGCTTCCAACTCTAACTTCGCCGCTTCCCAAAGCAATAGCACCTTCAAAGTCCTCGCTCATGCCCATGCTCAGCTCCAATCTCTCCTCTGACACGCCCAGCTCCTTGGCCACCAGATCTCGCTGCTGCTTGAGCGTAACAAAATCCTCATTCTCATTCCCCGGCGTAGTAGCCTTGCTTCGCGCAATTGCACCAATCGTCATGAGCCCCAGTAGCTCAAGGCTGTCGCATTGGTTGATAATCTCCCGACAGAGGGCCACTGTATCGTCACCGGGCGCACAGCCCGACTTGTTCTCCTCACCCGAGGTGTTGACCTGTACGTGAACGCCGAGCTTCGAGGCGGATGAGTCTGTGGCGAGGAAGTTTTTGCGTGCGTTGTTGAGAAGCTGTGCCTTTTTGGACGTATCTACGCTCGAGACGCAGAAGAGGTTGGGGACCTTGGCTAGAGATTTGCAGTGACCGGACTGAAGGCCGCCAATAAAGTGCCATTGAACTGATCGAGGCAGCAGTGCTGCTTTTTGAGTCAGCTCTTGGGCATAGTTTTCTCCAAAGTGAAGCTGGTTTGTGGGAGCTTGGTGAAGGGCCAAAATGTCATTTGCGGGCTTGAGTTTTGATACCGCAACAAGACGAATCTAAAATCAATTCCAGTTAGCGGATGTTTCGCGTTGTAAATGGTGGTATCACGGCCAGTGACACAAGCTGCGAAACGGTGATAATGCAGGGAATGGCTCAGCTTACGCTTCGGCCGGCTCCGGCGGCAGCAATACGCTCAGTAACAGCGCTGAACTGAGAAACGAGCACTCTGGCTCGCGCGGGATCGATCTGCATTTCTTCGGTGCCGTTGCTCATGTCTATAATTCCATAATCCTGTTGTACTACTTTATACATTCAGTTTGAGGACGAATCTGCAAGTCTGACGTTGCGACGGGCCACTCGCCGCCTGTGGAGTGTACCGAAAAGGCGTGGGCCATTTTTGGTAAGGATCGGCTCATCATCGGCCACTGCTTCAACACCACTGTGGCGTCTCCATACAGCTCACTGCTTTCAACGTTTGCAGAGCAAATGAACGAATTGGTGAATGCAGACTGAGGAATATTTTATCGAGAGCCAAGAATACGGATCTGCGAGGCGTCAGTCCTTGGACAAATAGTACGGTGGCTTCGTACCATTACGTGAAACGAGCTGCGGCTGAATAGAATTGCGTCGCGTGGCATCGGGCGGGCTTGAGCAGACATAATGGCATCTCCTGTTGGACGGAGGAGAGCCAGCAGCGCAGCAACACGCAGTGGAAGCATTCAGTCTCACCCAAAACATACTGTCAAGCCAAAATCGGCACACACATCAGACGAGTTTCTGCACGACTTTCTGAACCCGTCTTTTGATCCTGTCAAATATCTCAACGCAAATCTACCACCGCTCGCTCCCAAGTCAGGGTCTGGCCAGCAGTCGCGCGCTGTGCCGCTTGCAGATCTGTCAAAGGAGACCAATGGGCTACTGTCGCAACTCAATGCCCAAACTACAAGGCTATCCACGACGCTTACGCAGCTAACGGATGACATCTTGAGGAGCGGGAGCAGGCTTGCATACGAGGTGGAATTACTGCGAGGCGAAACATTGAGCCTTAGTGAAACGCTCAATGAGACTCTTCAGGAGGATATCAAGACGTTTGTGCCCGGTGGTCTTGAGGATGCCACCGCAGGGGAGAAAAGGCGGCCGTCAACAACAGAACATGAGTCCGGAGCTGCTCAACAGCCTGAGACCAACGTACCTGTCCCAGTTGGCGACAAATCTATTAACTCTGAGCCTGTGTACATCCAGCAACTTCGAACACTGACACTCGTCCGGTCACGCATAGAGACGGTGGTGAAGAAGTTTGGGGATGCCATGGACTTTCCGTTTCCACCCTCGGAACTCTCTGTTGGCTCATCCTTTCTCTCAGTGTCTGCTCCCGAACCGGGCTCAGATCAACAAAGCTCAGAAGAAAGGGGCCAGCAAACTTTGAAGCAACTCAGAGAAGAAATTGCCGAGATGCTTAGTCGCAAGGACGACCCTGTGGCTGGCATTGAGCAAGCAGCGAACAGAATCGAGGATCTCAAGGAGCTCACCAAAGTATGGAAAGGTACTTCAGAAGAAAAGGGCAGAAATAGGTTTATCGAAAGTCTGGCCAAGATGGTTGAGGACAGGCATCGTGAGCTTGTCAAAGAGAGAGAGGCTGGTAAGCCTGATGGGAACAAGCGTATTGAGACAACGGTATCTTCTGAAGAGGCAAAGCCACCGCCACCAGGTGGATTTGGGCTTATTAGTCAGTTGCAAAAATTGAGAAGCGGACTATAGAAGAATCATTAGATTATAATACGACGAATGAATATAACAGGCATGAAGCCAAGGATAGCCTGTGCTAACAGTGAGCCGGCGAAATATGTTTGTTTATAGAAAATATTTAGAGTCAAATAACGTTTAATAAAACTGCACATTCTGAACCAACAAAAAGAATAATTTGTATTAATTTCGCCTGGTTTATAGATTTCTCCTCGTATCAGTCTACTGTGTAAAATACAGTGCGCTTCGCCACTGACACGGTCGCATCCCCTTGTGGCTCCCGCCTGCCCCGGCAGCCAATCAGATGTACTAAATGACGGGAAGCGCCTCACGCGGGCGGTGAGCTGCCCAATATGGCGGTTGGCATGGTTCAATCCATGATCCGGGGCAGAAAGGCTCACAGACGAGCACCACGCCTCGTCGCACAACACCACAACTTGCGCTGTCAAAGCTGTGTTTCTTGTCGCTCATCCGCGGCTGTTGCATGCCTTTGTGTTTCGCAGTCGGCTATTTTACCATTGGATTTATTAGTTCGCCTTCTCCCTCTTCGCGACAGACGTGAACCGACCGACGACGAGCCGGCCTGTTGCTCTTGTTGTCACCTGCCACCACGAACTTAGACTAAAAGCTTGATGCTTTTGGTCATTCCCGTCGTACACCGCCAACAGAAAATAGCAGCGTAATTCAGCCTGCTTCCACTGTCTACAGATACTCTGTTACTCTCAGCGAAATCGCGAAACTCGATTATACAAAATGGCGACGAGCGAAGCCGCCGCCTCCGCCCTTGCTGGCAAAACCGACCGTCGGTCACCTCCCGCGGCCTCGCAATCCAAGCGAGACCGCAAGCGACAGGCTCTCATGGAGCGTTTGTCTACCGTGAGCGACAAGTTCCAGCGTGAGCAGGACTTGACCTATCGTGATCAGCTTCAAAAAATACAGTTCGAGCTCAACCTGGTCCAGCGCTTCGACCCGTTTGACGAGAACGTGTTGGATGCCGCCGACGATCTGCGCAAGGAGCACAAGCAGGTCCTCGGCCCCATGGCCAACTCGGACAGTGCTCGTAGCATGATTGACATGGCTGGCATTCGCTTCCCCGAATTTATGGACGAGGTTGAAGACCTCGTTGAGATTCGAGATTTTCAGCTGGCCCAGTCCAAGGTAAGAACGCATCGTCGCTCGCGCCGTTCTTTGAAGGGGGGCCTTTTGCTAACATGAATACGCAATTAGAATGAATACGAGCGAAAAGTACAAGAATATAAAAATACACATGCCTACAAGGTCGAGACTGCCAGGCGCGAACACCGAGCGCTGACCAATACCCTCCGCGATCGACTGATTAATACACTCTCGCACAAGAAGAACAGACTGAATAGAGAGAAGGAAGTGCTGGAGATTAACGACTCAAACGCCCTGCTCCTCAACCCTAATCAGTTCAGCCTGACCAACCCAGGATCTCCTGGCGGTACCACCGGCAAGAGGGCGACGAGACTGCGCAAAGACGCAGAGGACCTCACACTGTTTCCCGATGGCAAGAAACGCAAGAGAAATCCTGGCGAGGATGAAGCATATCCTAACCACGCACGACGCGCCATCGATACCAACAGCACCACTCCCTTGTGGCAGTCAGAAAAGGCTCGCGCTGCTGCCAAGCAAAATGGCCCAGTCTACAGCATCGACAAGCTCTTTACAGACAAGGAGTTGTCTATGCATTACAACACCGCTGCCGTTGCCGCCCATCAGTATATTCTCAGAAACCGAGCCAACGGCAATGCCTCGTTACCAGATGACAGCGACTCGGGCAATCCCGAGGACAATGACAACGATGCCGAATCTGTCCCTTCAGCACCGGCTATGGACCGCCAGGTTTCCCATGCAACTAGAAGTACCCGTGGTGGAGCTGCGGCCCAAAACTTTTTGGACGACAGGATTCTCGGTATTGAGGGTATTGCCAACTTTGAGCTGCCCGGTAATTTGGACCTGATTCACGCACAGGAGCCGCCCAAGATGCCACCACCAGTTCCACAGCAATACCTCAAGCCTTATCCGAGAAGTGCGGACCAGAACTTTCCTGTTCCGCTCTCTCAGGACGATATCTCTTCTGACCTGTCGATTATGGGATACTTTAAGCAATATGACCAATCTCACCGACCAGGTGCTCATCTGGATGCGCCAAGCGGTCTTCGCAAGGTCCTCGAGACTGTTGCCGTTCCATACCATCAAGGCAAATACGTCGCGTTTACCGGTGCTCCTCGCGACGACCCCGAAGATGTACGCGACAATCTCGGCATCCCATCTAGCAGCCTCCGTGACCAGCCCAGTCCTGTGCAGGGCCCATCCGTCGCCTCGTTTTCATCAGCAGCCATGCCTATGAGCAGAGGCAGCAGCATGGGTGGCGTTGCCATGAGCCGCCAAGGCACTGGTGGCAGCACACGAGGCAAGGGTCGACGAGGCTAAATTGTGTGAAGAAGGCAACGGGGTGTTCAATTTGTAATTTGATCTTTAATGACGGCGTTTTGACAGGTGGACCGGAAACAGCATTCTGTGCTTTGTTATCCTTGGTGTGCATATTCACGTTTGTTACTCTTTTTTTGTGTCTCTTGCAGGTAACGGTCATGCTGGATGTCAGTTTTGTTTTGCGAAGAGATTTTGGCGCGCGTGTTCTCTCAGGACCAGGTTAACGCTACACGATGTAAGAAGGCACTGGCAGAGAAGGAGGCACAAGATGCCCAGTCTCCAGCACATACACGGGGGCATACTAAAACGGTTTCTCATAGACACTTTCTCATTATTTGTTGTGTTTTACAAAGGTTTTGTCATCATTATCATTTGCTATTAGTTACAGAAATACAGGAAATGATTAAACATAAACAGCCGTGCACAGCAGTAGAAATCCATCGCTTAGTCGTAGATATGCAGCCATCAATATCCCCCCCAATCATCTCTCTCATCGAAATTCCCAAGATTACGAATCATTGTCCAAAGACTAATGCGCGAACTTCAATACTCTCACGACCCTCAGCATCCTCCCTCGTTCTCGGATCAGTAAACGCAGAATGCGGCACCCGTCCTCCAATCTTGGACCCCGGCTTCAGCGACGCGCTATCAAAGCACTCGAGCAACAGCCTCTCACTGCCCGTCATGCCGCTAAGATAGTGCCACTTCTGGTTCTCGTTGTAGCGTATCGCAGCCGTCTCGCCGAGATATCCGCTCGGGTAGCGATGCTCAACCGGCACCACGTCACCATCAACGACGGTGCTCGACGACGCAAAGCCCAGCGGATTCGACTCGACGGGGTTCTTGTTCAGCGGGCGCCACACGTTGACGATTCTGTAGCGGCCGCGCAGCAGCTCGTCTGCCTCGTCGGGGAAGTAGTTCCTCACGCGCTTCTCGACGGAGCGAGCAGTCTGGTCAATGTGCACGCGGTTGACGGGGGCGCGGTTCGCGCCGGGCTCGGAGCGGCGGATGGTGTGGTCAAAGATGTGGATGCGGGTTGCGCCGGGGATGGTGTTGAGGAGCAGCTTCTCGACTTCGGGGTAGTAGTGCTTTGCGATGGAGGCCTCGTCTTTGAAGTCGGAGGGCTCGTCGGAGGGCGGCACGTCTTGGAGGACTTGGAAGGCGTCGCGGTCGAGGGTGTATTCGGATTCGTGGCCGCGGATGTCGTGCAGGGTGGTTTCTTTGGTCACGTCCGAGTAGTTGCGCGGGATCATGTCTGGCTTGGGGTCGATGTTGTTGTAGGGCTGGCTGTTGTCGGCGGGAGGGTTGTAAAAGTTTAGAGAGGCTTTGACGTCGCCTCTTGGGACTGCGGTTGCCACGGTCATTTTGTGAGTTTTGCTGTGTGGCTTTTTGTTGTATTTGTGACGTTGGTTACTCTGTAGGTGTAATGTGGTGTAAGTCGACGTGTGAGGCTTGATATATATAGGACAAAGGTGAAGGTGTGGCTGTGATGATGGTCAAACTGAGATGATGGCAAGTTCTTATTCAAGGTTTGGATGGGGTCCTTATATAGATGTTTTTGGGAAGCCCATAAAAAGAGGCTATTCGCAAGCATGATTTCAAAGCATCCCGCCCCCGGCGCACATCCGGACGTGACGCCATCGGCACGACCCCTCATCGCCGTACAGCCGGGCGACTGTGAGTGGGTGGCGGGTTGCCGAAAGTGGCGTTGTACAGGGCGGACGCCTATTTGTCAGGGCGTGCCAATTAGTAAACCGAAGCGCTGTAGACGTGCTAAAAGCGGTGCACGTAGGTGAAATTATAGTGGTCCCGATCGGGAAACACATTGATGGCGCTGTGGATTGCGTGATCTTGGACGCAACTTGGTGATTTGTATATTGCGCCCTTGGAAGCGTTGACGTCTTTTACTAGCGATTCCGCTTAGTCTGGTGCTCAGTAGAGCAGATGTAATTGATATGTCATTGCGAAACGAACATTGGTGACGTTTTTCTGTGTTGAAACTGATGCGCTCCGTTACCCATCAGCATCTAGGGCTGAAGTGTAGTTCAGGGTCCATTTGCCACTATACTCGAAAGTAAGCCTTTGGGAAGCAATGAACTTATTTGACCATAGATCTATACACTAGACGGGCTAAATGTCGGCTGGGACTTTCTCTTGTAACTTTTCCGGAACCCACTCTGACGGATTGAGTACTACTCTTAGCATGCCTTGTTCTCAAGATAGTGCAGTGGCTGATTGCTGTCAATATTGCGAGGCATCATCTTGTGAAATCTATTCAAGATACTTTTTCTCAAGTTTCTTGAGTATTTTAAGAGCGGCAGCAATTGTAACACTACGACAAGAATAGCTGCGTCAAATTGTCTTAATTTCGCTCAGTAGTTTCCCCCCTGACCATCTCAATTCTCTTGCAGCATGGAGGCATTTTAGAAGGGCATTCACTGAAATAGGTAAAACTTGAACTTGGAAGGTTTCCTTTGGGCACTCGCTCGGACACCATGTACTCTTAAGCCATGGAGTGAGTTGAAGGATTCGCCTTTTAGGTCGTGCAGGGTTGGGAATCCTTCGGCCATACGACGCTGTCACTAATAATGCCAAGCCTAGCGTAGCCTTCTTTAATCTAAAGCATGGGACATGATCGCATGTCCATTTTAACTTTACATCGTTTCAGTTCTGCCTTGTCAATATTTCAACGCTGATTATCTTCCAACACAGGCTTTATTGAACACGAACGCCGCAAAGATGAACTCAACCACCATGGACAACTCAACCATGTTCATCGCGCCGCCTGGCAACGACACCCAAGGTGGAGGATGCATTGTCGGAGCATTACCAGACTTCAGGACCCTCGATTTACCCGACGACAAAAGCGTCTTCATTGGAGGGCTCAACGAGGGCTCCGTCTACGACAAGGCAGGTTGGAAACGCTGCTGCAAGGGTGACGTGAACTTCGCAAGGTCGTGCTTCCCTTGGTGCGAAATCCCGGATCGCTATCTAGAAAATGGGCAGGATGAGACCGAAGCTGGAGCCTCTATGAGAAATTGCATAGGATTTATCCGTCTTTATGGGGCCGTTCTCAACGAGGGACACAAGGCTGGAGTTGGGCTGGCAGGTTGGGCTGTTGTTAGTCTGGTCTTGGCCTCCATGGCCTTGAACTAGATGTGACGTCATACCCTTGGGCCGAGCGTTGAGCGGCTGGAGGTCACGGGCCAAGTTTCTGTAAGCTGTTACTGCGACTTTTATTATGAACAGAAAATAGATCTTTCAACACAGTTGCCATTTCTGGTATCTGGGTATTATATATGACTTTGACTATGTATGCAGTTAAACACTTTCATAGTCCTCTGTCTAAGCTGAGCAAGTGGCATAGGGGACGTGACTTAGTGTTAAAATCCATTGTTTGAAAATATCCATATAAATTAATGACAAAGAAATTTGTATTAATAGTGTAGTTATTTTAAAAGGAGGAATGAGTGATGCAGATCCAAAGTGAAGCCTCAGGATCTCTCAGCTTCAGATCTCAACCGGCAATGACTGACTCCCCCCACTTACTTCCAACATCCAACCTCACCATCAGCTCCGATGTCGCCAATATGCACTTACAGCCGTCATTTCGACATAATATCCATGCGGAGAACTTATTCATAGCCGCAGTAAGCAGAACCCTTACCTATATATCATCACTCAACTAACATTGCCCAGCGACGGCACTTCTCACACACTCTCTCACGCTCATCCAAACAACTCCGACTAATGCCACTAGGCGGCTCCGTAACCTATGGCAGCAAATCGACACACCAGAACGGCTACAGAGCAGCACTATACAATCTGCTAACGAGCCGCGGATACCGAGTAACAATGCTAGGCTCGCGACAAAGTGGCTCAGTCGCCCAAAACAGCCACGAAGGCTGGCGCGGCTTTCGGATCGACCAGCTCGCGCCCAAAGCGCGACTGTCTGTTCCCAAATGCCAGCCGAACCTCATCACGTTGAACGTAGGCAGCAACGACTGCAGACAAGATTATGAAATCGCTACCGCCGGGGAACGGATCCAGGCGCTGCTTAGCTGTGTTTGGGAGGGCTCGCCGGATGCGACGGTGTTGTTGTCTACGCTGATTGTGAATGCGGATGAGGCTGTTGAGGAGAGAGTTTTGCGAGTGAATGAGCAGTTTGGAAGCGTAGTTAGAACAGCGCAGAGGAGCGGGAAGCGGTGCTCGCTCGTAGATATGCATTGTGTCGATGGTCCACAGGCTGATGAGCTTGCCGATGGCACCCATCCTAATGACTTGGGGTATGAGAAGATGGCAAGGATTTGGTATGATGCTATTTGTAATGCCGATACAAAAGGAATGATATCATAGCGACTAGTATATTAAGAACGAATTGATTAGTATACATAGGCATTGGCCCGCTTTGATTCCTACGTCGCCCAACCCAGTCCCTTCCAGGGATTCGCATATTTTGACCGCCGTATCTTTCTTGTGCCGTCTGGCAAAACCTCTACGTATTCATTGACACCAGGCAAATAACCAACCCTGTCTTGTCTCTCTTTTGCTGTTTTTTCTGCCTCCAGCTCTGCCGCGGTCGGCGGTCGCGTGGGTAGTGGCTTTCCAAGACGGCGCGCCCTTTCAGCAGCGTTGTGAAAGCCCAAGTCATCTTGGATTTGGCGTAGCTTGTCTGATGAGAGCTTGGAAAGCTGTTCCTTTGCCGTGGATGAGGAGGTTGAGTTCGACGGCGAAGCGGAGGGTAAGTTCCTGGTGTGTATAAAGTCTGGCATATCGTCGCGGATTCGCTCGCAAGTCCAGCAGCGGCACGGCGGCTCGTGTGAATCTTCTCCTTTCTCCTTGACGTCCTTTCCAACAGCTTCGCCAGTATCACCCCCTTCCTCAGTTTCTGTCTCCCGTAGAAAGGCCGCGTACATTCTAGGATATAACTGGTGTGTCCTCCAAAAAAGGCGAACACCAAATGGGAGTTTCGCTTCCGGGACTGTTCCACTAGTTCCTGTCAACTGGTACTGCACGTACTCGGCGGCAGACCGTTCCAAAGATCCACTAATAGCAGGCGATCGGATCCAGAGCAATCTGTGTGCATCTTCAATGAATGGTTCATGCTTTTTAACCTCTTCAAACAGATCCACTGGAAACGGATAGGCCGGCTCCTCGCTGTATGCCGGAGGCGATTCGAGATATGTGAGAATGTCCGCAGACTGTCCTGAAAGTGTGGAAAAGAGGTTCTGCGCACTTCGAGGTAGCTCAAAGGTCATTGTCTCCACGTCTATGGCTGCACGAACAGCCATCCACGGAAAGCAAAGGTTGGATACGCCAGGAACTTCGTCTTCTAGATTCTGGCAGGCGGTGACGTACGAATCCGAGTGCAGCATAAATGCATACCACACGAGCAGCACGTCTAGAGGCGGTATATAAGGCTCGCTCAGTTGAACGTCGGCCTTTTTCCTGCCCTGGCTCGCATAGGCGGAAGCATGTGTAAAGACCAGGTGGAGTTTAGACCACCAAACCCCAAAGCGAGTAATGGCCAGCTTGATAAGTAGATTCCATCTCTCGCTTTCCGGAAGGCGGACAGGGCCAGAAGCCGTAGAGGAAATGGGCTTCTCGTTATACTCTGGAGGAAGATCGACCTCGACATCTAACGCGCTGGCACTGAGTCTTAGTTTGCGGAAGCACTCGAGCAGTGCAAGATGAACGGCCGCGTGGCTGGGGTCTGGATACTGCAGGATGGACTCTGCATCACTGATATCGGTGCAGGGAGGAATAGCGGCGTTTGAAAAGATTCGCGGGCTAGGAATGACGGTTTGCGGTCCCTTGGACTTGGAGGTCGAATAGGACGTCGGCAGATCCCAGTCGTGAGGATCCGTATCGATTTGGGTGCTGCTGCTGCCCGACAATGCAAGGCGGGCACGATGAAAAAAAGGCATAGGCTCGACAGAATTAAGCCAATAGTTTGAACGAGAAAGAGGAAAAGAAAGAATAAAGATGTTGCTTGAGTGGCGTTTTAAGCTTAGGCTGTTGCGGGGATGAAGGGGCGTCTTGTGCTGCGGCTTGGCAGGCGGGCGAGGCTGAGGGCTTCCTGATTTGGATGCTAGGCATATTACAGCCTCGACTCGGCCACAAAGCTGGTTCAGCGTGAACACTTTTTAGATCCTAATGCGGTGATTAGTGCAATTAGGCAGCAGGGAGGTTGGATATATTGCCATATAATTTCACCAAGTGCCTGTCTAGTCATGAATATATATAACTATATCTGAAACTCGAGAAAAACGCCGTGTAAGTCACCACCGCATCCTACTTGACCTCCCAAACCGCGGCGAGGCCCTTGATAACAGAAGATAAACAGAAATAAACTAAACTTTCAGACCCTTTGTATTCATCAAAGTCGCTCGATGCGTACATCAGCCACATGATTCGCTTTCAAGCTATTTTACACCATCAGATTCGCCGCGCCAGCAACTACACCAGCCGCTACCAAAGCGCCAGCCGATATACCCGCTCCCACGGCGCCACTGTCTCCAAAACTCGAGCAATAAGAGCTGCTGCCATAGAGAGCCAGGTTTGCTTGGGTATCGTAGTAGTCGCAGCTGGGGTCAGACTGTGGACAACAGTAATAAATAGTCGAAAAGCGTTGTTTGCAAACCTGGTTGCTCTGGCAGTACTGTGCGGAGCTACTGGTGCTACTGAATGTGCAGCAGGTCGCCGATAGGGGGATACAGCCCCCGTTACAGGACTTCTCGCTAGAAGAGCAGCTTCCTTGTTTGCAACTGCTGCCGCCTTTGCCGCCTTTGCCGCCGTAATAACTGCCGCCGCTACCGCTGTCACTGTCGGAGTCGCTGCTGCTTCCGCCTTTGCTGCCGCCGCGTTTGGGTGCGCGAGCTTCCATGTTGGCGTTGCCTTTGTGGGTATGACGGACTTTGAGGGTGTTTGTATATGGCTCGTGATTAATTGCCTGGTTGAGAGGGTCCCAGTTGCCGTTTGGTTCATAGTTTCTTCTTGCCTCGATTCTTGCAGCTGTTGAAGCTTGTGTAAGCCCGCGGCGACATCTAGAGATGAAATGAAATGCGCTGTACTAACCGATATCTCTGGCAAATTTGACAACCTGCAGCGATTCGCAGGCCGTGAAACTCATTGCCAATATGGCAAGGTGCTTGACTGCTGTAGGATGCATCGTGGATGTTTGCTTGTACTATTCTTACGTCAACGTATAATCCAAGCTGTATTAAGCAGGGTATAGCAAAAGAAAAGTCGCAACTCCACAGATGTGAATGTAAACGGATAGTATACCAAAACTACAATACATCTGGATCACAGGCCAAGAGCGTGAATTTATAATTTTTCTTCTCTTTCGTCGCAGAGTCGGCTTCGCACTCCTGTAAACCGCTCATTTCAGCCTTGGGACCAGCCAGACCGAAAATAAACGTTCCAGGCTCGGTTCACCCTTTCAGCTGGGAACCGCCTTGGTATTAGAAACGGCGCCACGCGGGGCCAGCAGCCCTATGACAGAGTTCAGTCCTAGCCAAGAGGTCGTTTTCCTTTCTCGTGCCGTTATGCCCGAAGAAGCCATGATTACCAGATGCTTTCAGCCCAATGTCTTTCCAGCCGCACACAACCGTCGAGGGTTGTGCAGGACGGGGCGCGCTAACGTGTAAGTGGCTAGCAGAAGCGACAGCAGGGTTGTGTTTCTGAAAATGCCTTGAGCTAGCGACAGGAGATCGGCGGACATGGGATATCGAGGGTTGCATGAAGTTGGGTATGCACTGTACTATCTGTGTGTGGCGGTCGGATAACCATGACTGCCGGGGTCTAGCTTGGTCTGATGAGCTGTTTGGGGTCTTTGACGTGTTGCAGCTGTAATCCTAGGCTAAACTGGAAAGTTTTATCTCCAGATATCACAGTTTATTTGCACATCTGCAGAGTGATGCTTTGAATTGGTGGCGATACTTGTGTTGGATACTACGGAATAGTGACTTGAAGACGGCATTCAGCCATAGTATAGCAGTTCCGGATAGCAATCAGTCGAAAATTGCCTATTTACACCTCACTTTGGTATTGATGAAGCCCCATGTAACTCGTTACAATGGTAATTTTAAAATGTGTTTGTTGTCTGTCGTGCGGCTGAGATATACCCTTGTTGAGGCATGCAATGTAAATCATGAGGCTAGTTTAAACTGCGCCACCTCAATCGGGATGTTTTGACAACATACAGAGTACAGGATTTGGCAACCAGAGCGAGCATATTTCTGTGGAATTTTATTTCGTTTTATTTCATATTTCTTGCGGCCCTGTTGCTTTTGTGCGTTCCAATGCAACTCTACAGTAACTGGTCCCTTGTCAACCATTGTTTCCACGTTTCTATATAGTTGCAGCTTCTGCCATCCTGGCTAGTCTATTCAACACTCATTCGCTGATCCCAGCATAGGCCGAGGTAGGTGGATAGCGTTATTGGAAGAGAAGTGGAATCTGGGGCCCTCGGAGTCCGCAGACTATAGAACTCTATTTTGTTGAATGAGTTGGCAACCTGTGAATGGCTTGGTGAGATTCACCTAGACTGCCGTGTTGTTCTGAAACCAAAAAAAAAAAAAAAAGATGAATCTGATACTTATTCCTTTATTCGCTTAATAAATATCATTCAATATAGCAAACATCACCTGCCGCTATTCTTCCCAAAGAAGTAAAAGCCTGGGTAATAATAATACTAAAGCCACAGCAAAGGTACAGGTGAGGCTGCCGAACAATGACGGGCTAAATTTAGGGCCAGTCCAGCCACAGACAAAAGCTTAAAACGCTTACCAACTTACAAGTCATGCTTATAATTAGCGGCCGTGCTCTTTTATTGCTGTAGTTTTCTTACCGGGTCAATTGATTGGAAGACTTGAGAACAGTAATCACCACTTTATTGGGGGCTTACAATTGCTGGGCCTTGCACCGTAAACCACCTCTCCCATACCGAGGCTCCTCTCTTGGTCTTGTCCCCCTCAGTCTCTCGCGCTCAGATAGCCGCCGAGAGGAGCACCACTGTGGCGTCCTGTAGCGCTAATACGAGGTAATACTTGACAGCAATAGGGACCCAATCGCCACCACGGCAAGTGCCGTTGCAGCGCTTGGCTAGGCACTTAATACCCACCTACCCAGTACCCAACACTTCTGTATTTCCCACTTTAGGCCCGAGCCTCGAGAGCATAACGCCTCCATTTGCCTGCTCTGCAACCCCGAGGCTTTCTTCATCACTGCCAATTCTCCGTGAGAATATATTGCATCACCAGCATTGGCCCAGCTCAATATCGCCGCATGCGCCATCTGCCGGCAAGCTGGGCCACGGGCTCTCATCTCCCCTGACGACATCAGCCCCGTGTGCAAAGTGTACGAGTACAGCCGCCATGGTGCAGGACAACGACGCCCCCAACGGCCTTGCTGCGGCTCATCATCACATTGCGGGATCTGGATCTCCTCAGGCTCAGCCAGATGCGCACTCTTCTAGGAGCAATAAAAAGTCTCATGCGGCTGCTGCCTCGCGCCCTCAGCCTCATCTCCCTGATCGTGCCGTCACCTCAGACACGATTGAGGATGCCTACGTCAGCTTCATCTTTTACTGCAACCCTGCGGTGCCGCTCGAGTCGGCAGATACAGAAAGCCTGCGCGAAGCGTTTCGCAATCCTCCACGCAGTGGGGGAAAGTCGTTTGATCCATTCGTCATCTATCAGCTTGTCCAGCGCTTCTATGACAAGGAAATCAAGACCTGGACCGAGCTGACCATCAAGCTCGGGGTTGAACCGCCAGACCCTTCCAAAGATGAGAGCGCGCAAAAGATTGCCCAGTATGGGGTAAGGCTCAAGGTTTGTAAACTCTCTGTTACAAAACATGATACGCGTAAAACTGACTTGTTTCATAGAAATGGATGCATTCCATGCACGTCAAGTCCTTCTTTGAATATCTCATGGGCATCACGAATGAGTATTGGACAAATATACCGTCAGATCCCAACCCCATCGGACAGAGCATGCGCGACGGAGTAGCAGTCGAGGATGACATGGCTTTGCGAGCATTGCTGCCTCATATCCGTCCCAAACGCGGCCGCAAACGCCCCGAGAGCGAGGAATCCTCCAACCCTGCGGCTCAACGACAACGATTGTCGCCTGGGTCTGCCGTAGATGATACTCGTCACCCACATTGGCAAAGTACGCCTATAGATCCTCGCTCAGCCATGCCCCTTGATGCCGTGCAAACGCCTGCCTCTGCCTGGCCACCTCATGATACCGCACAAACACCGCTTACTCACTGGCCCGCCTCGGCAATTACGCCGTCCACACGAAACCATTTCTGGGATGACAATGTCGAGCCAGCATCAGCCGTGACGCCTTCCAAAGCCAAGACAGGAAACCAACGGCGTGGGGCAAAGAATGTATCTTCGGCATGGAAACTCGCAGGGCAGGAACCCAGCGTAAAGACGCGAGGCCGGCCCCCTATGAACCGAACTCCCATCGACACGCCCAGCACAACACATGCCGCCTGGCCTAGGGCTCATGAGTACTCACAGCCGTCTAGTGAATCTCCTGTGCCAATGACCGCGCCTCATAGAAATGACACGCCGAGTCACAGTTTAGCTTCGCAAGACTTCCACGCGGACAGCCAGCAGGCCCAAAGCGACCCTACGAGACAGCATCATGATCATCACCCTCCACAACCTCCTCCTCAAGCAGCTTTTCAACAATATCAGCCTCCGCAGCAGCAAGACGGGCCACGCCCATCTCGTCCAAGCATTTCACTCCAGGTGCCTCAGCGGCATGGCGGCTCGGTTCGCCTTGCCACGCCGCCATCACAATCTCAGCAAACCACGTGGCCTCCACAGCAATACAATAAGTCAGCACCTCTGCCGACGTACGACAACTTACATGCCCCCCAGCCCCATCACGGCTCGCACCTACCGCCGAGTAGCAGCGAGGCTTCGTGCAACTGGAACAAACTCACCAATACAGTCCCAAACACGTACGAAAGCTCAGGCGATGGGCCGCCGGGGGTCACGATACCGGAGTACTTTTTCGAAACAATCGAGGACCGCACAAACATCGACCCGCTCATGGCCTATTTTGCCCGCCTCACGCATGAGTCAAACTGGTTCGACGCCGACGGCAATCCTGCAGAGCCGGCTTCGATGGAGGAGGCCAGTGCCATTGTCAATTCGACGCTGGAGAACATGTACCGCACAGCCGCCAACTCTCAGGCATTCCTTATCAACCTTGCTGCGCTGGCAGGGGCGCGTATGCTCATGACCAATTTGACGCGGTGCGTCCGCATCGGCGAACAAGAAGGGCACACGGCGTATCGCTGCGAGTGGGAATACAGGTTTGGCCATTTGCACGGATATTTTAACATGGCGGCCTCGGTTCCGTTTAGCATGTGGCGTGCACCACGGCCAAAGGACCAAAAAGATGACGAGGCCATAAAAAGAGCGACCAAGTATGGAGACGGGGCGGCCGCCTCATCAGCTGTGGGAAGTGACGCAGATGGTGCTGGTGACGGTAGGAGGTCATTACCGGCTGATCACTGGCAGAACAAGTACAAGACGCTGCTGAGCGAGGTGGAAAAGAAGGACATGGAGCTGTTTACGCTACGAAACAAGGTTTTGGACTCTCTCAAGTCGGAGTCGCGGGAGAGTTGAGGATTCTGACGGCACGGTGATGCTGACTTATATATTCTTGTTTATATTATTGTTCTGGGTCTCTAGCGAAGAGTGTTTGATATAGGCTATATTTGGGCATGGATACGGGATCTTTAGAATAGCATTTGGCGGTGTTTATGGCTGGTTAGGTACGACGAATATCATACAAAATATACATTTACATGAATCCACTCGAATCGGCTTTACTGTCTAGCGTCGAGACGAGACGGAAGTTCTTCACAGCGAATAGGGACGATGGTGAGCCGCATCCAGCAAAGGCTAGGGTGTGGCCTTGGTATACACTCGCTTACACATCGTACTTTGTGTTGTCTGGGTGTCGGGATCGGCAATCGTTGCTTACATGGTGTGGCGCTCGATGGGTAATAGAGCTGGGTCGCATGTGGTGCGTGCGTGTATGGTCAGCGCCCATGATATAAGCGTTGCAGAGGTGGTTTGCGCGAAACTATTTCGTTTACGATGGCATAGATCTGTTAACGTGGTTCATGGCATTGTATAGCTCGTCTACTCCGTGTCAAAACGGTCGTTCCTCTCGCTCCCGGCGTTGTTTTCGTACGCTTGACGGATGCAGGTGCCTCTCCTCCCAGCTGAGGCTTGGCTGAAAAGTCTAGGCCATGCACTGGGTCCACCACTTGGCACCAGCGCCACCCCAAGCGCTGTGAGGGTGGTAAATGTGGTTCCCCCAAACGAGTCAAGCCACGCTGCGAGAGGGTTCTCCAGCGGGCTACTCCAGCGCCAAAGGGCCATTCTACTACCTACGAAGTACTCATAGTAGGTACTAGGTAGGTTGTGCGGCCGCCAGTCTCCTCGTTACCTCGAGTCTTCTGTCTGGCGCAGGCTGATGAGTGACGCCGGCCTTAGTATGCTATGCCCAGCTGCTCGCCCTCTGTTCTGTCAGCAACAGCCACACACCTTTACTCTTTCGTCTCTTTGTTCCAATCTCTCTTCCTTCTTCACCTTCATGACGACCGAATCCACATCCCTCGTCTCGTTTGCCTTGTAACCTCCAATACATTAAAGCCCCTCGCCTCCTCTCAACCTCACTCGGCCCCTCCAATACAGCCTTATGCTGCCAGACAAACTCTGTTACGACGGTCCCTGGCCGAGTTGGACGGTAGAGTTTTGGCCGCCCAAGTGAGAAGAAGAGACGAGCGAGAGAGAGAGAGCGCTCGCCCCCACCTCCCACGCGACGACTTGTCCGCTTTTCCCGGCAGAGTTTCCTGGGGAAATGGCTTCGTCTCAGGATGATGCCATTGAAGAGGTGACGCTGTGAGTAACCTGTGGCTGTGTTTTCTTTTATCGAGTTGCTGCTATCTGGGCGTGTATCTATATTATCCACTGCTGTTTTATGGCCTTTTTGATGCATGGCTTTGCCTTTTTCGTACGCTTTGTTTCCGTCTCTCTCGCGCATGACGTCCACCCCCGCCCGCTTGTGATCGGCTTTGCCTAACTCGACGGTTGTCTCAGAAGCTCGAATCACGACTGCCATGCGTCCTCTGCGTCATCCGCCGAGGCCGGAGATCCCAAGGCGAACCCTCGAGTAAATTTCAATTTTAATTATGAGGCCAAGTATGTACATCTTCCCGCGCGCTGCCGCCCGAGAATTACCACCGTTTTGCGAAACGCCGACATCTAACCCCCCGACTCTACAGAATCAAGAACCCCCTCGTCGGCATCCCACGGCGAGACCTGCTCCGCGACGTTGACGAATTCTGTCGCATAAAATACTTGCAAGCCTACCGCGAAACCATCCGAAAAGGCGCCCTCGTCGCCCAAGACCCTACCGGATACGAAGACATCACCGGCGACGAAGAGCTGACGGCAGAAGAGGTCGAGGCGCTGCGCAACGAAGTCCTCCACAAGTGGCGCATCCCAAAGGTCTTGCTCCTGACGATCGTCACTTGCTCGATAGGTGCCGCGGTGCAGGGCTGGGATCAGACGGGCTCAAATGGTGCAAACCTTGATTTTCCGAGGGCTTTCGGCATTGGGAGCTCTACGACTGAGGACAAGCTGCTTGTCGGAATTGTGAATGCAGCTCCTTATATTGGCACCGCCTTTGTCGGCTGCTGGCTGTCGGATCCGATCAACTTTCACTTTGGCCGCCGAGGAACCATTTTCTTTGCTGCTAATTTTTGTCTTTGGCCCGTTCTTGCTAGCGGCTTTTGCCGCACATGGGAGGAGTTATTTGCCTGCAGGCTGCTTATGGGCATCGGCATGGGCACAAAAGCTGCAACTGGTCAGTGTGTTTTGTTATAGAAAGTCGTCTTGAAATGGTATGCTGACAGACCGTGGGATAGTTCCGATATTTGCTGCTGAAAACTCTCCGGCGCCAATCCGTGGTGCCCTGGTCATGAGCTGGCAGGTCTGGACGGCATTTGGCATCTTTCTCGGTACCTGTGCAAATCTCGTAGGCATGCGGATTGGGCAGGATTCATGGCGCTATCAACTAGCCGCCGCCTTTATCCCCGCCGTTCCGCTCGCCATTCTCATCTATCTCTGCCCCGAATCGCCGCGTTGGTACATCAAAAAGAACCGATACGTCGATGCGATGAAATCTCTTCTCCGACTACGGAATAACCCAGTCCAGGCTGGGCGCGACTTGTACTATATCCATGTGCAGCTACAGGTGGAGGATGAGTTTGTGGGCCACGGCCACTACGTCAAGCGATTTGTCGAACTCTTTACCGTGCCTCGCATCCGCCGCGCGACTCTGGCAGCGTTTACGGTCATGATGGCGCAGCAGATGTGTGGAATCAACATCATCGCATTTTACTCGTCCGACGTGTTCAAAAAGGCAGGGTCTGACGACTTTGAAGCTCTGCTTGCGACGTGGGGCTTTGGGCTCATCAACTTTCTCTTCGCGTTTCCGGCAGTCTGGACAATTGACACTTTTGGCCGTCGATCATTGCTGCTCTTTACGTTTCCGCAGATGGCATGGACCCTCCTGGCCGCAGGCTTATGCAATTTTATCCCGGGGAAGAAAGGCGCACACTTGGCGCTTGTTGCCGTGTTTGTATACCTGTTTGCCGTCTTTTATTCTCCGGGCGAGGGCCCGGTACCGTTTACATACTCGGCCGAGGTGTTTCCGCTGTCGCATCGTGAAGTCGGCATGGCGTTTTCGGTAGCGACGAATCTATTCTGGGCTGCCGTGCTGACGATTACGTTCCCGCTGATGCTCGAGAAGCTCGGGGTGTCGGGGTCGTTTGGCCTCTATTCTGGACTCAACGTCTTGGCACTGGTCATGATCTTCCTGTGGCTGCCAGAGACGAAGCAGCGTACGCTGGAAGAGCTGGACTACATCTTTGCGGTGCCGACGCGGGTGTTTATGCGATACCAGGTGACCAAGGCGCTGCCGTGGTGGCTGAAGCGATGGGTACTGTTTCAAAAAGATGCGGCTCTGGAACCGCTCTATCAGCTCGACCTGGAAGACCACCACGACACGGAGAGTGTCGACAACGTGTTTGAGAATGACAAGGCACGGGTCGAGCTCAAGGAGATTGTCGGGTTTACGTCTGCAGTGGAAGTGCAGCAGGCGAATCATCTGCCGCATATAACCCACTGATGAAGCCTGCTGCGACTCGATATCACAACCTGATTTTTTACATACTATGCACTAGCACATGATCCATATTTTTAGCATTTGTTTTTCTAGTTATATTCATGGCGGACCGGCGTTGGCATACATGGCATTTGGGGCTTTTTGAGTTGAAAATGCGGGGTTGGATACTACAGCAGCGGCCAGTGGAGTATGAAGGGGATGATGATGATGGTCGCATTGCATCGTATTCTGATGGGAGGGATTGGCGCAGGAAAATGGGAGTAAACCGATACCCTTGTTTATTTTTTTTATGGTTAGTTTAGTTGAGCTGCCTGAGGAGCAGTGACGGCTTGCTGCCGGTATATACATGAATCTCTTGATGTTTAAAATAGAGTGCAACGTTTACGAGTATCTGTGTATAATGAACACATCACGGGGGCATCGAGGAGACTGCACCGAGATTGCACCAGTTTCCGTCGTACCAGCGAGTGAGAAAATCCTTGTCCACCAACGTTGCAATCCTAAAATACTAATGCAAGCCCTCTACGAGACGGGCGAGAGCGAACGAATGATTTGTCGCTGGGGAGCCCTGGCTGGAGATGGCTACAAGTACCAACACGGTGCAAAGATGGAGCCGATGGGGGGAGCGTAGGGGGACACCATACGTCGTATACTGTGTTCTGGCACTTTTCCTCAGGTGGGCAGGGCCACGTCCACTTTTTTCTAGCTTGGATTTTTTTTATCCCCTTTCTCTGGCCTTCTTTCCTTTCGCGATGGATGGATGCAGGGAGGGATCCTGGAGATCGAGATGATACGTACTCGTACAGTAATTTGGAGACATGGAGGTAGAGAAAAAAGGAGATTTCCTCGTAGATTGCTACAGTACCGGGGGGTAAGTCGACGCACGGGGTTTCCGGCCACCCCCCCTTTCCGGCCACCCTTTCACACCAAAATACGCCAATTTTTATATACTAATATCTTAGTAAGTATATACTATAAAAATATAAAATAATATATATAAAATAGATTATACACTAATTAAGCTAGATTCTAGATTATTTCTTATAAGATTCAATAATAAATTAATTAGAGTTTTTCAAACTCGAAAAAAAATAATTATTAGTAATTTACTAGTAATATTAAAAAAATAATAAAAGCCTATAGAATTTTATTATTAATTTAATTATATTTAATTAAGCCTTCTATAACTATATAATATCTAATAAAAATTAGTTTATATTTTTATATATTCTCTATAATTATATTATCTAACTTTATTTTTGTCTTTATATTATTTCTTAGAGTATATTATTTAAAGTTATATAAAATTCTATATAGATAATTATATTTATATTTTATATTATAAATAGATAATATATAAGTAATATTATATATATAATTATTTATAATATTTTATATAATTATTATTATATTTTTAATTAGAAAATTAAAAAGTTAAGGATTACTAGTAAATATAGTATAAATACTAACATTTCCTTTAGGTAAATAATTTATAATTATAAGCTTTTTATACTAATATTAAAAATTATGAAAAAATAACAGTATCTTATATCTTATAATATAATATGAATTTTGAGTTTTAGTTAGCAAATATCTATTTTATTGGCTAAATTATAAGCTATTAAAAACTGCGTATTTTGGTGTAAAATGTGGCCGGAAAGGGGGGGTGGCCGGAAACCCCGTGCTTCGACTTATTTTGTGGCCCATACAGATTTTATCGGACAGAGGGGCTTTTTTTGGGGGGGGGGGGGGGGTGTAAAAGAAGAGAATTTACATGATAGTCTTTGAGTGAGTGAAGAGAGGTGAGGGGAGATGCCGGTTTTCTGCTGATCAAAAGTCTTAGTTAGAAAAGCTAGTAAAGAAATAAAAACGGCTTTTTTCTGCCCCTCGAGGTTCGGCGAATGGGCGCGCGGGTGATGGCTCGATTGGGCGTAGCCTGGAACTTTGTCTTGCCGTTTTGCACCGCCCATCGCCGGGTATTAGCGTCCGGGAGGCGTTGTTCATCGTCAGGTCCATGACGCTAAGCTAATAGATACTCGTACATCCGAAACAAATAAAGTAAAATTGTCAAGAAATATTGGGAAAATTCGGGTGTTCCTTGCGCGTCCATACGAGTGCAGCTTGGCTGTCGATCTGTGGGCTTTTTCCTTTGGCTGTCATGCCCCGTCACTCCAGTGTCAAAGTGCATACGTGCTGTACTGTACGTACCTACCTGTGATGCCCCGTACGGTGATCAGCGAGGGGAAACACGGCCAAGGGTCCAGCTCAGTAGTCCGTACAGCGCACTACTCCCGTTTGTAACCAAGATGAAGTTTGAATATTGCGTCACTGCTGCAGTCACCACAAGAACCGCCTGCATTTGATACATCTCTTTTCAGATGCACCCATTTCTTGGCCATGATTTTGCACATGCTTGCAACTACGCGTACCGCACGGGTCCTCGCACCAGCTCCCACAATCCAGTGCCGCGACCCGTTGTGGCGGCTACAGTGGAGATCTGGCCGGTGGAGCGCTGTCAAGTACCTACAACGTGCAAACGTTTAGTGTGAGCTACAGCGCTTGGAACCGCCCCTGGTGCCAGTCTTGTCCGTTTTCTGCGGCCAAAGTTTAGGTACACTGACAGGCAGCTACAGCAGATCCCGAGTCGAGAACCCTTGTTTTCGGCCGCCGCGCGCATCTTTTCTTCTTCCTTCTCGCTGCACTGATTCGCAACATCCATCTTCTCCTCTCCGCTCCTATTCCCTCCCCCTCTCCCCATTCCCCCCTTGTTGCTTTTCTTCCCCCTTTGTTCTCTTTGTTGTGCTTGATTTTTTGCATTGTACGCGCATTCCAGCATTGGGCTATTACCTGGGGGAGCCTCTGCAAACGGTCGTTTTCTTAAAAGTTGTTGCTAACCCGGCTGGCTCCTTATTCCCGACTTTACTGACTTGGTGGTCTCGTGCAAGCGACGACTGCACCACGCTCGCTTGATAAAATCTATAGGAGCTTTTGCCCGAGGAAGAATTTCAAGATTCGATTTTCAAATAGCTCCTTCACACCGTCTCTCCCGATCTAAGGACAAATTCTCGACAAACATCTACAAACACCACGAGGCGTCTGTTGAAACACTCTACGTTTGATATACACACCTCAATTTCCTGGCACACCCCGTGTACCGCAGACTTAAGAGGAATACGCGCTGGGGATCTCTGAAGCAGGTCTTTAGCCCTTTTCAGCGCGCTCTCATTGAAAGCTTGGCCTCTTGCAATGGTCAATCGCCATCCATCGCGAACCTCGAGAAATTCTGGATTTGTACAGCTGGACAACGGCTCCCATCCCGGCATGCCCGAAGGCGACATCCCCCTCACGGCTGTCCGCAGCTACGCGTCGTCCACCGGCGCCAGGCGGCCTAACCAGGACCATTCCGACCCGACGAGCCAGGAATCCAACAACGAAAAGGAACAGGGTCACCACCACCATCACCACCTGCACCATCGACATGCTGGTCGCCGCAGGAAGATTGGCCCTGACGGCGCTTTGGGCCGCAAGGGCACCGGCGGCTCTGACGATGTCCAGGTGAATGCCCTCGGGAGGCTGTATGCCAAAATCGTTGGCTTCTCAGTCGTCACCAGATACATGGTTTACGTCGTCCCCGTTGGTCTTTTGCTGGCTGTTCCGCTCATTGTGCTCGCCGCCACAGGCCACAGATATGACATCAACATTGGCGAGAATAAAGTCGACGGAGAGATCAAAGACGGCCCGACCCTCTTCAACTTTTTTCTTTGGCTTGAAATCTCATGGCTCTCCCTCTGGGTTGCCAAGATTGTTTCTTTTGGGCTCCCTCGCGTCTTCATGTTCTTCAGCGGCATTGTCAGCGCTGGTGTGCGCAAGTATGCCACCGTCTTGCAAAACCTGAGCATCACTCTGTCGCTCTTCTTCTGGGCTCTCGCCTCGTGGCTCTCCTTCAAGGGCCTCTTCAAGTGGGCCAACGATCGCAACATTCCCTGGGTTCACAACTTGGAGCGAGTTATTGGCTCCTGCTTTGCCGCCTTGGCTGTACTTCTCGTTGAGAAGGCTATTGTGCAGCTGATTGGCGTCACCTATCACCAGCGCTCCTTTGCTCTTCGTATCAAGGAGTCGAAGCGGGAGGTTCGCCTGCTGGGCATGCTGTATGAGGCTTCCCGGACCCTGTTCCCCATGTACTGCCAGGAGTTTGCCGACGAAGACTATGTCATCAATGATAGCATCGAAATGATGCTCAGGAAGAAGGGTGGCCACAATAGGGCAGGTTCCGCTACCCCTATGAAGATTATTGGAGACGTTGGTCGTATCGGCGGCAAGGTTACCTCGGCCTTTGGAAACCTTGCCTCTGAAATCACTGGCAAGCAAGTTTTCAACCCCAATTCTTCACATTCCATTGTCGTCGAAGCGCTTGAGAAGAAGCTCCCCTCTGAGGCTCTTGCCAGGCGTATTTGGATGTCGTTTGTTGTCGAGGGCAAGGATTCCTTGTACATGGAAGACTTTTACGAGGTCCTCGGCCCGTCATATACTGCCGAGGCCGAGGAGGCCTTCAACGTTATCGATGCCGACTTGAACGGTGACATTAGCCTCGACGAAATGGTTCGCAAGACGGTCGAAATCGGCAAGGAGAGAAAGGCTATCGGTGAAGGTATGAAAGACATTGGCCAGGCGCTTCGTGTCCTGGACAAGGTTCTCATGTTCATTGTTCTGCTCATTACCGTCTTCATCTTTCTTGCCTTTTTCCGCAGCAGCTTTGTTACCATTATTGCCTCTGCTGGTACCGCCCTGCTCTCTCTGTCCTTCATCTTTGCTGTCACTACCCAGGAGTTCCTGGGCTCTTGCATCTTTCTCTTTGTCAAGCACCCATACGATGTTGGTGACCGCGTCGACATAAACAAGAGTCAGATGGTGGTTGAGAGGATTTCCCTGCTCTACTCTGTCTTTAAGCGCATCGACCAGAACCAGATTGTTCAGGTCCCCAATATTCAGCTCAACAATCTCTGGATCGACAACGTTTCCCGCAGTAAGGCCATGACCGAGTGCATCAGCATTGATGTATCTTTTGACACCACTTTTGAGGACATTGAACTGCTTCGTCTCGAGATGGAGAAGTTTGTGCGGGCTCCCGAAAACTCCCGCGACTTCCAGCCCGACTTCTCCATTAGCGTTGGTGGTGTTGGTAACTTGGACAAGATGACACTCCAGATTTCCATGATGCACAAGTCCAACTGGCACGACGATGGTGTCCGCGCCACCCGCCGCTCCAAGTTTATGTGCGCACTGGCTGTTGCCCTCAAGAAAATCCCCATCTACGGCCCTGGTGGCGGTTATGAGGCGCTTGGCGGCCCGACCAACCCGTCGTACTCTGTTGCCGTCTCTGACGAAGTTGCTGCGGCTAGCCGTGCCGATGCTGCCAAGGCAAAGGAGGCTGCGCGCATGGTTCCCACAAACCCCGATCAGACGGCCAAGGAAGCTGCCGAAGCAGAGCAGCACGCTATTTCCGAGCTTAACACGCGCGCCATGGCCCTGGACACTGCTACCAGCGCTTGGGAGGCCCGCGACGATCGAACCATTAGCTCCCGAGACAACAATACCAACGTGCCGGACGACCCGCGCCGCTCAAGAGAGATTGAGAATATTCGCACTGAGCTAGCCAAGAAGGAGAGCCAGCGTGGTCGCCGCAGGGCCGGCGAGGGACTAAGCGCATTCTCTCCGACGGATACCGAACACGCCGGCGCCTCGTCTAGTGCGCGCAGCCCGCGCCTCGACACGTTTGACGAGGAAGCCAACACGGGCATCCCTGCCTCGCGACCTAGCCAGACACACGGAAGCGGTGCCGGCAGGGCGTCGAGCGTGAGAGATTCCGAAGGCCGGCCTTCCTTTTCGCTCAGTGTCCGTGGACTCGGTGGTGGCCGACGACCTTCGCGCGGTCCGTCGCAGGGACCGCACTAATGAATCTTATGAATCGCGCCGGTTTAAAACTTGAAGAAGCTAGAATGGCATTTTTGTTTTAATTTAAAGTTTATATATGTCGTGGCCATGCATGGTCTTAATTTTATAGATTGTTGGTCCAGCGGGTTGTTAGATTTACTGGAGCCATTTGTTTTTGGTAGATACTTTGTTGAATATCAACACTTTCTCACATCTTTGCATGCTTTCTCTTCTCTCCTTATCCAGGTGCCTATCAGACAAAACAGCTTTAACAAACATGCTCCGCAGGGGCAACATTCCCCTCCCTCTCACCCAACTCCGTCTTCAGCACACGCTCAAACACCTCTAGCAACACCTCAAAGCAAACCTTGGTAACGGCCGGGTCATAGCGTCCCTTGCTAAGCTCATCGCGGATAAAGGCATGCTGCGCCCACGCAAACTCGTGGAAACTCGCCACGACGCCTGCCTCGCGCGCCTTGGCGCGGATCAGGTCCCTTCCTTCCGGGGGCACGTGGGTGTCCTTGACGCCAAAGATGAAGCTTACTTCGCAGCTGCTCTTGGTCAGGAGGTGGAGGTTGTCGAGGGTGTGTGGTGAGGAAGGCGAGGGGGCTTGGTGGGAGGTGTTTGCGCCGGAGGGGTGAGGGCCTAGGGTGCGGCTGTGGATGTCTGTTGCGAAGTAGGCTACGCTTGCGGTTATGCGGGCGTCGAGCTGTGAAGTTGTGTTAGGTTAAGGGGTTGGATGGGTTAGATAAGAGAGGGAGGAGGAGGAGGGATATACGTACGGCGGCGCGGACGGCGAGGTGGCCGCCCAGGCACATGCCTGTTGAGCCGATGCGGCCGGTGCAGGTTGATAGGGAGAGGAGAACATCGACTGTTTTGTGCGAGTCTGCGTCGTAGGATTCTAGAGTCTTGTGAGAAGGATTGTGTGGTTAGCTGAATGAAGACATTGAAAGAGAGAAGAACGAGCACATCTGGGGCTGTGAGATACCTTTTGGATCTTGTACTGGTTTCCGCGGTCCGTGTCCTCGGGGTCATACTTTAGTGGCTCCGGGCCCGTAAAGTCATGGTAGGAAGAGGGTGCGGCGACAATGTAGCCGTTGCCGGCGACTTGGCGGGCAAATCTGGCGACGGGGCCGGTGACTTGGTAGATTTCGCTAAAGAGGCATACTCCAGGGAAGCGACTGAGGGGGGGAAAGGGGACGGGTTTGGTTTAGTTGGGGACTTTTTGGAGAAAGAAGGGAAGAATTGGAGATTTTGGTGATGAGGTTTACTTACGCGTTTGGATAGCCGGCGATTGTGGGATGGAAGAGAAAGACGCCTGTGTGAAGTCGTATATTGTGTGAGTGAGAATCACGATGAGAGGGTTTTGGTTGGGTAGGATTTGGCGGGAGGGCGTACGCATGGTGCTTTCTTTGCCGTTGGCGGTTGTTTGTACGTCGACGTGGCTTTCTTTGATCAACATTTTGGCGGTTTCGGGAGTGGGGATGGGGTGATTGGATGGGTGATGTTGTAGTGTGAGGTTGAAGTTGCGGTTGAAGTTGCGGTTGAAGTTGCGGTTGAAGTTGGAGGTTGCCCCGCAGTGTAAAGTTGTCGCGCTACGGTATGTGAGGGGCACGCAGTGGGTAGGCTGCAGGTCAACGCTGACGGACGCTAAAGCAAACATTACAAGCTTGCCCTTGTGAGCCGATTGATATCATATTTTGTATATAAGAATTCCAGGTGTGCTGTGTTTAAAATCCCGTTTTGGCCATCGAGTCACTTTCTGTTTATGGCCAACCCCACTCCCTTGACGAGTCAACTCGTTGTCTAAGGGAAGAGCAAAGAAGGGTATATGGAACTTTTTGATACAAATACCGACTACGGATCGAATAGTTTGAGTAGTTAATAGTTTGTGAAACTAACCCTCACCCGGGCCGCTCAAATGTATAAAGTAATCACGTTGTCAATCATTGGCACCTTCGCACAGAAAGCCTTACTACCCTTCCCTTACACGGCACTACTACACATCCTGGTTGGATAGCTAGCTGCGCTTTTGTAAATGCAATATGTCATTCATCTATCATGCTATTGATCTGGCTCTGGCTCAATTGATACAGTCTCTGAGCCAACATATGCTACAAAAGCCCGATATTGGGAGGGATGAATACATCGGCCTCGGCACAGTCGTCGTCTTCAGACTTTATAAATTTTACTTATACTGTATGCATGATTCGATGCTATTTTAGTTGTCAAGACCATTATCGTGATAGATGTGCCCCATCTGAGTAGGGTCGACTTATTATTGTAGTACCTAGCTCCCGCAAACCACATTCATGTCACTCGCTGCTTGGGTAATAAGAACCAAAATGAATAAAATTCCTAAATCATGGAAATGCCTTTCCTCATAGAATAAAGTAATGTATAGAGCTTAGAGCTGGAATCAGCACTCCGAATTTACTACCAAGCGGTCTGCTATGACGCATGTGAAGTGCAATGTCCGCGCAGGATGTTCTGCGCCACATGTTCCGCCATGGCCCTGTGGCGACGGCCCAACGAATGTGGCTGGGGAATAGGAATGTCGGCGGCTCCTGATCACGAGCGACATGTGGTCACATCGACAGCTCTCCCAACATTACATTACTTTCGCGCCATCTACCATTCGCAGTGTAACGGTATACTATACCTGTTATTGCATTATTTGCTGCAATAGTCTGCCAATTGTCTACTGTCCCCGAGTGTCTGCAGGCCCGGGAATGCAAGCTCCCCTGGATCTGGCATCTTCCTAACAAGTCCGTTGCTCTGGTGGGCTAGCTGTCCAACACACCACGCGCCATCATGAACGGCCACTTTTCCGCCGTTGGCGACAAGCCAGGCGAAAGCAAATACGAACATGGCGTCCAAGTTATTGACGAGGACAAGGAGTTCAAGTATGTTGTCTTTTGGCGACGCTTACGGGGTATGCGACAGCTCTCGCTAACGCGCTCTGCCACTACAGTGATAACCTCAACGACTATTTCAAGGTCACCGATGTTTCCGCCTCCGGCTTCAACTACCACTTGATTTCCGTTTTTGGTTCCCAGTCGACGGGTAAATCTACGCTTCTCAATCACCTCTTTGGCACCGAGTTCTCCGTCATGTCCGAAACCGAGCGCCGCCAGACGACAAAGGGTATTTGGATGTCCAAGAACAAGCGCGCCGAGAGTGCGGGAACCAAAATGGCCGAGAACATCCTCGTCATGGACGTCGAGGGTACCGACGGCCGTGAGCGCGGCGAGGACCAAGACTTTGAGCGAAAGAGCGCACTGTTCGCGCTAGCCACCAGCGAGGTCCTCATCGTCAACATTTGGGAGCATCAGGTTGGCCTGTACCAGGGCGCCAACATGGGCCTCTTAAAGACGGTTTTCGAAGTCAACCTGCAGCTCTTTCTGAAGGATAAGCAGTATGCTCAGTACGGCCCTTATATGGTAGCTTGCAGCTAACACTAGTCAGGTCAACGCCACGATCACTCCTATTCTTCGTTATTCGCGACCACATCGGAACCACACCGCTTTCGAACCTACGAACGACGCTCATTCAAGACTTGACAAAAATCTGGTCGTCAATCTCCAAGCCGGCTGGTTTCGAAAACTCCAAGATTGAGGACTACTTTGACTTTGCATTCTCGGCGCTACCCCACAAGATCTTGCAAGGCGACAAGTTTGTCGAGGGTGTCAATAATCTCGGCTCCAGATTCGCCACGGGCCACAGATCAGGAGGCAAGGATGACCATGGCGATGAGGAGCTTGAAGGCGGTGTTTTCCTTCCCGAGTACCACCGCAGAATCCCTGCAGATGGTTTTTCTGTGTACGCCGAAGGCATCTGGGATCAAATTGTCAACAACAAGGACCTCGACCTACCGACACAGCAAGAACTTCTCGCTCAATTTCGCTGCGACGAGATCTCTAAAGAGGTCATGGCTGCATTTGACTCGGTCATTGCGCCCTTGGAAGAGAAACAGATGGAGGCAACAAACCTTGGTAAGATTCTCGTGCTTGCAAAGTTGGGTGTTACCGGTGCCGGTGCCCGAGAGAACGCCATGAAGGCTTTCCAGACGCAAGCCAGCCGCTACCACAAAAAAGTGTATGCCGAGAAGAGAATAGAGCTGGAAAACAAGGTCGATGCCCGGCTCAAGACGCTGTATCAGGGACAGCTGGCCGCTTCGCACAAAGCTGGCGTCGCTGCTTTTAGCGAGGCGGTTTCTGGCAAAGTCAAGGCTGGTCAGAAGGCTGGTGGAGGCTATGAATTTGCCGAAATCGTTGACAATGAAAAGACGAAGACTTTGGAGGTATTCAAGAAGGAAGCCCAAGGTCTGGCTATCCAAGGGGTTCCTTGGACCAACTTTAAGCCACAGTATCAGCTCTTTGAGGCAGAACTAGACGAAGTCAGCGCCAAGCTAAGAAAAGAAGAGATGCGCCGCCTCGCGACGCGTGTCGAGCGCTGGGTCAAGTCTCGTCTTGGTGACGCAGTCGGCGTTGAGTTCAACAAGCTTGGATCCGGTAGAGGAGGATCCGGCGCCCCAGAAGAAGGCGAGAAGCCAGAGACGGAAAAGGACCTTTGGGACCGTGTCTGGAAGGTTTTTACCGACATAGTAAACGAAGCAGAGACTCGTTTTGTTGAACGGGCCAAGAGTTTTGATGCCAGCAGCGAAGAAATGGAGGTTGGCCTGTGGCGTCTGCGTCGCAAGAGTTGGATCGGCCTTCGAGAGAAGATTGACGAAGAAGTCATGGAAGGCAATATTCTGCTGAAGCTTCGGGAAAATTTCGAAGACAAGTTCCGCTACGATGAAGCTGGAGTACCTCGCATCTGGCGCCCGACTGACGACATTGAAAGCGTCTACACCAAGGCGCGGGAATCCACGCTCACTCTTATTCCCCTCCTGTCCCGATTCAGACTCTCGTCCACATATGCGCCACCGGACCTGATCAGCTTCATCGGCCACCAGCCCAGCGGTGTCGAGGCCAGCGATGAAGAGGACCTGACACCTATTGGTGGCGTGGATGAAGATGAAGGGAAGAGCCTGGAAGAGGAAATGACTGTTCTTAGTGAGAGCAAGCGCCAAGACCTGGTTGTTCGGTTCAAGAAGACTGCCGACGGCGTCTACGTCGAAGCCAAGCGCAGCGCAATCGGAGGCGTGGCACAAGTTCCGATATACTTTTATGCACTACTTCTGATGCTCGGGTGGAACGAAATCTGGATGGGTACGTCTTTTATGAAACATGTTTTGTTCACCACACTCTCTAACGTAATCTAGTTCTGCGCAACCCATTCCTCTTTATCCTTCTTCTCCTCATCGCTGGTGGGACATACGTTGCTTATACGTTGAATATGCTTGGACCAATGATGCAGATGGGCAACGCAGCCGTCACACAGGGCGTCGACATCGCCAAGCAGCAGTTACGCGACTTTATCGTCAACTCGGACATGGCGCGGCAAGCGCTTTCGGTGCCAGCTTCGCAGGATAAGAAGCAGGACGATATCGATATGGATACGCTCGACAGCCGTGGTAAGAAGACGGCCAAGCGCGAAGAGGAGGTTGATGACATTTGAAGAAGCTTTGTTTTTGTTTTCCCAGTATGCATAGAGTAGTATATATAAGTCTGAGCGTACAATAGATGCATTATGATTTGAGACAAGTGTCCAATCCGCCGTCTTTCCCAGTGAATTTAACCAAAACGCCGTTCCTTTTCTTCCCGAACAAAAATGACAAAATGTTTAAAATGCCTCTAGCCCAGCGGGAGAGCCAAACCAACTCCCAAGTTCATTCGCCTCCTTGTCCGCCTCTCCAGCGACAAAAAAGTCTGTCAGCCGCGTCGACTCGCCGTCATCGTCAACAGGCCACTCAACCTTGACGCCATTCCCCTTGCTCTCGAGCATATCCTTTGCCGTGCCCCAGCTAAACCTACACTCAGCACCCCATCCAAAAACAGGATGCATGTTATTCCTCATCCAGCCCACGCAGCGTTGGTCTGACGGATACCCCGACCCCCAAATCATGGCCTGATTGTCACCGTCCTCCTCTCCCTCATGGTCCCTTGGGTCCTTGCGGTCCGCGTAAAGCCTCTCGAGCGCAACATCGCGCGTCACCTTGGCACACACCGACGCCGCACTCACACACGCATACAAACTATCTGCCTTTTTGGCAACCGTGACCTTGGCCGTGGGGAAGATGCGCTGCAGCTTGGCCTGGTACGTGGCCGGGGGTCCGATGGTGTCGACGTAAATCTCCTGCACGTTGACGCCGCGCGCGTACACGCCCTTGATGAGCTCGACGGTTGCGTCCATGGCCTGCGCATTGAGGTTATACACGCCCGCGGGCTTGAGCATGTTGGCGCCAATGTCGCGCGCCGACAGCGCAGTGGTTGCCCAGCCGCAAGCGTCGTGGAGGTCGCTGCCGGGGGTGCAGAGCGTCTGCATGAGGGATGCGCGCACCGAGGCCGAGAGCACCTTTGAGTCGTCAAAGTGGTGCGTGTCGCGCAGCAGGGGGTCGGACTGCTCGATGGGCAGGTAGAAGACGCCGTAGACCATGGGGCCGAGGACGGGGCCGCGGCCGGCTTCGTCGACGCCGAGGGCGCAGGCGGACGCGGAGGATGGGTTTGTTGGGTCTTGCGGGAGGAGAGAGGGCGGGATGGGCGAGAAGTGCGAGTAGGAGGCGCCGAGGAGGAGGTCGTTGCTGTGGATGGAGGGCGGGATGAAGGTGTCTGGTGTTGGTGTCGGTGGTGACTGGTCCATTTGTTCATCTTGTTGCGAGTCGGCCATTGTGGCGGTGGTGAGGGGTTTATGGCAGGGTGGTTTTATTCAGGTATAGCGATGATTGATTGACTATGGCCTGTCAAATGGCAAATTGTAGCCAAGATTCGTGAGAGGATGGAAAATGGTGGTCAAGTGTGGTTTGCTGGGGGACGCGTCGGCGATGTGGGAGACGCGTTAATCGGCAAAAAATGGCGCCCGGCCTGTCAAGAGTGTGTGGTGCAAGTGACGGACGCCCGTATAATATCAGTTATTCTCGCTTTGAACATAACAAGAATGCTCTTTAAAAATATTATTAAATTAGTAGCATTTGTGTAAAGACGGGATATTATTATGATTATTATGGTTGGCTCTAGATGAGGATACACAGCGTGCTCAAATCCAATCATTACCACATTATACCGTCCAGGTTACTAGGCTGCGGCAGCTTCCTGTATCTAGACCCAGATTGATGTCTGCGCACTGATTTGATTTTGAACCTCTTCATCGAGGCTATCCGGTGAACTTTGATCCTTTTCAAGCATGGTATAAATCCCCGATTTTCGTGCAAACTTCGGGCTCAATGTCATCTCAACGACGTCTTGTCCTGCGGTTGCTGAGTTTCGCATCGTTGGTGTCATAAGAGGCTGCAAAACGGGAAATAATGGTTTGAGGAGAAATGTCTGTTTATGTTGCATGTATTTAAGCGTGTTAGTCCCCAATATTACATAGAGACGGTGGCTTCTATGAGCTCGTCTTGGCCCCTTTCATCTGAGCTCTTCTTGACCCCTTTCAGCTCTACGAAGCTTTTTACCGCGTCTGCCAGATATGCAGCCTGCGATGGACCAGGCCAGGTGTATCGCGCTAAACTTTCAATCAGCTGCGTTTGAATATGAGAGTAATTCTATAGCTGTAGACTAACTCACCTGATAGCAAGGAGGAATAAAGCTGCTAGATGAAACGGCCTGTCATTCCAAGATAGCTCGGAAGAGTAGACACAGTCGGTTCCGGCATCCCACGGATCGCCTCCAGGCGGATCACAGACAAGGCCGCTTTCTGGGTTGTCTGCCTTGGCTACTACTATTCACCCAAAGGCAATCATGGCCGCCATGACTACGAGATGGAGCCAGATGCGGATTTTGGGCGTTACTGGCCAGACGTAATCGTTCGGCATCTTATGTCAGGATAGCAGTATCTATCCTCCTCCAAAATGACACAATTTAAGTTCATAATTTCATATTCACCGTCTTGTTTATGTGCAACAAAACTTTGTCCGTTTCATAACGTCCCGTCAAACGCACATGCATCTTGCCGTCTTTCCAAGTTTCTAGTGTAAGTCGAGCCACCAAAAGACCAACTCCACTTCTTCTTCCGTAGCCGTCACCCACCGCCGAGCTCTCCACTCCTCTTTAACGCGTCAACAACCGAAATTCCCGGCGCGTCACCAAAACCAGCTCCGGCCCAATCGCCAACGACGTCGCCTGCGAGGAAACGAGGCAGACTCCATGTGCGAATACGCTGCGCTTAAATGAAAGCCCTCCGAATTCGCTGCTTAAGACGCTACTCTGGCAGAGCTCGCATGCGCGACACGACATTCATCATCTCAACGTTTGTTTGGCCCGCCCAACCATCCACAGCGGTCGCCTCGCGGCGCACCTACATCAAACCCAACCACAACCTTGGCTAGCGACAAGCTAAGAACTTGACAACATCTCGAGCGGCCATGGCTCCTCGTCCGGCAAAAAGGGGCGATGGCCCTTCTCCCCAGGCCTTTCATGAGCTTGGAGTGCGCGGCAGGTAAGAACACCGCAGACCTGATGGCCATGACAGCTGTGGCCGGCAACAATGCTAACTCTTCCCAAGAAAAACTGGCGCCGTTTTGCACGATGACGGCAAACGAGATGCAAACGACATGCAGCCCATTGACAGCATCTTTACATCGCCTCAGGTGCCAGACCAAACACAGGTCGCCGCCACCCCGCTGCCCAGTCATGGCGGCCATGATCAGGGCAGCGATGCCATGGATATTGCCTCCAGTAAGACTCGGCCCGGTCCGTCGCAGAACCTTTTCGGTCCCTAACAGTCACATCTAGGTGCCGGTCCCGGTCCACAAACAGTCCTCCGAAACCAAAAGCGCATCAGCCATCCCATCCCAAAGAGTCGCTCGCCCATCAAGACAAACTTGAAATCGCCAGCTCGGAAGAACCCGCACGTTTCATCGCCGAGTCGTCCATCCGTCGACCGGGACCCGGGAGTAAGTCGCAAGATAAACTTTCCGCCAACTGCTGGCCGCACATCAACCGAGAACCAGCCGCGACGTCCGTCCTTCTTGAACGGTGGTCTAAACAACAACAATAACGACTATAATGATGACAATGACAACGATGACATGGGACCGGCGTTTGATGATGGCAACGACATCGATGGTATGGTGAATCAGTCGACCCAGATGGTAGATGCTAGGAGAACCGACCATGCAGAGCCCGACTATCGAGGAGCAAACGACTACCGCCCAGAAATTCCTCCATCCAGTCTGTCAGCAAAGGCACGGGGGAAACAAAAGGCTACGCCTGCAAAGGCTACCAAGAATACTGCCTCCCGATTCTCGGTTCCCTCAGATGACGAATACGATGACCCTGAACCCGACCAACCACCAGAACCAGAGCCAGAGCCAGCATTCGAGCCCGAGCCGGAACCCGAACCCTCCCCCGAACCTTTATCACCACCTAGACCGCGTGTCTCGTCGAAGCAAAAGATGTCGCCACGCCATACAACACAGCAGAGCCCTCGACGGCCCGAAATACCGAAAAAGCGCACACCGGCAGCACCATCAACTACCAGCGCTACCCGAGGTGATGCAGACTACAGGCCAGCGTCGAAACGCCCAAGAACCGAATCAGTCGTATCAAAAACCGAACCACCAAAGCGAGGGCGCGGCCGCCCTCCAAAGAATGGCCCAGCAAAGAGACCACGCGGCAGACCGAGGAAGAGCGAAACAGAGCGCGATGCAGACGCAGGAGAGTCGCTATTCATGGCTCTTCAACGTGGACCGCCTATGCCCAAATCTCGAGGTCTTGTCTCGGTGCGCCATGGATCTCACAACGCGACCAACACACGCCGCGGCTACTCGCATCCCGCAGACGACTTACTCCCCGCCGACGACTATGACTACAACTACGACGACTACAACGATACCTCCGCCCCCACAAACGCCCGCCAACACGCACCAAGCACTCACCGTCATCATCAAGCAGCCCCTCAACAACCACAAGAAGAACCCGAAGCCTGGGAGGAAGAACCCGGCACCATAACGGGCGAAATCGTCCTCTGGGAGCCCGAGCACGAGACCCAGCCGCCAGCAGACGATGATCCCGTCCAAGTAACCGACGAGCGCGTCGCTATAGCCGCGTCAGCAATCCAAACCACCGAAATTAGAGACTCGGCGGTGCGTTTCGCTAAGACGCTGGCAACCCCGTTTATGGGCGCAGGCGTAGTCGACCTGCCGCCCGGCTCGGAGAAGCGGCCCAAGAACTCGCGCAAGATGCACATGGTGTTTATGGTGCACTATGGCAAAGTCACGGTGACGATTAACGAGGCGCAGTTTCGCATCTCAGCGGGCGGCATGTGGTTTGTGCCGAGGGGCAATTATTATAGTATTGTGAATGAGTCGCAGGTGCCGAGTAGGGTGTATTTCTCGCAGGCTTGTGAGGTTGCGCCTGTCTATGAGGAGGTTACGCAGAGTATCTTGGAGTGAAAAGGGGGGATACATGTTCGTGTGTATATATTCCATGTATTTCTTTCTTTTTCTATGGTAGGCATGGTTGGGCGCATTCGGGCCTTGTTTGTTTGGAATAGCGATCATGTTTAGTGGTTTGTCAGATACCAAGGGATCAATCTCACGTTTTTCACGATTAAACCATATTTCAATTCGTTTCACTTGAAATATATTCACTAAGAAAAAAAATGAAATTGAAACGTAAGCCTGACATTGAGACGTAAGCTTGACTAGAGCGTCATGCCATATAAAACTACTATCTTACACATAATCCTACACCTCCGCTATAGCTATACCTCTTCATTCAAAATCTTCTTCAACAACCCCATCTCTTTATCCAACTTCTCAATCTTCGTCTGCGACGCATCCACCTTGCCCAGCAAATAATTAATCCGTCCCGCAGACTCACTCGTCTGCCTCGGCAACGACCCCAGCAGCGAGAGCTCATTCTCCGCGCCCTGAATCGCCTTGGTCTCAATCTTGCTCTGCTCCGACAACACGGCCAGGTCCATCTTGGCGCCCAGCACGCGATCCGCCGCCAGCACTGCAAACGCGGCTTGGTGCAGCGGTCGCCCTGCGGTGATGACCTTTGGATGGCCCCTGTCCGTCTTGATGGCGATGAGCTCTGCGGCTGCGAGCCCCTCGAGCGCTGCTTCGCCGTTTGCGGCGGATGCGGAAGTCGACGAGGCAAAGGTTGGCGAGAGGAGGACTTGGTTGTAGCGCAGAGATGGGTCCTTGGCGAGCGACTTGATGAGGTGCCATGCCTGTGGTGTTGACCAGGACTTGGTCACTTCGTCGCCTGTCTTGCCGAGGAGGAACATCTTGACCGTGTCTGTGGCGCTGTCTCTGACGATTTCGTCGGTGGCTTCTTCGGGTGATTGGCCCGCTTGGATGCGTCGCGCGAGAGACTCTAGGTCTGTTAGGCGTCCGCCGAGCGTGTCGATGGCCTTTTCGAGGCCAGAGGTGCTGGGTTTGCTGTCCCTCTTCTTCTTCTCGGGGTCTGCGGGGCTCTTGTCGTCGTCTTGGTGCGCTTCGTCTAGGCGTCCGACAATGTACTTGCGTGCAACGTGGCGGTCCAGGTCGCCGAGAGACATGACCTTGAAGGCGCGGTCGGGCAGCGCCTTGATGAGCGGCTTAGAGTACGACGGCTCGCTTGTCAGAATCACCACCTGGGCGACATTGTTCTGCACAACCGATGCTGCCCACTCTGCAATCTTGTCGTAGATGATGCCCTTCTCGTCACCCTTGTGCAAGAAGTTGTCAATTACAATGACTGGTCTTCTCTCTGGATGGGCTTCGAGATAGGCGTCTTCCGACATTCCGTCCTTGTCCTTCCTTGGTCGTGATGAGAGAGCAACCTCCTTTAGCGCCGCCGCTGTTGTGTACAGAATCTTGTTGAGCTGCGACTCGAGCGTCTCTGAGAATCCTGCCTTGACGCCAGTGGTGCTCTGCACTGCAAGATCAATCATGCTGCTGAGGCTGTTTGCCCATGAGAACACTGGCCTGTAACCAACAGACGCCGCCAATCGGCGAATAATGCCCGCTTCGCCCCTTGCTTCAACAACCGGTTTGCAGTCAATCAGCAACACGTCCTTGCGGTCCTGGAGTGACTTGTCCATGACCATTTCCACCTTGCCAGAGCCTCTGGGGCCTGTAACAATGATAAAATTGTCGTTGGTGGCATCCATCCATTCTCGCAGTTGTTGGATAACGTCAGAGCGGTGATTCCAGACACTACTCAAGCCATCAGCCTGCTCTTTTCGCTTTCCGAAAGAGAAGCTTTGCTTGTGTGTCTGGAACCACTTGTATAGCTTGGATTCCGTAAAGTTAAGCGAGTGTTGGATGTGCACCTTAATGAAGAATTGGCGGATGGGGTCGAAAATGATTACGGATAAACCGGCGAGGAGCGCCGCAATGACAGGGAACACGATACGAGGATGGTTCGTCAGCCAATTCCAGATGTTGTGTGCCTTGACACGCTTGATGTAGGAGAGTCGCAGCATCGTTCCGTTTGCGCCTCCACCTTGGGCTTCACTGACGACATATCCATGCATGCAATTTCTTGCCATGACAGCGTCTCGTAGCAACGGGAAGCCGAGTTGAACAAACTTTGGCGTCACCTTGGAGTCTGCTGGCTGTGGTTCAATGTCGGCAATCTTGCCGTAGCGGCGGAACAGGCTATATATGATCTCCTCGGGTAGCTCTTCGGGTGTGGTGCCCGGTTCAGATGGGACGAATTCCACTTTGAGAATGCTCGATGGGTACCGAAACATGTCCTCCAGCCAAGGTTTTCCTCGTACTAGCCGGGCCTGGATTCCGCGGAACGGATTAAACCACGGCTTTAGAGGTTTCTCTTTGAGCTTTTTGACCAGTGTTCCTATGACAAGTCAGCTTTGTTACGTAACGTTGGTCTTGTTGTTCGTACCTTCAATTTCTGCAGGATCAAGATCTGCGTTGTATCGAAACTTGACAAACGCACCACCGTCCTTGAGGCGCGGCATAATCTCAGTGACCTTGATCGGCAAGTCTTCAGGTATAGCATTCTTGACCAGACGAATGGGATCCATGATGCCCATTCTCGAGTTATCGAAGCGTCGCATCATGTCTGAAAGCTCGCTATCCGACTCCCCTCGTCTACCAATGATGCTTATTAGTTTGAGAGGGAAAATATCTACCAAATCAAGTCAGCCTCCGGCCAGCAATGTAGGACTAGTCGTCATTCCACCTACTATCGATGAAGAGAATCGCCTCGTTGGACTTGACTTCAAAATGTCCCTTTTCCTTTTCTTCCGCAAACGTTTCCTCGGTAGCATTTTCATTATTCGCCTGCAAGTTGTCCGGGTTCGCAGTGGTGCTCTCCCACGCGCGAGCGGCAACTGTTTGTCGAAGCACGTCCATACGACCCACGCGCGGCGCACGCATAGAGCTCGTCAGGCCAAGGCGCATCGGTGCCCGCGACCAGGCGAGCGGTCGCATGGTCGCCGCACGCAATCCTCGCATGTGCATCATGGCCGTGTAGTTATAGACCGCAGTGGAAGCTGCTCATCGTGAGGAGTCGTGTGGTGGATGGTGGAATCGGGCAGAAAGCAGGGCAGAGGTAAGGGAACTTAAGCTCGTAAGGTAGCTAGTCTAATCGTAGCTGTGAGTGCGCCGGATAATGATGAAGTCATTGGCTGCGCGGGCTGCTGTCGATCGGGGATTAGTGGGACTCGGCGGATCAATTTTCCTCACTACAGGGGACTTGCGCAACGGCGCCGCTGCGAATTTCTGCCCTCTTTGCGACGGTGACGATATCGACGACATTAACGACTTGACAAACGATATCGGTACAGAAGATACGCGAAAAGTGAATTTAACATCCCCTTTGGTTACACTAAACGCAATTGCAAGCGTTGGGCCCAGTGTGCCGCACTCAACCCGTCAATCGGTGCCGTTGAAACAAACATCTACAATTCACAACACAACTCCTCGCGAGTATAAACTGATTCTCAAAATGGGCTGGCTCTGGTCATCATCGTCATCTTCATCAGACAAACAACCCTCGTCATCTCAAGACAAGCCAGCCACTCCTCCCTCCTCCTCCTCAACCAGCGCCCCCAACGAACCCTCACCGGACCAAGCCGAACTCCAAAAATTCATCGACCTCTTCAACGCCGAAGAAGCATCCACGCCCAAACAACAGCAACAATCCCAGCCATCCTCCTCATCATGGTTCTCGCGCTTTTCCTCATCAAACGACACCGCCGCAGACTCCAAGCTCCCCAACGCGCCACGCCGCGACCCCGTCTCCGAATCCCTTCTCCCGACCGAAATGTCCTGCCGGCAGGCCTTTGACCTAGCCTGGTCCTGCAACGGGCTCGGCGGGCAGTGGAACGCCGTGTACCGCTACGGCGAGATGCGCTCGTGCTCGGAGCAGTGGAATGACTTTTGGTTCTGCATGCGCACCAAGAGCTACACTGGCCCCATCAAGGAGGAGATGGTTAGGACGCACTACCGCAACAAGGAGCATGCCAAGTACTATGAGCAGGGGCAGCCGAATAGCGAGGATATCTGGGAGGCGAGGCAGGTGAAAGTTGCGCCGGGGACGGTGTTTACAGAGGCCATTGAGCCGCCAAAGATGGAGGATGCGGAGTGGCGCGAGATGGAGAGCGAGAGACGGAACAAGATTCGCAGTGGTCTGGGGTTTGACAAGTCGTGAATGACGGAGTAATGCGATTGTAAAATATAGAAAAAAAACATGTGTACAAAATGCAAAACGTTACTTTTTTATTCAAGTACTACTAGAACAATCGTTATGAGGTGGACAAGATTCCTTCACATCTGACGCTGCGCGGTGGGTAACTTGCACCCAGCACTCATAGCGACAAACGGCAGAATTGATGATACTCGGACCATGTCCACGCGAGACCATTTATTGTTTTACTATACAACTCACATATATGTTGAACGGGACAAAAAAGTTATTCTAATGGGTTGAATTTCATTACCCTAAGTCATTAAAGTACAATTGCTGGCAAACCGCCTAGCTTTTTTTGTTCCCTGATCATAACCGTAATGCAAAGCCAGTACAAAGGAAAAAAAACTCTAAAATCATTTTGCATCATCTGTTATCTCAAAAGACTCGTTGCCAATCTGAAAAACCCAGCCTGATGTTGTTCTTTGGGGGTATCAAAACATTTAGTCGACCTCCTCGACGGTGGGGCCGTCATCGCCACCACCACCAGGGGCACCACCGGCACCACCACCAGGGGCGCCGCCGGGCATGCCACCGGGCATACCGCCGGGAGCACCGCCTTCACCGCCCTCACCGGAACCGTAGAACTTCATCATGATGGGGTTGGCAATGCCCTCGAGCTCCTTCTGGTGCTCCTCGTACTCCTCCTTGGTGGCCTGCTGGTTGTCGTCGAGCCACTGGACAGTCTTGTCGATCTCGCCAGTGAGCTTCTCCTTGTCAGCCGCCTCAACCTTCTCATCGACCTTAGGGTCGTTGAGGGTGTTGCGGAGAGAGTAAGCGTAAGACTCGAGGCCGTTCTTGGCTCCGACACGCTGGCCCTCCTTCTCATCCTCCTCCTTGTACTTCTCGGCATCAGCAAGCATCTGCTCGATGTCTTCCTTGGACAGGCGACCCTTGTCGTTGGTGATGACAATCTTGTTGGTCTTGCCAGTGCCCTTCTCGACAGCGGAGACGTTCATGATACCGTTGGCATCAAGGTCGAAGGTGACCTCGATCTGGGGGACACCACGAGGAGCAGGGGGAATACCAGTGAGCTCGAACTTGCCCATCAGGTTGTTGTCCTTGGTGCGCTGACGCTCACCCTCGAAGACCTGGATCAGGACACCGGGCTGGTTGTCAGAGAAGGTAGAGAAGACCTCGGACTTCTTGGTAGGGATGGTGGTGTTGCGGGGAATGAGCTTGGTCATCATGCCACCAGCAGTCTCGATACCGAGAGACAGGGGAGCGACATCGAGCAGCAGAATCTCCTTGGTGGAGGAGGAAGAGGTGTCGCCAGACAGAATGGCGGCCTGGACGGCAGCACCGTAGGCAACAGCCTCATCAGGGTTGATGGACTTGTTGGGCTCCTTGCCGTTGAAGTAGTCGGTGATCATCTTCTGGATGCGGGGGATACGAGTGGAACCACCGACGAGGACGATCTCGTGGACCTGGCTCTTGTCAATCTTGGCGTCGGTCAGGACGCGGTCGACGGGCTGGACGGTAGAGCGGAAAAGGTCCTGGCAGAGCTCCTCGAAACGGGCGCGGGTGATGGAGGTGTAGTAGTCAATGCCCTCGAAGAGAGAGTCGATCTCAATGGAGGTCTGGGCGGAGGAAGAAAGGGTACGCTTGGCACGCTCGCAAGCAGTACGGAGACGGCGCATAGCACGCGCGTTAGAAGACAGATCTAATTAAAAAAAAATGTTAGCATGTATTTCGACTGAAGGAACTGGTAAAATTGGATGGATACTGCCAATTCACTCGCTCGAGTAAATTGAGTCGACAACGCCGATAACGCCAGCAGCGTCAACAGCGTCGACAAAGAATTTAGAAATCAGGGGGCTTGGGGAATCACACATACCCTTCTTGTTCTTGCGTTTGAAGTCGTTAACAAAGTGGTTAACAAGACGGCTGTCGAAGTCCTCACCACCCAAGTGAGTGTCACCGGCAGTAGACTTGACCTCGAAGATACCCTCCTCGATGGTAAGGAGAGAAACATCGAAAGTACCACCACCAAGATCGAAGATCAGGACGTTGCGCTCGCCCTCGACCTTCTTGTCGAGACCGTAGGCAATGGCGGCGGCAGTAGGCTCGTTGATGATACGGAGGACGTTGAGACCGGCAATGAGACCGGCGTCCTTGGTGGCCTGACGCTGAGAGTCGTTGAAGTAGGCGGGAACAGTGATGACAGCGTTGGTAACGGTGCCACCGAGGTAGCTCTCGGCAGTCTCACGCATCTTGGTCAGGACCATGGAGGAAATCTCCTCGGGGGTGAAGACTTTTTGCTCGCCCTTGAACTCGACGTCAATGGCGGGCTTGCCGTTCTTGTCGACAACCTTGAAGGGGAAGTGCTTCATGTCGGCCTGGACCTCGGCGTCCTGGAACTTGCGGCCGATCAGACGCTTGGCGTCGAAGACGGTGTTCTGGGGGTTCATGGCGACCTGGTTCTTGGCGGCATCACCAATGAGACGCTCAGTGTCGGTGAAACCAACGAAAGAGGGGGTGGTGCGGTTGCCCTGGTCATTGGCAATGATGTCGCAGCGGTCTTCACGGAAGATACCGACGCAAGAGTAGGTCGTACCCAAATCGATACCGATGGCGGTGGTCGACATGGTTGTGGTGTTGTGAGGGTTTGAGTTGAAAAACGGAAGAAAGTGAGAGTTTTTGAGAGGTTATTAAGAAAGGTCAAAAACACGCAATAGAATCAAAAGAAGAAAAGAAGAACTTCTCTTTTCAGAATAGGGGTATTATGCGTGAAGAGAGGTATAGAGAGGTGTGCAGGAAAAAAAGTGAAAAATGTGGTGAGCCGGTTGACACAAGGCATCTAAATAAGACGAGTGCGCGGTTCTATGTGCTTCTACTCTATTCCAGCGGAGCCCACCAGAAGCTTGCAGGGGCGTGGAGAAGGCTCTGGCAACGGCTGGATCGGTCTGCAGGTTGCTGGGACAGGGAAGCTCCAGGCGGCTACGAGTATGTACAAGAATCCTGGATACGTCGTCCCCTTGTTTCTGTTTGCATCGTCGATTTCTGCGAAAAGGCTTCTTGTTTTTACCATGATTTTACGACAATTCATCGCCGCCTTTGCCGGCCAGCTGCCGTGATGTCATGTCTGCGCGAAATGGAAGCTGCCATGTCGAACCTTCCATCGCGGGGCAACTTGGAAGCTTTCGAAGAGGTTCCTGGTACTTTCTCCGTTTGCACCTTTTGGCCAATCAGCCCCCAGCAGATATCGGTTGGATAGGTACCGGAGACGTGGACCCACATCCCACCTCCCACTTTCGCCCACCACCGACGACGTAAGTGAAAAAAAAAAGTCACAGCCCCTCCTTGCCGCCCGTCGGCTACAGGGCAATGATGCGAGAGAACAAAGGACTGCTGGGGCAATAACGCGAGGTTCCTTTGAGCGGGCATGTTTCATGAGGCTCCTGTACGGAGTATTCGTAGTGGTTATTTCCCGATGAATAGCTCAGCTCCGAGCCAGTCCTTGCTACAGGTCAATCGGGCAATGCGATGGACCCTGCTTCTACGATTCGACCAGCTGCGAAAGCCCACCAAAGCTTCCCGCGACCAAGCGACTCCGATCAATAGCTCGTTTACAGCTACAGGAAACAATGGCAAACGGCTCATTGCTTCGAAATAATGAATAATATGGCGGAATTCCGCCAATTGGCTCTTCCCATCCGCATAGCTCGTTGCTTCATTCATTCATCATCGCTGCGCATCTGAAGCAGCTCCGAACCGCACCAACGAAAAGCCTCTTTTTCTTCTGCAGTGGCAAGGCAACGCAGCTCCCTGGTTGGTGGGTCTATGAACAAATGGCGGGGCGGGCATCTTCAACTGAGTTCCAGCGAGCACCACAGGGTTCTTGTCAGACTCCCTCTCACTCTCACCACAGAAAAAAAATGGGCTCCCCTGCAGCATAGCGGTTCCATGCTGGCGTCATGGCCACGCCATTTACGGTCCCTGCGCCCGGTTGATTTTTTTTTCTTTGATTTCCATATGGAGTAGGAAGAAGATTGTCGACGTTGGGAGAGTCGTCTCCATGGTGACGAGTGATGAAGTCATTCATCAACCCAAACCGACGGCTGTAAAGATCCAATTCAACCTGATACGGCTTCTGAGAAGTAAACGAGCCGAGAAAGTACTGGGGTTCAAATCGCCGGAAAAACTCTTGAGCTGTAGCAAATCGTTGAGGCGGTGAGCCAATTGGGTTCTCACCGGCATTCCAGTGTCTACACCTGCATGTGCGAAAGTCGGAAGCTTATCGTCCCCATGAGCTGGCCGTCTAGCTCATTTGTAGCTCACATTAGCTTGCTGGTAAAGTTTGGTGCACCTTGACGGCTATGAGCAATCGCTGTTGTATGTATTCACACACAGCTACTGCTTCTGAGCTTAAATACTGTGTTTTGAAGCTACCGTGATACTGGGCATCAGCTTTCTTTATATACAACCTTGCTCCGGTAGTATATCATGACAGCAACCCCGACGCTTTTACATATTACTAGTGTTAATATAATAGCAAAGCTCATATGAAAAATTATGGTCTTAATTCGAAAAGAGTCGATGCAACTTCAGCGCACCGCTTGCACGTCAAATGATATAAATGGCATCGTGTTATGATTCAATGAATCGTCATGCCACCTTAACTCCCAAAATCACAAGTTAATCCACCAGACTTCAGCCCTATCCTCCTGAAATGACATCCAAGAGACTCTCCTCCCGCACAAGCACCATTTTCTTGTCCACCATCTCCTTACCATGACCACCCATGCATCTCACACCTCCCATCAAGCCATCCCAAATCTTTTGCATCACATTGTCCTCTCCCATCTTGACAACCTCCTTATCCCCTCCCTCATTCTCAACCACTACTTCACCATCCCGGCCTTCGTTATTGAAGCTCACCGCCAGCAGCAGCCTACTCGCCCTTCGAAACCTATCCGCAACGTGCCACAAGCACCCAAAGATCTGATCACTCTCCAGTTTTGGATACCCCAACTCCGCAAACGCACACGCAACGTGCCGAACCCGTCTCGTATCCTCGTTGTGCAAAAAGTACACCATGGGCGAGTTGAACCCGTACGCGTCAAACGCCTCCAGCTCCCCGGTCAGATACAGCGCATCCAGCGCGTAATTGAACCACACCTCTGCCGGCTTTGAAACCGGCGTATCTGAAATCAGCTTCGAAATGTGCCAGCTAAATGTCCGCTCGTAGTGTCGCAGGCCCACGGCCCGGGTCTCCCGGCTGATGCGCAGCAGCACCGGAGCTGCGTCATTTGAGCCGCTCCGCTGGGCGAGCTGCGCCCTGCGCTGCGGAAGACGCTGGTCTCGCTCCAGGCAGCACGCGACGACTATACGCGGCTGCACTAGATATTCCCAGATCCGAAGGCGGAGTTCTACAGGCAACTGGGCAAATTGCGGAAAGGTTGTAAACGGCGGCGCAAGTGTGGGCGTCGTCACCGGGTGGAGACCGTCGTCAAAGGTGCGAAACTCGAGCCAGAACTTGGGGTTCGGAGAGTCTTCATCGTCGTCGCATGAAGACGAGCTCATTGTTGGGTGCACATTGAGTGAGGAGTGGTATGTTTTAACATGAATTGATGTGGGTAGGAGACGGTGTCTGCGCCTGCGCAGGGTGAGGTATAATGTAGACGTTGGAACTTAAGCTGATAACGCTTGTGACATCGCCCCCAAAGCTCCGTATCGGAGGTCAAAGTGTCATACAAACCAACCGTGGCCAGACTCATTTGTGAAACTTAACGGGCTGCTAATATATGTAGTTTGGTGATAAAAACATTATGCCGGAATAATTTTTTTAATTACTGAAAAGTACTAGCCGACCGTGAGCAGTCTTATTAATTACTGATATGGCCTTCTTTGCCGTCACCAATAGCCGGGATGGTTGCAAAATGCTTTGAAAAATAATGATACAACAATTGTCCCTATGAAGTAGCTACATCGGACTTGACCGTGTTTACAGGAAATTGCAGATGAAAGCCCAACCATACCAATGTAAGTTATCTTGGCTGGAAGCGTCACACAACACCTTCGTTACCCGTATTCGCCGACTTTGGTTGGCCATTCTGAAGCTCGGGCTCTTCATATTTCTGCGTGTGACGCATACCGCCTCGCAAAAGATACCGCAAGTATGGCTCACTGATAACAATATTCTCTGCCGTGTCCTCGGGACCTTGTTCCTTGCCAAGTATCACGTTTCCAAGGAAGCAACAGCCAACTAGTGACTGGAAGACTATGGCTTTAGCAAAAAAGAAAAAAAATGCATTTGTGACACATAATCCACTTACAAACACAAGAAATGGGACAATTGCAACGTAAGCCCAAACGACTCCCATCTAAGCGTCACCAAGTCAGCGATAACGGTTCTCCGTGTTTTTTCAAACTACACATACCTTGACTGCGTCCCTCGCGGCAATCATCTCTGGCGAGTTACCTCGAAGTTCCGAAAAATCGAAATTTTTCACATTCAACTTAGAAGTGTTGTTAAATACGGCAGACATGATGGTAAGTCCAATCGTTCCGCCAAACGGCATGGAAATTCCGAGCAAGGCAATGACAGACGCCCTATGCTCCCGAAAAAGACCAATCCCATGCAGCGGTGACACCATGAATTTCAGGCCCATACCCACGCCAGCCATGGCCATGATGCCGAATATGGTGGGCGAGTGCCCGTTGTACAGTGCCCAGGACAGGACTGCAATGGCAATGGTTTCGACAAGGGTCCCGAAGGCCAATGGTGGAAAGGTCATCCGGGGCCATTTGTTGCATACAAATGCACATATATATACACCAACTTTGATAATGTTTAGTTTATTGTACGCCAAATTGCGCGCCATTAGTAGGTTGCTTACCACCGATACCGGGAACAAAAAAGAGTAGTTGCAGTCCAGCTCGATCCGGATCGTGGCCCTATTCTAGCTTAGAAATTTGTCAGGATCGGAGCTCACCATCCGACTTACCTTGACGGCAGTGAAATAAATATTGCAAAAATACAACACCTACTTTTGTCAGTTTACACATCCACGCAATCATGCATCATTTCTTGCATTATTTCTTACCGAAAACATGCTCATGCCCGTAGCAAACCCTTCGTAAAACAGAAATCCCATATCTCTAGTAGATAACAACGACCAGGGAATCATGGGCTTTTGTCGTGGAAGCTTCCTGTGTAAGAGTTTACCAGGCTCAAACAGGCGCTCCCAGTTGGCAAACCCAACCATGACAACAACACCAAGCACCAGTGGTGCAATTACAGTGCCAGACTTCCATGGATAAGTAGCGCCACCCCATGTAAGTGCTAGGATAATCAGACCAAATCCAATGATGAACAGTGCCTGTCCTCCAAAGTCGATTGTTTTCAACCGCGCGATGAAGGTTGTCCGGCGTCCCGTGTCGGCCGTCTCGTCGAGTTCGGGAATTGGCTGCGGGCCAAGAAGGTGTTTGCGCAAGAAGATGAAGATTACTATGAGCGCAAATACGCCAATTGGAAGGTTAATACCAAAACACCATCTCCAGTTGACGTTTGTAAGATAGCCTAAAACGAGTCAGTTAGCCACTATGCGTTCCAAACCAACAACTGAAGAGAAAGAGAGGTAGCCTTACCTCCAACAACAGGACCAAGGCCGTATGAGAATCCACCCACTGTTGCAAATATGGCCCAACTTTTGGCGCTTTCTTGCAATGACACTTTATCAGCGAGGATGGTGCGCGTCAACACACTCAGCCCAGAAGCGGAGATTCCCTGGAATGCGCGGCCCAAGAGCAAGACGCCGTACGCATTAGTCGGAGCAGCGGTACACAAAGCACTTCCGATAAGCATAAGTATTGTTGCAGAGGACATAGCAATGTTTCGGCCAAAGACGTCTGCAAATTGAGCCCAGAAGGGAATAAAAGCTCCAGACGTTAGGTTGAAGGAGGACACGATCCAGTTTTGCTGGCTTAGCTTGCCAAAGTCGAGGGCAATCCAAGGCAAAGCACTAGCAATTCTGCAAGGGTATTGTTTAGAGTCTACCAGTGCTTTCGGCTTGAGATCACTTCTAGTTTTGACTTACATTGTAGAATCCAAGGCTTGCAGAGCATAGGGCCACACTAGACAGAGAATGAGCGTCCACCTGTATTTCCGCTTTGCGGATATGGCGGCTTTGCACTCTTGACATTGAGTAGCGTTTGCTTCAGATCTGTGGCTGCAGGGAGCGTAGCTTTTTTGCTTAGCTATACTTGAAAGCGTCATCTTTGGAATCTGTGCCCTCGAGGGATGTCAGTTGGCGCAGCGAACCTAGAGAGCGAGGATTGCTGCTGCAAGAGATCCTTTGAACGCAATTTAGTAGCACCGAGCCCAGTTGTTTATAGTTCTTGTATAAAACCCGGGTGTGATTGTCGTGCTATACAGGTGAATACAAAAAGGTTTGGGAGTAAGTGCCGCCCGGACAACTTGCTCTCCGCTCAGACACTTTTGCAGCAAATTTGAAAAAAAGGAAAATGTGTCCTACTTTACTTATTCGGGCCCCTTTTACGAGTTTTAAACAGTTTTTTTTTTTTTCCTCGTGGCACACTCACAGGCCTTCATTGCTATCGTATCAAGGCCACGCAAGACCAGACTGGCCGGTGGGGACAACTTCGAATCGCATACCCAAAGCGGTAATTCAACAGTGGCCCAAGCCACTTCCGGCGTAGGGCGCCGGGCATGCCGCAGGGCTGTTTTCTTACGAGTACGAGTAAGGACAACACCCTCGACTGATCACGTGTGCTGACGCTGTCTGGCTTGGAGATTGCATGGAATTTGCCATTTTGGATGAGCTTCGGTTGCCGATATGCAGCGTCGTGGGGTTGAGCAAGATTGGTGCCTGGGTGTAGTTAGGAACGTGGCTTCGCATAACATCGAGCGGGAAGCAAGTGCTGCATTATTAGCAAGGATTAAACACAATGAGGCTCGGCTCCAGTGTTAAACGGAAATGATAGTTCAAGAGTAACGGACAAGAATAACAGACGGCGGGCGCCTTTCGAGCGTGTTGGCACCATTTTTGGTACCTAGGTCGATATTTCATACTTAGCCGGCCCTGGTTGAGAAGATAAAGGGTAGCCACTGCCAGCGTGCAGACTTTGTAGGTCCTATAACTTAATGTATATCATGTTTGGGCCTGCCAAGCTTGTTTCCTACGGGTCTTGAGCCGATGCTGAGCCTATGGTGTGGCTGTCTGGAGTAGAGGAATTCGCTGGCCGCAGGAGTCGCACTTTTGGGATGTCCGATGATGAAGACGCAAAAGGCAGCATCTCCGAAGTCAAAAGTCTAAGAGAATTTCACATTGTTATTTAATGTTGCAGAATCCCTCGGTTCAGCTTGCAGCCTCGCTGTTTCAGCAATCTTGGTGGTTGAGAAGGAAGACAAGAATTAGCTTGTGATACCGAACCCCATCTCTGGGCTTGGATTTGAAACTCCCATGTGGCCTGAGAGCATTAAAATTAAGATAGACATCTGCTCTTAAAACGAATGCCGTGGAGGAATTTCACAGAAATATGCCCTGCGCATCACAAAACCCTTATACCATGCAAAGAAGAGGATACAAAGGAAGAATTTGCCCTTTGCTCTACTATCAACGTGGGGACCGTACCTTGGGTCTGCGAGGGTACGGGAAAATGGCGAAAGGTCCCCATACCCTCCAGCCGCGCATTGCATTGTTACAGCGAGCAGTTGGGGTTGGTGGTGGGCGATGTTACCATGGAGCCCACACGGAAACCAGGGTCCGGTTGGTGCCGTAGTGGTGCATCATGGTCAACTCTGGGCCAAGAAGCGCCAGTAGTAAGACAAGTAATACTGCAGCATTGAAGGGGTTGTCTGGTAGTAAGCGGCGCGAGTAAGAAAATACGGGGTTTCAGTGCCTTTTATGTCGCGGGCGGTAGGTAAATTGAACCGTGAATTTCTACTAATTAAGAAGCAGTTGTGTCTTCAATTGAAGAGACTCGACGAGACGGAGAAAGTCTGGGGTGACGGACGGGTGGTGCCTTCCTGGGGTGATTAGGCAATGACGTCTTGCTCTCGCCATTACGCCGTAGAGGGAAAGAGCGATGCCAGCTGCCGGCAAACGCACAACACCACGACACCCAGCTGGAATTTGTCACTTGAACTGCAAACTCGCACACGTCAAAATTAAGCATAGCCAAAGCAATCCAAGTAATTCCATCCCGATTCCGGCATTCGCGCCTTGTCCGACTACGACGTGTGCCGTACATCGCATCTCGACCATCTCAGCCCCGGCCGTTCGCTCCCTCACCACGGTGGAGCCTCCGTCCGCCCAGCGTTTATGTGGTGCCATGTCCACGTCGGATGGCCCTCTGTGAGCCAGCCAAAACATCCACTCGCCCGAACGCAACCCTGATCGCGCCCTGGTCTCGACCGGCTCCGCGACCGAAGCGTAGTCTTCTTAACAGAGCCGCTAGCAAAGCACCCAAGGCCACGAGCTTCCATAATAGCTTCCACTGCCTCTTCTGCATCCGCTTCCACCGACTGCTGCATCCACTGGTGCATCCTCTTGTCACGTTCTTCTTTGGCATCACATCATCAAACATAACGTTGCGGCTGCCACACTGCGCCGCCCCCACTCCAGCTTTCTCCAAAAGCTCCGACGATACGGAGTACAGGCCGCCTGGTTGCGTGCATGTGAGCCCGCCCTCTAGCTCCGTTTGCCTGTGCTGGTCACATCGTCATCCCATGTGAGAGTCGCCTGTCTCTCCATGTAACCACCTCACAAACACATGCAAAATCCGTCAGCCCTGCTAATCGCCATACAGACTCAGCAGACTGTGCACGACTGTGTTGTTGCGCAGTAATCCTTGTCCCTTTCCGGCCCTTTGTGTCTACTCCTTCGAGGACTACAGCGTCGAGGCTGTCTACAGGTGGCTTCTCCAGCCAAGTACGTCGCACAGCAGCGTCGTGTTGAGCTCCATTCGGTGCATCTAGACGCGGCGACCTGGGTGAGTTTTACTTTCTTTATTCCTTGGCCCCGTTTTGTTTTGCCGCTTTTTCCTTCTCCTTTTACCGGCTACTGCCATCGGTTCATTTCTCAAACGCCTCCCGGCCGCACCGCCCTGAGACTCGGAGCTCTAGTGAGCTTGGGCGCCGGCCGGACGTGCGGATCTCCGGCAATCACGCTCCATCATCCCCTTGACCGGCCTCTGTCTGACACGGCACTTTGGCCTTTTGGATCGTTTCCTCCGTCTATTATTCTTCACAAGCCATATTACTATTTGTTCCTGGGGAAATGACCCACTGCCCTGCATTGCATTGCATTCCCTGACGCCTTTTTCAACCCTCACCCGATTCACAAGCTTTCCCGCGTCCTCGCCGCCGACAAGTGCGGCATCCCCACACCCGCCTCACCCACACCTTCCGTTGTAAGCCGCACACCAGTTTGGCTCGTGTTATATATCACTTGCCCTTGGCCGCCCTCCACGCTGGCCCAAAGGCCCCGGTTCCTCTTCTGTTTTGACAATATTAATACCCAAACCTTTCACTGTGCTTTCTTACTTGTCACCACCACTGTCTTGCCTCAACAAGACTTGTGCTGGCTCTCCATAGCATTGTGAGATGCCTGTCGTCTGTGCCGGAGACTGTCACTATTTCTACCGCACTGCTCTGCGCGGTCTCAACATCAGCACCACCGTCTCGCCTTTATATTCTTGATCCAGTCAATTTCTTATTGTACTAACCGAAAATGACGGCCCAAGTCAGGTTATTTAACCCCCCGAAGTCTCTTGCCGAGACGCTCGCCACCGATCCATCTTCTTACTCGCGCTCTCCGCGCTCTCTGCCCGACTCGGCTGAGTCGCAAACGCCAAACGCAGCGCTTCCTCCTGAGAGAAATACTGAGAGACGCCCTTCTGTCTACAGCAGAGTCCCCATGGACAACCAAAAGCCCGCCCAGGGTGGCGTCACCTTTGCTTACCAGGACAAGCTTCCCAAGCTGCCGATTCCCGATCTTGAACCAACCTGCAAGAAGTACCTCCAGGCTCTTAAGCCGCTGCAAACTGCTCGAGAACAGGCCGAGACCCAGCATGCTGTCAATGAGTTTCTCAAGCAAGACGGCCCCGATCTACAAGAGCGACTAAAGAGATATGCTCAGTCCAAGACGAGTTACATTGAGCAGTTTTGTACGCCATCCCACCAATAGGTCCTCTCAAAATCCATTATACCTGGTCTAACATTTTCTAGGGTACGATTCGTATTTGAACTTTGATAACCCTGTCGTCTTAAACCTCAACCCCTTCTTCTTGCTCGAAGATGACCCTACTCCGGCCAGAAACAACCAGGTTACGCGTGCAGCTTCGTTGGTTGTTTCGTCCCTGGAGTTTATCAGAGCTGTCCGAAAAGAAGAGTTGCCTCCCGATATGCTCAAGGGAACGCCTCTATGCATGTATCAGTTCTCTCGCCTTTTTGGCACGTCTCGTGTTCCCACGGAATCTGGTTGTCAGATTGAGCAAGACCCAACTTCTAAACACATGGTAGTCATGGCTCATGGCCAGATTTACTGGTTTGACGTCTTGGACGACAACTCAGATGTCATCATGACCGAACGAGACATTGCCATCAACCTGCAGACCATTGTTGAAGACGCCGCCAAGATTCCGATACAGGAGGCTGCCAAAGGTGCAGTTGGTGTGCTGAGCACTGAAAATCGCAAAATCTGGTCCGGCTTGCGAGATGTCATGTTGAGAGAGCCCGAATCTAACAACGCTGACTGTCTCAATATCGTTGATTCTGCCTTGTTTGCACTATGCCTTGACTATACCGAGCCTACAAACGTTGCAGACCTTTGCCAGAATATGCTATGCGGTACTAGCGAGATACGAAACGGTGTTCAGGTTGGAACTTGCACCAATCGCTGGTACGACAAGATGCAAATTATTGTGTGCAAAAATGGCAGTGCGGGCATCAACTTTGAACACACTGGTGTGGACGGCCACACCGTCCTTCGATTTGCAAGTGACATCTACACCGATACCATTTTGCGTTTTGCAAAGTCTATCAATGGCCAGTCGCCGTCGTTGTGGACTACCACAAGCCCTGACCCGTCCAAGCGAGATCCCTCGAGCTTTGGCGACGTCAACACAACCCCGCGCAAGCTGGGCTGGGACATGGTTCCCGAGCTCAGCATTGCCGTGCGCTTTGCCGAAACTCGCCTTGCGGACCTTATTGAACAGAACGAGTTCCAGTGTCTCGAATTTGGCTCTTACGGCAAAAATTTCATCACGTCCATGGGCTTCTCCCCAGACGCTTTTGTCCAGATGGCTTTCCAGGCGGCCTACTATGGTCTCTACGGCCGAGTGGAGTGCTCTTATGAGCCTGCCATGACAAAGTTCTTCTTGCACGGACGAACAGAGGCTGTCCGCCAAGTTACAGATGAGGTTGTCAAATATTTGCAAACTTTTTGGGGCGACAATCCCCCCGACCAGAAGCTTGATGCACTCAAAGCAGCCTGTCAGAAACATGTTGCCAATACCAAAGAATGCTCCAAGGCCGAAGGCTGTGACAGGCATTTGTATGCCCTATACTGCGTCTGGCAAAAGTACGTTGATGGCCTAGACAGCGATATTAGCAGCGGTGACAGCTACGGCCCTTCGAGCCCTCGCGACGGCCTTTCAGACACGGACGCAGTTGACGTTCGCCCGGCTCGCGATCGTGGTGACAGCACTACCTCTCGCTCAAGGGAATATCAACACCTACCTCTTATCTTTGCCGATTCTGGCTGGGACAAGCTCAACAACACGGTGCTCTCAACTTCCAACTGTGGCAACCCGGCATTGAGACACTTTGGATTCGGTCCCACGTCCGGCGACGGTTTCGGTATAGGTTACATTATCAAGGATGAATCCATTTCCATTTGCGTCTCCAGCAAGCATAGGCAGACTAAGCGCTTCGTCGACGCCCTCGAGAGCTACCTCCTCGAGATACGCCGTATCCTGCGTCTGTCTAGCCGCAAATCTTCTGCAGTCAAGACTAGCCGTGCACGCGAGGCCGAGTCTTCGCGCCCAACTGGCTCAAGCAGAGTCAAGACCCGTGGCCGTCTCATCACTGGAAGTGAGGCTGTGAAGTCTGACACCGCTGGCGGCAAAGCATCCAATGCTGCGGTGGAGGACAGCTCTCCCGCAAGTGATGATGACGAGCTTGGCGGATGTAAGTCGATGCCCCATCCCCCGTTTTATTGTCGTTTGGCTTCAGTCTGGCTCCTTCGATATGCAAAAGGTAGAAAATTATACGTCTGCTAATACATTTACTTAGATGGATTCTTCGACGCTGGAATGTTGCTTCAGACCCTCCAAACCAACAAGGATGCTGATGCCGATGACGAGGCGACAAAGCCCTCGGAAAGGGCCACTGTCCAGGCTCGAAGAAGGGATGTTGGTAAGAAGTTGCGCTTGGCGACGGAATAGAATGGCTGTCGGGATGTGTGGAATGTTGGCTCAAGTAGTGTGGCATAGTTTTTAGGATTGTTGTTTTGGATAGATGCTAAGTTGATTCAACATGTCCAAGTCAGTTCACTGATGGTGTTGTACAGCATGTCCTTGTGTCGCCATACTTGATTGACAAAACTGGTTTGTATAAATTGAAACAAGTAATAGATGTTGTATATATATTGTATGCAATGCAATGTGGTAAAGACAAGTAACATGTACAGAATAATTGACCGTCCTCCGTTTACGATGAACATGCAGATAATACCATCTCTCTGTATAAGAATAAATAAACGCCCTACAAAAATCCAATAATCCCCCGTACTTGGAAAAACAAAATCCCTTAATGCAAGTCTCTTTCCCTTCACGCCAGCTCATGCATCTGTCCGCGATGCTGATCCGAGATATCCGTCGGCGCCTCATGCACTGCACCCACTGGCGCATCCGGTGGTCCTCTTGCTTCCTGCGGGGGAGCATTGTAGGCGTTGTGTATCTGCTGCGGAGATGTCGACGGTTGATAGTATTGTTGCGGTTGCTGCTGCTGCTGCTGCTGCTGTTGCTGCATCATCATTTGCGGAGGCGGTGAGGAGGAGTTTGTCTGGGCATATGACAAGCTGGGGCTTGTGGAGGGCTGTCCTGTGCGAGGATCGACCATGCCTTGCTGCGGCGTGTTGGCGTCGGGCGAGTGCATGCTTGGATAGTAGCCTGGCGAGCTGGGCTGGTAGGGCGATGTGCCGCCGTAAGAAGGTGAGGTGCTGCTGTAGGCTTGTCCGCCGACTTTGGCTGGGTCGTAGTACTGCGATAGGTGTTGCTGGCCGGGGCCCATGGAGCCGGGAGGAGGAGGAGGGCCGTGTTGTTGCATTGGCTGTACGGGTGGGATACCGGGACTTTGTTGGGTTTTCTCCTGCTTCTTCTTCTTGTGGCGGCGGAGGAGGACAAATGCGAGGGCGGCGACGCCTATGGCTCCGACGCCGCCTACTACGCCGCCTACGATGGGGCCGACGGGGGTGCCCTTCTTCTTCTCTTCGCCGTTTTCTTCAGAATCAGAACCAGAGTTGGTGTTGTCGGGGTTGTCGTTGGGGAAAGGGCTAGTGATTGGAGTTGGTCCGGGTAGAGTGCTGCTGTCTGTTGCGGTAATGACGAGGGGCAAGTAGGTGCCGCCAGAGGTTTGACCTTTGTAGGTTGAGCTAAGGAGCTGGTTCTCGACGACGCTGTTCACACCGCAGGCAAAGTCAAGGACGCCGCCCGGGAAGGAAACTGTGTTGCAATAAGGGTATCTCGATTTTGTGCTGTGGATGTGCGTGTTAGTTGGAAAACTATTGAGGCCTTGTGTAAGTTGTGCGGGGGTGTACGAACCATTTGCCAGTAAGAGTATCCTGCCTGCAGGCCTCGTCACAGACGTCGGATGAGTAGTACTGGTCGTAGTCGATACAGGTGACTTGGAAATGACAGTTAGAGGTATCACAGCAGGCTATTCGGCCGGGGATGTTATCATGCGCCGTGTAGAGGGCACAGTAATCGTCTGTGTTGGCGCAAGCAAAGGCGAAATCACGGCTGCCGGAGACGTAACCACATGTATTGTTGGCATTGTAGAGGATTGTGACGGTTGAGCTGTCGCGAGCGTAGAGGGCATTTCGCCGAGCTACCAAGTCGGGAGAAGGGGGAGCTGTCGGCTTAGGAGTGAAGCCAGACAGAGCTGCCTCGACGGCGACGGGGATGGTTCGCGCCGGTTGGGCAGGTTGAAGAGCGTTGCTTACAGCCAAGATGGCCGCCGTGGCAGCAATCTTGCTTGTTGAGACTTTCATTATAACGTTTCCCAGTCGATTGAGATGCTTCAACCTAACGTATGGGCAAGGCGAGCAAAGACGCTGAAGTAGAGAAGGGGCTCACAGTCGAGTAAGGCGAGTAACAAGAAAAAAAAGGTCAGCCGCCTTTGGGCAGAGACGGACAAGACTGCCCCGACGCCGCTCATATCCATCAACAAAGATTACTAGCTTTGCCTGTTACATGGGCAATGTCTTTAATTAGCGCCTTGCCCCATATTGCCGCTGTTCAGGCGAAGTCATTCTCTCGTTCAACCGCATAGCCCCAGCCTTACAACCGCCTCACTAATAACACTGGCCGAAAGGGTGAGCTGAACGGGCCCGAATACGCCTTGCCGCGAAGCTTGGCTCCAACCACAGTCCAATGTAAGCGGTGGCTTGCAGCAGCTGAATACGCTAGCGGGGCGCTAGAGGGTGAGGGATCCTTGGGTTGGCCCGGACCGGTGTGCGAGGCAGAGTTGACAGGAGGAGCGCCGGAGAATTGGATTCTGTAATTTTGCGCGTGGATGAGTAGTCTTTTAGGGCATCGCCTGCATCCATCTTCATGTTCAGAACATTGTCATAGAGCGTGTGGGAAAAGTCGATACCGACAGCATAGCTGCATTTGATGTGCACGATACTCCGTAGATGTCTGCGTTGTGATGCAGCGTGAGTCGAACTGATTCCATGACTCGGAGGAGCTTTCGTTGTACAACATAGGAAGCTCGGACCACTATCGCCTCAGCTGTAATTTGTTAGCCATGAAGAGCTGGCGAAACGGAGATAGAGATCCGCACCGGAAAGAGCTTTGCGAAACCATCCCGCCCATGCTTTGTGCCGATCACCGTCCCCATTGTGTGCTTGCTGTTGTTGCTACGTCGTACGATACGAGGTTTCTCCGTCTGCAGGCGCAGATTGGCGTGTATTGGCGTCGCTGTCTCATCTCAAGTGACCCTGACGAATACTTTTGCAGCCATGTTTCCGCCGTCCAGGAGGCATTATTTCCGTGAATTGGCCCCGTTGAGGCTGAGGAGTGTGCCCAATCTCGCGTTGCTTCCCGAACTGGAAACTCCAAAAAGCACAAACGCAATCTCACCGCGAAATCACGTGGCGCCGTTCATCAACATCAATGCATAGATTCTGATGGCCAAGGTAGAAAACTCATTTCTTGAATCGCTCGCCATCTGATACTCGTTCATGATCAAAGTGAAGCGCGGGACTTTATAGTGGGAAGAAGAGGTTATATGAGACTAGTGCTTGAGACTAGTATTTTGCTAATCTGACTCCTCATCACTCAAAGGCAATGCTCTCCTGGCTGCGCTTTCAGCTTCGTGATACTCCATAAGACAGACAGTGTGGGTATGCATCCTTGTGCGGGCTTTCTGGCCATCCATTATCCTTTAGCAGGCGCTTGATACGCTGTATGCTGACCCAGACTTTGGGTTATCACGAACGTGACAGGCACATATTAAATGAGCAGTGCATGGAGAGGACAGCCAAAATGGAGGCCAACAACGTTTGTTGCTGACAGCCCCTGCTGCGCCACACCGGAGCCTGTGCCGGCCACGGCTTGTGTGAGGATCTGACATCGGAAAACAGCTTGGTAAGGATTCTTGAACGAGATGCGTAACATAGCTATGTCTACATTCTAGGCTCTAGGTACAAGACATAGCTCGAGGAAGCAAGAGGAAGAGAAACCTGGGGCTTCCTTACGCGTGTAAGAACAAGATTACTTAACCTAGGGCTTCGTTTTATTACCTGAGCTATAGACTCTTTCTACTATTTTCCCTATTTCTGGCTTAGTTGTTTATAGTTGATTTATATAATTTATAGTATATTTAACCCATAATATCTCAGTGCTAGAGTTCCGTGTCTACAGGGTAGCTGCTGGCCAATTGAGTAACAAGAAATGAGGTCAATAATAAAGCATTGTATCGGCCTTGGATTTAGTCAATTGACATGTTGTTTGGTCTTAGCTGTATATCAAAGTCCTGTGTGTAACTTATGCACTCTATTTTTATGTTGGTCATCTTGCTTGGATCCATCGAGTTGCCATTCAGTCCTCGCCTAAACGTGCCTCACCCGCCTTTTCTATGAGCCATGACGTTTCCACCGGCACTAACCGGCTCGAAAACCTCGACAAAACATCGACGGCCGTCAAAACGTCAAATTTGCCCGTTTCCACCAAATTCGCAGCAAGGCACCGATCAATTCATCGCCAGCTTATACCATGTCGTCTTACCTACCACCAGAAACATCCTAACGCGTCCTGAACCTTGCTCCTCGCCACTTTACACGTCCGACGCGTCCATCAATCCATCTTCAGCACGACCACACAACCCCCAATCACCAGGCAAATGACCGACCTCCTTCGCATACTGCCCTCGTTCCCGACCGGTCCTTTCGCGTCGCTGTTACCCGCCATAGAGAAGCAATCTGTCTCAACGACAGACCTCTTGACCCAACACCCCGCCGATCTCGCCAAGCAGACACACATTCCGCTGCTCGACCTCAAACGCTTCATCGCGGCCGTACAAGCGTCCCTCACAGACGATCTCGAGCCAGAAAAGCCCTTTGCCCCCTCAAAAGAGCCGGATCCAGAGCCAGAGCCAGAGCCAGAGTGGGAAAAAGAAGAGCAAGACACAGCCACTGAAGCAGAAGCAGAGGCGCAACATGACGTAGCACCATCACAGCCCAAGCCAGAATCAGCGTCGTTCATAAGTACCCTGGACAATGACCTCGACACGGCACTCGGCGGCGGCGTGCCGGTAGGCTGCATCACCGAATTCGCCGGTGAAAGCGGCGCGGGAAAGACTCAGTTCCTCCTCGCCCTCAGCTTAGCCGTGCAGCTTCCCGCGCCTCGCGGCCTGAGCAAGCAAGCGCTCTATATATCTACCGAAGCCGGACTCTCGACGCCGCGTCTGGCGCAGATGCTCGCAAGCAATCCGACCCTGCAAGGGCTTGACGTTGCAGACCGGCCCTCGCTCGACAACATCCTAAGCACAGTGACGCCAGACCTCGAATCACAAGACCATATCCTAGAGTACCAGGTCCCCGTGCTGCTATCGCGCCACAACGTCGGCCTAATCGTCCTCGACTCAGTAGCAGCAAACTACCGCGCCGAATTTGAAAGCAAAGGCTCGCACGGCTCGAGCATGGCCGCTCGCAGCGCGCAGCTAGTCCGACTCGGCGCCCACCTCCGCGATCTAGCCAGGCGGCACAACATTGCCGTCGTAGTCGCAAACCAAGTCGCAGACCGTTTCGCATCCGCTTCCTCGCCTCTCGCAACGCGCCATCTACCACATCGCCCCAACGGCGCACCACCCGAAAGCCCCCTCGCGTCACGCAGCAGCATGCCTCCCCCGTCGACTCTCCCCAGCGGCACGCCCTCGTCCTCCATACCCTTCACGCAGTCCGAAGACGGGCCTCCCCCGCCGCCAACGCTGCTCCTCGACCACCAGCAGCGCTGGTTCACAGGCTGGGGCGACGAGCCGCGGTCAGCGTATTCCCTCAAGACGCCTAGCCTGGGCCTCGTATGGTCCACACAGATTGCGTGCCGCGTTGCGCTGTTCAAGCGGCCCGTGTATGGTGTCCCGCGACGGGTGGCGGCGCCGTTGGAAGCGAATGATGGCGATGGTGAGGATAGAGGGCCGACGCTCAAGACGTGGCGGCGGTGGATTAAGGTTGTGTTTGCGCCGCATGTTGCCGCTTCTGGCCAGGGCATAGGGGATGCTGCCGAGTTTGAGGTAAACAAGGGCGGCCTAAAGACTGTCAAGGCTGCTGGCATTGTAAAGAAAGACAAGAGCTGAATTGGTAGATTTGGGATATACGACATGCTACTTTACGAATTTGCATAGGACTTACGACGTCATGAATCATTTGTTTGTTCTGTTTCAAGAATATATACTTCTTCATCAGCCATGTCCAAAACCTCCGTCTCCCTGAGTCCCGTCTATATATCATGATATGCACCTAAACGTTACACATTACAAGCAAAAAATACTGTACACTTTTGCTAACCGAGTCTATCCTATGCCACTGCTCCCGCTCAATGCAGCATTCACTTGGGATGGGGAAACTCATCCTCCAACTGCAGTCGCACACCGACATTCATACTGATAAGCTCCTGCACCAAGAGCTTGGCAGCATACGGCATCGTCATCTTGGTCACCTCGCGCGTGCTCTTGCACGTCTGGCAGAAACCCTTGTATCCAAACAGACCGCACTGTTGGCATATGTCAATCGTGACACCGTCCGAGGAAATCATGAGTCGCTCCAGTAGCAGCTGCGAGGCGCCATAGGCAATCAAACAGTCGCGTTCCATTTCTCCTAGACGCAGACCACCGTCGCGCGAACGACCTTCTGTCGGCTGACGGGTAAGGATCGCACGAGGACCGCGAGCACGAGAGTGCATCTTGTCTTGTACCATGTGCTTGAGTCGCTGGTAGTAGATAGGGCCATTGAAAATGTAGGCCTCGAGCGGCTCACCAGTCAAGCCAGATGTAAAGTAGTCCTTGCCCTCCCAGGAGAATCCATGGTCTAGGAGGACCTTGCCGACGTCGTCCACGGGGTGGGAGCGGAATGCGTCACCGAAACCGTAGTCGGGACGGCCATCCAGAATGGAGGCCTTTCCTGTTAGACACTCCAGCAGTTTGCCTACCGTCATTCGAGACGGGAAACCGTGAGGGTTCATGATAATATCCGGAGTAAGACCGTTGTCGGCAAACGGCATATCTTCTTGCTCGACAACGATTCCAACCACACCCTTCTGGCCGTGACGAGACGAAAACTTGTCACCCAGCTCGGGACGACGGGTTTGCCGAGTTTGCACTTTGACTACAGTAGTGTCCTTTTCCGTCTGAGAAACCATGACCTTGTCGACATAGGCGGGATCAGGAATGCGGTATGAGACGGACGAATCTCTGTACTCGCTCGGCCCTCGATCAAGACCAATGCCGGTAGTTGTGAGATCCAGCGGAGTCTCCTTCTTAATCATGGCTTCGCCTGATTTGACTCTGTGCCCAACCATGGCCAATCCATCTTCATCTAATGCCTTGTGCTTTGGCTCTCGTTCCCTGTTTGACCCTTCACCCTTATCGACAGGGTTACCAATTCGTTCTCTACGGCCGTTGGGGTATTTTTGCAGCTCCGTAGTATACTTGCGGAAAACTTGGCAACGGCCAAAACCGCGATCGATAGATCCTTTGTTCAAGACAAGGGCGTCTTCGATATCATATCCAGAATAAGACATGACAACAACGGTGGCGTTTTGGCCGGCCGGCAGCTTGTCGTAGTTGACTAGCTGAATAGTCTTGGAGATGACCATCGGCCGTTGCGGGTAGACAAGCGTGTAGAGCAGTGTGTCGATGCGGTTAAACTGATTATATGCAATAGCACCAATCGCTTGCTTACCCATGGCACATTGGTATGTATTTCGAGGAGACTGGTTGTGGTGAGGAAAGGGAATCAGGCCGGCAACAGCACCCAGAATTGTAAACGGTTCAATTTCTAGATGTGTTGTACTCATGGTAACTTGGTGTTCGTATATTGTGACAAGCGCGTCGTTTTCTTCGTTGACGTCAAGATATTCAACGACACCATTTCTTAGGAAGTCGTCAAATGAGACCTTGCCAAGCTGAAGTAAGCGCAAATGCTCAGGCTTTAATTTCTGGACGCCGTTCTTAACGATAATATATGGTCTGCAGATTCTGCCTTCGTCCGTTGCAATGTGAACAGCATTGAAGTGCTCATTAATGCTGATGGAAACAAATGGCGATATCCATCCTCGTCGACGCATTGTGCGAAACCTGGCGGCAAATCGCTTTGGATATCGGGTCAAGGCAAACGGCGTTCCATTGACATGGATAGTATAGGAGCCTTCGCGGTGCATCTCGGCACCGGAGAAATTTCGAATTGGCTCAACGCCGACATCGAGAGTAAATATCCACCTTTTCACCGGTGCCTCGTCAACGTTTGTAGTAATATGTGTCATGAGCGCAAGGTTCTTGACAAGGCCGCACGCTTCACCTTCTGGCGTATCCGAAGGACAAAGCATACCCCATTGAGATGGCTGAAGCGCACGAGGACCAGAAACCTTGCGAGTCTTTTCAAACTGACTGCTGATTCGGGTCATCATTCCCAGCGCAGCGATGTAGCTGAGTCGACTGAGAACGTGAGTGACACCGGCTCTGTTCATGTTGAATCGCTTCACGCTCCAGTTGCCCGTCTGAATTGCTCTATTGATGCCGAGACCGATGTTGTTGGCATGATTGCTAATCATGTGAACAGCATCCAACGGCACGGCACGATTGTTCTTTTTCAGGAACTTGTCGATGGACATTTTGACCTCCACCATGAAACGCTTGAACAAGTCTTCAAAGAGAAGGGAAAGTAGCTGACCAGCCAATTCCAGTCGCTTGTTTCCGACGAAGTCTCGGTCATCCACGAGCTTGCTATCTTGCGATGCCATGAGGACTCGGCGAGTCATCATGGCGACGTATATTGCTTTGGGGTAGAAGTCGAGACCCTCAATAGGAACGTGGGCAATAATTAGATTGGCCAAAGCGTCAAGGCCTTCTTCAACGTTGTTTCTGCGAATTTGAGGACCGAACTGGCCTCGCCGTGAGCCCATCTTGACTCTTGCACCAATATATTCCAAGGCTTGGTGTTGTGTGAAAACTCCTGCTTTTGTAGCCTCATCAAAATTGATAAGGAATTCATCCTGGTATCGGCCGTCAGATCCGGCAACGAGTTGCATAATCTCATAGTCGGAAAGACCCCCAAGCGCCTTGAGAATGATCACAATGGGGATGCCCTCCACCAAGACGTTGTGGGTCAGTACAATCCTGTCTTTTTTCAGGGTAACGTTTGTTTTAGATTTTCTCTCGTGCGTGGAGCTGGTCACAGACGCAGAAATGATGTTGTTCTTCTCGTCCGCTTCGACAATGACTCGGTTCTTCGACAGCTGCTCCTGAATCAAAATGACCTTTTCCGTGCCATTGATAATGAAGTAGCCGCCCGGGTCCAAGGGGCATTCGTTCATCTGTTCCATCTGCGCATTATTTGCACCCGACAAGCGGCACTTGCAGCTCCGCAGCATGACGGGCATTCGACCTAGAGGAACATCTTTGCGAATGACCTTTCGCTTGTCGCGAATGTATACGATATCGACGAGGATGGGCGCAGCATATGTCATGTCTCGCAGGCGACACTCCATGGGCGTTACCTCGGTTCGGGACTTGGACTCATTATAGTCTTGCCTCCGAGGCAGCTCGACGCGGATGTCAGTGAACCTAATTTGGAAAGTTAGCAGGTGTGGCTGCGGGACGAGTCAACTAGCCATCTCTTACTCCATCCAAAAATTGCTATCGACATCGCTTCGAATCGTGCGATTGGCGCGGACAATGTCCTTGATCTCATGTTCGACGAAGAAGTTGTAAGAGTCGATGTGCCTGGCAACGGTGAGTCAGCATGTCAGCAGGGCGGAGCAGTTTCGACGGGAACGAGCATCACGTACTGTTTGACGAGACCTGTAGAGGCAGGTTAGAAAATAGTTGAGTCACGATAAAGCTTAAAAATGTAAGAGCAAAGCGAGGAAACGTACCTTTGACCTTGAGAAACGCGGGCAAGAGCTGGAACTTGTCTTCCTTTGTCGAAATGGGGTCCGTCAGCTTCTTGCCGTTGTAGAATGGCTCCAAAAGGGCCTCGAAGCCATCGTCTATCAGCGGCATATTGTTTGTCACCACAGGCAAGACATTTATCGAGCCAACACGCTGTCCAAGTTGCTGCGATGAGGTACTGCTCAGGCTGGACTGCCTGGTTGGTGATGTCTCCAAGAAAAAAAGTGCTACGGCGATAAAGCGAGAGTGGGGCCGATAGGCCAGCCGTTTGGTGGGGGACGAGGTGAGGTGCCTCCGCCTGCCTAACGCGTAGGTGGGCAAGCAAATCACTTTTGGCAGATTGAGACGCGCTCCAGTCTGCCAGGATCTCGGGAGCTCGCAAAATTGATTACAGTTGTTAAGAACAAAAAAAAAGTCAAATACAAGTGAAATACCGGATAGCATTCTTTCAAATGGCAGGACAGCCTTCAGAAATACATGGGGCGGGTGCAGAATCATGCATGTATTATGTTAGGCATGTCCTCCAAATGGCTGACTGCCAAAGCTTAAACATGGTGGCACCGCTGTGCCGAAAGCCTCTAACTTCTGCATCAATTGTAGATGATTTTTACAAGTTATTTTGGAGTAACGCACCAAAACGGTTATTTTAGTAAATTCAATGAAGCTCAAAGCTTTGTGCCAGGGCTTGTTCAGTTGTAGAAGCTTTGTTCTCATTCCATTCACTGACCCTTGGAAAGCCGTTCTTGGCACGCAGCCTTATCAACGACCCTTGCCTCCCACCAACTAACATGCCCGTTGTCGCTAGAATTGGATGCACGACTACGGGCCGTACGCATGCCCAGAACCTTGTAGTATTGCCTGAGGGTAGGAGACATTTTGACTGGGCAAGCTACACATGATGGCTCCTCTATGTGAGTCTACATCAATCACCGTAATCTGCCAATTGGGTAAATAATCAGACACCACGGCCTCTAGGGTAGCCGCTACCCGAAGAGGCCTTTTGGTTGCTGCCTTATGCTGTACCAAACTCTGGTGTATGCTTGTTCGAAGCAGAGCACAGCGGCAGGCCGACAGTCTTGCGCCTGTTGCCATGAGCGTAAATGTAGTATGTGAGCTGTGTATCACGGCTGATACCAAGGATATAAGAGTGAACAGCTTCGAACAGTTGGCTCCAGCCGGCATATGAATAGCCCCAGTAGCAAGCCATGATTGCTTGTCGTGCCTATGTATATAGTCTGCAAGACTACACGTCACCTATTTCATTCTGACACAGCATTACCTCTCAAATTGCCCAATTGGAATTTTCAATCAAGACTTGGGTACCATTTCTGCCCACAGAAGGGTTCAAATTCCTCCATGAAACCTCAGCAAAAAAATCTCACTGTGGACCAGCATGGATGTATCGCGTCGGGCAACAAGGAAAGGCGCGTAAAGAGCTGTTTAAGCCCCACAATCCATCCACCAGGAGAGGCGGGCGGGAGGCAAAAAAAGAGCTCGCGGAGCGGGCGGCCGATCCACTCGGAGCAGCCCTCTCAAAAGTCGGTGAACGAGGCGCTGTAAAAGCGTGGCTTGGTGACACTTGCTGGGAGGCAGATACTGGGTATCTGAGAGGACAGAAAGCTTCACTTTCGACGTGGGAAAGAATTCGATGCGTCAATCCACAGCCGAGTACTGCAAAAGCACGTAGGGTACTACCAGGGCTTACACGCCCCCTGGGTATATATTTCACTTGACCAAATGGGGCATAAAGAACCGTGACCGGGCGCCTGGGCTGCAGTTGGGTTCAAGCATCTTAATGGGGCCGAGCCTGTATTTCCTGCATAACAAGAGATCCTTGACAGCCAGCCATGTCGATTAGATGCCGGTTGAAAGACAGAGAACTCGCAAAAAACATGACCAACGAAGCGGCATGCGTTTCATTCGACGACAGCCTCTGAGTGGAGTGACCAAGTACTTACCCGTCAGCGGCAGCATAGCACGGTCCGCCGCCGACGCTACTCATAAGTCAAAGTGGGAGCGTTTTGAGGCGAAAGGCACAGTGGTTCCCTGTCTCTTGTGGATCGTGGCCATAGACAGCGTGCCAATGATAGCGTAATCTTCCATGATGTGGCCGTTCAGACATAGGACGTGGATCTTGCTAGAAATACTGCGAGGCTGGACTGCAGACGAAAGTAGGCGGCGCAGAAGTGGCAGGAAAATATTGGAGAAAGTTTTCGTTGAGCTTCTCCTCTGATTAATATGGCGCCCAGGAGATGTCGTGCGAGCTCTGTGACCTGATACTCTTTTGCCGTCCTGTGTAAAGCAATGTGCCGTTACAGCCAGCCGTTGAGGTGCACGCCAAGGCAGACCAGCTACAGACGATGTATAGAGAACGAGCAGTAGTGTACATAATGACATGCCACAAGCCTTTTCGAATCGGCTTTGCGCCAAGTGAGACGCCCCCGCAGAACAGTAACTTAGTATTAACTTATTTGTATGTCGACAGCTGGACAGGATATTTTTGCAGACACGCAAACATGTGGAGAAGGATGGCTGGTTAAGGAGACGCCTACAATTCATGTGGATGAATGGAGGTTGAGCAGCCAGGATGAGGGACGATGAACGTGCCATCAGGTCGTGACCCTATACTGGTCGAAAAATTGAATGTTAGCTCTGCTAAAAATGTCGATCCACGCCAGTTGTATTGCCGGCAGATAACGGTTGATGAGCCTCTATTCTGCAATGTTATGTGTGGTCTTGCGCTGATGAAGCACCTTGAATGCCACTTCGGATATGTTCCCGACCTGTGTCGTATGATTGCAAAAGCGGCCAGGCGTATACGTAGCCCACAGCCCTGAATATATTTGATATTTGTAAAGAGCACTTACATAACCCTGTCAAAAACTGCGGATGTACTTCACCGGTGGCTAAACAATATCTGACGTTGCAGTCGTTTAGGATATCAAGACAATGCGCAAGCTAATTAGACGATTCAATTGGTCTCACTCGGTGTTTCTTAAGAGCACAGTTGCCTCTGCATGAATACTCGTAACCTCTTTTACTTTGTGCAGAATAGCTTTGCCCAGCAACAAAGCGAAAACCTCAAGTGGTTTTAACTGCTCCGAGTTGATTCACCGTCTCGACACCGCCAGCACATTTTTCTGATCGCCAGCCACTTCGTCAAGGCTGCAAGCTGTGTGATTGGCGCAGGAGCTCTGCCTCCCCTCTTTCATGTTACTCTCAAGCACGTCCTGGTCCCTTTTGCCCCCTCCTGGCCCGCCCCGAAGGACCCAGTGTACTAGCCGGGTACCTGGCCACAACAGCCCCTCGGTACACAATCGTCGATATGGTCAATTGAATGTGAGGTAGTTAGGGATACATTTGCAACTGTTGCACGCCCGTGGCCGGAATTCTGCCCTAATGTGACAACATTTCTCTTTGTATGTGCGGGTAAGGTCCATGCGGGCCGATACAGTTCACTACAACTGGTAGTACAGAAACGCTTTGTGGCTGACACTCTTATATCAGCGTTCGGTACGTCCATACTCGGTACAGTATTTAAATACTCTTAGATGCAGCCTAGTAGAAAGGCTGCGACGTGCTGGTACTCCCGTCTAGTAAGCCCTCCGCACATGTTTGCTGCGCCGTATAGTAGTAGTGGCTTTGTAGTTTATACCTGGGGCCTCATACGTTATCGCAAGGGGAAGGCTTTTCTTCTTGATATGTATTTTGTCTAAGTCATGTCCGCAAGTGTAGCCGAGCAAGTCTCGGGTGCTGTTTTGTCTGGTCGAGTTTTGTACAACCTAGTAACGGTGTCTGTGATGAACCTTACGAGAGGCGGGAAGCTGGGCGGATTTGGCAGCCCATAGACCAGACCATACTGAGCAAAACCCAACCTAGTCGACTTTCGCCGGTCTTCATGAATTTCCTTTTTCTTGCCTTTCGAATTTGTGCGGTCGTCGGCAGCATGGGGGTGGCGGCAGAGGATCCAAGTTGTCGCACCACCTTGGCTTAGGTACATCGGTAAGTACCTGGCCTGCCTGGAGACGGACCCTTGAAGGCGCTGGGGGAGGCAAATGGGTGCAGAAACCAAGCCAAAAAGAGGCCTAGGCCTTTTGGGAACCTTAACCCCTGGCCGCAGCAAAGACCCATCGCCCACACAGGCCACACCGTCCATCCCATCACCCCGCCTCAACGTCGCCTGCGTGTTCCTGGCCTCGCCTCCTCACGCCGCTTACTGACCTCTCTTTTCCCTCTTCCATGCCTGCAGCCTCTTGAGAGCCAGAGCTATTCTCGCGGTGCCAATTCGGCGTGAACCAGTACTGTTCCTCCTTTGCCCATCATGGACGACTCGCGCTTCCGTCAACAGCAGTCGTCCAGGAACGATGTGCCAGTGTCTTCGCTGGTCTCACCTCCTCGTAATGGCTCTCGAATCGCACCGCAGCCGTCCGCCCACGAATCGCGAACGAACTTGCCCCGACGCTTCACCACTGATTCCGGTCGCGTCCCAACATTGTCCTCGATGACTTCGCCAACTCGAAGCGGCCCTGAGGTTGGCCAGGAATACAACAATGTATGTTCTTGTTCCGCCACACGCCGTGCTGCAAATGTCCCAGGCTGCGGCAAACTATGGTGCACATGTAGCCCAACCGCACTTGCCATGTGGCTTTATAGATTGCACTTCCAATTTCTAATTCAACTGCGCTCTATGCCCTCGAGCTTCAGAGGATCATACTAACTTGCGGTACCCAGACGTTTCACAAAGTTCAACTAGTATGTTGTGCTGTCGGCGCCGCCGGGCCCCCGACACATGTGCCCGACTGACCACGAAAAGTGGCGGCACAAGCTTTGAAGGTTGACATGGGCTAACTTTGGTGCCACAGATTGAACAAAAGAAGATGGAGTACGAGCGAATTCGTGAACAGCGCCGTCGCTTTGAGCTGGAAATGCAGAAACTCGACCAGCAGCAGCGCCGGGAAGCCCAGGAACTCGCTCAGATGGAGGACGAAATCGTCCGCCTCGGGGGCCACCAGTCCGAGCCTACAACACCTCCCGAGTATCGAGACACCAGCTCAGGCTTTCCTTCCATCTTTTCGCGCCCGAATCGCTATTCGACCTCGAGCATGACGTCTCCACCCGGGTTCTTCACTCGACCAGGTCGATCCGGATCGCAGGTGGCCTCACCCCCGTCCGGGTTCATGCAGCGGTATGGCTATGACGAGTCCGCACCTACCATGCCATCTCGGTCCGTGCCAACTACGCGTCGAAATAGCGACGACGAGAAGGAGGATGCCGTCCGCCAGGATCCGACCAGCCATAGGTCTACCAACGCGTAAGTCTTCAGGTTTTCGAACATATTGCTAGTGTCAAATAGTCTCAACGTACTTACTGGCCGAATTCTGAACAGAATGAATCGATATTCGATGCCGGTGACTCGATCGAGAAATGGCCCTTACGAGGCCAGCCTCGACCAGACAAACACAACCAGGTTCCTTTTCGGCGACGACGAGCCCAACATGCCTCGCCGACAAACGCCCGACGATACTTTCCCAACATTGGTTCGACGTGATGACCAAATAGTAAGTTTAATTTATTTATTGACCCTGGTATTTGGCACCTCTGGCGATGCAGGCCACATTTCAACGAAGCACTGGCAGTCGAGACAACGGCCACCGCTACTGCGTTTGTCCTCAAATTCAATTCCAAGTTGCCAGCTGTAAGAGAAGTGCCACGTGAGTGCATGGTGCTTGGGCTAGTATTTATTCACGTTTGAAGCTGTGCCTTCCTCCCCTCGCTTTTTCACCTCACTTTATCTTCTTCCTCTCCCCACAACTTTGACACGTTTTGCGGACAAAGTTAGCGCTTTCCGCTTGTCTGCAGCTGTATTCCATTATCTGCTGATAAAGAGCCTCGTGGCCCAGATTCAAACCCCGGACACTTTTACAACATCCTTTTGAATCTCTGTTTCTTGTTCTCCTTCGTTTTGCTGCGTGTTTCTGACATAGTGCCATTTCCGTTCAGCTTTCTGCATCTTCTGCTGCTCTCGATCTTGCTCTGTCGCCTTCGCCAAAACCAGATGCCAGCAGAAGTTGGGGTAATGTTAACCGTCATCGCGCACAACAGTCACTTTCGTCTTTGAATATCAACGGGAGCTCGGGCCAGATTGGCGATATCCACGCCATTGGAAACCGACCTGCCTCACTTCGCCACTCGCTCGACCTGAAGTATATCGCAGAGAACAACGACGCCAACGGTGGTGTCGTCTCCCCTAAGAGCTCGCACTCGCACGGTGTGACAACACCACCGAAACTCCAGAGTTCTTTTTCGTCAAACGACGTTCCGACTGTGAAGAACAATTCTGGTTCAAATATGATGGCTAGCAACGCCAACAACCATGCTCAGCAGCATTTTCATCACCATAATGCAAGCATGGGAAGGATTCCTGCTGGTGCTGTTCCAAACAATCGCCATAGTCGCGAACTTTCCACGGATAATTCTATGAACTCTGGCCGTGATCAAACTGGCAACTATCCATCCATCCACTCCGCACTGCAAGCCAGTGCAGCGCCATTTGGACCGGGCATGACATCAGCTGCGCCATTTACATCTTCTGGCATGGCTTCAAACACCCCCGCAGCAGGAATGAACAACTTCAATGGTTACTACCCGCAAAATGGGTTTCAAGGTGGCGGAGGCGGAGGTGGCCATAATGCACCTTCATTTAATGCTCCAATGCTTGCCACCGGCATGCAGCAGTTGAACTTAAATGGCGCTCCTCCAAGCAACATGTATTCTAACCAAAATTTCACTGGCTATGGAGGGGTTCCGTTCCAGCATGCTGGCGCCCAATCAAGGGACAGCCAGGCACGCGTTATTCAGCATCGTCGTCAGCTTGATAACGAAGGTACGTAAAAGCCACTTCTATTTAGACTTTTTGCGAAGCAAGTGGCTAATTTGGCTTAACAGCTATGTCCCGCTACCAAAATATGCCATTAGAATCATTCAGATCGCAGATATATGAGCTTTGCAAAGATCAACATGGCTGCCGATACCTACAAAAGAAACTTGAGGAGCGAAACGCTGAACAAGTTCACATGATCTGGCTCGAGACGAACCAACATGTCATCGAGCTCATGACGGATCCATTTGGTAATTATTTGTGCCAAAAGCTCCTAGAGTTCTGCAATGACGATGAACGTACCGTCTTGATTCAGAATGCTTCTCAAGACATGGTTCGAATTGCTCTTAATCAGCACGGTACCCGCGCTCTCCAAAAGATGATTGAGTATGTCAACACGCCGCAGCAGGTGCATCTCATCATTGAGGCCCTGCGCTTCCGTGTCGTTGAACTTATTCAAGATCTGAACGGTAACCACGTCATCCAGAAGTGTCTTAACAAGCTCACTTCTGCCGATGCTCAGTTCATCTTTGATGCCGTCGGCAATAATTGTATTGAAGTCGGTACGCACCGCCATGGGTGTTGCGTACTCCAAAGATGTATTGATCATGCCTCTGGTGACCAAAAGCAGTGGCTTGTTCAACGAATTACCGAACACGCCCGAATTTTAGTTCAGGACCCCTTTGGCAATTACGTGGTTCAGTACATCATTGATCTCAACGAGCCGACCTTTACCGAGCCGGTGGTGCAGATGTTTCAGGGATGTATTGGCCAGTTGTCACGACACAAGTTCAGCTCCAACGTCATTGAGAAGTGCCTGCGCTGCGCACAAGCTCCATCAAAGGACTTGATTGTGGAAGAAATGCTGGCCCCTACTGAAATTGAACGCCTTCTGCGTGACTCGTTTGCGAACTATGTCATACAAACGGCATTGGAGTTTGCAACACCGCATCAGAAATACCGCCTTGTGGAGGCTATTCGCCCAATCCTGCCGCAGATCCGTACAACCCCGTATGGACGACGGATTCAAGCAAAGGTTTCGGCGTACGATAATCGCGGCAGCGCAGCGTCCAGTGGCCAGGTGACACCTGCAGACAACACGCAAGGTCAGATCCCGTTGCGGCCGGGACACAACCGCGGAATGTCTGGCAACGGGGCCATGCTACCCAACAACGGTGCTCCCAATGGCGCTAGACATAACCACCCTCAGTATCCTAGTGCTGCTACGTTGACAGTTTCGCCTCCTGGTGGACAAACTGCGTCGCAGCACCCTCCCCAGTTTGGCCAGGCTGGACCGACGACCAACGGAACGTCGGCGCAAAAACAGGCTACCAGCGGTGCGGCGGACAATGGCAACGCCGAGCCTCGTTGGCTGTAAATCTACTCGGCACGCCCTCATATCATAGCTTACCACGACTTGCTCTGTATAACAGGATGGAATGCGATCTCTTGCAGCCCGATAACGACTCCGGCATGACTTGATGAATCTTGAAACATATGTTTGAATAACTTGGCCGCACCCATTTGGAAGTGTGGCACGATGCCATCTCGACATTTGCAGAAAGCACTACCGACTTGATTTCATTTGGTAAACGCTTTCATATGTACATTACAGGCGGAACGAAAAGTTTTTTACGACGAGAGAAAACGTCGACCAAAATTGGCCTGTTCACGGTGCTTCGGCTCCGCTGTACATTGAAAGGCACAAGAGACTGGCGCGTCACGGAGGATCATATCCTCTGATTGTACTCTGATCAATTTGATCGCTTCGACATAGACAGCTTACGCGTCATCACGAATATTTTTGCGCTTTGACGCTTTTGATCCTTCGTATTTTACAGTTGGATTTTCTTTTTTCTTAGTTTTCAAATGTGTTTTTTGCTGTTTTTTTATTTTTACAAATCTTCAACTCCGTCTCGGTTTCTCGGGCTAGTGGTGTCAAATCAGGGCAAACACTTCTCGGATTGCTTCGCGGGTGAAGTTTACAATTCTGGCATACATGTATGAGTGTTTAGGACTAGGAAATCAACAAGTAGCATCAGTTCCTGGGAGCCTTTTCGCGGTAATGCGACTTTGTAGTTGTACTCGTAGCGTGACTACCGCTAATCGCGTGTCTGCAATTTTACCAATGGGCGGACCGGATATTGTCATCAAAAACTCAGCCGACGACTGCCACTCCACAGCTGCGGCTTTAGCCATTGCCGAAGCCGGGCGCGGTCGCCAAATCCCCCAACAAAAGGCTTCTTTTCGGACGAGGTTTGTTGACCGAAAAGACTACATAATTGTCGTCGCAACCTGTCGGCCTCGTTCTCTTCTTCCTCGACTGTATACGCCGTCACCCTGTCACTATAGCGGGCGGCGTAACGACGAAGCATAACAGCTGCGGAAAAACCGTCATATCAGCCAGTGAGACCATCAGCATCTTCAATAACTTACATCATCAGTCACACGGTTTTCATTTCTTTTCTTTTTTACAAAACATTTTCTATCTTAATTTTATCTTTGCCCCAGTTTGTATACTATTCTACGGTATCTACGGCGTCATCATGGGACAGCTCCAAAGGCGCGCTTTGCGCCTCTCACCAAAGGTCACAGTGCCATTGGGAATTCTAATGATTATATTTGCCAGCTTCGCATTTATTGGGTCTCCCCCTGCTGCTAACGAGGCTGAACCACCTATCTTTACCAGCACTCGGCTTGTAGAAGTACGTTGACTTGCCTTCCGTCGTCCATTCTCACATGGTGGAACACCATGTCCAGGGCTCCTACATGGCAGAGATCCAATGACTAACTCAAAACCGGAAAAAACCAGACTGGAAATCATTTCATAGATTGGCGCCATAAAAACGCACCAGCTTGGCTTTATCAGGGCCTCCATGCTCTTCCCGCGATGCTCTGGAGCATCGCCATGCCCTTCCAACATATTGCCAGCATCCGCAAGCGCTATCCTTCAGTTCATCGGGGAACCGGCTACTTTATACTTGCGGGTTCCGTTGTGCTCAGTCTGACAGGTTACACGCTTGTGATCCGGGATATAGCCCACTCGCACGCTGACCCGTGGCATATGCACGACCTCAACGGCGTATCCCCTATTCCTTGGCCGACCTTTGAAGCAACCTTGTGGGCGCTTGGACCGGTATATCTACTGACTCTATTCAAGACGGCCACTGCTGCTAGGAGGAAGGACTTTCAGGCACATGAGCGGTGGGCGGTGCTGCATACAGTTTCGGCATACGTGATTAGCCTGGAGAGGCTAGTTGTGCTGGCGTCGTATATAGTTGGGTTTGCGCTGGCAGCGGGCGTGGATAAGGAATGGCTGCTCAAGAAGCTAAATGATTTGCCGGATACGGTTGCGGCAAAGGCAGAAGTTGAGATGGACATATTTGCGCTGGCCAGCGTCTTTGCGTTCATTATGGCTGTACTTTGGTTGGCTTATGTCTGGGCGGAGGCGGGTAGGCTGAGCCTGCCTTGGCAATGGAACGACAATAACTCTGTTGGAAAAGAGAAGAAGGCTAGATAGGTTACATACAGACATTCAAATGTGTTGGTTTGTGTTACAATAGGTAGAGCTGGCGTTACTTCGAAGGGGTTCTTCTACATACAAATGTAAATTTGCCATGGAGTACGAAAGGTCAAGTTGAGAAGTTCACAGATAATGGGTACAAGTCAAGATAGGAAGAACCGTTCCATTCAATTTTTAGGTGATGATTTTTAAACTACCGAAAATAGACATAACCCTTGGGAAAGACGACACCATCATGCTAGACAGCACCGAACTCGACCAAGGTTTCCCCGTCCCCTTACCCACCAAGAGGATAGAAAATAATTGCAGGCAAGACATACACGGCCGAAACAAGCAGTCCAAGCACGCAAGCAATACATTCCCCAGCCACACTCCACCAACTGCCGCCAAGACGAGGCAAAGGAAGAGCCGAGAGAAGGAAACGGGCCAAAAAGAAGGTTTCTGGAGGTTGTCGTTTTGTTCTGCATTTCGGTCGAAAGCATGCTCTGCCACTGCAATAAAGCAGGTAAAGCATTTACCTGTAGCGCCACACGGAGAAGGTGTTCTGGCGCTTCCAGGTCTTTCTGCGGCCAGCCTTGGTGTTGTTGTAGCGGTGGCCCTTGTTGAGACCGCGGGAAGCCTTGCCGGTAGCGGTGAGGCCGCGAGCCTCGCGGTGCTTGTGGACGGGGTTGACGATCCAGTTGATGCGGGGATCGATGCGGATGGCCTTGTGCTGGGGGTCGACCATGATGACCTCGTAGTACTTGTAGGTAGAGTCCTGGTTGATCCAGTACGAGTTGAGGACGCGCAGGTTAGCGCAGCGGCGGCCGACACGCTCCTCAGCGGTGGCCTTGAGGGAGCGCTGGTACTTGAGCTGGTTCACACCCATGTTGGTGGGCTTGCCTGTAGACGAAAATTTGGTTAGATCCATGACCTTGTCACTTTCAATTGACCTGCGCCGAGCTCGCAGAACACAGGGAGACAAAACGTACCGAAAGTAGCACCCTTGGGGACGGGCCTCTTGCGGCCACCACGGCGGACACGGACGCGGTAGACGACGTAGCCCTGCTTGGCCTTGTATCCGAGGCGGCGGGCCTTGTCGGGGCGCGAAGGACGGGAAGCGCGGTGGATAACGTTCAACTGACGCAGCTATAATCACTCTCAGCATAATGTTCAACGAGTGACTAGCAATGGGCAAGAGGTGTAGAAGCTCAAACGGCAGACGATGGCGTTGTCTCGTTGCCCCATGGGTGAAGGGTTCAGGAGCACAATACTCATGGTACGCCTTCCCGCTTTACCGCAACCAGCATCACAAATCGTCGTCGCTCGTAGAAATCTTCGACCTCGTCCCAATAACCAGACCGGAAATGATTGTTGCAAAATCGAAGGCTGGAATCAACATACCTCCCAGCAGCGAACGCGGAGAAGGAAGCGCATCACATCGGACTGCTTCTTCTTTTGAAGTTCCTCGACATACTTGAGGGCACCCATTTTGGCTGTTCCAACGACGTTAGCAAACGGCGGCTAGACACAGAGAACAGTGCCGAGTATAATCCCCTTTTCCAATTGAGCAAAAGAACAAGGCGAGGATAGTCCGGGCGTACTGTTTCGAGAAAAAAAATAAACGTACCGGCTTATGTGGTGATGATTTCCTGCCGAGGGTTAGTAAAGCGGTTGAGGAGAAATTTCAAAAGAGCGTCGAGGGCCACAAACACTGGCAAAGATGAAAATTGCCCTCGCATTGTGTGGGCTAAGCGATACGCTAGTCCTTTTTTGGCGCTAGTGTGCTAGGAGTTGCCCCGCCTTGCCCTCCAAGCAGCAGCCTCTGGTTAGTGAATTTTGGTGCACAAAGAAAAAGGTCACGAGTGAGAGATTAGGTAACGCGTGCCATAATCCAAATCTAGCAAGACCCGCAAAATAATTATGTACTGACCGAGATGTGCAGACAAAAGTTATGCAGCTCGAAGCTAGATTATTTTATGCATTATATATCAACACCGTTTCACAAAGCAAACGTACAGTAAAAAGGCACCCAAGCCAAACACATCTGCCTCAAAACGATTAACAGCCACGGATTCAAGAGATCTCCTTGAGAAGCCGTCCATACGTCTTGGCCAGTCGATAAGCAGTGGCGCCCCAAGTATCCTCCGCCCTCTCCGGCAAAGCCTCATCCACCAGCTCGATAGCAAGCTTAGTAACATCTCCATTGTCGCGATTTCCCTTTCCTCGAGGAACCGAAAGACCTTTCCATGCACCCGGTGTAATCAAGTCCCGTGAAACTTGACATGACATATCCATGACTGTCTCGTTTAGAGCTCGTAGATCCGCCACGTCCTGCTTCCAGCGCAGCCACTTTGGTGCGACGATGCCAGTATTTGCCGTGTTGATCGTCTCGTAGCGAGTGACAACTTCCTTGAATTGCTGTATGGCCATCAGAGCGTCGTCAAAGGCCTCACAGGGCTTGTCAGAGTCGATGCCCGAATGATGCTGTCTGAAAGAAGGAGAGAGCGCCGCATTGGTCTGCTTCTTGTTTGCATCACTTCTGTGACCATACCGCCATTAGTGAATTGCACCTACTAGAGACCACTTCAATTGTCAAATATTACAAACTTTGGACGGTTTTTCTCTGCTTCAATAAAAGAAAGCACTTCCTCAGCCCGATCTCGCACTTCCACCTTGGTTGTCTCTATGCTACGACGGTACTGTTTTGTAGTCGTACTGAAAGGCAAAAGAGCAACGTAAGTAAGGTTTCCGGAGAATTTGCTTCTGTGTTGCTATTCTGATAATAGCCAGTTTATTACCGACGTACCTGTTATTAGTTCCATTCTTCGCCCTGCTTCTAGCAGTGGCTTGCCTCTTTGATGGGCCAGCAGTCGCTGTACAGCGCACATCAGTAACGAGCACTTGAGAGTCAGCTGTACGAATTACGAACCAGAGGAGGGCCGACCGCGCTTTTTAGTACTTTGTTGTGCCATCAGGGCAGATAATAAGGAGTAATAGTGGCTTGCTTGCCAGCCTTTTTGTGCAGCCAGCTGTAAAGATTGACCTCCATTGGATGAATGCAGGTGTGTAAGTTATTCTGTTTGCTGGCAGCAATTCGCCCACGTGATGGCACGCAGTAGGAACTTGAACTGTCACAACCGATGCCAATTTGTTTATGCGATTCAAAACCAAATCCTGATAAAAACACTATTATAGCGCCATAAATATCCAGAAACGCAACCTGGAATTGTCTGAAAGAGCGCGGAAAGAGCAATTCAAAGAGACTAAGCAATTAAATATCGAATCCGAATAACCCAAATCTCGCAATACACAAAAACAGAACCCAATCTTTGCTAATCCTGCACGCAATCCGAACCTTCTTTGGCTTGGTATAAGTTACAGTGGTGCGTGGCCGAAACAATAAAAAAATAAATAAAATAGTCTTTTCCCCGTTCCCTCTTCTATAATCGCAGCCGTGTAAAATAATAGCAAGAAGCAAGTCGCCCTTTCTGCCACTTCAACTTCTCGATCTTCCGAACTCGCCTCGCCTCGTAATATCCAGTAACGCAAAATGTCTAGCCCAAGTGCTGCCTGGGTCAGGAAAAGAATACAAGCCAACATTGTAACTGATAGAGTATAAAAGCGCAAAAAAGCAAACAAAAATGAGAGTGGTTTTATAAGTAAGAAGAGAGGACAGGCGAATTGTCCCCATGTCAACGAGTCTTTGAGAAATGAATGATCCAATTCAAAGTTCCTCCAAGTATAATTATTCGGACGCCGTTCCCAATGAAGCCAGAAAACAATAAATCGTTGATGATTGTTTCAAACGCTGCTTTTGCAAGGATGTATACCATTCTTTTTTTCTTTTGTCTTCTTCTTTCCGTAGATTCAAACTTTAGTCTTGCAAGTAATTATAGGCCGTATCATTCTGAGGATGAAAGCTGACAGCCAATTCTCAAAACCGGCCAGCGGCTTGTGACCGCATATTCGCGGCCTTGTATTAGTGACTGTTGAGTGAAAGTCCCTGAAATGACGTTTGCCAGTCTCCTTGTGCTGCCATGGGGGACATTCGCTGAGCATGAGGAGGCATACCGCCATCGGGTTGTTGAGGGTGAAATCGTTGACGAACAGGCGGGAAATCCCCACCCTGCGGAAAACCGGCGTGAAATCCTTCCATGCCTGGCTGGAGGCCAGCCGCATATGGCCCTTGAGGTCGTGCATTTCCAAATGCACCTCCAGGTCCAAAGGCATAGTTGTTCGGCGGATAACCACCGGCAGACGCGGGAGAGACGTGTCTGTCCACACCCGGTTGATGAAAACCGCCAGGACCTGGAGGCCCAGGCCGAAAACCGCGGCCTTGTGGTCCAGGTGAAATAGCCTGTGCTGGATGTTGTTCTGGCGGTGGCTGGTTGGTACGTCTATCAGAATTGTTTTGACCACGATTCACGCCAACAGCGCCAGGCCCAACGCCGCTGGGCGCCTGTATTCCCAGGGTGGGGCTTGCGAATGAGGCTGGATTTATGGCCGACATCCAGATTCTGGTTTTGTAGATTTTGAAGAGATCCGTAACCAGAGAGTTGAAGTTGATGTACGCATCGGCAAAGTAATAGAATGTCAACTTCTTCCAATCCATCTGGAACTCGGCGTCAAGAATTTCCATGTTGAGGCCGTGTTCCTTGACCTTCTGCATACAAACTCTCTTAGCTTTGGCTTCTTGGCCCTCTTTGTCGCGAAGTGCATGCACCTCATGATTCTGTGCCAAGCGCTTGATCATTTTCGGCCGTAGCTCACCCGGATTCTGCTCTTGCGCGTGGTGCTGGCTAGGCGGGCCCATTCCGCCAACGGCGCTACCTGGGAGACCGTTTGCAGCGGCCAAAAGCCCTCCTGTACCCTCAGAGGCTGCGGCGGCGCCCTGGGAATACATCATAAGCCATTTGTATTGCTCTTCCGCATAGTGCTCTTTGAGTTCCTTTGCGGCATGCCAGTCGACGTTATCCTTTGCCACAGTACCCAGGTCAGTGCCGCGGTCAGCCTCAACAATGACAAGATCACCAGGCTTGACGGTCAGGCCTGTTCCCTCCTGAATGTAAAAAACATCGGCTCTGGCGCACTTAAATAACACAATATGCAACAATTGGTTGTGACGAGGCTGGCCAATGCCATACATGCCGCGAGGAGGTGAAGAAGCCCGATTTGGAAACTGGCCTGTGCCGCCGAGCTGCTGCATATAGGGACCGGCGTTGGTTTGCAAAGGATTACCGAAATTGGCACCTTGCGAGAACATAGCTAACAAACAGGTCAGTATATGATATCGAACTTACTTTCAGTGAAAGAAACAAGAACGTCTTTACCAGGAGACTTACCTCCAGCATCGTGATAGCCGGGGCCAAAGTGGTGTGTATTGGGTGCCTCCGCGCTAGGCGTCTCCATACCGCCGACAGAGTCTGCAACAGAGCTGATGGAGCCCTGGCGCGTGGGCATGTTGGCAAACGAATGGCGCCGGCTCTGTGAGGCATCGCCACCGAAGAACCCAGGACTGCTAGACCATAACGCCTTTTTCAAATGAGGGTTCTCAGGACGGCGGCTATCCATGCCGAGAGGAGTGCGATAGGTGTTGGAGAATTCACTCATGCGGCGTCCTGTGCCTCGCCGGGAGAGCGGATCGCCCGGATCTTGATTCTCGTCAAGTTCGTCAACGGCGTAGTCAGACTCCTCAGGCACAGACTCGTGAAGCGGGTAGCCGTTGGGTAGATAGGAGGCACCAGTTGAGGCACGGGGTCGCATGCGGGCATTGTACTGTTGCTGTTGCTGACGTAGCATGGCATTTTCGCGGGCCAACATTTCAATGGTCTTTGCGTCCGCCGAGGATTGGTGGAAGGACCCTTGCATTGAGCCGCTATCATCTTCATCTTCATCATCCTCAACCTCTGAGACCTTGCCGAGTACTGACCCGTCGTTTGCCATTTCACTAAGCATGCTGGGACGTGAAGGACGATGTTGCAGAGCCGGGTGCCTTGCACGGCCCATAACGGTAGAAGAGCTCATTCCACTCGAAGGAGGTGTTTCGGGCTCGAGTTGACCGACAGAGTATGATTGAGATCGATATGTTTTGGGCGTGGGATGTAGTGGGATGGCAAAGGGAATCTGTGAGTTGCTCTGTTCTCGGGACGGTGAAGGTAAACCAGCATCGGTAGGAAAGAACGAGTTATTGGCAGAACCAGGAGGGACTGTTGACGTAGGCGACGGGAGAACCTCCTGCAGCCTTGACGGCGGATCCTTTCGATCGTTGTTCCAGATACCCGTGCCCCAGGGAAAGGTGGTTGACCCTGAGGCGCGTGGCATGGCCGAGGACGCGGACTGAGAGCCCCAAGGCCCTGAAGTCGTCTCAGCAGACGGTGTTGACGGATGGGAAGCGGTCGGGGAAGACATGGTGTTGCTAGCAAAAGAACCCTTGCGTGGGCGGGGGAGAGGCTGCGAGGTATCGTTGAGCCACGATGGCCGGCGAGTGGGCCGTGCTTGTTGAGATGCACCAGGGTTATCGTGGCGAAGGTCAGCTTCGTCCTCAGAACTAGCCAGCGCCTCGGAGTCAGGAGTGGAAGTTCTAGCCGTGACCTTTTCAAGTAATGGGTTCTGACTACCGGGCCCGTGTGATAGCTTTCCAGCCGAGTCAGACTTCGTGCTCATTGTAGACGGGAGGCGACGAAATGCAATACCACGGGCTGGACCGCGGATTTTCTTTGTATATATTCAACTGGCGCCTGTTATATGATACTTGTTGGCTGCCTAAAAGCGTTGCGAGAGTTGATCTGCATGAGCAATGTGTATTGCGAAAGAAGCTGAAAACGCAAACCCAAGGACCGGCTTTTTGAATGAGGGCGGTAGATGGAGGAGTCGATGGCGCGGCGAGACGTAAGAAAAATGTCAAGTCAGAGCGGCCACCGTTTGTCGGGATTTGATGCGAAAGTATGAGGATATTCGGCGTCTAACAATCGTAACGTCTAATTCAACAGAGCTGATGTCGGTACGGACAAAGGAGGACGGGGTGAAGGTCCGAGTCGCCACTGTACAATCTAGTAGTGAAGTAGCTCCGGAAGGCGAGATAACAACCGAAGCTATGCACAGGTCATCATCAAGGAGAGAAGAATAGTGTCGCTTGCCGGCGACAATGGTGCTGCGGATTCGCGCGGCGGCTTTACTACGTGACTGCAGAGCTAGTCGCGGAGTCGGCGAAGCTGTCGCGGGGGATGGGACGGCTTGCGCAAGTCGTGGAGGTGATGCTGCGAGTAGGAGAAGATGGAGTAGAGACACGCGAGGATAGAGAAAGAAAAAACACGGATGAAAAGAACAAGCACCCGAATAACGGGAGAGTATTGGGAGAAGAAGAGGTGCACGAGGAGGACGTGAGAGGCTTCAGAGGAGATAGAAAGCGGGGAAGACGGGACAAGTTGCGACACAAAAGCCTGGCAGAGTGATGGTAGCGGCGCGCAGCTTGAGGTTGTCGAAATGGCTGGGGCTGGTAATTGTCCAGACCTTGTGCAGGGCCCCTCGCGAGCTCTCGGTAGGGGGGAGAGCCTGGCAGGTAGGTATGGAGTAGTCGTAGGGGGTGGTGGAGGGTGGGCTGGCGCCTCATGCTTTATTTTAGGGGCCTTTGCACACCCGGGCTGCGCCAGAGACCCAGCGTCGCAGCATTCGGGCGGGCTGCCTGCACCGTGGTTGCAGTACCTGGAGGGTGGTCCAGGGTCGATGGGGCCTCGCTGGACCAGTAAAATGCACAGAGGATCGGTACTGGGGTAGCATAAGCGGCCGCTAACTGGCTGCTGGGTCCTTAGCGTCTTTATTCTGTGCAGGTGCGGAGGAGCTAGTCTCGACAGAGAACGGCATACCGTGTGGATGAAATTCCCCTCACAACCACAACCGCACCGAGCTGGCAACGGCAGCGAAGCTTGGCGATCCCGAGCAGCGAAGCAGACAAAAAGAGGGGCCGCTGGAGAGCGTTTCTCAGAGAAGGGTTATTATGCCTGGTAGCGAGATGACTGCAATTGCAATCACACTGTACGATGCTTGGAGATCCGTGGCTTCTTGAGAGGCAGAAATACAAGAAAGACGACAATGGCAGACGGCTTCAACGGCCCAGGTGGAGGGTAAATGCTAGCTAGACAGCCAGCCACTAGCGACAACATCTCCGCGCTGACAACAAACGAGAAGAGCGGCTTGCAGCAAGTCTCTGCTACGTCGAGCTTCCTGCCTACAGGGTTGCAGTCGGCGGCGTATCTTGCAGCACTCTGTGGCTTGAATGGGGAATGGCGTCGATGAGCATTGGCACAGTCTCTTTTGTTTGCACAAAGCTAACACAGCGACTTGAAAGAGATTTAGTTTGTGACGGCGAAAGAAACAGGACGGGCATCGGGCAGAGGCCTGCCAGACCAGCAGCTTTAACAGCTTAAACTCCTCGTTTGAAGCATACGAAACTACGCTCTCAATTGCGATGGGCACACGGTCTGGCTGCCCGAACGTGGAGCGCCACAAGAGACAAAGTGAGGGGAAAACAGCAGCAGCTAAGAGTTAAGCCACTAGAGCTAACAGCCGCTGGGCTGCGGAGACGACGGATCAGCCCATGTGCTAATAAATGGTCCCTTGCGATGACAGAATGCGTCGCGGAGCTGGCAGACGTTGGCAATTGCTTGACTCAATACTGTCAGCAAAGTCAATTTCCAGTTGCATTGACTTTGGCTTCAGCTGCAATCACCGCAGATTCGACGCTGCGTTTGGGTGCTCGCCCGGCATTTCGAACTGTGTGGTGTGGCGCTGCAGTCCCTCGAGCTCTCCCTCCGGCGCCCCTATAAGCATAATCAACCTTTGACTTCCTGAATCGTCTCCTTGCAGAAATATACCAGGCATTTCAATCACCTGCAGCAGCATTGGAACGGTATCATAATAAAAAACCACCGCATGTTCTAAACGTACCTACAACTTGCTGGGTCGCAACGCTTCGCCACTCAGATGGACCATGGTCCGTTACTGAGCACCGTGTGCAGTCTGCACGACTATCCATTGTTAACTGTGAGCCACGCAAGCCAGGTTTCCCGATGGCAAACTATTTTACTCGATGTCCCGATCCCTCCTAATAAATCAAGCAAGCACATTCCAGCCGATTGCGGCACCGTTGCGCGATGGGGTTCAAAGGGACCGCTTTGGACCAAGGAGGAAGCACGCCACGAGACCTTGGCACGCAACGGGGTCTTCTCCAGTAGCCTGGCCAGACCGGACAGTCCGCATCGCCCGCCCAAACATGAGCCTCCCCGGCCGATATTGTCAGTCATCCAGCCCCAGTGGGGCATCCCTGGAGCTAAAGACGCTCTGAAATGACGCTAGCAAGCGGCTGTTGACGCTGTTGACACTTTAGTGGGTGTCGGGTGGTAGCCCTGTGTTAAGCTCTGGGCTGCTTGGCCCGCCCGAGCTTCGTGCATTGCCATGCATCCGACTGACTGCCGGTGTCTGTGCTACCCTTCTTCAAACTGTTGTTGCGGGACTAACTACCCCTTGCAACCGCTGAACAATTTCATTACGCCGACACAAGGGAAGTGATTGTGCTTGGGCTGCCAGGTATAGCACTGAGTCAAATATCACGTACCCAGAAATCACTCGCCTAACTACGACGATACGAGACGAATTTACTTTTGCAGCCATGCTGATCCAGTTGGGGCACGGTCGGCCAAAGAGATCGATCGGCGAGTTCCACGAAACAAGCGTTCAAACACTGCATGGTCCGGCTCTGTGGAATGGTGCCAGCACAAAACATGGCCACAGGGAGTTTACTCCACAACCAGAGGCAAGACTGACTGAGACATATACTGTAGTACTCGGATGGGTGTCGCCAGCATCAGTAGCCCTCGTTGTATTCCCGTGGCCACTTGATAAATTTCAAAAGGACGGCAGAAAGGTAGAAGCAGCTAATATGACAACCTTTTGCAGAATGCTCCAGAATGTTCAGGTTGACGTGTGGCCTTGAGATAGAGCACACATGCCATGGAGAACTCTGCAATACTGTTCTGATGCAACGACACGCCATTGCCTGCACAAATGATTGGCTCAACAAAGACTCACCACCACAGCTCACCGACAGTGTGCACCACAGCACGAGATAGCGTCGCATATGTGTAGTTTTTTTTTTGTCTGCCTGCATTTCTTTTTTGGATGCGATACTCGACACTTTCTGGTAACTTAAGTGTTCGACAATGAGCGTGCATGCCTGTCAAAATGCAACAGCATTGCTCTCACCAGAGATGAAGGTTGCTGTCGGCGTCGCTGGAGAACCTCTGTCGGGGCCAGATCGGCACCCCGCAATCGCTTGATCCAGCAACCCCGCTTGCCGACGCCTCGCACACCATCTTGTGTTGGTGTCAAGAGTCAGGTGGACATTGACATGGTCCTGTGACGGGGCTTCAAACTTTCTGGCCCCTATCTACGCTGCTCAGCCGAAAGAGGAGGAAGCTCTTGCACGTTTTGCAAATTTGCAGCATGGGAACGTGCTTTCCATCTGGGGGGGGTTGAGAGTTTCGACGAGACAGTGCGTATTATGCAAATTGCACACGTTGGACATTCGGTTTGGACGGTTGAGAGCCTACACGATGCTAATGTGGCCTGCACAAGGAGACCCCTAACGCTTTTGACATTGGAGAATTTTACAAAGCTTCAATTGGTGCAGGTTCTTGTCATGAGCAATCTAGCAGATGTTCAGTGCTGCGCGTTTTACATTGCCATGGTGTGAATGACTACTGGCATTCTACAGACACCGGTGCTTATCGTAGCCGTTTATAACGAATTAGGTCAGTTTTATAGAGACAGTATAGGCATAACTGGTAGTGAGCTTCGTAGAACTGGTCCAGACCTGTCAACTTGAGAGGGAAGATGTTTGTATTGGCCGCAGTCCGTGGGGCTGAATGGCAAGGCGTGCGAGGAGAGAGGTGAACGGAACAACACCCCCGGCGCCACATTTACCACCACCTTGGAGAGACAAATGGTGACCCTTTGTCCAATTGGTATCCAGAATCGGCTTCCATGCATGAAATAAATTAAATAGCAACCCAAGCTACTCGACACGAGATGGTGGGCTACGAGTCTAACCAACCTATTGCGCGTGTTGCACGAAACTCGTCATTGGCCCGTCCGCTACTGGCAGCTTCATGATTACGAGTACGACCAGCTGGACTGCATTTCACATATAGTGAGAGCTTCGTGTCAAGGACCTTGAAAGTATGACAATATTTCAGTAAAGAGGGTATATTGGGTTGATTTGTCAGCCCGTTCCAGTTTCCATTTTCGTAGTGTACACAATATCTAGTGAATTGACCATTTGTTCTATGTGTGCCTAATACAACAGTCCTTCATCTACTCTACAACCTCGCCGAGGCTGTTTATGCAATCTCACTAACACCCTTTTGCTGCTTGAGCTTTTCCTCAAACTTGGCAAACTCTTGCAGTGCAACTTCTTCCTCTTCATCGAGAATCTGTTGTACACCCTTGACTTCTTCAATCTAATCGACGAAAAGTATCGTTAGTAACTTGTTCCCCCCTAAGTAAAACAAAAAGGAGCATCACTTTGGCCGCGGGGGAGAGGAGGAAAAACTTACATAGTGCATCAACATGCCCTCAATGCCATTCTTCAACGTAACAGTACTCGAATCACAAGTCCTGCACGCACCTCTCAACTTGAGCTTGACATAGCCATCGTCAAACCCCCTAAACTCGATATCGCCACCATCCTCCTGAATCGCCGGCCGGATCCTCGTCTCCAGCAACTCCTTAATCATACCCACCACCTCGTCATCATCCTCGTTATACGCCAGGCTATCCTCCTCCGCAGCAGCCGCCTCCTCAGCCGACTGCTCCTTGACAGCAACAATCGTCTCACCCGAGGTAATCGCCTCTGTGATGAGCGCAAAGATTTCCGGCCGGATATGCGCCCAGTTTGCGTCGCCGGCCTTGGTGATGGTGATGAAGTCTGCGCCGTAAAACACAGACGTCACCCCGTCAATGTTCATCAGCTTCGCGGCCAGCTGCGACGGGTACGGCGGCGCAATCGTCGAGCGCGGGTTCAGGTACTCGACAAAGGGCGCCGCCAGGCCCTCGGGCAGCACGCGGTGGTTGGGCAGGAACTTGAGCGCGTCGGCGTTGGGGGTTGCTTCGGTCTGGATGAAGATGGTGCGCTTGCCGGTGCCTGCTGGGCCGAGGCTCGGATGCTGCAGGCTGCTGTTGTTGTTGGTCTGTCGTCGCGACGAGGACAATGTGCCCGGGCGGGATTGTGAGGATGAGATGCTACTGAGTGGTCTTGTCAGATGGCCTGCGCAGACGGCGCTGCTGCGCATCTGCGCTTGACATGTCGGTCGGGTGGCGGCGGCTCGAAGGGCTCGGGAAAGGACGGCTCGCGATGAGCCAGACGTGGCGGCCATTGTGTGTAGAGGTTGCGAGTTGTCTAAAATCTATAAAAAATGTCTGCTTGTGAAGGTTTCGATGTATAATAAGTCTCTCGTGGAAAAAATGCAAGTAGTAGAAAAGTACGTATTGATGTAGATGTTGGATTCTCGTGAGGCAAATTATCATGGGCAAACCTCCCCCCGGTCCAGAAAAATGACAGGCCCGCCGCTCTCCGTTCACCGAATACACATTACTAATGGTGGAGCTTATGATGCAAACAAGCAGTGAAACGGCAGTGCGGGCCCCTCGAGCAGGACGGGGAAAAAAAAAGGCACCCGCCCGACAAACGGTTCGACGTTTCGGCCCCCAAAAGCTCGGGTTGCAGGGTCACTTGTATTTTTTTTCCCTCTCTCTCTCTTTGAAAGTAAGCTTCCTCCGAGCGTGAGCCGTCTCGTAAACCCGAGCTATCCCGCCACGAAGCAGTTGACATCTTGACGGCCAGCCTTGCAGATGGACGAGAATACAGACGGGGTGACAACTGCCAACGCGTTGGATAGCGTCATGGCTGACGGCGGCGGCGGCGGCGTCCAAACGCAGACCACTATTGAGCAGTCTGGAGGCGATGCAAGGGCACAATCAAGCAAAGCTGCTACTTGTGGCGTGTGTAATACAGAACCGCCAAAATACAAATGTCCACGGTGCTACATGCCATAGTAAGTGCAATCTGATATGGAAACGTAATAGATTCGTTTGATACTGCTTTGCAGTACTATGTGCTACCCAGAAAGATGCTGTGCTAACGCCTTATCCAGCTGCTCCGTCGCATGCAATAAAATACACCGCGAAAATCATCCGCCCGATCCCGAGCCGGCTTCGACTCCAAAGCCCGAACAAAGACAACAACAGACGCCAAAAGCTGCAGCGGAGCAGAGCACTCCCCCCGACCCAAACAATCCCTTTCGAGCTCTCGACTCATCTTCCGATAAGCTCCAGATGCTCTTTGCCAAATATCCAGAGCTGCCACAACAGCTGCTTGATATCCATGCCGCGACGCAACCACCTACAGAATCCAACGCAGAGACAAAGGGCATACCGGCATCGCTGCTCAAAGGGATACCGAAAAAAGACAACTGGAATCATGACATTGGTATTAAAAACGGAAAGGAAGCGCTTCGCAAAGCTCGCAGAGACCAAGGAGAGCGTGGAGAAGCCATCCGTGAATACTGCGAGCTCATTACGCATCTGATGAACGACGGTGCCGCCGGTTCTCACGCAACGGGCCTCTTGCAACAACAAGCGGCTGCACAAGATACACAACTTATCGAGAGTCTATTGGCCAAGGAGAAGCGCTGAAGAATAACATTCCTGCCAAAGGGTATAAAATATCTTTTAGAAAAACACTTGGGTATCATTATAGCTGTACCCCAGAGGGGTATTGGGCCATGGGCATTCTCTCGTTGAACGTGTCATCATAACCGCAACATGGTGATTGCACCATACAAAGCCGCCCCTCGCATCCATACCAGGCTTTTTAACGTTTGAAGCGAGCAAAGAAACCCGATTTGGGCGATTTGGGAGACTTGGGAGACTTGGGCGATACTGGAGCTTCTTCCACAGCGGTGCCATTTTCGTCTCCCGTTGTGGCGGGAACAGGGATTTTCTCGTCTTTGGCATGCTTGTTGAAGCTGCCCAAACGAACTCGTAATGGCCACCTCGACTCTGGCTTGCGCAGAGTTGGTGACTCTGATGTAGGCTGCCTGTTTGCCTCGTCGCGTTGACTCCAGTCGACGCGGTGCTCATCCGGATTGCCAACCACCTCGCAATGATCATAACCTTCCTCCTTTTCAAGAACAGACATGATAGGGGGCAACTCGCTTGAATGGCGGACAGGGTCCGACCTGCCCAAAAAGCTTCCGGTGCTTTTTCTGCGCGACGCCTTGAGCTGCTTCTCGTCGACAACGGGACCGTCAAAAGCAGCTGCCTCGTCAAGTTGGTGGAGAGATCCAGGGTGCTGGAATTGGTTCCGTTCGTAGTTGCGCTCACGTGTGCTCTGAGCCCTTCGGAGAGCTTTGGCCTGCTCACATGGTGGCGCATCCGTCACCTCGCGCGCTACATTAGAGCCTTGCATGTGGTATTTCATGGCCTTTCGGGAAAGCTTATGGACGAGCGATTTATCTTGTTCGCTAGCTGCATCGCCCAGAGTCGTGCGAGCAAACTGTGCGGCGGCTACTTGCGGGATGTAGTGACCGTCTGGGCCAAATACCTCTGTGTGTGGTGCGGGCACGTCCGCTTCTTTCGTCTTTCTGGATGAGCTGCGTTTGGGGCGCTCACCAGACCCGTGGCCAGCGGCATGGCTATCCTTTCTTCGTGGAGCATCTTCCATCAATGTGACTCGGCGGCGCGACTTTTCCTGTGCGTTAGCGGGAGGACGCGCTGATGTACCGCTGCGAGCCGTTTCGGCTTTGAAGCGGCGCTTCTGTTCGGCATGAGCCTTTTGCTCTGCAAGGACGATATAGAGGCGACGAGTCAGCTCGTCGGGGTCAAACGGACGAGGATATTGGCCACGGGGTCTTTTTTGGGAGTAGCCCTTGGGCGGCGGGGGCCGCTTGACGAGATTGGACGTGTGAAATTCGTATCCATAGTTCATCTTGTATTGCATGGCAATGGTTGAACTTGTGAGCCGTCTACAGAAAAGGACGGATACGAGTGGTCTGCTGTCCAGTAGTTTGTAGCATATAGATAGATGCTCTCATAGACAATACATCTGCAGACGAGGACCCAAAAAAAAAAAAAAAAAAGAAACGACCGAGTGATTTCTGCAACACAAGACCTGTCCTCCAAAGAGTTGAAGTTTTGGTTGACAAGAACGAAATATACAGAGTAGACAACCGTAGCCAAGCCGAGTCCCTGTGTCGAGAAAGAGGGGGAGTGTGACCTAATGTGACGAGCTGAGGGGCAATGAAGAGAACGAATAGCGGCGTAAGGGACTGAGACAAAGGTTGAGTCCGGTGGTTCGTCGCTTCGGCGGTGGTGCTTCGTCGGCGACGGGGCCTGTCGCGCCGGGGTTGGGTAGGAGTAGTACGGTGCGGTAATACGGGGGCGAGGGTCTCAGTCGCGGCGGAGGAAGCAAAAAGGAACCAAGTATTGTGAGACCGAGTCTATGGCCATGGAATTACCTCACTGCCAGTATGCTGTGTAGATTTCATCTAAGCCAGAGGCTCCAAATTATACTGTAGGTAGCAGAGATGCCAAACAGCAAAGGGAGAAGAAGGAATGGAAGTGAAAGGACATTCCTTGCAGCAAATGCCGTAGGAAAAGACCGGGGAAGATGAGCCGGGGGGAGGAAAGGCGCGGCCGAGGGCGGGTAATGTAGGCAGGTAGGTAGTAATACTCCGTCCTCGTGATGTTGTGCTGCTGCCGACAACCCTTGTTCACCCTTGTTGACCTCGATGTGCCTGATCTTAGTGCCAGAGATGAGTGGTTCTGTTCCTTCACCGACAAACAAAGAAGGAGGAGGACAAAAAGAGAAGGGCGGTCCCACGGCTTATGTTTGAGCACTAAAACAAAAGGTAGTAGTGGTGAGGTGGTAGTGGGTGCAACGAAAAAGCGAGTTTAGCGAGATGGCGCACTCTGGCTGTCACAGAACGCTTTGGGATGGAAGGCCTGCGAAGAAATAGGCAGGACGAAATGCATAGAAAAAGAAAAATACCAAAGTTGGAAGCCTGCCAGTGTAAGAAGCGACGAATTTGAGGCGTCCCTTTTTGGCACGCGATCATGCCGATCATGCACTGGCGCAAGCAGAAGTAGCTTATTAGTTGCGGGTGGAGGGGACGGCCTCGGAGATAGATGGAGGGGTACTCGTAGGGAGGGAGGGTGGAGGGGGCCATATGTACATACGACTAGGTAACTGGTGCAGCGTGTGGAGGCGCTGGGTTCGTGACGCCCCGTGAGGGCTGACCGATGTGCTTCTGCGGCCCCTACAGACCTACTCCGTATAATAAGGCGGTATTATGGCCCTCTTTTTTTTTTTTTTTTTTCAAGGGTTTCAAGGGTAGGTACTCGTAGACGCGCCTTTCATGGCCTCCGCCAAGGAAGGGTACAAATGTGTGTGTGTAGGAATGGTACGGGTGGGCTTGACCACTGCACAGGGAAAAGCGCTAAATTACAGGGCTCACTTTGGCGGTCTGGGCTAATGCAGGCGCTAAGACTGTGTGGTGGATTGCACCCTTGCAACGCTACAGACTGTAGTATCTGTAGGGGGACTAACCATTCGTATTGTACGTGAATACGATGTGCTGTGAGAGTCCTGTCAGGGAGGGGAGGGATATCGAAGTGGTTCTCGCGTTTGCTGCATGGAGACTCTCCAGATAAAGAAGAAAAGTACAAATAATTATATATAAATATATAAAAGAAAAAGAAACAAGAAAACTCACCGCTTTGAACCGAGAGCCTTGCGTCTATCTTGAGCTGTTTTCAATAGCCGAGGAATAGAAAAGAGCACTCTGGTCTGTCTTGGTGGGCTATATCACAGCCGCTGCTATGAGTATTATACACATATACGAGGACATTCTCACATGGAGCACTTGGGCCAATAGCCTCGACCGTCTTGCATGCGTAGCCATTCATAACTATGCATCATCACATGACCACGGCTCATATCTTTCTTGTCTTTATTTTTTATTTTTCATTTTTATTTTTATTTTCCCTTTTTGCTCGGAGGGAACAACGTATGAAATTCCTGCATGAACGGTCCGTGGTAGCAGTGAGCAGTGGCCGCATCGACGTCGTACCAACTGGCGGCAAAAGACTTGCCGGCTGGGTGGGGCCGCCCCGGCTATGTCCACAGCCGCCGAGGCGACGCTGTTTGTAATATTAATAGTATTAAGTGGCAGCCTGAAGCTCTAATACTGAACAACGGGCTGTAATTAGGGTATGTGCAAGATGGCGTACATGAGGAAGCATAATTCACTTGAAAGAAGCTGTAAGCGGTACAAATGTGCTGCTTCATATAATACTACTTGCCATGGCGCTTGTCGAGCCACACCGGGGCTAGCCAACCAATAGTCGGAAGCAATGAGCCGCAGTGTCTCGACGTGAGGATCCATTTTCGTTTCTGATAGAAACGGCGTGACAGAGAGACGTGATGCGGTTATATGCCAAGTTGCAAAGGGAAACACAGATACTCCCTTGGCTTGCGCTTTCACATTTGAATAAAGCCTCATTGTGCCGTATTGTGATAGATTCTACCGTCAGCCACAGTGACATGCCATCCCACCATCCCCAATGTCATGAGCCCGTGTTTAACTACTGATTCCTGGTCTGCGTTTTTTATTTTATTATATTTTCCTTTGATTTCTATGAAGCTTGAGATTTGGGGTTTAAGGCATCGGACACACCTAAACTGTGACACAGGTATCTTATGAATGTCGCTTATATCCAACATCTCGACCTTTTTCGGCTGGCTCTGCTATACCGTTCTGGGTGGCTTCGTTGGCGCCGCTTAGTTGGTCACCGAACCGTGTGGCGCTCGCCCCCTTGCTCGGTTCAAGGTCGTTTTGCCGCATTCTTTGGTCTCTGCAGAATAAGAAGGCGCCATAGCTTTGGGTTCATGCGCCTCGACCAATACTCTTCGTATGTTGTCCATGTGCTGCACGTATCTTGGACTCGTCCAGGCCGGTCGAGTATTGTATAATTACTCTATCAGAGCAATCGCGGTCCGGCCCCGCCCCTGACTGTTGGCGTAAGTGTGGGACGGGAGTGGTACCTATACAGTAGGCATTTTTTTAGTACCTAGTGGAAGTATTGCTTGCTTCCAGTAGTAGCTTCTGGGGAACAATGTACACTGCCGCAGCTTTAATAGAGGTTGGTACAGCCTAATGGGAAAGCTAGTGCCTACCTAGGTAGTAGGTACCTACAGCGGGTGCGAACAAGCACCGGACAAGCTCTAAAAAAAGGCACCACCCGACGTGATGATCGGCCCCCTCCTCCTCTTGGGCTTCCCGCTTATTATTAGTAGTAATTACTAGGTTACCTAGCCGGCGAGGCAGTCGTCCTTGATCCATCCCATAGCATCTCCTCCTGACACTATTAGGCTGCTCTGATGATGCCATTGGACCATGGTCGCGCATCCAGGCATTCACAGCAACCACAGTCCAAAGCTACAGCGCCAGCGCCAGCTCCAGCTCCAGCTCAATCTCAACCGCGAGCTCACACTCGAAAGCCCTCAGGTGGCGTCGCACCCTTGAATACTGCGGGCCGCCGCACCTCGACGCCCAGCCGCACCAGCTCCAGCTGCATCATCCCCGACACCAACCAGTTCACGCACGCCGATTCCAGCTCCAAGCCTCGCCAACCAAGCACGGCTCCTGACCAGGGCCAACGTGCATCCAGTGCCTCCTCGCCATTGTATGGTTCGGTCCCGGTCTTCTGGCCACAAGCCAAAAACATGCACGTCTAATAACGCCGCATCCAGACCGAGCATCACCACCACCGACACATCCTCATCGACTACTTCGTTCCTTACCAGCACCTCCACCCCCGACCGCTCGAATCGCGAGTCCTTCGTTTCCATTGTCGACGACCCATTCTTCCTCTACTACGACAAAAACAACACCTACGACGCGAGCCTCGACGGCGACCCCTCCGAACCAGAACCCGGCTCGCTGCACCACCAACAGGAGCATCAACGGCTCAAGAGCCATCACCGCCGCCAGTCTTCCCAAGCGCACCCGCAGAATCTCAAGGCTGGCAGCGATGAACGCGCAGGCAGCTCCAGCTGGCCAATTCCCCGTCGAGAATCGTTAACAATCGGGCCGTCGCCGTATCTGGTACGTCTTTTTATTTTATACCTCGTTGCGCCAACCACCACCGCCGTGCCACGATGCCGCAGCCTGCTTCGCCTGTGCCGCATCAACCCCGCAACATGTACTCCGTAGCATGGCATGGCATGGCATGGCATGGTGAGACATGTGTGTCTTGAAACTGGAAATCAGCGCTAAATAAGCTCCCCCTTTTTTTCAACAGTCGCACTTCGTCTCTCCAATGGACTCGTATACGATTGCCGTCATCGGCTCGGCCGGCGCGGGCAAGTCTACATTTATCCAGCGAGTCCTCGGCTTGGCGCGCCGTCCCATTTCCAACTCTTCCAGCACACGCCTGGCCGTAGATGGTGTCACCTATGCTGTCTCCCTGTTTGAGCTAGATCTCGAGAATTTCGACCAGGCCGCCTCGTCACAAACAATACAATGGCCGAAGCAGATCAATGGACACATCGTCCCGAAACCAGATGCCGCCTTGGTCCTCTACGATGTCATGGACCAGGATTCCATTCGCCGCCTCCCCAAAGCCATGAGTATGTGCACCGCTAGTGCAACCTTGCATTCACCACTGACGTGTCTTTGTATCCCGCAGCTGCTGTGAGAAATGCAAACCTACCTTCTAGTCTCGTCGCTTGCAAATGCGACAACGACGAGGACGAATGGGAAGTCGATGCAGATGGCATGGCCCTCCACAAAGTGTTTCAACAATGCATTGGGAGCTTCAAAGTCACTTCGGACCGACCAGACCTATCCAAAACCTGCTTGACCACCATGCTGAAAGCTGCCATTGCACACAGAAAAGGTAACCCGCACCGCACGCCTCTGAACACGCGCCTGTTTGAACTGAACAGCTTACAACCAGCAGAAGAGCAGAGTGAGACGGTATCGCGACGACGGGCACAATCACAGTCTGCCGCCAACCTGGACGCACCGGATTCCGCAGTCAACCGGCCACTTAGCCAGCAGAGCAAACACAGCCGTGCCAGCTCAGAATTATCGGTGCTCAAAGGCTTTGGGAATGCGTCGAATCCAGACAGTTATAAGTCAAGAGCGTCGAAGAGTCCCCGGCCTCTTCTTCGTTCCGACAAGCCAGGGACCGACTTCTACCTCGATGTCGAAGAATCTGACAGCGAAAATCGCTACTCGGACGATGTGCCAATCCTCCAGCGCAGTGAAGAGAGCATTGCTGAGAAGCCAAAAGCAACCGGTGTACCCTTCGATGAGCTGGTAGATCGCTTGCTTGCACTTCGCCTCTCCCGTGCAGACAACAACTTTTCAGATATATTTTTGTGTCTTTATAGAAAATTCGCCAGCCCAAGAGAGCTGTTTGGCGCCATACTCTCTCGACTCGACGGCGTGCGTGATGACAAGTCCGCACACTATCTCACCAAGACTGCGACTCAGCTACGGATTATAGAAGTCGTGGCCAAGTGGGTTTCCCTCTACCCCGGAGACTTTGCCAAGATTGCGACCCGACGAAAACTGTTTGAATTTATCCAACACCTGTCGACGGAGCCTATATTTTCCATTGCCTCGCAGCAAATGCGGCGTAGTTTACGTCGCAGCAACCTAGAGGATGACGATACTGGATGGGCCAACTCAGACGAATCCGATGACCCGGCCGATGACGAAGAATACTCGAAAGAAATGGGAGAGCTTTCCGAGAGCATTGGGATGGTCTATGTCGACGATGAAGCTGAGAGTGTCGACGCTCCGCCAGACTTTGCCGGGCAGCCTGGAGGCCAGATTCAGTTCCATTCATATGACGAATATGAGAGGGAGGCTTCTTCACTAGAGCCGAGTGACTTGCATCCTATGAACAAGACTCGCTACCACATTTTCATGGAAATCTCAGATGACGATATCGCGGATGAGTTGACGCGCATTGACTGGATACTGTTCTCATCCACCAGGATACGCGACTTTGTACGCCATGTCAGCTTGTCGGCGAGCCAAAAAGGAAAAACGAATAGCCTGAGAAACGTTAATCGCATGATAAACCACTTCAATCATGTGGCCAAATGGGTGGCAAACTTGATCTTGTTGCGGGACAAGGCCAAGCACCGAGCGCAAATGTTGGAAAAGTTTATGAATATTGCCATAAAACTGCGCCAGCTTAATAACTATAACGGCCTTGCAGCTGTCCTTGCTGGCATTAACGGAACCGCGGTCCATCGCCTCGCACAGACTAGGCAGCTCGTGCCGGCAGAAATCCAGAAGCGGTTTGCGCGCACTGTTATTCTCATGGGCACGCAAAAGAGCCACTCTGCGTATCGTTTGGCTTGGGAGAACTCGCCTCTGCCCCGGATTCCCTTTATTCCGCTGCACCTGCGCGACCTTGTTTCCGCAGAAGAGGGCAGCATGACATTTGTCGGACCCAATGGTGACCGAGTTAATTGGCGCAAGTTTGAGGTCCTAGGGGAGGTGCTTTTGCCTTTGATGAAAAGCCAAGGCACGGCATATCCAAACCTCGCCAAAAATAAAATGATTCGCGAGCTGATTTTGGGCTGCAGGATGCCTACAGATGATGAGGTACGTGATTCCCCGTAGCCCGGTTGCAAGCTTTGACTAGAGGAGAGGCTGACAACTACAAATAGGAGATTTACCAGCGAAGTCTGGAACTTGAGAGTAGCAATTCCCCCAGCGCATTTGATCCCAGCAAGAAAAAGTTCCCTTGGTTCGCCAAATAGCGTTTGGTAGAGGAAGGGGCCCTTTAAAGCTGGTACAGGCTGTGGCGCCAATGAAGATACGAGTTGACGGTACCTAACGAATAGAATTATTATTTTGAAGGGAACAGTTTATGTTTTTCCTGCTTCCTTCTATCATCATGTCAAGCGAAAATAAAAACAACTACCGTTTTACATGTCGAGATATTTACTTGGATATTATTATAGACTCGATTTATTGAAGCAATTTATTATTGACTAGGGCGGTTCAACGTATTGTCACTTATGAAATGTGCTTCTGAGTTCAGACATATAATAGTGCATGCCATATAAATCATACAACCAATGGCTGCGTTTGTCACCGGGTTTGAAGGAAGGAGCATCCCGATTTGCAAACTTTCAGGGTGACGCCATTTTGGAACAATCCTTTTTGTTCTGTAAAGCTTCTATTCAACTCTTAATTTCTAAGCAGCTCACTCCGACATTTAAAGTATATACGTCATCTCGAAAAGGCAAAGCGACGCCAGATGCCACGCAAGAACATTGCCGTCGCTACCGTTCAAGCTGCCAGCTGGCAAACAGAATTGCAGGCGCAACTCGACTGCTTCGTCTGTCTCGATACAGAAGAAGATGCAAGTAACGCAGAAGACATTTTGCGTCTGGTGAAAGAAGAGCATCTATGGATAGTTCGATCGGGGGGCTGCCGCATGAACATTTTGCTGCTGGTACATGGGCAAATTGTGTATGGGGCAGAGGCTGTTGCGAGCCTTGCCGATTGGATCCAAGAGCTTGAAGTAGGGCGAATAATCCAGGCTTTATTGGACAGTTACTTGCATGTGCTGATTATGTTTATAGATATGGCGTCGACTAGGGCTCACGGTTCAATACTGCGAGGACGAAGGCGCTGTGACGACGGATCGGCTCTCGTTTTCATTACAACATCCCGACTTGTCCTCTTCGCTGATTGCGCCGATTGAAGCACTTACAGCTGAGCTGGACTCGATAAGCTGCTGCATTTCTATAAACACAAAGAAAAGGCGTCGGGAAACAAAACGAAAACGGCGAGACAGCAATGCTCAGTCGATGTCTACAGAAGATAGAGCTGCTGTGGAGAATTTCGTGTCCAGTTTGGCTTCCGATAGCAACGAAGAAATGCCCTGCCTGTGGACCACGCGGGACGATGACTTGATTCGAGCAAAGTACCTGATACAAGGGATCATGGCTGTTCTTTTCACAGGATCTACGCGTAATGGGCCAGCTGTGAAGGTGCTTGAAAATAACGCGGTGCACTGTCTTTCTCGACTTATGCCCTCTGTCCTTCACGGTTTATATCTCAAAGTCAGTTTTCGTGTGTGCCACTCCATATTCACGGCTATTCACACAATTATAGGCCATTTCTGAGCGATGCCAGTATATGAATGTCATTTCAAGCTGCTTGGTGACTATGCGAGACGCACAGTCACCAAATTTAAGGCGTAAAGTGGCGGCTTTGGCACAGACGAGCACAATCTTACCAGAGAATGCGAATTATATTCTTCAGAGTCTGGAGATAGGAGTTTGGAAGGCAGTGCTTTCCGGTGTTAAGCCACCGTCGCTTCTGCCTAGGCGGCCTGTACTTGAAAATACAGGCTCACCGCTCAGTAGTACCACAAGGGATACAGAACGATTGCCTCTGGCCACCGACTTGGATGACGAAATGGATGATACAATATATGAAGGTGATGTTACTTCGACAGTTACGTTTGGAGAGGATTTTTTCTCATCAGGTAGTCAAATCTCCGCTCCTGAGCCCTTGGAAGGCGACATAAAAACACCGCCAGACTACAGTAGTTGCGACAACAGTATAACATTCTATGAGGCTATTGGAGATTTAGAAAATGAAGAGCAAATCAAATCTCCGCTTGATATAATCCGATTTTATGAAGATGAAGAGCCCAATTACGGAGCAGTTCCGACACAACTCGGCCAGATTTCGGACCAATGGAGAGGAAATGGTACCATATCGTTTAGCGAAGAAATAAAAATGATTTGATTATATATTTTAAAGTCTATATTTCTCTGTTATCCCGTAGTTGATTCAAAACGCCTTGTAAAGAATAAAACACCCAGAGCTCCAGGCTCTTAATAACGCCATTTCCCCAAGAAAACCCAACAAAGTTTCGTAACCGAGATCACCTATCTGCGCGCATTATCTTGCCCCCCACGAGAAGCAGCTCCGCCCTTTGTATCCTTCTTTTTCTCCTTCTTTTTCTTTTTTTGCTCGGGCTTGAGCGTCGCAAAGTGGATATACGTCAACAAGCCTGCTTCTAGGCCAAGACCTATCAGGACGACGACGAGGTTTGTGAATAGATTTGGCTGGTCATTGAGAACGGCAACGGCTTCTGTGGTTGCGCCGACTGATTTCAAAAAGTCAAAGTTGACCATTGTAAATTAAATTGAATTAACCCGCTTTGGTTTGGTTGTGCTGAGGAAGTTGAAAGTGTGTGTGTGCGGTGGAGGCCGAGTTTGCGTCTACTTGAGTCTGAGCTATTTCCTTGTGAATGAATTGAAAATTGAAAAAAAAAACGTTAAGTCATGAGTTTGTGAGGATAGAAGATTTTGGCGAAAGAAAGAAAGGCGAGTTTGAAAAGTCGTAGTGGTTTTTCATGGAGTTGCCTTTTGAAACAGGGAGTGCGCTGTGACGCTGTGGTGACCCTCGGCGTTTCATGTTGCGGTGCGGCGTATCTTGACGACAGGAGGCTTGTAACTCTGCACTACTCAAGTGTACTTTCAAATAGACCTTCCAAGAATAATTTTTCTTCTTTAGATGGCGATATGACAGGCTGTATAATATGCAACTATTTTTTACTCCAGACTAAATGGTCGTGTAGTCCAACTACTTCTGTCTCTCAGAGACGGATCCACCACTTTTCTCACCATCTTCTACCTCACTACTTCCCCCTCCTCCTTTTCGCCCTTCGCTAGCAGGTTTTCCCTTGCGCATCTTGCCAGAGAGCCAATTCCACGCTTCCACCATCTTCTCCACGAGAGACAAAAGCAGAGGCGCGATGGTCTCAGCAAGAAACAGCGTGGCAAACACCATTGCCAGCGTCAGCGCGACAAATGTTCCGTCATCACTCAGCACATCCCTGTCCACCGTCACGGGCGTTGAGACAAGCAGCATTCCCAGAATGTTGATAGAAACCATGTTTGTGAACAAGCGCCGCGCGCTCTTGGGCGTCTGGTAGCGCTTAAGAGCAATGAGCAGTTGCTTTATCACCACCACGGTGCCGTAGGCTACTACCGTGTTGAAGGTGAACGGCTGGGGGTAGAAGGAGTAGCAGACGTATGCAAAGATGAGAACGTCGAAGAAAACGAGGAGTAGCTTGGGTGTGCGTGGCTCGACGTGGCCGTCGTCTGGGACCTGCTTTTCCTTTGCCATGGTTGATTTGTAGTCTGTATAGGTGTTGATTATGCATTCAAAGTCGTCCTTGACGAGACCTACGAGCTGGTCGGCCGGACGCCCGAGCTTGAAGCGGCTTGTAAACTGGATATAGCGCTCTGTACGGACTCGGATTGGAACTTTGTGCAGAAGGGGCGGTTGTTGCGCCTTGTGAGTTCCTGCGTGATGCTGCTGAAGAAACGAACGGAGTGTCTGCAGCTCAGAGTCGATGCTCTTGTCTACGGCATCCCAGCTGACCCTTTCAGCATCAGTGCGTCTTCGCAGAGTTGTCATCTGGCGTCTAGTGACGAGGCGGACAACATAATCTCTCACCGCGGGCGAAAACTGTATACCGATCTGCCAGCTCATGGACAGCACTAGCATCATTACACGGAACCAATTGGTCTTGTAAGCGGCGTGGATAGCCGGCACAACGGCCGCAAGTGCGTACACTGAGCTTCCGACAAACGCACCCAGAATGCGCTCTAGGCTCCAGTTGAAAAGCAGCCAGGCGGAGTGAAATGGATACGTCCACAGAAAGAAGAGCTGGCAGAGCGTTACGATGCGGCCGCCAATGGAACGCTGGTTGTAGGAACGTTCTCCGAGGAACCCGGCTGCGACGTCGGGGTAGCATGCGCTAAAGACGAGGAAGATGAAGAAGAGGTTTGTGAGATATCTCTCGGTGCGGGAAACGGTTTGCTCGAAGCCGTGACGCCACATGCTGAATGTCTTGCGAATTCCGGACGCTGATCTAGCTATGCTTGCTTTGCCTGCTGGTGTGTGGAAGCTGTCGTTGATGACAAGGTCCAGCTTCTCTTGCAGATGGTGGCTGTTCATGGACGCCAAGAGGTATTGTATCTGACTGGGCACATGGTCCCATGCTTCTTCTGTTGTTTCGTAGAGCAACTTATCATTTATTGACTCTGCCTGCTCAAAGTTGACATTCGTCTGGCTTGAAGCCTGAGACGACGGGCTTTCAACATTGCCTGTGCCAGGTGGCAACAGTAGAGCTCGAATCAGAAAACGGATTTCTTCCTCATCCGTTGGCAGCTCTTTTCTCGGTATATTCGGGAATATCTCTTGTAGGATGTCAAGCGTGCTGTCTCTGTCAACTGGAGTGGTCCAAACGCTTGCGTATATTGGGTCGATTGGACGGTTTCTGCTATTGTATGGGACAGACCAGCGCCATATGAATGTGAAAACGCCGCCAACTTTTCTGCATGCGCCTGATACCAGGTTCAAGACTGGCATATTGTATTGTGGACACCAATAGTTTCTGGAAAAACAAAATAGCTGAGAGCTAGGCAGTTGAGAAAGCAAGTTGCAATACGCCTTGTAAATTCATGCCGGCAGACTATCGATTTTTCTTTTCTCGTTTTATTAGAAAATTCGGGAAACGCCAAAAACTCTCTCACTCGAGGAGTCGTAAGAAATGATTTTCTTTTTCCATGCATACAAAAGGCGTAATATTGCCCCAGTTCATCCCTGGATATTGATGCAAGACTTGTAATATCTTGCGTCGATCTTCGCTCACTTCCAGGATATTTCCATGCCGATTGACAAACACCACATGGGTCTTGTCGGTCAACGTAACCTGAACCACTCATCGTGGCTCAGCAGTGCGGTTTTAACGCTACATTGTTTCATTTGAATGAGAGCCTGGAAACTCTTTTCCGCCAGCCGTCAGCCTGCCATTCGATCCCGAGCTCCAGTATGCGGCTTCCGCTCGACGCTCCACACCAACCTTGCGATGATTGCAACCCATGCACTTTGGATTACCTGAGCACGCTATGACAACGGTGGAAAAGATTGGTGTCTGACTGTGGAGAATGTAGGTGGATTTAAGCGACTTACGCAATGTACAGCTGCTTGAGTGTTATCGCCTGTCTAGTCTACGACTTGGAAGATCCTGTGGTGATCGAGGTACAACGCAATACGCATCAAGCCAAAAGGGTAGCAGGCTCAAACAGGGATCGGTGGCGTCGGAAGATTTCTGTAACAGGTTTCGATTAGATCGTCGGCATTCGTCCTAGAAACACAGGGCCACCGATTTCTGAGGCTCAAGTTTGGGTCTACTGTAATACGAAACGCGTCATCAGAGATGTTCCAATGTTAAGCTTGTTCAAGTCCCTGTTGTCCAGGAAATACGTGGATGTACAGAGGCGGTAAGAACAAGACGCATAAGAAGACGATTCTTCATTGGATCTTGAAGCGCAGCAATGTAGCACGTGGTTCAAGGCACGACTGAGGTTTAGAACCGGAAGTTATCAAGCCGCATGGTGGTCCCGTCTGCGGTAAGCTTGATAGTGGAGTTCGGTGAATATTTAGGAAAATTTTATGCCTGCACCATAGATGTATTCTAGAATGCTTCGTGATGGAAACTTAATTACAGAAATGTTGGAGAGAAGTGCCTTATCCAGCTCATGCTATTTGAGATGAAATTGACCTCGAGACATGATTCCTGATAGCGCAAGTACATGTGCCGAAAATAAGTCACAGTTTCAACCTTTGCACTTGGCTTCGGGACTTGTTGCTAGTCTTACAAGCATAAGCTTAACCATGAGCCTCTGATGCATGTGCAATGCTACGTCGGCAGATCCCTACACAACAAGAGTGGGAAGCGGCTCCCGGACCTCTGCGACTTTTGTGCGACTTCCACTCCGGCTTTGCCTCGGCCGCGTCAACTCGGCTCAGCCGCCGAAGACACCTTAATGGGTTGCACGCAACCACTCCTCGATCCACCGATCAGCATCCTCTGCCGAAATGGTGGTGGGGGCTGGCATCGGAGGTAAGCCAGAGATCTGAGCCACATCTACTCCGTAACCCGTACGGAGTGTTGCGGAATCTGATACTAACAAATGGTCGAGTGAATATTGCGATCCAACAATACGCTTTTTTTGGGTAAATATTTGTCATTAGATGCCAGGACGGCGTGTAGGGAGTCTGCTTCTTTACATAGTCATTGTGCGATGTTGGTTGAGCTTCTGGCGACCAGTTTATCTCGTATTTTGCCCCTTTTTCAGCCTAAAGAGGGCGTGGACTGGTACATAGAAGCGTAACAGTGGAAATGTCTTTACAATGGCCGAACAAAGGGGCGTGTCAATGTTCTCGCGCGAAACACAGCGAATCTGCCGATCACTGAGATCAACATTGTTGCGATATTAGTGCTGTCAAACCCTGGTGGCTACTAATTTTGACCCTGTTCGTTGCCTGTACTCATAATGTTTCTCTGAGTTTAGCGACGACGACGACAAAAGCCCCAGGGAGTGCAGCTCCGCCGCGACACGTACGTCAACCCGCTTGACTGCTACCCACACGTGTTTGGCATCGTCTCGAAAATTCGCCATTCAAGCCAGCAATGGTGAGTGACAGTGAGGAGTGATCGGCGGCGGAATTCGCTCAGTTGTCAATGCACTGACATTGAAGTCCCGAGTGCCAGAGAGATTTACGCTGAGCACCGAGTTTCGTACTCAATCTTCACCATGGGCAGGCGTTGCAAATTTTCTGACAGATTCGAGATGAACTACCGAGACTGATTGTATGCTTGTTGAAACCCTAAATTCGTGATGCTACGTTAGCGAGCATTGAGTAGTGAGTACTGTACTCGCTTTCTACTACCAAGAACATGAGTTTGCCGTAAGAAATATACCAGATTTGGAAGAGATCTGGAACTTGTAGTAAGCCTCGACTTATGCAGTGGAGCTGAGTGGAACTGAAGTCTTGTAAGTGAACTTGAGTGCCCTGCACATCTTCCCATTCCTTGATGTTCCTGGATATTTCGAGTCAGGCCGTCTGACACCATCCAGCGCAGCACGCTCCAGAGCCACAGTGGCTATGTAGTAAATCTGCCGGACCAGTGCCAAAGCTAGGGTAAGCCTGGTGATTTGATCATGAAGTACACTGGTGTATAAGAACAGTGGTTCCGCCCACCCAACACATATGCTTGCTCGACCAACCAGCTCTTCACTATCAAGCAATCTGATAACTATAACGCTTAGGTTCGTCGCATCTAGAGCAACGAAAACGTGCAAAGCGCACTGACATTGTTCGCATTGACTAACTTTATCTGATGTCTAGGCACCAACATGCCCGCTCAGTTTGCTACCCAGAAGCCGGCGGCAAATATGCCCGATACCAAGTGTACCCCTTTCCAAATCTACCACTCATGGCCTTCTCAAAAGCAAGAATGTAAACAGTTTGCAGACTTTTGCTGGATTGATTTGGCCCATGTAGTGATGCTTGTGGAGCAGGGCACCGTCTCGCTCAGCGTTGGACAGAAACTGCTCCCAGCACTGCAAGATATTCGAGACAACGGATACAGCCGCCTTCCAATCGACCCATACAAAGAGAGCCTACTGTACCAAGTGGAAGGGGCTCTGGGCGCAAAGCTTGGTGATCACGTTGCCGGTGCGTTGCATACTGCCCGCAGTCGGATAGACCAGAGAGCAACTGTAAGCCGGATGTACTACCGCAACCTGCTCTTGGACGTGATGGAGCACATTATACGCTTCCAAGACGCGCTGATAACAGCCGCAAAAAGCAATACCGGCAAAATTCTCCCTTACCACACCCATATGCAACAAGCGCAGCCGGGGGACTTTGGTCACTACCTCATATCATTCGCAGCTAAACTGCAAGAGGACTTTGAGCGCTGTCAAGATGCATATCATCGTGTTAATCGCAATCCTCTTGGTACAGTTGGGCGAAGCGGCACTGGCCTTAACATCAACCGTGATCGGACGTCAGAGCTGCTGGCCTTTGATAGTCCCGTCCAACACTCTCTCCTTGGAAAGGACGCAGACTTTGCGGCAGACATTATCTCTGCTCTGTCCTTTGTCATGTATCACCTGAACGACTTTGCTACAGATCTCCATCTATGGTCCAGTAATGAGTTTGGCTTCGTTCAGTTGCCTGATAGCTTCTGTGGCACCAGCAGCATTTTCCCGCAGAAGCGTAACCCGGTGACGCTAGAGACTATCAAGCTTGCAGCTGGTCCCAGTGTCGCATGGTTAACATCAGCGTTAGCTACGTTTCGCGGAGCCGGCACGGGAGACCACCGCGTTCATGGCGTTCCGTCACATCTTGATCAGGCCCTGGACACTACTGCTGATATGCTTACCCTCGCGGGGCTTATTGCATCAGCTGTCGAGGTCAATGATGACCGCGTTAGCGAAGTGTTGGCAGATAGCTGGTCAACCACAAGCAATCTCGCAGATAGTCTCATGCAAAACCACGGGCTCTCTATCAGGCAGTCGCACGGGGTTGTCGCCCAGCTTGTGCGAATGTGTCGCGAGAGCGACATTGGCAGAGCAGAGATAACGCCGAATCTTTTGAATGAGGCCAGTTTGCTATGCCAGGGCCGCGAGGTCAACATGAGCTATGAGGAGCTGCACCTTGCTCTTGATCCCGAGGCATTTGTTAGCACGCGAGTGAGTGCTGGCAGTGTTGGACCGGCGGAAGTACAGAATTTGATCGAATGCAGCGAAGACATGGTCTTTGAGAATATTGGTTGGGTTGACAGACGGAGAGGACAGTTTACTGAGGCAAAGTGCAAGCTGGATGGTGCTATTCAGGGCATTCTGAGCAGTGGCAAGTAAGGCTACTAGCGAAGGAGTTCCAGTTGAGCAGGACAACTATTCGTTTTTGAGCTTTCATCTCTAAATAACTTAAAAAAATAATATCAATATTATAGCATAGCAGAGAAGGTACGCTTTGGTCATCCAACAGACGCCATGCCCGCCGGATTGACGAAAACATGGCTACCGTCGGTTATGGCGCTTCTCTTTCCTGGGCCAAGGATTCCGCGGAAACATGTGAGTCACAAAAGGCTTTGTCACAAAAAGATTTAACACCAACACAGCCTTCAAGTTTTTTCTGTAAGATTCCTGAGCATTGTCGTCCAAGTGATTGTCGTCTGCATCCTAAACATTGTCGCAGAGGCCTAACTATTGTCGTTGAAGTTTAGCAACCTCTTTAGGAAAGCCTGCTTCTGGTGGCGCGGGGACGAGAATGCGGCTTGGCTTCCTTATTGGGTTTAGTTGCACGACACATTCCCGGGATGATCACCAGTAATGTCACGACATTACAAGAGTATATCAAGCAAAACTCGTAGGAAGATAAACCTTAAGAAAATCCGAGAAACCTTTAATAAATGCATTATTGGACAAATATGGTGTTAGAGCGTTACTGATTAATATAATGATTCTAAACGCCGTACTCTTCGTTCCGCTTCCGACCCGGCATCCGGCTCCGAGCGCCGGTGTCACCAACTCCGAGACGGACCCGCCGCACCTGGATAGCCTATCTAGTTCCACCGCCAAAGGCTGAAAAACAAAAGACCAGAGAGACCTTTTCCTAATGGGGCATCTAAACTGCATGCCCGACAGTCGCACTTGAAGGAGGGACGGGAGAGGCTTGGACGCCTGCTGCCCATGAGCAAACTTTGATAAATAACTGGCATTTCCTTTGTGAACACCATCCTCGCCTTTGATTCTTCACTTCCACCTCGACGTTTAAATAATCATCTCACTGTTACCTTTTACCATCAAGGCTTTCTAGCGCCTTGGCACATCTAAATAGCCCTCGTCGATGGCTTCATAACCCCCTACACACACCACTCCTCCACCACCTCCGCCACTCACACGATGCCCGCCAGTATCGCAGGAAGCGGCTCGACCGCAGCTCCTAGAGCACACGTCTCCGGGCAGTCAAACATGCCGCTATCTCGCCCGGCCCATAGTCTGGCAAGCGACGATACCCTGCGCGAGCTAGAAGCTGACCAGCACACGGGCTTGAGCAACCAGAATGCCGACCAACGTCTGACACAGGTTGGGCCAAATGAGCTCGAACAGAAAAAGGGTGTACAGCCTATCAAAATCTTCATCGAGCAAATCTTCAACGCCATGACTCTTGTGCTCGTGCTTGCCCTCGCTGCCAGTTTCGGCATCCAAGCCTGGATTGAAGGCGGCATTCTCGGTGGCATCATTGTCATCAACATCTTTATTGGCTTTTTCCAGACTTTACAAGCGGAAAATACAATCAACTCTCTTCGCACACTCGGAAATCCTACCTGCAACGTTTACCGCGACGGCGCGACCGTGAATATTCCTACTTCTCAGGTTGTACCGGGTGACATTGTCGACCTCAACACTGGCGACTCTGTGCCGGCAGATATACGACTCATCGAGGCCGTAAATCTTGAAGCAGACGAGGCCTTGCTCACCGGTGAATCAGCACCCGTATCCAAGAGCCCCGGGATGGTGTTTGATGAAGACACTGGCCCTGGAGACCGGTTGAACGTGGTCTTCAGTTCCACCAACATCACCAAAGGCCGCGGTCGCGGTGTCGTCTTCGCCACTGGTATGTTCACCGAGATTGGTCTTATTGCAAAGGCTCTTCAGGGTGATGGAAAGAGCGCCGACAGCGCGTCTACAGATGAGTCCGCTCTGCAGCGGGCATGGCGCACCGTCAAGGGAGCTCTGGGCGAGTTCTTTGGACTCACCGTCGGAACTCCACTGCAGAAGAAGCTTTCCCAGCTATTCCTGGCTCTTTTTGGGTTTGCCATTATATGTGCCATTATTGTACTTGGAGCAAACAAGTTTGATTCCGATACCGATGTCATCCTCTACGCCGTCACTACCGCCATCGGTACTATTCCCGTATCACTGCTCCTCGTACTTACCGTCACCATGGCAGCCGGAACAAAGAAGATGTTGGAGCGCCATGTTATTGTGCGCAACCTCCAGAGTCTTGAAGCTCTCGGCGGTGTTACGAGTACGTGTCCCTTGTTGAAATCACGCTCTTCATAGGCTAACGATTTATACAGACGTCTGCTCTGACAAGACAGGTACCATCACGCAGGGCCGCATGGTCACTCGCGCAGCTTGGCTACCGGGCAATGGGACCTACAATGTCGAAACAACAAACGATGTATATAATCCCACTTCCGGACAAGTATACTTGACCTCGAAACAACCCAAGGACTTGAATCACGACGAAGAGAAGCGGCACTCGTCAGAGCCAATCAACCCAGACGAAGAAGTTCAGGCAAAATCGGCTCTGCAGTGGTATCTCAACATTGCATCTCTCGCCAACCTGGCTACTCTCGAAAAGGCCGACAAGGAATCCAACCATGCTGGAGAGTGGTATGCTCGCGGTGCTCCTACCGAGATTGCCATTGAAGTTTTCGCTTCTCGATTTGGGTGGAACCGCATCAAACTCTCGCAGGACCGCGATGCCCAGTGGGCTCACATTGCTGAGTTTCCCTTTGACTCGGACGTGAAGAAGATGTCGGTTCTTTTTAAGAACAAAAAGGCCGACGAGACTCACGTATTCACAAAGGTAAGAAAAACCACAATATCAACTATTTACTGCTTGCCTGCTTCTGACTAACACTGTTGCACCAGGGCGCTGTTGAGCGAGTCTTGGATATTTGCACCAAGATTGCCGTTAATGACGAAATCCAGGACCTAACCGACAGCATCAAAACTGATATCTTTGCCAACATGGAAGCTCTCGCCGGCCAGGGCCTCCGCGTCCTCGCACTCGCTCACAAGCTCAACGATACCAACGTCAGTGCCGACGAATTCGGTCATGGAAACTCTCCTTCACGCGACAACTTTGAAAACAACCTTATCTTCCGAGGCCTCGTTGGTATCTACGACCCTCCGCGCCCCGAGTCTGAGCCCAGTGTGCGCGCTTTCCACGGTGCTGGAATCGTCGTGCATATGCTCACGGGTGACCACCCCCAGACTGCTCGTGCGATTGCCCAGGATGTTGGCATCCTGCCATCTGATGAAGAAATGAAGAAGCTTGCATCGGACGTGGCGGCCTCACTGATGACAACTGCCCACGATTTCGACGCTCTTTCGGATGCGCAAATCGATAGTATGCCTGAACTGCCGCTTGTTGTTGCGCGATGTGCGCCCAGCACAAAGGTTCGCATGATTGAGGCGCTGCATCGACGCAATCGATATGTTGCCATGACTGGTGATGGTGTCAATGACAGCCCTAGTCTAAAGCGTGCCGATATTGGCATTGCCATGGGCACGGGATCTGACGTTGCAAAGGAGTCGTCTGATATTGTCCTCACTGATGATAACTTTGCATCTATTCTCAATGCTATTGAAGAAGGTCGTCGCATCTTTGACAATATCCAAAAGTTTATTCTCCACGTTTTGGCTGCCAATATCGGCTTTGTCATTTCGCTCCTCGTTGGACTGGCATTCAAGGATCACAACGGTGTCTCTGTCTTTGTTTTGTCTCCAGTCGAAATCCTTTGGATGCTTCTTGGAACAGGTGCATTCTGTGAAACCGGTCTTGGTTTCGAAAAAGCGGTTCAAGATATCTTGAACCGCCCTCCTCATAACGTAAGTTCTTGTTACTGCTTCATCCTCCCCCTCATCGGAAATTACTAACACGATATCGCCAGCTCAAATACGGCGTCTTCACACCGGAGTTCCTCCTCGACATGTGCGTCTACGGCATCCTTATGGCCTGCTGCGTGCTGGGCTCTTTTGCCGTCGTCATCTTTGGCTTCGATTCCGGCAATCTCGGCGACAAGTGTAACAATGCCTACTCGACGCAGTGCGACGAAGTCTTCCGCGCCCGCGCAACCTGCTACGCCACCATGACCTGGATCTTTCTCTTCTTCTCGTGGGAGCTAATCGACTTTCGCCGTTCCTTGTTCGATATGCCCCGCGGTTTCAAGGCTTGGGTCGGTCACCTCTGGGGCAACCAGTTCCTATTCTATGCCGTCACCATTGTCTTCTTTATTGTTTTCCCGACGCTATACATCCCAGTACTTAACCATGTTGTGTTCTTGCACGAGGGTATTAGCTGGGAGTGGGGAGTTGTGTTTATTGCAGTCTTGATATGGTTCTTGGGCACTGAGGCGTGGAAGTGGGCGAAGAGGGTGTTTTATCGCCGCCAGACGCCTCAGGTGGTCCGGGCCGGTGTGGTCAGCGCTGCTTAAGTGCGACTGTCGCGTTGCGATTGTTTAAAAGTTATAGAATTTTGCGTGTTCAAGCATAGGTGCATTGGAGACGGGCGTGGCATCTCTTTTTCGGATTTGCATATAAAATTAGCATTTAGATCTGTACATCTAATAAATTATAGAGAGGTATCATAATATCTTCATTATACTCATAAAAACGCCCGCCATGCAAAACACTTTCCAGTTTCCATCCAAATCTGTTTCCCATATTAAACAATCAAAAGGTTCATACTCGGATCCTTGAGAGTCTGCACCCAACTTCGTCGCTTTGCGTCTTGTCCCTCATTATCTAGCTCCCAAATTACCTGAAGCGTGTCCATGGCAGTGTACAGGAAGCCCCACGGACAATTGACCACGAGCCTCTTGAGTCTGTCCATGACCCAGATACGGCGATCCGGATCCACCGTTTCAGCACCGGCGATAAATGTTGGCCACGTCGTGGCTTTGAAGTTTGGATCGTCATCCGGTATGCTGGAAAGGTGTTGGAAGATTTCTTGCCGCAACGAACTTTCAAAGTCCTTACCGACAACCTCACCAACAGACGGGACAGCCTGGAGAATGTAGAGGCAGCCAGCTAGTCTATGAGCTGACCCGGCGTGAATCCTGCTTTCTACCGGCACATCTTCAAGATAGGGGGTTAAACGGGCATCATTTGCCCATTTCTGAATGTCAAAGCTTTGAGCCTGCTCAAGGAGGGCAAGCGCAGCCTGGGTAATGTCCTCTTGCGAAGTTTCATCCAAAGGCGCATTGGACAGCTGAGATGCGGCGTATAATATTTGAAGCACCTCAGGCGGACAGCATAGGTAGCTGTTGGGAGCGGCCCGCTGGAGAATATCTGAGATTTGGGATTCTTGAAAATATGATTGGATTCGGAAAGCTTGGGGCATGAAAGCCGATGCCAGGACAAAGTAGCTGGAAAAGTCAACATAAGAAATCTCCATAGCATCCCTGGTCAACTTACATGAAGCAGTCGGAAAGGAGATAGTCTCGCAGCACGCTGTCGGATGAAGAAGATGGCTGTAGTAGCGTCATAATCTTGCCGGCGCCTTCGAGATGAGGTCGCCAGCCATGCCTTCCGGATTCGATAAGCTCGACGTTTACAAGGAAGAGCGCAGCTGCCAGCGCGACGTCACCCCCTGTTGAGTCGATATTTTGCATCGCCGAATGCATCAGCTGGAGTGCTTTCTGCTTGGCGGCAAGGGCATCTCGGAGGGCATTTCGAGACGCTTCCTCTCGGCTGAAAGCTATCACTGGATCTTGCTGCTGCAATGATAGAGGCGCTTTGACAAGGTTTGACAGGTGCGCTGCCGAAGCGGCCACAATAATGTATTGCAGTAGAGGATTGGCCTTTGTTAGTTTTAGCAAGGTGCGGAATGGGTTGCGTTGTGGCACATCTTGCGAGACCAAGTCTTTGCACAAACGATTCGTGACTAGGGTTTTCTGTTAGCGTAGGCACTAACACTAATGGTGTCGTGAAGTGGTACACATACAATAGGATAGGTAGTATCGATGAGAGTTGGAAAGATCCTGGAAGAGAGGATCAACCAACACATATGGGCTTCTGAGCTCCGGCTCGACAGAAGATGCTCTGCTGACAACGAGCTGCATATTCTCTGGACAGGGAGATGAACATTGACTTGGCGTCGTCGCGAAGTCATAGTCCTCTGGCGAAGACGGCAAGCTCGACTGAGAGCTCGAGGCCGGTCCAGCTCCATGAAGGCTCACCTCGACCTTGCCGTTGCCAGCACCGTTTACCGGCGCGCTCGACGTCCGCCCAGCAAGCTTGCCTCTGCTCGCAACAGCTCCAGTCCATCGAAAGAGCTGACCATAGCCAAGACATTCCTTGCCGGCCTTGGTACACTTGTTACAGTGTGGGTACGAACGATCACATCGCAGCCGCTGGCGCCGGCAGTTGTGGCACGGCTTGGTAGGAGCCTGCACTGAGCTCATAGGCGCGCGGATGTAGAGCTCTCTCTCTCTCTCTCTCTATGGCAGCAGGGGTGTGGGTGTGTGTTACCAATGATTGTCTAGATGTGTCGGGGGTCCTTTATCAAGGTCTGATGCGGACCATGCATAATAACGAGATTTTTGCAGGCAATGTCTGACGCTGCCAGATTTTGACTTCTGATGCATCTTGGGTGGTGGCTCGGCACGGCGTGTCGGTGGCAAGCGCAGGAAGAAGGCGCTAAACCGAAAGAGGCAGCCAAGACGCAATTTTTCTTCCTGTTTGGTCATCGGTACGTACCTTGGACGGCTCAAGTGAGACTTCATGATGAGGCTCAAAAACACCATTAGCAACATGTATATAAAATACGCATAGACATTTATGCGTTGTGAACCAGAAGCCCTTTCTCCGTGTATATGTCTCTCACCCGGAAATAGCCGGGTTTTGCTCAGATGCCACGGTTTTGCCACCCTCCGCGACCATCAAACACGTCGACAAACGTTACGTCTCAGATGTATGGGACTGCAAGAGACAAGCAAAGAACTGTTCTCTCTATCGTTTCAGAAGTGACTATTGGCATTGGAAATATGAAACCAATCGGTAAAATGCTCATTCAACCTCGGCTGTATTAAAGAATTACACACTGGTCCTATACATCCCTCGTATAAGTGCCTCGGCAAGCCATCCCGTACCGATCGGAGCGGATGATTTGCAATTGTTGTCTGGGGGTCATCAGCGTAAAACCCGACGCGCTACGGCATGAATTACAAATTTCAAAATCACGAAAGTGTTCAGTCCATCGCTCTTAGATTATTGTAGCATAATGGGATCAGGCATTCCCATTTTCGCTAGTACCAGCACTCCGACAAAGTTTGAGGACAGCAGAAGTTCCTAGCGAGGCAAAGCTCTAAAACGCATCTGAATTAACATAAATGATAAACTCACTCATATAGATAAATTCACTTATTTTATTCTGTTGCAACTTTCCCATTCTATTGACCGTCGCCAGCTTTGTGGCGAAGCAGTGCAGCCTACAGGGGCTGTCAAGCCGCACAAAGAAATTCGGATTTTCAAGCCGGGTTCTGCATCGTATACCTCCTTATCAAATTGATACACGTCTCATAAAGCTCCTTGACGCAAAGCACCTCTTCTTCTTATTTGCTAGAGGCATATCGTCTCAAGTCTTCTAAGCGGCTCCGAAGCAAGAGCGGGATGCAACAGTAGCAATTACATCACAACCAAACGGGCGTGTGCAGATGTGACAGGAGCTGCATCACTGTATCTAACGCCTCTCGCTTTGACGACCGGGGACATCTTGCTACACATTTTGCATGTACAGCGGCAGAAAATGAGTGCCTTTGCCACTGCTCCCCCCTCCCTGGTCCAGACCATTGCGCCTCGCCTGCGTCAGCCAACAGGAGGTGCGTTCGAAGAAGATCATTCAAAGCAGAAAACAAAAGGGCACAGGAAGAGTCCACCCGCATCCTTGGCGCTGATTTGTTCAGAGCCTTGCCGCTGAGAAGAAGGGGGCTTGCAATCCCTTGGTTGGCTTCCCCTCATTGTATGTATGTCGGAGTACATCTGTCAACCCATGGAGGTGTGCGACAAAGATCCCACGCAGGATGTGGATATTTCTAGCCCAGACCACGGATAGAGTACTCCTTATTCCGTCCTATCAAAGCAGCGAGCCCGGCTTGAGATTCCGGCCCCCATGTCGTATGTGAATGTTGGTGCATGGGTCGGGGGCCGACCACACTACTTCTTCCTAAGTTATTGTTTCAGCTCTATTTGAACCTCGGCGTCTTTGGTCGCAGTATTTCCATATTTCACTGTCTTTATTAAGCCTTGTTCAGGAGCTTACTCCTTTCCTCCAACGTGCAGGCACCATGGTTGGCCCGGGGCAGCAGTTCAAGAACACTCCGTGGGGGGAAACGTGCTGTAACGTCACAGAACCCGAGGCTCAGCTGATGGCTTCGGCGTCGGCTAAGGTTTCCGACACTGGTACTCGAAGAGTGGGTAAAATACGCAACCAAACAAGCAAAGTCTCTTGTCCTCTTCGGTATCTCTACATCGAGGCTGGTCTCCAAGAGTCGTGGCCTCGATTGAAGCTTGAGCTCTGGGTCCGAGACGGCCGTAGGCTACACCAGAAACGCCTAAATATACATCTCCGGAATACAATACGAGTACACAACACCAACCACCTCCTTTGAGGGTGGAAATCAATCCTCCTTGGCTGCCGCAGCCGGTCCGGTGGAGTCGCCAGCCCTTGTTGACAGGTAACCTGTTAAGAAGACTGGTCACTTAAATTCCGGTGTCCTCCAGTGACAGGCACACAGACCCGTTTGCAGTGGTAAACTGTTTGTATCCAAAAAGTTCGGGCTTCTCATCTGGTCGAAGAGTCCGTGGCCTGCAGCCCAGGGTTTCGTCTGATCCAGGGAGGGCCCGGAAGAACCACACGGTGCCACTCAGCTTGATTAAGGGTTAGGAACTCATATATTGTAGTGCAGTAATCTGGTGACCGATCTGTTGTAGTACATGATGCAAATGAAATGGCTGTAAATCTTGCAGTGGCCTGTTTCGAATCTGGGCAACAAGAGATGGCACATGCAAAGGGAGTCAGCTGTGGGCTTCCACAGTATCTGAACACAGCGAGGTGTCTAAATAGCATGCATGCAAACTGTGCGCTTTGCATTGGGGCTGGCTGCTTGTATCCAATTGATGAAGATTTGCAGAGGATTGTCGGGAACCCTGTTGTCAGCAATAAACAAGGCCACCCTTGCTTGATGATGCTCAAGAGTTTCCACAGTGTCCTGATTTACAAAGTTCCGAGATCAGATACTTATGAGGGCTGATTGTACCGACAAATCCCTTTCTCATGAATGTAAAGGGAAATGTATCTAAGCAGGACCCCTTGGACAATGGTGGGCAAAGTTCTCCGGCGAAATACTAGACTGTAGGATTATAGGCCTAGTTTCAACTCGGAAACCGGGCGCGACGTTCCCGCATAGGCACTAAATGCTGTGTAATCATTATGTCATGCAACAGGAGATGATCCAAATCATCGTTAAGGTATCGCAGATGAATTAGCGAGCGAGTGACCCTGTAACAGCTGTACACATGGGTACACCTTCCAGGTCACCCCATGCTTACGAGCCGACTGTGCCAAGGACTGTAGATGAAGTAGCCGACGGTGAGACGGTGAGACAACCGGAGAAGACTTGGCAGTATTTCATCTGTTCCCAAGCACATGTCTGGTAGTGACAGGGCCTCAATACGTGGAGTGGGTTGAGACGTGGGAATAGAGTTTTGGTGGAGGAGAACGTGTCAGTGGGGATCGGAGCATCAACCCAAAAGACTACGGAGTAGACGTTATAGAATTTGCGGATAGCCTCAATGACGGTCACTTGCTCGCAATGCACCAGCGTACCTCGTAATAGGAACACAAAGAAGTCATTTGGAGAAGACAAAGACTCGCCATCATGAGCCTGTTCAGGCACTTACCAGACGGCCGAAGGCTTTGGAGATTGGGGAGCTGCCGCAGCTTCCGACAGGAATGTACATACTCATATAACGGCGATAATATTGGTCTGGAACTCGTTTAAGCACTCCTGCCCTCATTAGACTTCAGCTTGGGTTCTGGGTACGAGTGACGTATTCTAGGCTCCAGCGGCCCAACATGGAAACTAAAAGTCCAAGTAGAATCAGGAAAGGGGTGCGCTTTGCTCCTAGTATGTATTCATTAATATATATTATTGGCATGGACCAGGGCTCGGAGAATTTCGTGTTTGGGTAGGATTCAGGCGCGAGCAGGTCACACTAGTGGCCTGTTAGCCTAGATTACGTGATGAAATACCCAATTGATTTTGATACTGCATTGCCGAGCAAGGACTAGTATACTCAATGCAGTGTGCAGCTATATGTCAAGCATTTGCCAGGAGTAGGTCAGAGCACTTTGGTTGGGCCACGATAACACTCCCACACCTCTTATTACCAGTTCGGCAGAGCTAGTCCAGGCCTGGCGCAATGCCTTCTTTTAGCTCTCACCGACAGGGGTTCCTCAGCCCAACGGCCACTAAATCAGGCTAGCTCAAGAACCAATGCGCTGAGGGTCACCTGTGAAAAGGCTAGGTAAAGTGCGGATGAGCAGGGGAGCATGGTGACATTGTACTCCACCTGTCGCGTGGAAGGGAACAAGGATCAGACAGGACCACGTACAATGAATACGTACTTGTAATCACCCAGAGCCGTACTCCATACTGTACACCATTAGAACGTTGCCCTCGGCTCAAGTAGGTAATCCGTAGTTTACAGCCACAGTGAAATCCATCTTTGCGAGTCCATGTATTCCTACGGTGGGTGGCGCCGGCGGGTGGGCATGATGCTCCATAGTAACCATGAGCATGTATCCAGCTGATCGTCAGAGCCACTGCGGATCTTTCTTTTTTAACTCAATCAGAGACTGGCCAGAATGACATGTGTGGCCAAGCACAGTTCATTTATTTTATGGCCTTGGCTGGTCCTAGTTTGACCAAGTGAGGCAACAGCTGCGTAATACCATGTACGAGAACTTTAGCTTACTCGTAACTGATCCTTCTGGATAATAAAGGAGGGGTTGCCGAGGTTTACTTCTGGAGTGTGCTGTCAACTTTAGAGACACTAAGGATTGTATTGTCGCGGTTGAAGGCAAGGAAGGGTAGCTACAATTCGCCTCACCTGGCCTCGACTACATTTCTCGTCCTTTGTTTTACCAAACATGTGGTGTGTTCGTACTTCGTAGTCCTTCATCGTATTACGTGTACTCATAGAACGAGTAATTCTCTTTCCACGGGTTTCCTTAATAGGTCGGACATTGAGGACTGAGTTTGCCTCGGGCGTTTCCACTTCTTCTCGAAGAGTATCATGCGTACTCCGCTCTTCCATTTCCCATTCCGCTCCCAAGAAATGCCCAATGCTAAAACTATTGTGGCACGGTGTATGATCATCGGAACTTGTCTTTCCTTGTCCTGGTTCTTAATGAAGAAAATATCAGGCTCACTTTTACGCCTTGTTCTCCGCAACATACATGATCTACAGGTTGAAGCAGCGCTGCAATTCTGGGCTATAATACGATAAGAATAACAAGGGTTGACGGCAGGGTCTGCGGCCACTGACAAGATTGTTCCATGGTAATATCACCTGAGGAGGCTTTGTAAGGCAACAGTGGCTTTTTAGAGCCGCTAAGAAGGGCTACTTCTATTGAATGCACATACGGTCGACGTGCCATTGGCGCGGCGCATGTCGAGGCGCCAGTGCAACAGGCCGTTCAGCGCCATAATTGGCGCCAAGGCTTACTATTCGTAATGGAGAGTGCATCATTCAATGATCTTCACGCCGTTTTCACGCTATCGGGGCTTACAGATCATCTTTTAAGAGTGCTTTTCAGGAGCTTCCTATTTTAGGTGTCGCATCTCGGCATAAGGCGGCAGTCTCTTCCCGGAACCACGGGGCGGCGGGATTCCGCATGGCCAAACCCCTGTCCGCGGCTCTAAACTAGGCGGATGAAGGGGTGCTTTGTTCATCTTCAGCCAGCCAGTACTGGATGGGGGTCACATCCATTGGCTGGCATTATTAGCGCGACCTCGAAGTATACGAGTTGACTTGAAGGGGTCTCTTTAACTCACGGTCTACGCGGCATAACCATCGGTAAATTTTTGCTGTCATTGCTCATTACTGCGGAGGATGTGTCGGAAATTACTGGGACTCTGGCCGTTTTAAAATCGGCTCTTTTTTTATTGTGGCCAGTAGTGCTGATCTCCACCAACGCCCGTCGATGACAGCTAGCTCGAGTCATTTCTGGGTGGAAGAGAATCGGTCTAGAAGCCAGATAGAAAGATCTTTTTCCCACTGGCTGTGGTTGAACGCGTGTTCTGCCAGTTCCCTCCAAAAAGGGCACGGCACCCGCGGAGGCATTGGAGCTCTGCTTTTCTATGGAGTTGTAAAGGTCTTTGACGCTCAAATGACCCTTTGTTCCACACCGCACTCGAAACACTTCGGGTACCACAGACGGGTTATTATTGGGCGGCAAAACACGCCAAAACGAGCCGCTATGGTTGTTACATTGAGCTCCAGCCCGCACTTGTACAAAGTGCAGCCCGTTTACACAGCGCGAAGAGGCCGAGCAAGTGGGCAAGATGTGGTTTCTACGGGTTATTCGCACAACTCGGGCTTCGATTGTCGATTTGAAACCGAATGCTAAAAGTGTGGTGAAAGCTCTTGCCATGAACAAGAGCTGCATTACGTAGCGTTGAAGATCATACACCGGGCGCATCTCCGTTGCGTACTAATAAATGGTTCAGCGCCCGTGCCAAAAGCTCCGGTTGGCCGGAGATGTTTCTGCCAGACTGAGAAGCCATTTGTCAAGCTATAAAACTTGTCAGTACATCATGTGTATACGCGATAGGTAACCTGCATCTGCTCAGGGTCGCATCTCGCAGCAGTCGATCTTTGTGGCTAGGTGGCCCCGTTGGAGTCTGAGTATGGGCTGTCCTCTACTGGGGCTGTGTCACAGCCTTATGTTGGAACGGCTGTAACAAGAAAGCTAGAAGAATGCAACGTCGCCACCAACCGGCAGCGTCTCTACCGCGGGCGCTGGAAACCCAAGCTTCTGGAGATTGACTTGGCGCGGTTCATCAACTAGACGGACCCCTGCCCGTTCAACGAGGAGTTTGTTAACCTGCCCCCACAGGCTTGTCAACCGTGTTTGAAAGACAAGGTCTATGCAATGTGCTCCTGTAATGGGATGACGAGTACGAGAATGGACATTATTGGCAAAGTAGCTTCCTGGCTAAAATACACCATCCAGAGGCGTCCAGTTTTACCTTTGTATCGTCTTGGCCAGAGTGTGAGTCTCCCCGAAACATGCCCGGTCGCTGCGAGTTAATGCGGCTCTTAGGTGCTGAGTTGGCGACCAACTGTTCCTTATGCGCCAGCCGAATGGTCAAACCTCACAAACAGTTGCATTAACTAGCAACCAAGTGTAATGTACGAACGCTCCGTAAGTGTGATTCCAAGTGGCAATCACCAATGGCCACAAAGGGAAATCAGTAGTTAGCCTTCATGCATGGATCTTCTTTGCGTTCCACGTTCGCAGACATTGATCTTCAAGCCCCGAGTGGAAGATCGTCTCAAGTTTGGTCACAGCCAGGGTATCTGGTCCCGCTGTGCTCTCTGAACCTCGGCCACTCTAAAACGAGGTCAAAGACAACAAAGAATAGCCCAGGTGATGCTGTCCGGGCAGATCGCCGTAGTTGGCCGGTGTCGCATGCGTTACAGTTCGCCGAGTAGCGCACCTGAGAAGCATAATAGTCAAAGGGTTTCCTGTGTCATGCCTCTCTATATGATTGCTGAGGCCGAGTAATGCGAAGAGCGTTTAACTTGTCGGCACTATTTCCAGAGTCGGTTAGTCCAAAGGCAATACCCGTTGTAGCCAGCCTCGAAACCGCTGTTGGTGGCCCTGGGAAAGCAAACTTTAACTATCACGTTGAATTCATACCTACGAGGTAATTAGTTACGGCCTTGGACCTCCGAGGAAGCGGCCAACTTGAAACTAAACAGCTCAACCCACACAACCCAACAACAGCTACAGCGTACTAAGAACGGGCGCCCTAGCTGGAGAGAACTACGAGTAAACCGACGGTGCCGCCAAAGCCCAGAGTAGTCCTCCTGTCACGGCGAAATCGCCCCATGCATTAGCCCACGCACACACCATTTGACGGAGACGTTGGACCACCGAGTGATCCACGATGACCACCCTTGATCCGTACACTGGAGACCCGCACACACCCGCAATGTCAATCCACAGGCGTCTTTCCTGACACCTCCAAGACTGTTCAGTAGGCGGGACAGCCATGGCGTCGTTGCGTCGGAGAGCCATTAATAACAGGAAATGCACACACCCCCCGTACCCACCTCAAGGCCGTTACAGCGCGGTTCCCTACCCCTGGTCGCTGCAGTTTGGCTCCCACGGCCAACAAAGGCACGATAGCCGTTCGCTGTTGCCACCCCTGGCAGTCCCCAGCGCCCGCTCTGAGGTGGTGGTGGTTGGTAATACTGCGCGGTAAGTCGTGCCCTTGTTGATGATGAACCTTGCCCAGTTGCTCGATCAATGGAGACGCCACCGGGGCCTAACGTGGTCCTTTGCGAGGGCTTTTGCCATTCTCCGTATCTGCTCTGACTCTGGCTGTTGCCAGAACATGGGCCGCCGAGACGCGCAGAGTCACCCCTCGGACTTTCTAATGGTTACTCTTTTTGCCACAAGGCCTTCTTTCTGTTCCTTTTTTCATCTGCTATTATTACATATCAACTACTCTTCGTCGACTGGTTCTTGCTGAAACCAACTTGACAAGAGTATCGACGCAAGAGCAGACTTCAACCTGAGATCCTTGACCTGTGCTCGGCCGTTGCCCGCCGACATTTGCCTCAGCTGCCTGGCCTGTAGCCGCAGATCAACGAGTGGATTGACTATACCGATCTGATATATACACTCTCCACCCTCTGCATTTGCCATCTTATGTAGTGGGACGAAGCTGGCGTCTTCCTGCACACGCCATACTTATACTGCCTCCCCCCTCCCTCCCTTTCCGATCCTTGACACCTGCAACAAGGGCTTAAGCCAACTTTGAGCAATAACAACCGCACCCACATCTACTGCCACTGGGACAGTCTCTGTTTAAACCCTTCTGGCCCATTTTCGATCGAAGATACTCCAATACGAACAGCATCCTTCTTCACCCTTGGACGTTTGGCTTTCATTCCCCGGCTTCACTCGTCTTCTACTGGCCATCTGTCCAACACAACCTTGAAACGGCAAAAGTCATTGATAACAAAAGATTTCCCTGATAATGGCTACGGCCCTACTTCACACCAACACTTTCAATAAGAGCGAGTTACTGGGACAGAGATACCCTCAGGCTCCCCGGCCGCCTCCATCACCCCCGATGGAAGACTCCAAGTGCTCGCTTCCTTCCATCTCCAACCTACTCGGCCTCGCAGATGCCGGTTCTCCCTCAGCGGATGCATCTCCCTCATCATATCGCAGTTCACCACAGGCAGAAGGTAAGGATTCCTCGACGTTTCGTAATCAGGAACCTCGGCTTGTTAACACTGAAGCTCCAGTCGCTCCTATTTCACAGCCTTCAGCAAGATATGAGCCCAGTACTGGTGGAAGTCGTCCTGGCTCCGGATACTCCAGTGGCTTCCAACACCGTCGAAGCCTGCCCCCAACCCCACCACTAAGCACAGATGCCTCTTTTGACAACTACCACTCGCCTTCAAGCAAGCAGCGGAGCCAGTTACAGTTTGACGCTGCGAGCTCGACGCGGCACTACGAAACCACGCCACCTCTCGAGACAGACGTTCGCAGACATCATGTCCCACCTACTTCAAGAACTCCTCAGGTCTCGACACAGGTACCTCCGAGGCAGACATACACCTCTACACCGGCCTATCCGCAACAGGCTCCGCCATCCAACAGCTATTACCCTCATTCTGGCTACGTTAACATGGCAACATACGGACAGCGATCACTGCCACAGGCCTTCCCTCCTATGAGTCACCCTGTTGCTGTTCCTCCTGGCTCTGGGCCAAACCCTTGGCAGCATCATCACTACATGCATCCCTTGCACAACGCCATCTTCCCACAGACTCAGGACCGATACGTGTGCCAGACCTGTAATAAAGCTTTCAGCAGACCGAGCAGCCTACGAATCCACAGCCACTCGCACACGGGCGAAAAGCCGTTCAAGTGCACACATCCTGGCTGTGGCAAAGCCTTTAGTGTACGCAGTAACATGAAGCGCCATGAGCGGGGATGTCACAGCATCTAAGCCGCGGGATCCGGCTCGAACAAACTTTGGCCAGGAGAGGAACAAAATGACAGCCGCAATGAAAACAGCAGGCAAGGCCCAATGATTCAGGAGCTGGAGGAGTAGGTTTATGCTCCCGTGGGTCACGGTTCCGAATGCCGGAGTCTTGACCTCCTCTGAAAGAGGCTTCCGGAGAGAGGTCGGAGCCGGAAGGAAGTAGCGTTTTGAAGCGGCGTTGATGAAATACCTGGATAGCGGAGTTGGGTTTTTTGTTTTGGAATGAGCGGAGTCTTACAACCTATTGGGCGTCTTGGTAAATTATGCTTTTAGCCACTACGAGCATTTACACGGTGTTTTACTATTATTCAATCCAAGGATTGGTTTTGCTTGAATTTATTGGTTTCAGGTTTCAAGGACAGGGCAAACAAAAGCAGTACAACAGCAATGATATATAGACTTTAAACAATGTTCCCATCTTTGCCGCTTCTAGAGAAATGGTATCCTAAGTATATGATGGACAGAAACTCTAAACGCCAGGACAGTGTTAAGAGACTGACTCTTGCAACGTAGGAGTGTGGGTGTGGTAACGAGCACTTCCCCAGCCGTCGGTCGTAAATGAGAGGGGCGTGATGACACCCATCGCTTGCCGCAATTGCCAGATTCAGGCAACAAAGCGCAAGTAACCTAGATGCGCTAATTTGGCGCCCTGGTAGTCTGGTAGCTCCCTGCGGGACGGCAACAAGGGCGGCTCTAGAAGGAGGTATTCCCCACAAACGAATGTCATTCTAGAGGAAGGTTTTACGAGAGGCGCCCTATGATGGGGTGCACTTGTTCATTCACGATGAGCGAGCTCGTGCCTGATTTGGGAATATATGGCAGGCTCTAACTCCCACTACTCCCATTGCAATAGATTGCAGTTCAAAATTGCGATGGGCGTCTTTGCTCAGACCCCTGTTTCTATTCCTGTACTTGATGAAATGTGATTCCCTTTGTTTCTGCCTTTTGACAGCTTTATTGCCATCACAGTCCAAGCAACTGAGACATGCAAGGACCAAGAATAGAACCTGGCTTCCCCTGTTAGGAAAGGTTGCTGATCCCACGCGACAAAGAGTGGGACTCCGAAAAGTCTCCGATCTGTTTACTAGAAAGAAAGAAGGAAACAAAGCAAACTACTAGTATTATGGCTGGCAAGAAAAAAAGGAAAAGCCCATAGCAAAATTTGCATAGTACAGAAACACAGACTTTTTGGCTGAATGACTTGATTGTAGCGCTGTTGTAACGGCTACGTAGTGAGAGGTAGAGGCTTCGTTCAAAGTTTCCTACGAATCATGCCTTCTCTGAAGCCAAGGTCCGAATACGCCGTACGAGTTTGCTGAACGGGTCTTGTCATGACTGCCAATATGGAGACGTCCGTGGCCTCCGTGGCAGGGAAGCAACAGGATTAGGCGCGGCTCCTCTTTTTTTTTTTTTTTTTTTTTTTTTTTTATCTCTTATTTCCCTTTCCTCCCTCGTGCTCAGTCTGCGACGGACGCCGCTAGTTAAAACGCCAAGTGCGGAACTGCCCAAGTGGCGTTGCTGCACTGGCGTGGACTTGAGGCCGTCGCACTGCAGTTGTGTGTGGTGTGATCTACACAAGCAAAACGCCAGACGTCCACTGCTCCAGGCCTTCGAATACACTCTTTGCTGATTGATTGACGGTGCATTTACCTCGTGGTGGATGTCTTGTGGTGGCGGAGGGGTGCGTGGCCGTTTCGACAGGGTTAATAATTGAGACAGCAGGAACCGTAAAAAATAGTACCAGCGTTATGGAACGCCACCACGCGAGACTGTTCCTTTTATTTGCTTTTCCGATTGTCTAGTCGCTACAAACATGTTTTTCTTTTGTTTTTTTCTTTGTCCTCGGTTATAGATTAAGGTTGTGATGTTAATATGTGACATGTTTAAAAGCCAATTTACTTGACGTGCATACAGTACATCAGCCCTGAGTTATTTACGCTTTCCACGGCGGAACAAGCTCCGGCTGCTCAAGCACGGAATGAGTCGCGTTAGAATCAATGGGCCGCGCTCATGACGCAGATGAGGCTCAAAGGCGACAATAACGGAGGCGAGCTGAGCTTGGGATGAGCTGTCGGATGGGTCGGAACCATCCCACTTTTACTTTCAAAGGCGCTGCCGTTTTGGTGCACTCCGTTCTTAATTACGAACTGGGGCGCTCTTTTTGGCTCTTTTAGTGGCACGTTGGTGCTTAATTGTGGCTTGTATGGGTATAGCTGATGCAAGGTCGCGGCGAAATCTGCTTAATGAAACGAAATACAAGTGATCTCCCGTGTCAAAGTGCATGTCATGATTTAGCATGTAATTGAGTGGCATATTATTTAAGTCAAACACAAAAAATTATATTCGACATGGCGTGAAACCGAGTCACACCACTCCGGATGTGCCTGAGAAGGATTATCCTAATTAGGCTCCGCCGGTCGGCCGGCACCGGTCGCGCTCTTCGGTGGCTAATCCTCGGGACCGGCGCAAGTTCTTTCTCTTTTGGGCCCCTCCTAGTACATTTACGCCGCGCGATACCGGGTACTCGACGTTTAGATGGCTTGGTTTCCAGCAAACTATGTTGATGCGAGTATTAGCAGAGGTTCAACATGGCAATTAGGGTTGTTTAATTTCCATTTTGCTTTTCTACAGCGTCCTGGGGAGGGAGCATGGTGCATATATCGCGCATGTATGTCATTCCTTGCCCTAACAATTAGGAAAAAAGCAAAAAGTACCAAGCCAAGACCGTCTAGAGGCGCTTTCCCACGTGTTTGAGTGCGCATGGATTTACGATCGCTAGCTTAGCTCGCGGCGGATTGATAAAAGAAAAAGCAAAAAAAAAAAAAAAAAATCTCTGCAGCCAGCCATCTATCCACCGTTTGTCCAATAGCCGCGTATATTATCGCTTTGCGCTTTACACTTTACGTTTAGCTTGTTCCGCACCGTAATTCTTCGGTGGTTCCACGATGCCAGTATTGCACTGGCGCAAAGGCTGATTAAGCGAGAACAAATAGCGCTTCACCCTAAAGTAAGGAGCTCCTAGGTATTGATACGGCTCTTGGGTGCCGACGATTCGTCTCTGGGCATACTTGGGGCGTTGTTAGCGCGGTTATTTGGACAAGTCCGTCATTGTGACCGTCAGATGAAATATGCTTGCTCTGAGAAGCTTGCCGCTATGCCGCTAGTAAGCCAGCCCATCCCGTGTTCCGTACTCGCATGTCCGACGTCGAATACAAATCTCCACCCATGACACAGATGCATTGAACGCAAGCGAATTAATGGTGCGGTCACATCCAAACAATGCCCAATTCAGGCCGATGCTAGTAATATACCAATGTCACTCTTGATGCGTCGACTACCAGTACGAGTAGTACGGCTACGTGGGGGACGCCGACCCGTTGCCGATATTCCGCTTGCTACCGAAACACGAGTTTCTGTTCCAGCACTTTTCACTTCACTGGTGCTGCTCAGGTAGATTACAGAGCATTATTTGTGGTTGGAAAAATAATAATTCGACATATTGTACGCGTGTTTGAGTGGATACCCTGACTGTGGCTGATTCTTCTCCCACGCGAGCTGTGGATAGTAGAAAGAGATCAGTGCACTTGTATTGGTGGGCGTCAAGCCATTGTTCCAAGTAAATCGAGCCTGCTCACTTTCTACTTTCTTTCTTCAGTTTTTTGTGGCTTGCATTAAACCAAACTAGTTTTTTTTAGTTTTTTTTTACAACTACACCAATACTCTCTGGCGTGTGGCGTCCTGCAGTTCACACTGCGCTCACACCACTCTCAACGCCGCCATGATGCATCCCTGTGCTGTTCGCTGATGATCCGCTGCATGGACATGGACGGGTGATTTACAGCTTACAGGGGCACAGCGGGCGTTGGCGTCGGCGTTGGCGTCGGCGTTGGCGTCTGTGTTGGGGCAGGTTGGAAACGCCAGCTTCGCCAAGCTGTTTCGCTCACCAACATATCCATGTGCTTTTGTCACAGGCCAAAACTCTCCTTGTGCTTTTGCTCAACCTCTACTCCTTCCGAGGCTGAAAGCTATTTTCAACCGCCATCCTACACTGTTTTAATTGGCGGCTGACTTGAGTACGAGCCATTCCTGTTCAGCTCCAGAACCACGAATAGACAATCTCCACGGTGGCGTTTCCGTACCATTCGCCATGAAACACCATATCCAACTATTTTCATGTGATGCTCAGGACTCGAAAGCGACAAATGACCACCAGTAGATTACATGGTAATTACAATGACCATGCATCTAGTCCCTCTTTTTACGCAACCCGTTCGTCGATCTCAACTGCAAGAGCCTCTTCCCGTGCGCTGTCATGCACGGCCTCCGGGAGGTTTGGCCAATTCCAAGATCCCACCCTTACAGGGATTTAGAGAAGTGCACATATTGGACGTCATGGAGTAGTAATTGTGTGCTTCGCTGGAGCTTTTTGCCCACTCATAGTCTTCCGAGATACCCATGTACGGAGATGTCACGAGGGCTGTGCCTCCGGACCCGTAGAGCCCCCATTATAACTGACAAAGAGGGCCATGTTTCCGGAGAAGGCTGTGAACTTTTGTATTGATGTATACGAAGAGCTGAGTTTTATAGAAGACCATCTATAATGAGATGCAAAGTTCAGGTAGCTATGCGGCTGTGGCCTGATTCTTCCCACAACATGGACAGGTGTGGGGGTAAGCGCAGCTCACCTGCAGCCGTCACTCTTACCGACGGTACAGTAATATTACAGGGAAAACAAGGGACAAGGACGGCCCGTTTACCCGTATCCTCGTATTAACGATAGCTCCCTGCTGCCGGATGCATGATGGGAGAACTTCGACTGCGGTCCGCGGTACGCGCGGTGACTACCCTACGGGGCTTTTTGCTTTTGGTCAACGTAGAGATTGTCTACGAGGTAAGCTCCGTGCACGCTAATGAAAACAATTTTTCTTCTTCAAAACGTGGAAGCCATTTCAGCAAGCCCTGTCAAAGCGCCAACCGCTCTTGTCTGGCCATTGTACGGAGTACGTGTGGGGATGCACGAGCTTCATTATTCAGAAAACTTCATAGCGCAAGACAGCGCACGATTGGGATTCGAGTAGCCATGGCTGCAGAAGGCATGCTTCTCGCTACGACGATGGCCCTTAAAGCTTGCTTTTGTAAAGCCACGATGTGTAAATAATGTGAAATAATGAGTGTAGTCGGGGGCCGTTCGTTCTCACTGGATAGCCACGACCATCAACATACTCTCTAATATATTATATTTTGTACTTATTTTATTCTGTTTTTTCCAAGTCGAGCAATTCGTAAAGACAGGGTTTTTCTCTTCCAGAAAGGCGGCCGAAATTGGATTAATGATATTATGTCAGATCAGCTAGGGACGATCACCGGCAGTTCTGCGTCCATACTCCCAAACATCCGACGGGTAAGATTGTCACGAAACTGCTTTGCACAGCTTCCAAGGGTCTTCCGAATGTACCGGACTTCGCTTCTCTGCACGGCGGCTACGGAACCGAATCGACGCGCGCCGGAATAGCCCAGCGATGCGGAACTACAAGCTACGAGCTACTCAAGTTACTCAGGGCGCTAAACCTTCCAGTGGATATGGAAAGACGGGGTTCGCGGTGTGCTTAGAACGGAACGAGAGCCAAAAATGAGACGACTCGAGGCCAAAAGTTTGCCGACGATCAATCAAGAGTGTCGCTAGTTCGGCTCGCTAACAACTAGTCTTGTGGGGAGCCGATTCCGGTTCAACGGCGGTCGGGTCCGTTAAATTTTTTGCCGGCTTGCACGGCAGTGCTCGAGTCAATACACAGCAGCATTGTACACGTTAATCGGTTAGTAATTACCTCCCTAGCGATGTTGGAAAGACTAGGAGGGGCGAAACCGGAGATGCAGAGACTAAACTCGGGACCTTAACAACGTACGTTCCAAAGTACATGCGGCTTAGGCAAAGCACCCGGAGCCGGAGAGTTTGACGAAACTACAACCCCATGAATAATAATATTACCGAGCAACATGTACCAGTTTTGTGCTTGGCAAGTTAATATATTCAAGAACACGAGCAACAGTAGCGAAATGGAACTTCCCGCTACATAATTACTGCTTAAGACACGCCCCGTTCTCCACTGAAGCGTCTGGTATCCAGAATGCAGTGGATATCGTGAAAGATAGTCAACGGATGAGATGCAGGGTTGTTCCAGCTGAGGCTGGCCAAGCTGCGACAAAGTTTAAGGCATATAGTATGAGCGCCAACAGTTGAATATTTGTGAAAAGTAGCAAGGCGTGGTTGCTGCAGTCAAGGTACAATGACTCGAGTCCTCAGTCAACTGTGTAAGTCGGCGTAAAAGTGCCGTAAGCAATAGTCTAAGCAAGATGTCTTATAAAGAATATCTTCTATCTGAATAAATTTTTTTTTTTTTTTTTTTTTTTTGCTCTTTTTGGCTATTTCCTCTCACCCTGCACGATGCCGCTTCCTCGACCATTTGTTTTGTGAGTCACTGATAAGTGCTGCTCTCGCCAGAGAGTACTGTAAGTAAGGTCGAGAAAGTTCTGTTTACAGAGCAATGTTAGGTACCAATGCATAAGAGCTCGGTCTTGGCTCATTTTACGGACCGAATACACTTATTTTGTGCTACTTGGAGTGTTTTAGGGCTTTGTCGAGCATATATGGTCAGCCCGAAGACTAGGAGAGTGTTCTCTATTGACCTATATTAGTAGCACCACGTGGCTAATTATAGCGTCTGAAACAGTTTCAACTGTACTGTAAAAAACCTTTGTTTGTTACGTGGAATGAATCTATAATTTCACAGATCTTCTTGGGTGTATGAGCGAGAACATCTTCAAGAGGCTTTGTGATTTACAACGATCTTCAGAGCATCGGGCAGCGAATCATGGTCTAACCTCGCCGAGCACAAAGCTTCTAAAAAGCCTATTCAGCTCCTTTAATTGTACTTTATAATGATATAAATACATGATTTCTTGGCGTGGTATGAAAATAGAGCATCAGCTGCCTTGTGCTTCACATGACTGCCCAAAGGAGGGAGGCTCAAGCGCCGAGACTCTCTTATTGACCAGCCTGTGCGGTGCTCATGTCTCTGATCTGTGGCCATCCGTGGAGAGTATAAAACCCAGGACGAATCAAGTTGGTGAAACATTCTTGTGCAACTTTTGCTCCCAATTTTCGGGGGGCACCGGCATTCTTTGTGCAACCTCACCAGCGCCGAAAGCGGTTTTTTGCTAGGCCATGCTAAGTCTTTCGATGCGCGGGTTATGTGTAAGTCACCAGGCTAATCTCCGTGCCATCCAAATTATGAGGCGTGTCAGTTTCTAATACGTCTGGAGATCTTCCGTCTCGCAAACCTCGGTGACCAACGTAGTATCGCCATACCGAGACATCACAGTAGTACCATCCGCCCTGTTACATTAAGTAGTGGTTACTTTTCTGTTTTCGCTGTATCGTGATACGTGCTATTGGCCTAGGATTCTTGTTGCACAAACTGGGTCTACTTGCAAAAAAGGCTCTGGCGTTGGGCTGGAAGAGTCTCTTCGTGATACTTTGCAGACGTGTACACTCTTTTATCAACCAGGCCAAATCACCGCACCTTCACATGACCACGGTTTCCTCAGATTATAAAAGTAACACTTATCTCCGTTGAAGAAGGAAAGAAAATGAATGTTTTATTATTTCACACAAGAGTTTACACATCTACTTTCAATATCAAGTAACAAATCACAGCAAAAGCAGAGATAAACTCACCGATAAAGCCATTCATCACAAAAAAGAAAACAGTCACATCCACATCCACATCCACAATGTCCCAGGCAGAGACAATCCGACAGCAACTGTATGACCTACGCAGTCAACAGGAGATGGAAAAGAGAAGGCTGTTAGATTCGATAGGAATCCATCGAGGTTACTCGGATGAGTTGATGCGGTTACGGTCGAGCATAGTCATGGGTCGGGCCGGCTGGGACACTCCAGAACGTCGACGTCGGGAGGAATGGTTGGTCACTGAACTGAACCGTCTCGACCATACGCAGAGTCAATGCAAGCGGCGTATAGATATGCTGGACTCGCAGATCACACTGACGGAGTATCGGCTTCGTCAGGCAGAGAGGTCATGAGATAGGGCGTCGGTGGCTTCGGGTTTGGCGTTTTTCTGTCTAGGAGAGCATTTGGGTGTTTAAAAAGCATTTTCTGGCGTTTTTTTTTTTCTTCTTTGGGGAGTTTTGGTAATAAAAGTTTCTTTTCTCCGAGATACCAGGCTCAAAAAGCTGTTTGTTTGGAGCTTAAATACCATATTTGTTGACGCTATCAGTGAATCATCCACGTGGGCATCCGTAACTGAGATGCAAATTCCCGTGAAGGAACGTCTGAGTAGTGATTCTATGGAGCTGTGTTTTCTGGCTGTAAGTGACGTCAGTAATAATTTAGCCGAGATCTCGTGCTTGCGATATCGCGAGAACAGGCTGACATGTTAGTTGATGCGTATTCCTTACCCTATTACTACGGGATACTTTGTCAATTCATTCGAGTATCTAGTTTGGTGATAGAATGGGAATAATAATTGATTGGAAAAGTGTAGTAAATACTAGGTATTCGAGTATATGAAAGGTCAATCTAATATTGTACCTTAATTCAGCGACTGGATGAACAAGTCAACTTGACTCGACTAGGACATCAAGTGTGATAACGAGAGGCGTTTCTCTATTCATATGCCGGCGTGGAAGTTCTAGTAAGGAATTAGTAATATCAAGTATCACAATTTACCTGAAAGCTTGGTGAAGAATTTTGAAGAGCATCTGGCCCGTCCACGGCAAGGGAGACATGGGAAGCGCTAAGATGGTCTAAATTTCGATTTTCTTGTATCTACATCCTTTGATGTCGGGGTAAAGGAGCTGGTCTGCTATAAATGTCACAAGTTATTTGCAATAAGCTAGAACATGGACTTATCGGCCAAAGGCGCCCAAGAAATTGAGGCGCATTCGAGTAGCAAGGCATGGTTGCCAACCTGGAACTTACACGGCCATTCGGCGTTTGGGACGCCAGGCTAAGGTTGTTAGTGCGGGACGGGACGGGACGTCGACGGGTACTTGCTCCACCCAACGTCGTTACAGCTCTCCTCACTCAAACGCAAAGTACCCAGTACTCAGCGAGCTAGCGGCCACGGCATCCAATGGATTTCCCTCTTCGCATGTGTTAAGCGCTGCTCAGGTCAAGCACTAACCTCAAACGAACGACCCTTACCCTTTCGTTCTTGTTCCCAAGAAGCGCCCAAACCCGACCTCGAACTTGTCGTGAGAAATGTGCACCGCTGCCGCTGTCGCCTTTGCCGCTGGCTCGAGATCATGAACTTGCGCTCGCCGACATCGCCTGCCCGGACGTCGCAGCCTCCCGTCTCCTCTGTCACCAGTTGCGACTTGATGACGACTGCATCGCCAGCCCAACCCGCTCCAGCATCCCGCTTCCAGCCAGCCGCATCGCCTGGGACTACGGCTACTGCTGCTGCCGCCCGTTAGACGGTGCCTACACCACTGCCTCCAAGCTCCCTGCGCCGCCGGCGGCAGCAGCAGCAGTAGTAGCGGCGGGACTAGCAAGTGGTTGTCCAAGATATCAGGTTGCGCAGCTACGCGCGCTGCGGACGCAAGATAGCGAGACCCAGCCCAACTCGATCCCGTCGCCATGTCGGTCAACGCCGTTCCGGATACACAGCTTGGCCTGACGGCCGAGGAAATACAGCTTCTTCGGCAGGGTCAAGCAGCCCTCGCGGGATCCAGCAGCTCGCGCGCAGCTAGTAGAGCTAGCAGCCAGGGCCTGCTGATGCTCGACAGCTCATCGCTGACGGCACTAGGTCGCTACTTTGACCGACTGATGGCTTCCATCGAGCAGAACATCCGCTACCTCAGCGAGCAGACGCAAATGTTCACGCAGGTCCAGTACGACCGTGCCGGCAATATCATCGACGGCGCCGACGCCGAGATAGCACGCTTCCACCAGATTATGCAGCAACTGGAGGAGCTTGAGATGGACTTTGACCGTATAGCAAACGTCAAGGACATTGTCAAGAGCCACCGGTCGAGAGTCGAGGACCTGGAGAAGAGCTTGGAATCGAGCGGATCGTCGAGTCGCCATAAGCACTCATCGTCGCACCACTCTCATCACTCGTCCCACAAGCATGGGAGCTCACGCCACCACGGCTCATCGCATCGACACAAACATTAAGCAATCTAACTATTTCTACGATATACATCAATCGTGCTGTACCACCAAAGCACATCTTCACAACTACTACATCAAGGTTCACGCCCAACTACAGATCTTCGTCTCGCTACATCTACAAACGACCGTCACCGGCACCAGGCTCCCCACGGAGATTACCACAACAACAGAAACAAAAAAATTTCAAAAAAACAAAACACAACCTGTCGTGGAAAGACGGCAACTCAGCAACCCGATTTATGCACTCAGAGCACCAGCCTCTTGGATGAATACGCTCATATCGGGAAGCGGAAACACAGAACATTGGGGAGTGAAACCCTAACGGGAAGACAATGATTCGGGGCCTCGCGGCTTGGCAAGATGGATAAGGCCTCACGGCTTGTTGTGTTGGTTATTTTGTTTTGTTTTGCTTTGCTTTTTCTTTTTGTGCTATTTTATGGGACTCGGCTGATGAATAAGTTTTTTGTGTCGCGTTTGCTTTCACGCTTCCCGCCTATCCATGTTGCACTGTGTATTGTTTCTTTCCTATGATCGAGGGATGTTGGTGTCACAGCAAAAGCTCTAAACTATCCTGGCAAGATCCGACGAAACACACGAGCCTATTCATAAGCCCTTCACGAAAAGGCGCAGGGAGACCACTGTATGACTCTCATCTGAGTGGCTCAGATTCAGGATGGAGAAATCGCCATGTCGAAATTCATGGCAACCTAGAGCTCAGGCCAATGTTTCACTCCGGGGCGAGCACATGTCGCACACCACGTCCATGAGCAACACAAAGCCCTCAAGCACCTTTTTCTCTCTCATAAGCAGAGCACACCAACTTTCTTTGCGCTTTATGTAAATAGTTCACGCCTGCCATTGTTTTCCTGGTCTTTGTTCCCCTCTCCTCTATCATGTTCGATATCCATGTGTTTCTATTGTACAAATCGTTTATACCCCCACTGTTCATTTGTTTGCATCCCCAGTCCTGTGCTTTCTTTTTCTTTTTCTTTTTTTCGTTTGTTTCACACCATAGCCCCTCTATGTCTTGCACCGGACGGCTGGCAAAAGAGCGTTTGGTTGAAACAAACCGACGTATGAAAAGAGGATCGACAGTTAGGCAAGGGGATGCTGCTTGTCAAACAGCCAGGAAGCGCAGGACAGCTCGAAATGTACATACAATCTCATAGCCCAACTTGGGCTGCAAATACAGATGACTAAATAAGCATTCAGCGTGCAGTCTGTTCTTATCAATGGCATTTTCGGTGTATGTAAGGATTCTGATTGGCGGAATGATTCACAAGGCAATCAGGTTTACTTTAGCTTACATAACTGGCAGCTGGTGGGAGAATGATAAGATGCTCTTCTCTTGAAATGCATACAGTAAAGCCTATACGCAAACACCCGTAATTCAAAAACAATGCAACATAACATGAAAAAGGAAATTGGTATTAACCAAGCGACAGTAACTGTGATAGACCCAAATTCGCCTATCCAAGATGACAACTTTGCGTGGACTCAACGCCAAATACGCCTCTCCATCCCAGAATCTCTCAAAAAATACATCTACCAAGGAAAATGCGTTTCGTTAAAGCAGTAGTCTTCTCCAATTCACACCATCTCACTGACACTTCCACTCCCAGCTGACGATTTCCTGCAGCACTCTTCGTGAGGTGCTTTCATTCTGACAAGTAAAGAAAATAATGAAAAAAAAAAAAAATTAGAGATCACTGTACGCTCAAGTAGCGCAAGGCATGGCGAAAATAAGCTGTTAGGGGGAAAAAAAAAAGGAAGAAAAAGAAAAACTAGACAGGAGGTGCTTTTTCTCGCAGTCTTCGTAGACTTCGTGTAATTCATATTTGCTTGGCGGTGGTCTCACTCGACAGACCAGCACAAGTTTTAAATAATCATGTTCTTGCCACGGACAATGAACGGACTCGGCATCTCATCCTCGTCAGGATTCCACACAGCAGCCGGCTCAGTAGCATTCATCCGTTCACGGAACGCAGCTCGCTTAGGGCTGACATTCTCCGCACCAGGAGCACTCCCAGCAGCGCTAACAGGCCTTCCACCGGCGCGAGCCTGTTGAAGCTCAACCAGGGTGCGACCACGAACCGTATTCTTGGGCGGGACCTTGTTGAGCTTCTCGTTGCCGTTGTCCTTCTTGGTGGAAGGTTTGCGGGCTAGTGTACCTGTAGCGCTACCGCCCCCATCACCATTGGCAACGGGAATCTTGGTCGGGCTGCGGCTCGGTGAGCGGGCTCCTGACTCGGCCTGGGAACTTGTAGGTCGAGGGTTGGAAGACTGTGTAGCGAGGCGATTGGCAGGGCACGACTTTTGTGATGACAGCACCGGCCGAGACTTGAACGGGTTCTTGGTAGACCTGATCTGCCTAGTCGGCGAGGGGATAATCTCCTCATCATCCGAGTCCATGGTGACTGGGTCACGGTGTAGCTCCCAGCGTGGATCACCGTTGGCAGCAGCGTTGGCGACAAAGATGTTGCCGGGGTGTGTAGACGGCGCCTTGGTTGCGCCGTTGCGACGAGGAGAGAGTGACAGCGAAGCAATAGCAATGGGGCTCGGCGATGCCATTTCGACGTCCATTGGTGTGCCAGCATGGCCAGCAAACATGGTCTGCGCTCGGGCGAACGGCGTCTTCGCGTTCTTCTTGGCCTCCTTGGAGCTATCAGGGCTATCCAGGGAGTACTCGCTTATATCGGTCGTTGAAGGATACTCGTCTCCGCTCTGTCCGATCGAGGACTGAGGATAATCTGATTTGTTAACCGACGATGCATAGTCCTCAATGTACTGTTGTTCCTTCTCTGCTGTGTGGTTCTCTGCGGTTTCTGTGGCAAAAGAGACCGACTTCTTCTGCAGCTCTGCATCCACTCGTGCCTTGACTTCCTCCTCAAACTTCCTTTGGAGCTGCTCTAGCTCGCTGTTGATGTGTCGGTCGATTTCCAATCGCGCCTTGACCTCCCACTCCCTGCGCAGCGACGAGTCTGCCTCCTCGCGAATATATTCTTTTTCCTTCTCAAAGGCGGCTACACGATCGTTGAGGTCCTTTTCTTTTCGTCGAAGTGCCTCTTCCTTCACCTTCAGGGACCTGTTGAAGTCGACCACTTCCTTTTCTTTCCTCATCAAGCGGACAACGGGCAGGTTGAGCAATTGTACGGTATCTGGACGTCTGTCTGGGTTGACCTTGAGACAGTCCTTGATAACTTGGTTGAGCTCGGGCGAGTAGATTTCAGGGAGTGGTGTAACCTTGCCATCCTTGATTTTCTGCACCAGCTGAAAGTGCGTCTTGGCGTTGAACGGGGGTTCGCGAGCACAAAGCTCGTAAATAATACAGCCCAGCGACCAGATATCAGACTTGAGTGTGTATTTTTCGGCCGCACATATCTCGGGTGACATGTAAAAGGGTGTTCCGACATAAGTGGAAGCGAAATCGTGCGACTTGATCATCTTGGACAAGCCAAAGTCGCCAAGCTTGACCGAGTTGTCTTCGCCGAGAAACACTGTCCGAAACAGTTAGTGAACAGCATTCTCCCAAAGGTCCAAGATGTGCATCCTTACCATTCTCCGGCTTAAGATCTCTATGAAGAATAGTCATAGCTCCAGCTGGAGTCTTGGGCGCCGAAGCGACGGTGCCTTGTGTGAGGCCCAGCACGTTGGTGCCAACGTCTGGGGGGTCAATACCATAGTGACAGCGATACAGAGCAAGGACCAGCTGGCTAAAGATGCTCCAAACAAAGCTTTCCTGAGCTCTCTGGCCCTTAAGCTGCAAGTCCTTGATGACTCGACCAAGGTCTCCGTTGCCACAGTATTCCATGTACAGGTGCAAGTCCTGGCTCGCCTTGAGGTGTTCGCGGTGGTAGTAGGCGACGATGTTGGGGTGTCGCAGGTGGGAAAGGATCTGGAACTCGGCGTGAAGCTGCTCGCGTTCCTTTTGGGACATTCGAAGATACGAAATCTCTTTGCGGCACATAACGAAGCCGTCCGTCTTGCGGCGGACCTTGCGAATGATTCCAAAGGAGCCATGGCCTAGGAGTGAGAAGCAAAAAAAGCTAATTAGTTTTATTGTCGATACGCATAGTCTTTGGGATGGCCAGACATACCAATCTTCTCCAGTGTGTCGTACTTGTCTTCGGATGACATGGCGGACAACTTCACGGCGATGCCGGCGTTCACTCACAATCCCATATAAGTAAGAAGTGGTAACTGCTCAAGCCGTCAAAAGGACGTATGATGAGCAGTGCGGAAAGCAAAAGGCTGTGCTGTTGGGTTAGTATTCAACGAGGTTGGGCTTAATTTCCAAAGAGAGATGGAGGGAGGATGAAGCTTGAAAAGAGAGCCACTGGCCATAATATGCAGACAAAGCAGCCGTTGTCGTGCACGATGTCCCGTAGTATGGCTGGCCGACCCACCGTTGAGGCCAGGGTCGGCCGGGCCATAGTAAACATTTCCAGCGGTGCCATAGCAACGAGGTAGCTCCGCAGTTGTGCAGCCTGCAGTGTGCCGCTATCGATAGCCACAAGGTATCGATAGCGCTGTGGCGCCCCGGATTTAAAAGTGGCGTCACCAAAAATGTGGCGGGGCAGCATCTCATTGGCCTGTGCGTCCGACGAGTTACTAACATGGCGCTTTCACCTTTCAACTTCTTTTGGGATAAAGCGTGAAGTATATTCGTGGTATCTTTCCTTTGTTTTTTGGTCATCATCTGGAATTTTTTTTTTAAATTATATATTTTTATTTTTGGAGGGAGTGTGTCAATGTCTGTGCATTACTTGCTGTACTGAGGACTGAGTCTTACGGACTGCGTGTGGGCAAATATCGGCATCATGGTTATGAAAAAGTATGAGCTGGAGGGCAAGCTGGGCGAGGAGAGCGCCATGATAAAAAGCGGTGCCTTGCGCGATGAGAATCCGCTAGATGTCAGTCAAGAATTCAACGAGTTTCTTCTTGCTTGTCGTCACGGAGACTTGCGCAAATGTCAGGAACTGATTAATCTGGGCGTCAATATCAACGGCAAGGACAAGTTTGACTATACGCCTTTAATTATAGTGAGTATCCTCTCAAACACCTTATTACATTGCACTCATATGCTAATCTGATTAAAGGCTAGTCTATGCGGGCATTATGAACTTGTCCAGTTACTCTTAGAAGCAGGTACATCACAACCCCGTTCTCATCTCACCCAGAGATTGCCACTGACTGGCCACAGGTGCGCTGGCGGAAAGGAACACGTTCCAAGGCGAACGCTGCATATACAACGCCTTGAATGATCGCATTCGAAATCTTCTCTTACAATATGACTTTTCAAAGTCTTCAGATCCCTATGTCTACTGGTCGTCACACATTACCGGGCTGATGACACGCGCGGCGCCCAAGACGTCAGACATTACCCTGACGTCAGACAACCGCTCATTTGACCTGCACAAGTTCATCCTCGCAGCACGGACACCATATTTCCGCAACAAACTCGAAGCGCAGCCGGAAACAGACACTTGGAGACTCGCTTCCGCGATCCCCGACGCTGCGTTCCAGGTGGTGTTTCGCTACATCTACCTCGGCGAGGTACCCAAGGATCTCTCATCAGCTAGCTCATCGGTGTCCGAGGAGGAGGTGATCAAGGGCCTCGACAAGGTCAGCAAGCAGCTGGAAGTCGAGCAACTATGGGAAGCCATTCTCGCCAGTGGCGACCGACGCCTCGCTCGCCAGCGATACCAAGACGCGGTCCAGCGCGCATTGAAGCAAGTAAGCGACGTCTTCCGCACCAACGTCGTCGGACACAAAATGGTAGTCGACACCGACCGCGTACACGAAATCAAATGGAAACACGGCAACTCCATCTTTGCAGACGTGCTCCTCCGCGCCGACGAGCCACATGACGACGAAGCCGCTTTGTCCGGCACCGCAACACCCACCATCAACGGCCACCACAGCATCCCCGTCGGACCAGCCGCTGCCGCCGCCGCAGCAGCAGCGGCATCCAAGCCCAAGCGCAAATCCGTGCTCTACCCAGCGCACAAAGCCATGCTCATCCGCAGCGAGTACTTTGAAACCATGTTCTCCGGCGAGTTTGTCGAGTCCCACAAGACAGACAACCTGCGCATCGTCACGGTAGACTGCAGCCCGCCCGTGCTCGAGCTCATCCTGGAGTTCCTCTACACCGAAAACGCCGCCTGTCCGCTCGAGCACGCGCTGGACCTGCTATACGCGGCAGACATGCTCTTCCTCGACGCGCTCAAGAGCAAAGCCGCCGTGGCAATCAGCACGCTCGGCAGCGGCTCGCGCAACGTCCTCGTCGACCGCACGCACCACGGGCCCGAAGACACGTCGCAGTCGTCGACACATACGCCGCAGAAGGTATACGCCGAAACAGAACCCATCAACATCTACGACGTGATCCACGCAGCATGGGACCTGCGCGTGCAGCGTCTCGAGGAATTCGCAGCGCGGTACCTCGCCCAGCGGCTAGAGGACTACATTGACGACCCAGAGTTCCAGGAGCTCATCAGCGAAAGTGCGTCGCGCATCGAGAAGCGTGAGGAGACGGACACGATTGAGCTTCTCGATGATATCCGGTATTACCTCTCTGAGCGGTTCAGGCTACGCTTTGAGGACGCGGGGCTGGAGGAGATTATGGATGAGGCAGGGGAGATTTCGGCTGATATGGCGGCGGAGCTGGCTGATGCGCCGGATGCCGACAAGAACAAGGCTACAAATGGTGATGCTGATGCTGGGGAACCAAAGACGGAACCTCAAACGCAAGAGGCTCATGCTCCCGCTGAGGTACCACAGGAGCATGCGCAGGAGCAGGAGCAGGAGCAAGATGGTGGCGGGGTGCGCACGCTGGATGGCGACGCGGCCGAGGATGAATTTGCTTCAGATGCAATCAATTACCAGGTCCTACTGGGCAAGATTGATGCGATGCTGGAGCGTCTTAAGCTCGATGCTTAAGTGTGCACGTCACAGTTTTACCCGGTTGATACGATGATTGTAGGGCGGCATACCTATGTGCCATACCCTGCACAGCCAGCATTGTTGAAAAGGATACAAAAACACCTCTATACTAGAAGACAGCATTATACAAATACAATAGACATTATAGTATACATCAATCACTTTCACCATGCGCCAGTTTTCCCTTTCTCACAAGTCAATTTCATTTGCTAAATGGCTCAGACACAATGCAAAACACAATGCAAGAATTCCGCTCAACAAACCTCAAATCTTCTAATAGTCCACAATCTTGACATTGGAACGCAGCGGCTCGGGGAGGTCCTCTCTGTTGACGAGACCCAGCTTCACGCAGTCTCCCCAGAAGAACAAGGCACGCGACTGCGCGTAGTTCAAGTAGTCAAACTCATCCGCGGCAATGTCGTCTTCTGCCTTGAGAGCCACCTCTTCTGACACGGGCTTATTGTTCTCGTCCAAGCCGGGAATCTTGGCCTGCACGACTCCCCAGGCAACCCACATGGCGCTGTTGGCCGTACGCCAGAGACGAGTCTCGTCCATGAGCTCGCGGACTTGATCATCGCTCTGCTCCTCGCGTGCACGCTCAGCCGCGGACCATCCACCTGGCGGGGCTCGCGCATCCAGCATAAAGTCGACAATGGAGCTGCTGGATTGGGTTGGGTTGAGAGAAGGTGTGCTGCCGCCGCCAGAGTTTTGCCTGTCCTGAGGTGTCAGGCGAGGCGTGGAACTGGCGGCAGGGAACTGGGGGCGATGGTCGACGTAGGCCTTGATGAAGTGACGCTGCTGGTCAGGAGTCGGGTAGCCAGTTGTTGTGCAGGCGTATGAGTAGACGGGGTCGTGGTAGTTGTAGCACCATTCAGTAAAGTGATTGGCAAAGTCGAGCCCCGGCGTGTTGGCGGCTGCGTATTCAAAGTCAATGACGATAAGCTGCTTATGCTTGTTGGCGGGCTGGAGCAGTGGCGATTTTTCATCGTCGGGACGGAAACGAAGAATATTGCCGTATTGAGCCTGGGGATAATATGTTAGCTTTTTTCATCGTTTTGATGCAATCAGGGCACTCACGTCGCTATGGGCAAACACCAAACGGTCAAGAATGGCTCTTCGGTCCTTGTAGTGGCTTTCGAGGTAGGTTCTAAACTTTTCTACCATTTGCTTGAACTGAGCCCAGGGCACACCGCAAATGCGGCCATTTGCCTTCCAGGAATGGACGACGGAGGCACCGCGTGGTCCTTCTGGCAAGCCTCGTTCAAAGTCTTGGTCGAGGTATGTTACGATCCGGCCAACGGTATCCAGCCAATGGTCCCAATTTCTCCAGACACCGGGGCCACCGTCTCGTTCCGAAGGCAGCAGCTCAATACCCTCGTGCAACTCTCTGAAACGCTTGGCAATCTGCCTCATGGTATCGGGCTCACGTAATTCAGCTGGTGTGAGAGGATTGGCGTTAAAGTACTGCTCGAAGCGTCCATTCTGGAAAGTACCAAGCAGCCTGGGACCAATCCTCTTGCGTGCTAGACGCTGAAGCACCTTGAGTTCGTTGTCACGGTCAATGAGATGCTCGACCTGGGGCCCGTAGATACGAAGCAAAACCTTGGGAGGAGCCGTCCTGCCCTCAGATTCAGGAATATCGGCAGGTGGTGTGACGACGTAGACGGCATTCGTAAGAGCACCGCTTAGTCGTTCGACAAAGATCTTGTCGCCTGAGCCCAGCGGCACCCGGCGCCAGCCCTTGAGGCGTAGGGTGTGTGCAATGCGAATAATCTCATTCTTGAAAATGAGCCAGACCTCCCTTTCCTTTTCCACTCTTGCAGCGGCAGCCTCTTCGTCCTCGTTTTCAAAGGCAGTACCAGAGTAAATCAACGTCTGAGAATTGTCGAGAACGGCATCACAGCTGGGGACGACGGGGTCACCATCAATATAGTCGGTATCCGAGGAGGCGGCGCGCAGAGAACCACGGCGGCGGGGCGTCTTCTTGGGCGGCCTGGGGCTAAAGTGAGGGATGGTACTGAGGCCCATGGAAGACATGGAGTCCTCCAGGATGCGCTGGAGTCTGTCTAGCGAGACGTCGTCGTCGCTGCCCTGGGAGTCGACCGAGTCGGACCTTTGGCGGCGAGGGGTCGGCTCCTCGGGGCCATCGTCTCTCTTTTCGGGGGGGGAATTGGACTTGCGGCGGTGGGTATGGTGGGCATGGTGAGTGCGCTTGGTTCTTCCGGCGGCCTTTCTGCGCTCGTGGTCTAGCCAGTCGCTGACCTGGGCAAGCAGCTTCTCGCTGTAATACTGCTGGTGGTCGTGCTTCGAGGAGGAGGAGGAGTGGTGAGGGTGTCCGTTGGGCTCGTCAGACGGGCGGAGAGCAGGCGAGCCCTCGGTGACGGAAGAGCGAGAAGACGAGGCTGGCTTGCCGCTCAGACGCTTAGTCGAGCCGGCACGAAACAGCTTCGGCTGCTGGCTTGGTTCAAAGAGGTCATCGGCGACCTCTTCTCCCGGCGGGTCGGCGATTTGGACGGCTGGACAAACGGGTTAGCATATTATTCGCCTCTGCAAGCCGAGCAGGAGGCAGCTTACCCTTTAGTGATCCGCTTGCCGGAGGAGTTGCTGCTTCGTCTTCTGCCTTGAGGGCCGATCGAAGCGGCGTCGGGCCCAGGGCGTGGTGTTGCTCGGTCGCCATGGCCGTAAGCAGAAGACAGTCACGCGAGCAGCTGCAGCCGAAGCGGCGGGTTGTGCAGGGATGCAGACGCCAGGAGTTGCTCGCTGTATGCTGCTCACGAGCGCAGAAACGGCGCAGAGAATAACGATCCAGCTATTGCCAGCTTGGGAGAAGGGAGGCTAAGCAGTGCAAATGATGTGAAGAGGAGGAGGAGAGAGTTGGGAGGCACGCGACAGTTGTCCTTGTACTCGTAGTTCGGGTTCGAACGATTGTGGGCTTGGGGGGCCTTTTTGGGCTCGACGGCCCAGAACGTCGGCGGCAGCGAAAGTGGTGGGGGTTTGTCTTTTTCCTGCGAGTTCCAGGCTACCATTCAAGGGTAACACTGCGCCGGCGCCCGCGTCGAGCTTCTGATTGCGGGTCAGCTGGACAAGGACACAGGCTCAGGCGCTAGCGCAGTCCCCTACCTATCTGGTCGGCAAGCCACTCAGGTCCGGGTCTGTCGCGTTGATCTTGGGTCTGTTGGGGTTTGAGCCGGTGGAGATCGACAGGTAAAGTGTTGAAATGAGGAGAAGCAGAAGGAGACGGGAAGCCCTGAAGGAGCTACGAGTAATGCTGGTACTCATATAATACCCGCAGGTGTGGGCTTGCCGGAGCGGCTAGGTACTGTGTTAACAAGAGGCTAGATCTCTCGTCTTCACATGCTCTCTCCTCTGCGATGTGTAGGAGTAAAACCTGCAAGAATGACAATATCTTGTAAGCACAAACATACGGTAGATGGCCTTGGTATTACCAAAGTATGACCGCAACACCTTCAAACCTTACAAGACTAAACCAGCCACTGTCGTCGCCGTCAACTCGTCATCAAGCGTACCACGTTGCCTGTGCCCTACTGGCGCTGGCAAAGGAAATTCCTCTTTTGCGGCACGTGGCGTTTTGGCGCATGCTCATCCCCTCTCTGGCGGCGAGTCTTTAGCGCCTCTCTACAGTGGTTCTTCCGCGCTCTCTGGGAGGGGGCTGCGACCGTTAGCTGCTACTGTACAGCACCATGATGTAATGCTCGTCCTGGGCGCGGTCGGGTCCCATGCCAAGCTTCGAGACCCTGATCCCGGAAACAGTTGCCACTTTGAGACGCTGCACCTTGCTCACCGACGACTGCATTTGGACAGACATTCGGCCTTGTTATCCGATTTACACACAACTTGTTCACCCAAACAATTCAAAAAAAAAAATTAACTCAAAAAAAATACTCCAAACGATTATAACGTCTTAATGCCGTATCTTTCTCGGGAAATTAATAAGCACAAGATTCATCTAGCTTTTCAAACAGATGATTTAGATAGAAAACAAAGAGACAAGGCAACATTACAAGCAAAAGGGTTCATTCTATACCTGGAAATTTCTGTAAGTGCGCATAATGGAATCATCAAAGCCAATAAGTAAAGATTTTCTCGGTGGATAACACTACATATCCCTCTTGAACCCTGCTTCATTCCGGGTACAACCCTCTTAAATTCTCTAATGCCCCTATAAATTCTCCCCCTCCCCAACGGCCTCACTTCTCTCAGCCCATGATATCTACTTGCTTGACAACAACCATTCTCGCGTCACATCAACGCCCTCATTCCTCATCGCCCACACAATACCATCAACCACATCTTCCACGATCACCGCCGGCTTGTACCTCGGCTCCGGCTCCGCAGCAGTCGGCTGCCACACTCCAGTCCTCACCAAGATGGAGAGCCATTCCGTGCCATCATTGGCGTCAAATTCATTCCCCCCGCGAATGTCGCTCTCCGGATTATCTCCAATCATGTAGACCCGCTTCAGCGGCCTCTTCCCTGTCGACTTCACTGCACCGGGGGTCTGCAAGTCTGCGTCCAGATTGAGCAGTTTGTTATGCGCGTAGCCATACGTGTATGCTGAGGGCTTGCCGAGAGCGCTGTACAGTAATTCACCCTTGCCTTCCGTCACTGCATTCCAAACACCCTTTAATGCTTCAAGGAATGCCCCGGTGCCAAAACGGTTGACTGGGTATTCCGTCTTCCAGAACAGATCCAGGTTGGATATCCACAGCCCGGGCTGCCCGTCTTGCTGCCAGCCGCTGTTTGGTAGCAAGGCGTCGCCATTCTTGTCGGATAGTGTGCCAAGGTATCCTTTGTGCGATACTAGCAGGTCATGGATTACCTGGATATCCAGTGACCAGTCTCTCGGATCGTTCCAAACCAGGATCTGGTCAATCTTGAGTGCATTCGCTGGTATATCTTTACTGTAGGGACCTCTGATGGCCGAAGCGCTCTTTCCATCAGGCAGTGGTGAGTAGTCAGAGTGAAGACTGTCTCTCAGATGCGCAAAAGGATATACATAGCCATTCGCCTCCAGCAAGTCAGCTGGAGTGACGACCCTCTGGAAACCATACCTATAGCCGGTTAGTAAACTTACATTTGTCAAAAAAAAAAATGCTGCAAACCTACTCTCGGGCCAGTTTTCTCGCTGTTTCCGGATGCGACGCCGTAATCAAAACGGTCCCTTTCTTCTTTATCTCGTCGTCCCATCCTTGCATGGGTGTGTGGGATTGTATGACTCTGTTCTTGATGATGCCCTCTGATCCCGAAAGCTGTAGCCGTTTGGCCAGCGACGCCGCCTTTGCATCTTCCGAGTTGCCGCCGCCGTTTGTCAAAAAGACGTATCGTAAATCATTCTCGTGAATCTTTTGCAGCATCTCCTTTGCCCCTGGGATTCTCTCCTTGCCTCTATACAGCACGCCATCAATGCTTTACATAGATTCTGATTAGAAACGAGAGATGTTTGATGGTATGGTTTATAAAACATACTCAAATGCAAACGCAATATCTGAAAATGCCTTGTGTTCGCTCAGCGTATCCCTTGCGCGACGTACGCCATTCCCTTCATCCTGAGCCGGCGCAGAAGGACGCTCACGCAGCCGTGATGAAGTGTTGCAGAATCCCTTTATTCTACAAGATCTGTCATAGCCTGTAACAGCGGGCACAGCAACGAGCGGTCTCGTCTGCAGCGGTCGACTGGGCAAGACTCGCGGCGCAATGCCCAAGCTCAGTACGCGACTGCGCACCATGGCGAGGCTTCTTTTTGCTCAAGGATCCAACAATAAATGGAGAGGAAATACTACACGAAGAAAATCAGTGGGTTGAATGAATAAATAAATGGAACAATGAATGAATACACCTCTCGTAGGTGACTATCAAAGGCCTGTGAATGTTGCGAGTCCAAAGCCCGGGGTCGGCGATAAACGTCTACGCTGGCAGCCCCACTGTACGCCGCTGAGCACCGTCGTGGAACCGCCCCCAATGTTATCATAGGCCATCATTTCCAACAAGCACCTCTCTAGAGAGCAAGAACAATTATATTTTAATTCTAGAAAATTATATTCTGATTGAGTGGTCGTTGCCGTAATGGCAGTGTTTTCTTACATAGTGATCCTACAAAGTACTATACAGTCATTCAGCCAGCCCCCTAGCTACCCTCAAGATACAACAAGACCTCTATTTCCTCTTCCAGTCGCCAACGTGGTCCAAAATAATCCTTGCAGCCTCAGTAGGAGAGTGCTGCCGACCCAGGGCCTCAACAAAATCGCCATCCGGGTCCATCAGGTAAAAATAGATGCTGTGGTCGACGAGGTAGTCCTGGCCGGGCTTGACGTGCTCCGGCGTACTAAAGTACACTCTGTACTTCTTGCACATGTCTTTAATCTGCTCATATGTTCCAGTCAGGCCAACGAACTTGGGATGGAATTCGGACAAGTAGGCCTTGAGGGCTTTGGGGTCGTCGCGCGCCGGGTCGCAGGTGACAAAGATGGGCAGGAGCTCGCCGGGAGCCTTGGCCTCGACAATGTCAAGCATAGAGGCCATCTTGTCGAGCTCCTCAGGGCAGATATCGGGACAACGAGTGAAACCAAAGTAAACCTGCAATCAAATCGTGTCAGCAGTGAATCTCTCTCCAGTGTTTGGCTGTCAGGGGACCTCGACTTACCAAAGTATACTTCCCCTTCATCATTTCGCTGGTGAATGGCCTTCCATCGTGATCCGTGAGAGTAAATTCTCCGCCAACCTTTGGCTTTCCAACGCCCTTGGAAGCTTCCGCTATTCTCTTTCGCTGCATGCGCTGCTTTTCGTGCTCAAAGTACCAGACCAACCCGGCACAGGTCAGTACGAAGAGGACTCCAGCTTTCCAGGAAAATGGCTATGGAACCAGTCAGCAACAGCTTCTCCCATCGTCCAATTCAATTCTGTCACGTACCCCCGTCCTATTTCGGCTCTTGGCTTGCTCGACCGTGCTGTATTTCGTGCGCTTCTGCGTAATGGGCTGTCTGCTCGGCGCCGCCTCAAGAGCACCAGTCGGCCGGGCGGTCTTTGTCTGCAGCGCCCTGCTGGAGAAGCACCGCTGGCATTCTCCGACAGAAAGCCTTGAAAAGGCGCCGCGCAGGGCCTTTGTCGATGCTCGTAAATGCGACATGTCGTATGGATGTGATGTCGTGAAGAATCAGGCCACTGAAGCTGCTGGCAAAAAGTCGAGCTTGGCTGCTAATAAAATTGCTCGGCAGTGGCGGCTGCCGAAAATCTACCGGCGCATTGGTGGGCGAGGCGCGCTTCTGGGGTCGCGTCAGCAACGGACCAATCATTTACAGCACCTCAACCTCAACTCATCCGCCGACATAAAAGAAAAATTGATTCTTAATCAACTGCGTTCACTATAAGAGTAAAACGGAAATAAAGAGGCCATGTTTCGCTGAGTAGGAGACGATTCATGTGAATACGGCTTTCTCACAAGTGCCGCCTCGTCACTCACCTCTCACCAATCACCATGGATTCGTCATATGACGATGCTCGCTTCGAGATGGCCGATGCCAGCATCAAAAGCGAATCGGCAGCCGCATCCCCGCGCGCATATACAACAGAACCTCCTCCGTCCTCGTATAAATCATCAACTCCTATCCCCTCAACAGAGACGCCTGACACAGCGCCTCTGTCTAGCTCTGCGCCAAGGAAGAAAGGAACCGCCTCAGTCGTTAAGAAGAAGCCAAAGAGGCCCGCAACTGGCCAGCCGAAGAAAGCCAAGCGGTCCAAGTCAGAAGACGCCTCCAACACCGCTGATGGATCTGCAGGCGATGAATCAGACAACGGGCCTTACTGTCTGTGTAGGGGACCAGACGACCACCGTTGGATGATTTGCTGCGAAAACTGCGACGATTGGTTCCATGGCGAATGCATCAACCTGGACGAGGAGATTGGCGAGAATCTCATTGAAAAGTTTATCTGCCCCAGATGCAGCAACAAATACGTCACCAGCATATATAAGAAGAGCTGCGGCCTGCCCAGCTGTCGCAAGGCAGCTCGCCTGGGCCAAAGTCCGCCGAGTGTCTTTTGCTCGAATGAGCACGCTCAAACATGGTGGAACCGCATGGTATCCAGGCTGCCGAAAAAAGGCAAAGCTGGTCTCACGGATCAGTTATCCCAAGACGAGTTTATGGCTCTGCTTTCTGGTGGGCTTGCTACTGTTGAAGAGGACGGAACGTGGAAGATGACAGATGCACCATTTTCCAGCGGCATGGTCAACGGCACAAGTACGAGGACCCCTTCCGCGCTAGAGATGAAATGACGAAAGTTGTACTAATATATTTATCACAGATGGCACTGCACCTCCTGAACTTAGCGAGGAAGAAAAGACGTACATAGAAGCCGCAGCAAACACACGATTACAATTAGAAGCAGAGACGGTACTATGCCACAAGATGCTCACCCTTATCGAACTAGTACAAGAACGCCGGCGGGCAGCTATCAACGCAGGCAAGTTCGCCGAGGACATTTGTGGCTATGATCAAAGACTCGACACGATATCAGCTCGTGACGCCTTTGCTGCCTACCTAAAGTCGCCCGAGGGACAGACAGTCTTTGAAACATCCAAATTAGACGACCCTCTGGGTGAAGGAGATGCAACCCGAGGCATGTGTGAGCGAAAGAGATGCAAGACTCACAGCGGCTGGCAAAAGGCACTAGCACTGGGAATCAGACATCAGATTCGTGAAATCGCAGCAGAGGTTGAAGAAGTTGGCGAGGAAGAGAGTATAGTGAAGGAAGCATCTGCAGAGAGATGGAAACGAAAACGGGCAGAAAACAATTGGGTAGAGGTTCTAGAAGGGTAACGAATGTACTATAGTGTATACCACGGCGTTTGGTCACAGCGGCGGCTTTTCAAGGGGCAGGTGTATTGAGCATTATTCCAACACGTAACAAAGTAGCAAAGACACTATTCACAAAATGCGTCATCTTGTATAGATATCTGTTGAATTTTCTTGGTCATTTCTGAATCCATCTCAATATTATTCCGCTGATATCCGGCGTCGCTGGTGTGCATTACTATTCGGCACAAATAGCGGACAGCTACGGCGGGGCTCAGCCTCGAGTAGCGCAGCAAAGCAGGGGCTCCCCGCCTGCCTGATAGGGGCGGCCGCCGTTTCCCATGGGGAAATAGGCATGTTGGAGAAGGGCGATGGGTTTGTTTTACGGTCTTCTCTTACTGTCCACGCTCAGCTGTCAGCCTTTTCCAGCTCTGCTCGTAGACACAACCACAGGAAACACCTCTTCTGTGTGGCTTTGCTTCCTCTTCTTTGCAGCTAACCCCGCCCTGTCCTAACATTGGCTCAATCGTACTTCTCTCACCTACAACTTGATCTGCCTTGGAATTGGGCAACGCTTCTTTGAACAATGGTAAAGCAAATCATTTCTTTAGTCTCGTCATTACATCATTCAGAGCGACCTCGTGCGTATCATGTCTCCGCAGGCATCCCAAAGTCGGAGCTCGGTGGCTACGCCGTGGGCATCAACGCCGTTAGACCCATCCAGATCGGAGTTTCGTCTACTATGGATCGCACCGCCAGCGACAGACGACGATTTCGAACCGGTTCATGCTACCTTGACCAAGGACTCGTTGGATGCTACTTCGTGTAACTATATCGCACTCTCGTATGTTTGGGGGGATAGTATGTCGTCTGAACCTGTCACGGTGAATGGCAATCAGGTCACAGTAACGACCAACCTCCTGGACTTCCTCCTTCGCTATCGCAAGATGAGTAAAGCGGCGCCAAATTTGCCATTTACAAGCAAGCCGCTTTGGGTGGATGCTATCTGTATCGACCAAGACAATACTCAAGAGAAGAATAATCAAGTCCAAAAAATGGGCGACCTCTATCGGCACGCAGACGCCACGTTGTCTTGGGTAGGGCCTTATGCCGACGATAGTCATTACTTCATGAGTATGATTAGTGAGCTGCAACCAAAAATGACGGCTTCCATACTATCTGACGACCGCTTGTCATGGGCTGAGCCTTATGAGATGGAGCTATGGCGACAGCAAAATCCCATCGCCACCACTGGCGAGTTTCACGTTGGGAATCGATTTTGGGATAGCGCCAGGAAGTTTCTGAAGCGGCCATACTGGGACAGGGCTTGGGTTGTACAGGAGTTGGTTCTCTCCAAAGCGGTCGTCATCCATTGTGGCCAGAGCGTTTTGCCGCTGTGGAAACTCAAAAACGTCTTTATGTGGCTTTATATGGGAAACGAGAGCGAGTGTCCTAGGTTTGCTGACGCTGAGCTATGGCGTATGCTGACGACAACCTGGGGCATGAGCTTCATGGGCTGGTCAGCGTTATACCGCCACATAAATGTCTCCGAATTATATGACAGCGTGGGAAACGCTACGGACACCGAATTGCCTTCGTTGTGGGCAAAGCTTGTGTCGGAAACCCGGCATAGTCTTGCAACGGATCCGAGAGACAAGCTTTATTGTGTTCTGGGGCTCCTCAACGGCCGCATCGCACCGCGTTACGAACTGTCCTCGGAGGAGGCATTTTGCGACCTTGCGAAATATGTGGCACTATCACAGGGGCGCCTTTCACTACTCAGGCTGTCGGGACATGGAATTAGCTGTGATAGGCCCCAGGAGCCAGTTCACGCTTTGTTTGTGCCTTCATGGGTGCCAAACTGGGACGTGTTGTCAAAATTTGGCTGGAGAATGGAGTTTGATGGTCATGATAAGGCTGGCGGGACTCCAGAAGAGGAGCAATATCGATTTTCTATCGACCAGGGCGTTCTGAAAGCGCAAGGTGTCCTTGTCGATACCATTTCTCAGAGCAGACGGCTCGAATCCAGAGGCTGGGCCCAGTTTGCCAGAGAATATGTCCAATCACATGCAGAAACAGCGTACCATGGTGGTGGCATTTCTGTACTAAAGGCACTTACTCGCTTCTGCTTCCGAGACCAGGACCCTTTTTCCGGGTCGAGGCTAGACGGAACTGTAGCATCCGGCGTTATGTTGCGTGCAGGAGTTACAGCACTGGTGGTGCTGTCCCAAGAACCTGTGAGCGCCGGCAACCCTTTTGGCTGCACGTCCAATTTGAAACTTTATGAGCAGCTAGTTGGGCCAGCGGAAGACCCAGAGAGTGCAGAGAACCTGGTTGCCGAGGAGGGGAAGAAGCTTTCGCAGCCGTCGCCAACAACCTCAAAGAGGCTCTCCATTGCATCAAAAACGCTCACATTAGCTTATGAAAAAGCGGCTTTCTGGACGGATAAAGGGTATCTCGGTTGGGGGCCGCCGGGCGCACAAAAGGGTGATTTAGTGTGCGTCCTGTATAACTGCGATGTACCAGTTGTCCTGCGAAAGGTTGATAATCACTATATTCATGTCGGAGCTTGTTGGGTGTTGGGGCTCATGAACGGCGAAGCAGTGGAAGCCAGTGACGCTGGCCAAGCTCCAAGAAACATTTTCAATATTGTCTAAGGCATGAACTGGTAAATTGATTCCCAGGGCGAAACTAGAGATGGAAATGCAAATTAAACACAGTTCCAAGCTAGCTAACTAGGTCTCTAGTAATTATATTAGTGTATATTCCGTTTTAGGAGATCTTAGGTTAGACCTAGGCATTACATTTCTTCAACGTACTCTCAAGTCCCTAAGAGCTACTATATACCTTAAGTCTAACATAGGTCAACTATTATATTTTCCTCTAATATGCTCAACTCTTCCCTCTATATTAAATAGACTTAGTAAATATTTAGGTTTGTTCATATATAGTACCTAAAGATGTCTAGCTCACCTAGAGATGGTGGGTCGCGCGGCACACCCCACCAAAGTCCTGCTTATCAAGCAGCCCAGTGACGCATTTTTTTGGAGGGGAAGCCGCTAGAAAGAAAAAAAAAGTTGAAGCTCTGCTAGGCAACCTGGGCAAGTAAGCTGTCAGTATATCGCTGCAGCTTCCCTCCTTTTCCCCTTTACAACCAGCCCAGCAGTTAGATATATTATACCCTTGGAAATACGAAAATACGAGAAAATGTCAGACGAACAGCCACCGCAACCCCCTCACCCCGACGACGAGTTCCTCGACGCAGAGGACGCCGCCGAGGAAATTGCCGCCGACGATGACCACGCGATGGACTCGGGCAACGAGGACGAGGAGCTGGTTCTGCAAAACGACTCAATCGGCTTTTTTGACAAGCCGCAGGACTCCCTCTTCACCATAGCGCAACATCCCACACACAGCAGCCTCGTCGCCGTCGGCGGTTCAGCAGGCACCGAAGACGACGCCCCCGGCGCAGGCTGGATCGTCGACACATCCTCCGCCTCCTCGCGACCAGTCCTCCCCACCAGCTTCTCCAGCGATCCCTCTGCCGAGCCGCCGCAAAGTACAGGGCTCGAAAGCTTGTTTGAGCTTGAGGGCCATACCGACTCCATCAACGCGCTGTGCTGGACGCTGCCGCAGGGCGATGTGCTTGTCAGTGGTGGCCTGGACGGCAGGCTGCGCGCGTGGAAGACGGACGCATCAAACCCGTCTTCCGGTCTCAAAGTCGACTTTATCGGCGAGGCGCAAGAAGTCGAAGAAGTGAACTGGGTCGCGCCCTGCCCTTCAACCGACCAGCCCAACACCATTGCTCTCGGCGCAAACGACGGCTCCGTCTGGGTCTACACCATTGATCCGTCCGACCCGGCCAACCCGCTGCAGATCGTGCAGTCGTACTTCCTACACACTGGCTCCTGCACGGCTGGTGCCTGGACACCCGACGGCCAGCTTCTCGCTACCGTCTCAGAGGACGGCACGCTCTTCGTCTGGGACGTCTGGGGTGCTGCCGCCGCCCACGGCCTCGTCGGCGACAATGGCATGACCGCCGTGTCCCTTACACCCGAAGACCAGCGCTTCGAGGTCGAAGGCGGCCTGTACTCGCTGGCAATCGACCCCAAGGCAACCTTTGTCGCCGTCGGTGGCGCCGGCGGTGCCATCAAGGTCATCTCACTTCCTCGCCTCGGCGCCAACCAAGCGACTCCCGCGCAGCAGCAAACGCGCGCCAAGGGCGGCAAATTCGCCCCTTCATCCGGCGGCGACCTCACAGGCGGCGGCCAGATTCTCGCGTCGCTGCACGCGCAGGGCGACGGTGTCGAGACGCTGGCCGTGACGCTGGCGCAGACAACCCCACCAACCGTTTTGCTGGCGGCGGGCTCCGTTGACGGCTCCATCTGCGTCTACGACGTAACCCGCCGCTTTGCCGTGCGCCGGCACATTGTCGGCGCTCACGAGGAGCACTCAGTCGTCAAGGTGGACTTTGTCAAGAACTCGTGGCTGCTCACCAGCTGTGGAATGGATGGTGTTGTGCGCAGATGGGACTTGCGCGGCGGTGCGTCGACGGGCACGTCGGGCGCAGGTGGTGCTACGGGGCCTGCGGACAGTGGGCTGCAAAAGGAGTGGAAGGGACATCGTGGTGATGGAGAGGGCGGTGGTGTCTTGGGCTTTGTGCAGGGTGAGACGGGGGCGAGGATTGTAACTGCTGGTGACGATGGTGTTTCGTTGGTCTTCGAGGCTTAAATGAGGCTAATTGGCTCTGGCATAATATATAGATGAACAAGTTAGAATACCGCATAAAAAAGTAAATGGTTCACGAAGAATGAAAGAGAAGAAAATTTATAAAGAGAAAGGCAGGAAAAGCATGTAAATGGTATTGGGTATCACAGAGTTCAATCCGCATGATCAACATGTCGGCTGAACTATAAAAAGTATTCAAACAAAAACGCTGCCTGGTCGGTTAAAAAAAAACGCGACTCCATGGCATGGTATATATAACGAAAACCTAAAAGCGCTTAAAGACAGTTTTCATCATGATGTAAAAGAAAATGAGTCAATTCCCTATGTTCTTCCTCCTCATGGAAACCAAAATGTTGAAGCCGGCTTCGCCCATAGAGGAACCTCTTAAAAGTCGATTCCCGGGCAAAGAAGAAATGTTTTTCCAAAAATACGCCATGTTGTGAAAACGAAGAAAAATGTTGAATGCAGGATGTTGATATCCTGTGTGCTTTTGCCCTTCCCGCTCGAAAAATTTAAATGCAAAATTGACAGGATATTTTCCGTGACGGAGCAAACGTGAGCCGTTCCGCGTCAGTGTTATTCATGTTGTCATGTTGTGTCAATTCAATAAGAATATTGTATCTTGTCGGTTCTTTTCCCAATCCAAAACTGTTGTTGAAGAAACAGCATAAACGCCAAAAATAAAATAAACAGAAAACGTAAAAAAAAAAACGGACGAAAATAGACAAAAGGCCACATCATAGTAGCCTATGATGAAACCGTTTCCGCAGCCTTGTCATGATGAATGATCAAGATGTCTTACGGAACTTCTCGGTTCTAAAAGAAGAAAAAGGTAACATGCCGCCCAGCAATGTACTATACACAAGTATGCTGCAAGTCATCTCGGAAACGGGATGCGATATGTGTGTTTATTCATCATGTCGCTTTATCCCTAAAAACACGTACTTTGTCTATTATGAGGTCTGTGCATGAAACGAATCTTTCTTTTGTTTTTCCTTGTTTAGTCTGATCCAGTAGTGTCCTCAACAGGAGGGCAAGTGCAGAACAGGTTGGTGTCACCGAACTCTGTAATAGTTAGTTAGTAACCTGAGCTTTGCGCAATATGAAAAAGGTGTTGCTACTTACTGTCATCAACACGGGTAACAGTGGGCCAGAACTTCCTCTCCTTCAGAGCAGGGACGGGGTACGCAGCTTTCTCGCGAGTGTAGGAGCGGTCCCAGTTGCCCTCGAGCAGGTCAAGCTGGGTGTGAGGCGCGTTCTTGAGGACGTTGTTCTCGCGGGGCTGGTTTCCAACCTCAATCTCACGAATCTCCTCACGGATGCGAATCATGGCATCGACGAAGCGGTCAAGCTCCTCCTTGCTCTCACTCTCCGTAGGCTCAACCATGAGGGTGTTGGGGACGGGCCAGCTCATGGTGGGGGCGTGGAAGCAGTAGTCCTGGAGACGCTTGGCAATGTCAATTACTTCAATGCCGGCAGTCTTCTGGAAGGGGCGGGCATCAATGATGAACTCGTGAGCACAGCGGCCCTTGTCGTTTGTGTAGAGGATGGGGTAGTGGTCCTTGAGACGGGCGAGGATGTAGTTGGCGTTGAGAAGAGCCATGGAGGTGGCCTTGCGGAGACCAGCGTCACCCATGGAAGAGATGTAAGCCCAGCTGATGGGAACAATGCTGGCACTGCCAAAGCCGGCGCTGGCAACAGGGACCTGGTTCTGCTTGTGAGGCAAGTAGGGAGTGAGGTGGTCCTTGACGCAAATGGGGCCGATACCAGGGCCACCACCACCGTGGGGAATACAGAACGTCTTGTGGAGGTTCAGGTGGCAGACATCAGCGCCAAGAGCACCAGGAGAGGTCAGGCCAATCTGCGCATTCATGTTGGCACCATCCATGTAGACCTGGCCACCATACTTGTGAACGATATCGCAAACCTTGCGAACCTCGGGCTCGAAGACACCGTAGGTGCTGGGGTAGGTGACCATGATGGCTCCCAGCTGAGCCTCGTGCTTCTGGCACTTGGCTTCGAGGTCGGCAAGATCGAGGTTACCGGTGTTGGTGTCGCACTTGACGGGCACAACGCGCATGCCGGCCATGGCAGCAGAGGCAGGGTTGGTACCGTGGGCAGAGATGGGAATCAAGCAGATGTCACGCTTGGCACCGGGCTGCTGCTCGTGGTACTTGCGAATGGCGCGAAGACCGGCAAACTCTCCCTGAGCACCAGAGTTGGGCTGCAGGCAGGTGGCATCCATACCAGTGAGGGCGGCCAGCTGCTTGGAGGTAGCGTCAAACAGGTTGGAGTAGCCCTTGACGTCAGAGATGGGAGCGTGAGGGTGAATGTTGGAGGTGGCTTCGCTGCCAATGAGCTCCATCTGGGTGGTACCGTTGAGCTTCATGGTGCAAGAGCCCAGAGGAATCATGGCGTGGGCGAGAGAAAGATCCTTGGACTGCAAGTGCTGGATATAGCGGAGCATCTCGGTCTCACTGTGATAAGAGTTGAAGACGGGGTGGGTGAGGAACTTGGACTCTCGGCGGACTTCCTTGGGCAGGCTGCTGATAACCTCCTCGGAGCTGGGCTGGTAAGCCTCGCTCCAGAACTTGCTGGCGACGTCCATGTGGTCCTCAGTCTGGTTCTTAGCCGCAACGTTCCTGAAGGCGGAGATGATGTTGATGTAGGTTGCGAGGTCGAAAGTGGTGGGGACGGCCAAGACGACTTCGTTGGTGGACCATTCACGGCCACTGCTGATGCCGTTCTCAGACAGGTAGCGGTGGAGGGTGCGGCAGGCGATGGGGTCCTTGAAGTTGAGAGTGACGGTGTCAGACAGAACACGGCCCTTGGGGTCAATGGTCGAGGTTGCGACGTTGAGGCCGTAGTGCTCAGCGGCAGCCTGGATGGCACGGGCGTGACGGAGGTTGCTGATGGCCATTTCGCGGAGCTGCTCAGGGCCGTGGTAGACGGCATACATGGCAGACATGTTGGCGAGGAGGGCCTGGGCCGTGCAGACGTTGCTGGTGGCCTTTTCACGACGAATGTGCTGCTCACGGGTCTGAAGAGCAAGTCGAAGGGCACGTCCGCCAGTGCGATCCTTGGAGACACCGATGATACGGCCAGGGAGACGGCGCTTGCTGGATTCCTGGGTGGCCATGAACGCGGCGTGAGGGCCACCAAAGCCAAGAGGAACACCCCAGCGCTGAGAGTTACCAAAGGCAACATCAGCGCCCCATTCACCGGGAGGAGTGAGTAGGGTCAGAGCAGAGATGTCGGTAGCGCAGGAGAGCAAAGTTCCCTGAGCGTGAGCGAGGTCAGCCAGATCCTTGAAGTTCTGGACGCCACCGTTGGCATCGGGGTATTGGACCATGACACCGATAAGGTCGTCACCGAGAGCCTTGATCTTGTCCTTGGCGTCGGGCGCAGAGAGGTCCATGACCTCGATGTTGATGTGGAAGCCCTCAGCACGGCCATGCATGACGCGAATGGTGGCATCATGAAGCATGTCGGAGACGACATACGTCTTGTTGGGTCTCTTGGCGCGGGTGGCGGAGAGGCTGTTCCAAGACATGGTCATGGCCTCGGCGGCAGCAGTGCCCTCGTCGAGAAGAGAGGCATTGGCGACAGGAAGACCAGTGAGGTCAGAAATCATGGTCTGGAAGTTGAGGAGCGACTGCAGACGGCCCTGGCTGATTTCGGCCTGGTAGGGAGTGTAGCTGGTGTACCAGACCGGGTTCTCAAGGACGTTGCGCTTGATGACGGTGGGAACCTCGACAGGGTAGTATCCGCCGCCGTTCATCCACGTCTTGATAACATTGGGAGAAGTCAATTCCTTAAAGGTCTTGACCACGCCAGCCTCGCTGAGGGTGACGGGCTGGATCGTCTTCTGGGGAGGAAGCATGACATCCTTGGGGATGACCTGAGAAAGAAAGGCGTCGAGCGAGTCGGCGCCAACCGTCTTAAGCATGGCATCAAGGTCCGAGTCGCGGGGACCAATGTGGCGAGCAGGAAAGTCCATCCAAGGCTGAGGGTTCTCGGCCTCGACCTTCTTCATCTCAGCGAACTGAGGGCTCTTGTCCGAGGCTGCGGCCTTGCGGGATGTGGTGGTGGTGAAGCAGCGGGCAACGCTGACCGAGGCAGCGCCGCGAGAACGAGCGACGGCCGGCATAGGTCGCGCGACCAAGCCGCGAAGGCAAGCGCCTCGCGAAACAGCCAGTCTAGAAGCCATGGCTGTGAATGTGCTTTGAATCTGCAACTGAGGCTTCAATTGCACGACCAAAGAAGGGTTCGATGCGGAGGTTTGAGGAGGGGAAACCTGGGCACGGCCAAAAGGGCAGGCAGGAAAAAAGTTGGGGTAAGCCGAGCGGCTCCAGTCGGTCGATCGCCGCGTGAAACCGAGGGCGACGCGAGAGAGTGTGAGGGAAGAGAAACGACTGGCCCAACACGCACAACTTGTCCTTTTTCTTCTTTACAAGCTCTCTTCTCGTGATTGAGCTTTCGTACAATAAGAAGAAGAAGAGGTGGAAAAGGAAAATCCGGGGAATGGAGGAGGAGAAAGGAAACGAACAGCGGAGAGGGCAGGGTGCAGATGACACGACTAATTAGGCAGCCCACGGGCAACAAGGTACCGCTATCACACCACAGTCTAGTGGTCCGCTGTGTGAATAATAATTGTACCTAAGAGGTAAAGAGGTTCAAGTAAATATCCACTGCAGCCCACAGAAAAAAAGGCCTGGTGTAACTCGTGCGTTGCAGTGGCGGCGTGCTCCAGGACAGAGACTCGTACCTGGCCAACTCGGCCGGTGGGAGGGAAAACCCAGCAGGCCCGGCCCCATCGCAGCGGACGATGTCGGATTCCACCGTGCCGACGCTGAGCGAGGCGGCGGATTCCAGCTCCCCCATTCGCCCACCTGGCTGGATTTGCGCTGTCACAGACTGCATGTGCTCCGCAGACCGCTGTACAGGATACCTGCCAGCACGTAGACGACCCTCCGTCCGCATAAAGCCAAGGTCACCCACAGCCGCCATGGCGCCGTGACAAGCCTCGCCAAACGTCGACAGCGTTAACAGTTTGGTGGTATTTTTTCTACGACATCCCCTGCAACACGATACCTTGGCCCGCATAGCCGCCCCGACTGAAGCTCCGAATCGCACCCACCCAGCGCATGTACCGTGTACCCCGAAGTCGCCCTGTTTTTACGTAAATTGTCCACTCGCATCATACATTTTCATTTGCAAACAACAACCGCTATCAAAGATGTTCGGAGGATGTATGTATTGAGCCACGCCGATTCGGATATCTGTTGGGTAATAGTCTGCTAACTTTTTTTTTTCTTTCCCTGCCTCTAGTCGCCCCGCCACAGCAGTCTCCTGAGGAGATTCGTGCCATGGAAGCTGAGGCTACCTTTACGGTGCAGCAGTTTGCGGCATCTGCCGTGATGCTGTATTTGTGTAAGTTTTCCTACTTTTTATAGATTTATTTCCTTGGTGATTTTACACCTTCAAGAAATTTCTTTCATTTAAAGCTTCTTGTTCAACATGTTCTAACTTTTTTTCGCTGGCGCAGCTCCTTTTGCCATTGACATGGTCGGCCGCATCTTTTAAGCTCCCGCAACAGGCGTGGTAAAGCCTGCAAACCGACGCCAATTACCCATCGCGAACCGCGGATCGAAAATGTAATCTCGGGATCGATTACCCGATGTGTAATTTAGCGATTTCGATAATAATTCCAAGGATACTGCAAGCGTCGGCGCTCTAGCTGTCGACGACGACATGGCAGCTCCTTGCTGTACGATATCTGAAAGGAAAATTTTCACTGTACTCTACCATAGATAAAATACCACAAACCTTGTACTTTTATCGTGCGCAAAATTGATATTCAGTCTCGAAAATAAGAAACTATAGTTTTAAACGCCATTTTAAGGTGATGAGATGGCACTGCCGAAGCTCGGTATCGGTACCGATGACAGCTTCCGCCGATTGCTCGAAAAACGCCGACTCCCAGGGACACACATGCTACCCGCCGATTCTGGAGCCTTGCGAGTTTCACGCGGTCCGCTTTGACAACAGCCACATTTCTTTGCCGCGCCGTCATTGGATAATGCACATTAAATTCCTTATCTACCTGCACACAAATGCGTGCCTTTCAATACAAAACAACGTCATATTGCAGTGACATGGTACACAGTACCTCGTATCCCTTCCATTAATTGCGCCGGCAAATGCCAATGTACTATCTACTTTGACCTCGAGTGTGAGGCTCTGCTGCTCTCCCATTCGCTATAGTCAGTGCTCAATGCCTCCAGCTCCTTCTTCAAATGGCCCAATTGCTTCTCATAGTCTTCCAAAATCTGTATGTAGCCGTTAGCAATTTGTTAACAGAACATGCTAGCGAGGCATGACTTACCCTCTTCGCCTTAACTTGCGTCTCCTCGTCTAGCTCTGCACCCTCTGCAGCGGGCTTATCCAGCTCCTTATTCAGGCGATCAGAGTATCCTCGTAGAACAATGAGTCTGCTCCAGAGCTCCTCTTCCCTCGCGCCAACGGCAGGGTCCTGCACCTCCCTCTCCAGCTTCTGTAGTCTGCGGTTCAAGTCATCTTCATCGCCGCTCAACGCATATCCGCGGTTTCGCAGGATCTGGACGCGCGCCGCCAATGCAAGACACCTTTCATTGATGGCAGTCTGGCGTCTCCGAGCAGCGAGCGCGCGGACTTCCGTCTCCAATTCGTGGCGTTGCAGAATAGCGTCCAAACTGCTGTTGACTTGGTGTAGTCGCGTATTGAATTCCGAGATTGCTCTCTTTTGTGTCTTGAGACGATCGGCCACGCCAGTATATCCGGAACATAGCACAGGCATAAACTCGGGCCCGGGCTTATTTTGTAGAGCTTCCTCCCATTCGCGCGGATCTTCGTGCGGTTGCGGCTTGTAAAAGGGAATGTGTGCTTCGTCGACCTTATTGTAGAAGTGGTGCTTGAATACGCAACTAGGATTCGAGGGGTCCCATTTCTCCGTTACGAGCTTCATTTGTTCGAGAATGGGCTTCTGGTCTGCATTGGTTGTCAGTTTTTGGCTCCCAGTGTCCATCATGGATTGATCTACTTACGAGGCGTTTCCTTGCCTGGTTGCCACAGTGAGCTCGACAGTTGAGCTTGTGATTGTGAGAGGGTCGGCATTTGCTGCGATTGCTGAGGCGGCGAAGCTACACTAGCTCCCAGGCCGGTTCGTTGCTGGTTGCCGCCCATTGTTTGACCAAATGGGCTACCAGTCTGCTGTGACGGTGCTTGTTGAGAAGCTTGCGGCTGGCCGAACAAGCTGCTAGAGCCAAAGCCCTTCGACTGTCCGAATAGCGACATGGCGGATAGATGGTTGGAACAGCGTAGAGCGGAAGAAAGTTGATGTTGATGGTGTCGTGTAGTCGTAGAAGGGTTGGTGTTTTTCTCGGCCGCACTGCAGCACAGCGCAGTCTCGTCAAAGAATCAAAAGTCCGCTTTCAGCTCATGCACTGACGCGCCTCATCCAGCAAGCAGATATTATTGCAAAAGTCACGCACGAGTGCGAAAATAAAAGTGTTTGTTGATGAGCCTTGATTTTTCTGCCATGCGCAACCGCGTCCCAAGCCAAAGCCTGAGGGAGCTTGTCTGCAGTGCCTGACCGACTAGGCCCGCCTCGCGCTACGTGGCAGCCGACCAATCATAGCGCCCCAATTCGGACCTCTATTCAATTCCGTCAACCGCAAAGGCCGTTCGACCTCATCGATACATTGTCCAGCAAGGCAGCCCATCAACCGGACACAGGGCAAATAAACACGACAAGATGACGACCCGAAGACCCCAGTACGTCTTTTTGATACTATTCTACCGCGCGCAGTGCCATTGGCCGATGCGACCGGCGCCAGGATATCCTTGATGAGCCAAAAAGCTGACGAGTTTGCAGATTCCAACAGCAGGTCCTCGTCGACACCACGCCGCTCCCTGAGGACGTTCCCGCCGTCAAGGAGATTGGTGCCAGCTCTGCTCCTCTTCTCTCGGCGTCTTTCTTCATCGGCGCTCGATGCCGCGACTACAACGATGACTACATGCAGTGCAAGACGGAGAAGCCCGGCCACGGCGAGTTCGACTGCATGAAGGAGGGCCGCCGAGTCACCCGCTGCGCTCAGAGCGTGTACGTATAACTAGCAGGTGGCAATTCGAGTGCTTGGGAAAATGATGTTCACTTCTGTGGCACATTGGCTCCAGCATTTTCGCTTTGAACGCCGACTCTGATCACCCCATGACGAACTTCTGTGTGCTGACCAGAACATAGCATCACCGACATCAACACTCACTGCCTCGCTGAATTCCGCAAGCACTGGCAGTGCCTCGACGACCGCAATCAGCAGCTCTGGCAGTGCCGTCCTGCCGAGTGGAAGCTCAACAAGTGCGTCTACGACAACATGGTAAGTCTAGGGTTCAGCAATGTCAACGCGCTGGGTTTCTCTCTCTCTTGTGTGACTGTGGCGTTGCTAACTTTGAACCTTTACTAGAAACTTGAGAAGAAGATTCCCGACCAACCCAGCAACGTCACCCCCGTTGAACTCCGACCGAAGCAGATTTTCGCTGATGTCCGCATTGGACCCGGCGACGGCAAGCCTTTCTCGGCTGGGGATGCTAAGCAATAGAGGGGAGCAGTAGAGTAGAGCAAGATTTAACGTGTACATTTCTATTGAATCAAACAATTACTTTTGAAATTTGGCTGAAGCTTGGCTGCTGTGGTGGTGCTGCATAGCTGCTGCACAGGACCGTTTGCAACCGATTTGCGGGTGCAAGTGCCGTCAATGATTCATGCAACTGAAATGTCTGGTTTGTAACCGGTCAGATTACTTTCGGCCTTCAAGCAAGCAACATACACTTTGTATTTGATAAAATCACACGCACTTGGCTCGTTCAGTGGGACCTGGAGTGCTAAGGCACGGGATGTAATTATTGGCATCGTACACAATTGTGCTATCAAAGCCATATAAGTATAGCTGGCAGCCTTCCTTACTTGATCTAATACTTCCCAATGCGCAAGAATGAAACATGGAATGGCATTTGCCATAATTAGGCCGTGTTCTAAATCTTGGGATGGTATAGGGTAGTCGGTCCCTGCTATTGAGAACAGAACAAACAAACGAAAAACCGTCGGCTTGCAGGCAAAATGCATGCTTTCACTGCCAGGGACGAGTTACAGATGTTGATACATGTTAATATACACTGTTACACTGCTAAATCTGTTTCAGGCATTACGCGTTTACTAGGTCTACTGACGTGTAAGTTGCAGACATGTAGTTGGTGTGCCGACGAGGCAGCATACGGCGGACGAATATCGCAGTAGGGAATGCTACGCGAGAAATTTAGAGAATTGACAGAGCAAAGTGCCACAGACGGACACAGCACCAGCTGTTTCATCAACACCTGATATACGAAATACTGGCGTACACGGTGTTGTGCAGCGTTGTCAACTCACGTGAACCAGCAGTGGCAGTTGAGAATGGCCTAGGGTGGGACACGTCGATAAGACTCGGCGAGCGCCGGAGAGGCCAAAGAAAGTATTAGGATGCGTGTTTCATGGCGAGCCATTGAGCATGTTTCAAAAGCAAAATGAAGTGTTTATAGCTGTGTTACTTTCGGTAACAAGTCAGGTGCTTGTGTTAAACGCTGGGTTTCGCGACACAATCGGCAGGTGAAGGAGAGTCGTTTCATGATATACCAGAAAGGCAATGATATAATTAGGAAAGTCTTTTTATTGTACGTAAATGATGTTCACATTTGCCGAAATTCATTTACTTGCTTTAAATGACTGCCGGCTGAGAATGCAAGATGCACAAACTAACCGCACTGTATCAATTTAGTAGAGTTTCACAATACAATGCAATATACACGCTCGTCGCCAATAAATGAAACTCCAGGTAAGCGAGATTCATCCCATGTTGTACAAATTAGTGAACTCACAGCTCCAGAAGAGGATACTAGCTGAAACAAGGCGGCGTTGGGATTAATATCCGACGACCGGGCTCGCTCGCATCATGGGCATGGCCAGGCAGGCATTGGAGGCAAGCGGGTCTAGATGTATGAAATAGACAAGGACTCGTTGTTCCTGACTCGTCTGGACCGTCTGCTCGACATGGTCCCACCGATAATATCCATGGTGGCCAGATCTTTTTGTGCTGACGAGGAAGCCTATTACTGTGATTGTGTACAATTTCGGCTTTACATACTTGGCTGGAGACCACTTTCAATCTTTCAATCTACAACAACGTGCATCATCAGGGGTTCAAAAGGGGGGTCTTATTACAGGGGACCGATGGCCGCTGCTGCCCGCTCGGATGGGGATGGTGCCATTCGTGTAATGAAATGAAAACGGCTTGGCCATGTTACATTTTCCATTTTGCGATGTGGTTTTCCTCCAAATGATAGCCCAACTGATACGCCAGCAACGCAGGAACCAGTATTGAATTACCAGAGGCTAGACGGTCTTGCAGTAGTGTTGAAGACAGTCTAGAGGCATTATTTGGATATGCTGTATTTAGCAGTCAGAGGAGCCAGATTCGGTCGAGAACGAAGGATAATCATCGCGTATTGAACCCCTGTAGGTGGTGGCCAGTGGCTGAAAGAGCCGCGAGTCCCGGGTGAGAGACGCTAACACGATTGGGAATCGGTAACAGGCTATCCGAACAGGAGTCGTAAGCCATGAGATGGAATATTATTAGCCGTTCCGTTTGTTTGGTATGAGTGAATACTATGTTAGTCGTAGGATTTGTTGATCTACAGCAACTAAAGCCCAGGATGGGCGGGGAGGAGTGTCTGCAGCGGCGAGGAGGGGGGTGGCACTACGGGACTTGGTTCCCTCCTTTCTCTGGCCGAGTTTCGGGGCCGCAAATTACGGCCCAGCTTTTCTCTTTGCTACCAAGCTCCTCGCTGACGATGAGTAGCGTGACGTTGGTTTCGACGTTTCGACCAGGGCCGCATGGAAACAGGAGCAGCTTTGGTATTTGGGCCTTGGTGGCCAATTGCAGCGGGCACAAGACATCATGCCGACCAGCATCCGGCACGTGTGATGGCGTTGTTGGCTGATGCAAAGGAGATGGCCGTCTACGAATACGACCGCGATAGGAGCGGACAGTTTCACCACTAACAAATCTCAAAGGCTGCCGAAATGGTGGCCATTTGGAAAAAAATCTACGAGTAATTTGTCTTGGTAGTCGAGAAGAAGGGGTTTCTTAGCAGGGATAATAACAAGAGCGCTGGCTGGCGCCGTTGCATTAGTGCGAAGTAAGAGGCGCTAGCAGAGGGTAATTGACTGACTACTCGTACGAATACGTCGAGGCTCTAATTACTACTGGGAACGAGCCGTTAAGTAGCTACTGTAGGTATTCTTGGTAACGACGAACTAGCCTATAGATCAGGCTGCAAAGTTCAGGGGCGCAAGATGAAGCGTGAAGCGGCTTGAAAGTCTTTGAAATGCCACTCATCAGCCAAGCCACGCCACCAAATAGCCTTTCGGCCAGCAGTTGCTGGCATGTGCAATTCGAATAAGCTCGCGACTCATTCTTTGCATGTTGGCCAGAGAACATGTCTACCTCCAACACTTCTTGGTGTGTGTACGAATATTCATAGGAATCGCCTCGGCCGAGCCAAAAAATGGAAATCCAATCGTACCTGGACGCGATAATTATGGGCTGCGTTTGTTGGTGGAGCTGAGGATTTTCGCTGGGTTCCTTCACGCAAGCCTCGTGTGTTTGGGCTCCAGCGTTCCGCGGAGATCTAAAAGGAGGAAATTTGGGTACAGGATTGCTTGTCTATTGAGTACGATAATTTACGACAGTATTTCGTCAACGACTGCGAAAGCATATGAAGTATGGCCACGGTATGAGTGAGACTTTGCGACGTCGCCTGGTCTGGTCTGTATAACCATGATGGAGCAATCGTCAAAAGCCCCGGATAGTAAATGTGTAAATGTGTACGAGTACGAGTAGCCTTCTGGACCGTAGCGAACGTCGGAAAGTAAAACCAGACTACCCACTGGCACCTTTTGGCAGCGACAAAACCAATAGCTTAGGCGACGTGCATTCCAGACAGACAAAACTGGCGTCGGCATGCGGCAATCGTACGGGGTATGGGCTTCGGAGTTGTTGCGCCGGCGATTCAATAGTACCTTTGTGCGATTTTAAAAAAAAGTTCTCGATCGCATCGATCACGATGACCAGAACAGCAGAGGAATTGCGCCCGATCCTTTTGCCCTTTCGCCGCTGAGACCTGTCTGTGCTTGGGTGACTGCATCAAAAATGAGAAGCTCCCGCCTCCCATCGCCCAGCATCGCCTTGTGTGGCGTTTTCTACAGGACACTGGCACCTGCATAAGCGCCCCCGCATTTCGTTTTGTCGGTTCGTACTGCACGAACCGTGAGCAAGCCCGGTCCTGAAAAGCTACGAGTACTCGTAGAATCGGCGTGGCGGAACCGAGGCAGGCGTACGACTAGATACCTGGTAGCGAGCCGAGATGGAGGCGATCACAGGCAAGGAAGCATCTCAGGATGCGCAACAGCGATCCGGGCTGGCTGGAATTGCCAGATTTCTGCTCTGTGCTTAAGCGGCCCTCGGTGAGCCTTTTACTTCCTTCTAGGCTCTCCAGCCCTTGCTTGCTATTTTACCTCGTCCCTGTTATAACCAGGACCAGTAGAAGCCAGAAACAAGCGCCTGGAGCAAAAGCACTGAGCAAAAGGGCAGGGAGCCTCGGTGAGACGAACCAAGGGGGGGGAATGGACCCAATGAGCGCTCGAAACGGAGATGAGGTCCGTCTCAGGAACACCGCCCCGCACCCACCTCTGTAGGTTGTTATATGGGGCTCTTCCAAGGCACCGCATCGTGGTTGGACCAGGGCTCTGTGCTGCTGTAGCAGCATCCCAGCACGCAAATCGTGTGGCGCCACCGACTTTGGGGTGGGGAGGGCTACGGGTGCTTGTCGCAGAGGGGAAAAAAAAAATACAGCGGCTTTGGGCCACAATTCAGCGGGAGAGATGGGGTGCTTGCCCCGAATATTACGGGGGATTTACAACGGTACGACCTGCTGAGGCCGCTGGAGAAGAGGGCCTTGGAAGCGGGTTTCTTTGTTTGGAATAAAGCGACACAGGCGGCCCCAATGGAGTCTCTGTGGCTCTATGGCGGTATCAGAATGTCGATTCTGTAGTGTAACGAGAGGCATTTTCCTTCTTTATCTCTTTCATCCCGCGCGTGCTCTAACATGGCGTAACACATCAAAGGAGGCCGACTGGCGTCGTTTTAGTGGGTGCGTTGGACAGCAAGTGAAATAAAGAGAGTCACTGTGTTGACTAATAACACGGCTAGTACAGCGTCGGTTGTTGGATGTGCTTTTTATGTCCCGCAAGGATAGACACGTATGGGCTAGACTCTGGTGCTGCTTTTTCTTGCCGTGAAAAATTCCGTATGTTTAAGAAATGTTTGAATCTAGGGAACCCGCCTTTTGGTGTTGTCTCCTCATTATGTAGACCGTTGTGGTTGCTCATACCTAGTACATGCGGCCGCGCTAACGACACAAACGCATGACAGCTGGCAGCCTGCAAAGGTAGGTAGTGCTTCTGATACTGCATCGCAATATCGTAAAGTGGCACACAATTTCACTCCAGGACCCCCAAAATCGCCTGCCAAACGTCGCACCGCAAATGGGCCATTTTGATTAATGCAATGCCCTCATCAACAAAAGTGATCGCCATGGCCTGCCGTTCATGCCGACTCTCGGGGCCACTGCTCGAAGAGTTCGGCCCACTTCATCCTCCTCTTTGCCATACAAAGTACCTTAGCACCAGCGCGTAGCCGGCGTGGTACCTTGGGTTCCGCCGCTCAGTGGCAAGGGAGTGTCGCACTCACCTGCACCTTCCCTGCTAGCGCCAGGGGCAACCCTCCCAGAAACAGATTGTCCCTGGAGAAGGCGCTCCAGCCCAGCCAACCAGGCGACGCCAACGTGCTTACCATAGCACACAGCAACTGCTCTTTGGTGGGGACCTTGAAGGGGGCGTGTGCTTGGGCCGTGTCTGCAGTGCTGGGGGGAGGTCGTGATTTCTTCGACAGGCGTGGCCCAGCATACGTCGCTATGCCATGTTGGGAGGAGAGGGGAATTTACGCCCACCGGGCTACCCCAGCTGGCCGCCAGACGCCTGCTGTCCCTTTTTAAGACGCCTGCCCAGGTTGCATCCCTCGCCCTCCGTTCCTTTGGCTCTCTTGTTCTGGTCGAATCGCCTCATCCATCCGGCGTCTTTCAAGCGTTTACCTTTCGCCTTTTACTCTTAGCTTCACGCTCCTTTTTGTGTCTCCCAGGCACCGTCCGCTCCTTTGAACACTTCCCTCCTTTCGAATTCCCTCTGCGAGTTCCAGCATCGATCCCCGTTTCGAAACAGCTCAACCGCCGACTCTTTTCGAGGCTCTGACTACGCGAACGCCGAATCAGTCTCGATTCTTGTCCGACCGAAACCTTTGCCTGTCTCGCGATTCCAAGTCTTTTTTGGACGATTCCTACCTCAAGTGCTGCAACAGCTGGTCCTGAAGCAAGCAGTCTTATACTACGTGTCTGCCCGATTATCCGTCGCCTGGACAATCAAACCATCAAAGTCACTTATAAAGGTGAGTTGGCAGCAGATGGCTCTTTTTCTTTTTCGTCTTTACGCGTCTTGCCATGCAGATTCTACTCGCCATCTGAATGTTGTCTGCCGCTTTTTATTCTCTTGATTGTGTTTGATGGCCTTCGGCCGTTTCGCCGCTGCATGTTTACAACATGGTCACCTTGTCGCGCATCACAACGCCCAACATCGAAACCCATACCACACCAACGCAGGCGACTGGTGCCCGAAACAACAAAGTTGCGCGGCAGACATGCCTACCTACACAGGCTAGCAACCAATATAGCATGCCGTTGCTGTTTGGTGCCAAACAGGTGGATTGGGCCAGGTAGCAACTGTTTCCAGGCACATGTCTTGGGCTGCATTCCATACCGTCCACACATTCCCCAATCCAAACACCTTACCAAATGCAGCGCGAACAATGCGGCTTTCATCGCTGCTAATACCCAGTGGTTGGCAACGGCAATAGCAACGGTTGCTTGCCGTGGCTGGTCATGCCGCAGTGGATGTTCCCATGTCCCTTATAATAGCCTTTGGGCCCTTGACCCGCCAAACCGCATCTGACCACGAACTGAGCTGACTCCCGGATCATCATAGACGCTTTCCTGATTTAAGCTCAGAACCAAGTTTTAAGATGAAGTCGTCTCTCTGCCTCGCTGTCGCCAGCGCCGTGCTGGCCACCGCTGGTCCTGTTGGCAAGCGTGCCATGGAGACTGAATGGGTCTACGATGTTGTCACCGTCACCGTCACGGCTGACCCCCAGCCTACCGAGTTTGTCGCCAACTCCAAGCCCGAGCCTACCACCGAGGCGCCTGCTCCTGCCCCTCCTGTTGCTGCCGCCGCCGCTATCAAGGAGCCCGAGACTACCTCCCAGGCTCCTCCTCCGCCTCCCCCGACGACTGAGGCCGCTCCTCCCCCTCCTCCTCCGGTTGAGACTCAGCCTGAGCCTGAGCCCCAGCCAGAGCCCGAGCCGGAACCCGAGACCACTACTCCTCAGCCAACGGACATCGGTACCCAACCCGGTGGCAGCTCTGGCAGCTACAAGGCAACTGTTCTCGACCAGCACAACATGCACCGCCGCAACCACTCTGCCCCTGATGTTCAGTGGTCCGACGAGCTTGCCCAGTATGCCAAGAACACTGCCGAGGGCTGTGTCTTTGCTCACGACATGTAAGTTTTGCGGCAGTATGAGCTAACGCCATGACCATGACTAACTCTTATCCAGGAACCAAGGCTCCGGTGGCTACGGACAGAACCTGGCTAGTTACGGTTCTTCCAGCGGCAGCGGCAGCGATTCCGACCACGTTGCGCGTGCCATTACCTCGCAGTGGTACAACAGCGAGTTCTTTGCCTTCAGCAACTTCTTTGGCATGGCTCAGCCCCCTTCTTCTACCTTTGGCGCCTACGGCCACTTCACCCAGCTCGTCTGGAAGTCTTCTACCAAGGTCGGCTGCCACACTGCCAAGTGCCCTGCCGGTACTGTTCTGGGCATGGAAAGCGCTTACACTGTCTGCAACTATAACCCTGCTGGTAAGTAGCACACACTAGAGCTATAGTCTTTCAGTAATACTAATGCCGAAAATTAGGCAACTTTGATGGCGAGTACGACACCAATGTCCTGGCTCCTCTCGGCCAATCGATTGCCATTCTGTAAATGCCATGATTATACAAAACGTCTTCCTGTCAAGCGTCTTTTGACAGGACCGGCATTGAGGAACATTGGCATGAAGAAACCACAGCCAGCCCAGCCAAATATGACGCGTGTTTTTTTGATATAGTCTTGGTTTTCTATTTCGCGGTGCCGGCCTGGATTGGGATGCTGACGTTTGGATGGGGGACAAGATGACAAATGTTCGCTTCTCCATGTACCTTATGCGACGTCGTACTTAAAAGCCTTATCTACGTCTCAATTCTTTTTTTCCTTCTTGAACACTCGTGCGGGGTATTGTCTTGATTGAAACGCGAGACATGCCTGGCCATTTTCAAAAATCTTTTTCATTTATAAATCTCTTCCATGCTGGCGCGGATGAGACTTGGTGACTGTACGTGATTTCGTGTATAAACTTTGTAACTCAAAGAGACAGATTGGCCGGTATTCTAATGCTGGCATCAATTTGCAAGCTGATGTACCAAGAAGGGACATGGGATAGTGTCAGCATACACATGGGTACCAACTGATGAGTTACCCCTAGATTTTGCAACACAAATGTTATGACTAAGTGGGAAGTGTTTTTAACTTTGTATGCCCGCTCCTCGCAGTCCAGTTAGGAGTGAACATGTGTGTTTGGGAAACGGACAGGTTCCGGCGCTGGCAAGATTGCTGGCGGACTAGACCAAACCTATTATATTTGAAGACCACGCGATTTTAGGTGACATGTACGAATATGGATTGCCCTTTCATTCGATCGGACAGAGGTTCGGAATAGGTCAGTGAGTGGTTTGCGACCTAAACTGCCCATCATCGAGTTTTATGCATGGGCCGACGCGTATTTGTGCTACCGGAAGAAGATGTCACCATTTATTGACAAAGATGTAGCACAAGAGGCGTTTAAACAAAACTGCTCAGAAACATGCCACAGCAGCATCCAAACAGGCCGAAAAAGTCGATCGTCTGGTTATTTATCTACCGCCGAAACTCGCCGGTGTAACTCGCCGAGGAGACGGCAGGGGCGACATAACTGGCTGATTATCCACCGAGTTTTGCCTTTTTACGGGGAGTGACTAATAATTATTTTCATTTGTTCTTTTAGAGTATACAAGGTTATGAAAAAAAAAAGAAAAAGAACAAGAAATTGCTCCAAGTTTGGGTTTCGGAGGTTTTCGCTCCTGACGAATCTCGTCCGGTTTCGGGTTGTTGCAGAGTCGGTACTACAGCTTGTATATAGACAGTGTGATACAGAGCACTCGGCGAGTTTACGAGGAATAAGTGAGCCGCCACCTTGTATTATGTGAATATTTTTCAATTTTGGTTTCGTCTGTGTGAGCGAGAACCGGCATATTTGGGTCGGCAAAGGGGGCTGTTGTATCGGCGATTTGATTGCGAGATGCGCGGTTTACATTGCAAAGTGTACGTGAGTTCCCATAAATTGAATGCAATGCTACGTCCGAAGAGATTCTTGGCTCGGACAAGGACGCGGAGTATTTTGTAAAGCGGAGATGGGGTGCTACGTCGGTATATTTCTGTCTCGGTGGGTTGTTACGGAAGGTTTTTCTTGATGGACCGGCTAGTTCTTAATTGCGCCGATGGATAGATGTAGTGTAACGCCGACACGTATCCTTTTTATTGTCTGATGAAGTTTTATACTGGTAGATGACTTAGCAAGGAAGGAAGATTTTTGGAGATTTCTCAGGTTAGTTTGGTCTTGGTTCTATTGTGTGTAGTTGAATGATCATGTGAAACGCGGAGACATTCGCTTCGGAGGATATATTTGTGCCTGGTATATACAGAATTGCCCCGAACTTTGGATATATGGCATGTTTAAGGTATGCCGCAGATTCCTCTCAATAGCAACTAGGTATTCCAAGTTTTGAAAGTCACAACATTGCATCAGTCGAACATGGTAGCTATACTTCGTATCGTCACTTCTAGAGTAGGGCCGCAATACATAGCCTGGCGCTCTCGCCGGGCTGGAAAAACAAGCGACAGTTAGGTTCTGATATGAGATTTATGCTATTCATCAACTCATGGCTTTGGACAAGTAAAACTACCTATGCTTAATGGAATTCGTTTTGGAGTGACGAGTGACAGCCGGGTAAACGATTCGTCAAGTCACCAAGTCGATGCAATTACTGCTGAAATCTCCTCTCCATGACGGGGTGCCTAAACAATGAAATATTCCGGTACAAATCTCCCTCAAGTGTGCAATTTCCGAACGAGGCATCGTGGGCTTGGCTCCGGGCCGGAGTAGCCGAAGAATGACGCCGTCTTGCATCCCATGGGCGCGGGACAAGTCCAGATCAGCCGAGGATCGGACCTAGGCAAAACGTAATCGGAATGCAAGGGTGGTTTATTAAGAAGTGTTGGCAAAAGATGGAAGCAGTAATGATGCACGCTTACAAAAGGTATACTCGTAAGCAATGGGGATAATTCGCCCGATTGCAACTGGACACGGTGTGCATATCTAGATTGCCATGTCGGCAGGACCGGATCGATCTGCAGGAGCTGAGTCCTTGCAAAAGCGGTGAAAAAAAGTGTGATGAGCTCGACGATATGGGCCGTCGTTTAACTCGTAATTGGATTCTTTAGAAGCACGTCGACTGGACTTTCACGAGCAGACTCTTGCATTGGGGTAATATTCGTCAAGACGATGATCAGACATACCGGCCCCACCCCGACAACTTGGATACAACGCCGAGTCCGCGGGAAAGGGTTAATTTCGGCCATACTTTTTATTTTCTTTTTTGAAATTATTCTGCAAGATTCGTCGGATGGCGCCGTGTAAAAGCGGACGGCCCATGTAAGATTGGAGTCTGACGTAGGGGGGCCAAGTGGTGCGGCGCGACCTTGAATCTAGCGCCGGGTCTCGGGCTTACGGCTTTCAGTGTGAACGATTATGCAAACTTTTCTGTGCTAGATGATCGGAACATGTTATCCGAGTTCTCTTATTCCGGAACCTTGTCAAAGATTCTGGCATAGACATTGCACCCCGAAATGTCCGGCGTATCAGGCGGGCTAAATGCGCCAGGTATCAACGGACAAGAGACATCGGAGAGAGTTTACTCTCGCTCCCCCCACCCACCGACTCGGGGATCAGGTCAGTTTCAATGCACATCACTCGAGCAGATACTAATTATTGCCTAGGCGTCGATTCAAAGCCCGAGATTAGCAGAAAGGTGGGTTTGTCGCTTGCAAGCCAAAGACCTCTCGGAGCCTCCGCGTTACATTACTAGCTGCATAAGACTCTCCATCATCGGGCGTAATATGGCATCAGCATTTATTTAACCTGTCGCTAGTCGTAATAGCTAGTCAGTACGCACAATAACATTCTCTTGGCAGCCGGAGGGTCCTACCGGGGCGCCGCGCGACAACTCCGGCACCCCTGTTCGGCGGCTACGTGGGCGGAAAAGCGCCGTCACCATCAGCTTACTCGTACGTGTTGGCAAGAACACAGTCTACATTAGTGCAGCTGTATGTAGTATGTACGAGATTGAATTTTTGCTAGCGTAGTATCAGGGGTTGAATGGCGTCAAAGTACGGTGTGCCTGGTACAAACGTGTGTGGGTTAATATAATTGCGCGCATTGGAGAATGGAGTGTTATGTAGGACGATATTAAGCCAGCAAACATCGCTGCATCAGTGACATTACGCTACATCTCGGGCGGTACCGGTGATTGGTGCAGGCCATCACTGGTGTCTGCAAGTCGATTATCTCGCGAGAATATCAGGAGCCTATCATGTAAAAGAAACCGCTACAATCTCGCATGCGCGACGCGACATCCGACCCAAGAGGGTCGAAAAAGAAGAGACTCCGACAACTTGCATCTGCATCGTGCAGGGCCGACGGAAGTTGTCAGCCATGTGCATTTTGGGGCTTTCATCCTACTAAGCGTGGTATGCACGTATTGTAGTCTGCCAAGGCTGGTACTCTTTGCTTGGTTTCTGCTCATCGGAGATACCTGGTGGTGCCCGCGCCGGTGACTTTGGGGTGTCGATTTCCCGTTGGTCACTAATACATACATAATGACGGAGATAACCGTGCCAATACCGTTACTGCTAATTCCTATTACTATTACCAACACCGGGGAACTCGCGCACACCGGAGGACATGGATGGCGGTATAGACTCGGAATCCGTGCCAACATGACGACGTCTCGGACTAAAATGTCACGGTGAAACCTCCGAGTATAGACGGAAAGAAGAGAAAGAGTAGCATCTGCGCGGACCGCGTGTCGGCCGACCGGGTCTGGTCGGGCTGTTGACGGAGCCCAGTATTCCAGGCATTCTAAAAGCCGCATAGAAGCAGAAGATATTACTTGTGATATCGTGTGCCCTACGAGTAATGAATGAGCGATTATGGTGCAAATCATGCCATGGCCGACATGACAGCAAATTACTAGTCAGAGCAAATGCTCTAGAGTACCCCGAAACGACTTCCCTCCCATCCCCCCTCCCAGCAAAGAGAGCCACCAACGTCAGGACGACTGGGGTGTCGGATATGCAGCCCATGGTGCCACCGCCAAGCAGAGTAGAACTTCTTTACCAGCGCAGCCCACGTCTCTTCTAGCTCGGCGTGGTCATGGCTCCGACAGCCCTGAACTTCCCACATAGGAAGGTTAGCATGCAAGCGAGTCAGCTTGGCAGAGAAGCTAGTGCTGTGCTGCGGTGTGCAGACTAATAATGGCGAGCCAGGCCTTGCTAGGCCTTTGATGCAATAGACACTTAACTAGTGTACTGTACAACAGTATATTGAGAAAATACGACCCTGGGAAAGAGGAATATCCGACCGCACGGGCTAGTGCTCCGCTTTGGTAGCCGTCCAATAGTTACAGTTTCGCTTCTCTTTCATAAAGGAGCTGCTGAACCCAATTTCTAATCAAGACGACGCCGCTATGGGTCTTGGAGTTGCCGGGGGTCCGGACTTGTTATAGCGGCTGGACGGAGTATTTAAACGGGCAACGAGGCTGAACCATGGTTTTTGCCTCGAAACAAGGGAAAGCCAGCCACATACCTTCTCAGCTCTGTGGTTGCAAAGGCGTATTATCCAGCTCAGCAAGGCCAGCTGTGCTTTGGTAATAATGCTTATTACTATTATGTAGATGGCTCGTAGAGAAAAGCCTTCAATGTTCAGTAAGCAAAAGGAGGCAAAGTCCCCATAAACATACAGCCTAATAGTTATTCCTGGCTCCAGCTCGGCGGCGGATAGCGGCGTAGTCTGACAAAGCCAACCACGCTTCTTCAAGCGCCGCTGCCCCTGCTGCTTGTCTCTCCCATCGGAGCTAGCGAGGTTGCAACCCGCAATGGCCGCCCGGGGCGCTACTAGGAAGCTAGCGGCGGTCTGTATTTTTGGCTGGGCAGAAATGCGAAGCCACCAGTCGCGACTCTTATTTCGCGAGAGGAGCGAGATGGAGACTTGTGTCAGTATTGTTGGGCCTTTTTGCCTTGAGTGTGTGGCTTATGAATGAGGCTTCTTTTTTTTGTCATCCGACCCGGGGACAGTTTGCTTACACTGCTTATGTATCCTTGCGTAAAGAGCACGAAAACCTGGCCTAAGGAGCACTATTGCCATGGATGATTGCTTAGAGAACCATCTTATACCCACTAACTTGTGGAATTTAGAAACAGGCCACCTCACCACGGAGAGAGATCATAGTGACGGAGCAGCTCCAGGCTTGTAAAATGGCAGTCTACCACCATGGCATATGACGTGACCGCAAGGTAAAAACGGGTTCCGGCATTTAACGTAGAGATATCCGACGCACAAACAGTAGTAATGCAGATTTTATAACAGCCTCTGTTGCAGAGATAGACGCACATACGACACATAGAGTAGATGTACATACATAACCCCCCCCTGTCACATCGAGATTGAACTTTTGTTGCTTCGTAGTCTTTATTAAACCCTGCTATGTCCCATCCCACCCTCCCTTTCTTCCCATCCGGCCCATCTCGCTGTCCACGATTTAACCCGAAAACCTTGTTGCCACCGACCATCTTGCATAGGGCCTATTTTCTTTCCCCGGACCACACTGCCGTGACAGCTTAGGCTGGGGAGGCGAAAATCAGACCATACGCAGCTTGATCACCTTTCTGGCCTTGTGACGCAAGAGACGCTCACGCCATCTTGGGTTGCTCTGGCATACATACATAAGGGCGGAAGCAACGGACAGGCCAAGGCCAAGACTCAACCCAACACTGGCCGTCACATAATAACACTTGACGCTTTTACGATTACGAAACTAGACAGTCACAGGGCCAGCTGGTAAGCAAGCAGGAAACGCCCTAGAGATTATTGGCCTGTTAGTTGTCACCTCGCTATTGGAGTGCTTACACGCCTCTTGCCCATCACCGCCTTGGTCTTTTTTTCAGTCAGAATAGAAAGAAAAGGCATCTCTCACTCTCTCCGTCTCTCTCTTTTTTTTTTTTCGTTTCATTCTTAGCCCAACCCACATTACATACTTGACAAAGAGCAAAAGCAAGCCTCCTCCATCCCCTCCCATCCTCCCAGGCATTGCCGCCACCACAGCCGCACAGCACCGCACCGAGGCCTCCCCTCCCCGGCCCTCTCAACATCCCGCATTCTCCGAACTCCCTGGCCCGCGGGGCGGATTGCGGATTTTACAGCACCCGCCGCCACTAAATCCACTACCCACAGCCGCTGCGAAACGCCGGTGCAGCAGCGCTACTCGAAATAGAGGACGGCCGCCCTGTCGCTTACTTTTTACCGTTTGTCAGTAATATCACTGTAATAACAAGCCTGCCGCCATCCAGCCTGGACGGACCTTGAGTCGCCTATTTCCTTCTTCAGCTCGGTTCTTGGGCTCGGCCTTGTTCTATTTCTTCCACCATTTACTCGGCTGTTTCGAGGAAAAGAAAAAGGAGAAGCAGCAGTATTCAAAAGAAGTCGCAAAAGGATAAAGAGACGGAAAATAATATTGGAAATACAAACCGACCTCGGCGCCTCCGTCTTACACAGCCAACAACCATACCACTACTACTTGCTAGTGTCCGCCTCCCCGCGCGCCCCGGCGCCTTATAAAGTCCGAAGCCAGTCCAGCCCATCACCCTCAGCAGCACCATCTACGGCTCTCAAACCATTTAAGAGAGGAAAAAAAAAAAAAATGACTACAGATACAGACGCCTCGTCGATACCTACGACTGCTGCTCCCACCGACGCCCCTACTCCCATCACCGGTTCCGGCCACGACGGTACCAGCCGCGCCAGTGACGAGGCTGTCGGCTGGGGCTGGGACTCCAACAACTCCATGTCCTGTTTCCTTCAGCCAGGCAGCGCAGGGTTTCAAGGTCGAAGAGAAGAAGGAGAGGCTGAGCATAGAACCATGGGGTATGTTCTTTTTTTTTTTTTTTTTTTTTTTTTGTAAAATTCTTGCACTATTTTGTTGACTTTTCCACCTATTTGGATTGCGTATTATGTTGCATGAAACCCTGCTGACCATGCCACAGCCCATCAATCGTCTCCAGAAGCGTAGAAGAACTCTCCAAACGCTCCCTCGAACATTTCCCGAACCCCGATCTACTCTTTCCCTCGCCAGCCCTGGAATTCGACTTTCGCATCGCCGTCAAGTTGAACCCGGAGCTGTCACGGTCCGAAGCTCGCGTCCACAAGGAAATCATTACCGTGTCGAGCGGCAAATGGTCCGGCACATTTGGCAACGGAAATGTATTGGTAAGCCAAAAAAAAAACCCAACCGACACTGGATGACCCGGTGTAATCATCTCACTTTCCAGTCATACTAATCGCCAAAACAACCAGGCTGGCGGATATGATCTCGGCCAGGCTCGCGGCTTCCGGCCCATCCGCATCGTCGAGGGCGCCTTTGTTCTTCGGACGGATGAGCAGGCCCCGGCCGTGTAAGTACTCTTTCCCAAATACGTTGGTTTCTTACTCATGGCCAACATTACTGATGATTACCTGTTAGCTTTGAAATGCGCACCCGAGGCTCCCTCTCAGGCCCCTGCAACATCCTCGACATTCTTCTCAGCCCCAGAAAGACCAAGGACATTGACCCTCGTCAATATAGCTTCCGCATGTTTTGCACCGTCAAGGCTGCGGACAAGAGATACGCTGAGCTGGTAAACTGCGGGCTGTGGGTGGCTAGCGGAGTATGGAAAGGCGAAGAGCTCATTATTGAGTAAGTGTCTCTTTTTATTTCACCCAGTGTCCCAAGATCTTGCTGCTAAAACTCTTTGTGCAGTGCTTTCCGTGTGACTTGATCCGATTGCTCCTCGGATTTATATCAAGTGAGATGTGGTTGCCTCGGCGTTTATGTTGGTTTATTTTGGATACATTTCTCGTTGGCGTACCACGGGCATAGGTGCATGGGATCGGCGTCTCTGGGTTTTCAGCGAGCATGCTAGATACTTTTTATTCTTATTTTGGCAAATAACCATAGTATGCATAGCAATTATGCTGGGTATTTTTTTGTGCAAGGAAATCCGTTTAAAAGAAATGCTGTGCCTTGATACTCGTTAGCAATTTGTCTGTCTTCATCGTAACATGGAAACGCGTACTTACTTATCCAGAACGCCGTAGATTGTTTATCCTCAGCTTCAGCTCACGATTTGACTTCCAAAGCCAGCCACGTCCTCGCTCACTTTAGCGAAATCGCCACCTCGAGACAGCTCAACTTGCGCACGCGACTCTCATCCTCCTCGCCACCACCCTCCCCAACAACATCATCCACGGTCGCCACGGTCCGCGTCCTAACCTCAACAGCACAGTCCGCCTGCTGCGTAAACCAACTAGCCAGCGAGACCGTCTTTGCCACAGCCTTGCCCGTGCCCATGAGCGTGACCACGGCCCCGTCGCCGTCCCTGCCGGCGTCGCGCTTCAGAGCCTCGATGCGCGAGTGCAGAGACGCATTCTTGTGTGCTGCTCCGGCTGAGCCGGCCCGCTGGGACTTGTCTAGTTGCTTGCGCACGCGCTTGACGGCTGACATGAAGGGCGTGCTGGAGGAGACGTAGATGATGCGCTCTTTGGATGATGCCGGTAGAGGCTGGCGGAGGAGTGGCCTCTTTTGGATCTTGGAGCCTGCGACTGGGTTGGTAGATGTTCTTTGAGTACGTTAACTTGTGAGATGGTGGTTTACCTTTTGGTATACGGGCCAGCTTCTTTGCGGTGCTGCGCGTTTGCCTGGGCTGTGGTGTGTTGGTTTGTGGTTCGTCTGCCATTTTGAGCTTTGTGGCTCTGTTGCCGATCGGCAAACAGATTGAAGACGAGTAGGACGTATTATGTGAGGGAATTGACTAAATCGTTCATTCGGGGTGGCGTTTTGGTGGATGTGAGGCCTTGTTTCGCCGTGTATAAGAATCTCGTAAGCTGCGTTTTGGCGCGTAAGACAAGTTGAAGTTCTATCTGGCCGGCCCACCACCGACACCCCACTTTGTATGTATATGGGTAGACGTCCATTATCAAGGCGCGACAACATAATTACAAGAAGAATAATATACCCTGTGGTTTGTCATCATTTTATTTAATCAACTCAATCTAGCAATCAATCAATGACTTTTACAATTTAAGAATTATTCCTAAGAGTGTTCCACCACCTCCAGCTATCAAACTTCCATCCGCTCGCTGTACAAGACGCACCTGACAAGCTCCACCTAGACGTCACCTGCACAGCTCCAGCAGTTACCCAAACCACCAACCTCATACCATCACCACCGACTCAAGCATGGCAGTTATAGCTGCATCACAGCACCCAAACCCCTCATAGCCCAGCTCAAGCGACAATGTCTCTGGAAATATGGCCTCCCATATCCCCAGCGGACCTCAAAATCAAAGAGAAAGAATCACTAGTACGACACCCAAGCCCTCCCGCGATACACACATACATATACATCCCATCACAATGCAAAAGCTAACAAAACAACCAACCTAGGACAACGAACTCGCCTGGATCCTATCCGAAAGCCTAGAAATATGCAAAGAACTAAAACACGGCCTGGAAGACTGCTACGCGCTCCTTGCGCCCATTGACCCCGGCAGCACGCTGGTGATGAGCACGCCGCGCAACGAAAAGGTCAAGGGCACAATCACCCGCGTCGGCACTCGCATCGTAAAAGGGGTACGTCTTCTTTTCTCTCCTCCCCCTCTCTTCCCACTGGACCCTCCAACATACCAGACTCGTTAAAGCTAGCTAACAAGACAACTTTCAATAGTCATTAAACCTCCAACCACGAACCGGCCAGCCGCAAACCCTCTCCATCTCCCCCTCGCATCCAATCTACCTCCCCGCCCTCGACGCAGTAAACACACACCTCAACCAAGCCGTCGACCTATTAAGCGTCACCCTCTCCCACTCACAGCCCCAGCAGCAACCCGACGCGCCCAGCCTCGCCTCAACACTCTCCATCCTCGCCGACTCCATCTCCCAATCCCTCGCCCTGCTCAAGGGCCTTCCGCTCGAAGAGTCCGACGCAACATGGCAGACTAGCTCGTGTCCGCCGCACCACTTTGTGCCCGCGCTGGCGCCGAACACCAGCTTCCACGTCGCTATCCAGGAAAGCTGCCTTGTGCTCTGGCTGCGGGTCTTGGAGCCGTCGGACGCCCCCGTAAACTTTGGCTTCAAGCTCGGGCTGGCTATTGGCACCGTGCGGCGGCTGGAGCATGATGAGATGGACTTGGTCTTTCGCTTTCATCCCGCCGGTGATGGCTCGACAGAGGGCAATAAAAAGGGTGCGCCGCCGCGCTTGTCGGGGACAAAGGATGATGCTGCTTCAGCTGCTGGCTCTGCCTCTCAGAACGAGGGCGAGCATGACGTCTATGTCCGGGAAAAGATTCGCATAGTCAGTGCTGATCCGTCTCTGATTTCACTCTACTCCAAGCTTGGCTATCTTGGCCACATGCTTAGCCAAACTCGCCGCAATCTTGCTACCGTCATGGGCTGCGATGTCGACAACTAGAGACCTTGTATATACTCATTTAGATACCCGCATTTTTTTCCCCCTTTCTTTTTCACGCTAGCCGTCATAGTAATGAAATATCAAATATCTGTGCTGTATTGGACCTTTTAATCGAGGCATTTATAGTGATACATGCTACTTCTCAGCCTCCAGCAAATTGAAATTCAGCCTCCTAACTACATTGCGATCCACCAACTCTGCAAAACAATAATTACAAATGCACTCCTTCGCTCTCTCTATATGCAGGCAGATAGAAAATTGCAGGCGTGTTGGTCAAGGTGCTTAGGCCACAGGTGACCACGGCATCGGGATCAAGATTCGCGACCTCATGTCCTGGATGAGCGGCACAGTCTTGTGCACGGTATCGCTCCAGCCCTCAACAGACCAGCTCTTCTCACGGCGATCTCGTCGCTCCTCTAGGTTGGCAAACTGCCACAGATGGTGGACCGTGTTAAGATCACCAATCTGCACAAACCAAGCTCCAACACCCTCCATAACCTCACGGCGAGCCTTGAGGCCGCGGCGCCAGTGTGTCTCCCACTCGAGCAGGTTGCCAGGGTGAAGCGTGTAGGAGCGGAGTTCAAAGACACCACCGAGCTGTCTGGGAGGTGTGGTGGGCCAGAAAGAAAATTCCTGCATGAGCGAAATCTTCTTCGAGTTGATCATGGTGCTGAGCTTCTTGTTGAATTCAGCAAACTCGGGATCGTGAGAGATGCTATGGCGAGACTGGTGGTAACCCTCGTACTTTTGGTATTCCCAGATGTGGACTATATCATATTAGTGCAATTCGACGCTCAAAAGCCAAATGACCTACCAAACGTGTCACAGTCGCCGACTTCGGTCCTCCAGCTTCCGACCAAGTGCACCTTATTCTCCGGTGCGTTTGCTATGCGGGGATAAAAGTCACCAACAAGCTTGACATACTCATCGACCTTGTCGGGCTTGACTTCGTGGAAAACAATCGAGTGGACATATTTGCCACGGGCAAGGACCTGACTGAAGCTAGCTTGGAGCTGAGCATCCATCTCACGGCCCTCCTTTGTGCCGTAGATGAGATTCGACAGCGGGCCCGACTTCCGGTCGGGCTCACTTGTTTGTTCGGTAGCGGCGGCGGCAGCTCCTGCAGTACTCTTGGATGAGCTTTCTGGCGACTCCTGGGCAAGATCATTAGGGGATTTATGGGCATCAAACGCACGTGCTCCTCGTTCCTTTTGTGCCTTGGTCAAGTGCTCTCGAAACTGCTTCTGCTTGTTGTGGAACGAGTCAATGGAGGACTGGTCGGGCACAATGTCGCCCATGGAAGGCGTGCTCGACCTAGATGCCGTGGCACTCAGAGCCCTCACGCCGAAGCGAGGGGCCGCTGCAGCCGTGAGAGCTGAGCGAGAGAGTCGTCCGCAAAGCATCGCGAGATGGCGACGGCAGGTTCCGACGGTGATGTTAAAAACGACGAAAGAGTAAAAAAAACACCGCACGGGCGTGGTCTTGTCCTTTTGTCGGCAGACCTAGATCGCAACGTGCCGGATCTAGTGACCGGTAGTCGGATGGTGTGCAAGAAGCAGAGTAAGAGCGGAAGAGAGCAGAGCACAGAGAAGGGCACGGCACAAGCAAAGCACGGAGCAAGGAGCCGTTTGTTTGGTGTAGCTAAGCCTTGGGGAGGAGGGCTGTCTCAAGGGCCGATTGGGCACGGCAGAAGGGTACAGTGCAAGGTTGCAATGGAAGAGGGAGGTAATTAGTCTGTCACCCCGCACTTGAGCTGTGTGGTCGGCTGGTGAAGAGACGGGATGGTGTGTAGAAGTTGCAATGGCTGGACGCTGATTGCTTCAAGCTGCATGCCGGTCAAGCTGTCCGGTCCCAGGTATAGCTTAGTCGTCGCGCCTCCGCAATCTGAGTGGACCTCCGCTGCGTCAAACCCCTCCTTGGCTGCAACGGGGCCATCTCCGCTGGCGCTCAAGGCCGTCCCCATAACGTCACCAGCCAAAAAGCGATATCACATGATCATGCACGTGATTATCGGGACAATGCGCGACGCTCCCGCCTGCAAAATTAGTGCCTGAGGCGGCCAGCAATCTCGGTGGCCCGGTGCTCACTCTGCTTGGAGCTTTGCGGCATAGCGAAAAAGGCTCGTCTCGAAAGCCTCTACTCCGTTCATCTCCAACCACCAGCCATTCCCGTTCAATCCCCTTTTTGAGCGATCTCCTACACAACCGCCATCATGTCTTGGCTCGGCGTCGCTCCCTTCAAGAAGTTCCCGGCTCCTTTCAGTACGTCAATGCCTTGCCGACCCCCGACCTTCCATCCAAACACGACCCGACATTTGCTAATACGATTGTGACAACAGTGAAGCCGCACTGGCCCTTCTTCGCTGCTGGTATGTGATTTTCCGCATACGATTGTGTCGATTCCGAATCTGCGACCCGTACCCGGCCAACCGAGGCCTTGCGAGATGCGATTGAGACGGCACGCGGTGAACCGAATGATCAACTAACTCCTTTCCAGGCCTGATTATCGCCTACGGTGCCAACTCTGCCCAGAACGCCATGATGGCCTGTACGAATCCCCCTCCGAACTGAGACTTGAATGCCCGAGACTAACTTTATAATCCGCAGCCGACGAGTGGAAGAACGACCCTCGCAGCCCCCACGCCAAGTCTGGCGGCAGCAACAGCCATTAATTTGATATCATAGGAGGGGAAGATTTGTTGGGGAGCGAACATTTCGGTCGAATAGAGAGCGTGAGCACGGAAATCGTCTGATTGTATCATAGACTCGCATTTGGGCTCAATAGACCCTTGTATTCGTCAAAGGAATGACTCTGTGATGGATGTACTGGATGTGATGGCCGTGATGTCTGCTTACTTTCCCTTGCATGCGTATGCGAACCTTGAATTTTGTGCAACGCTGCATTCGCATGTAAAACGATTTTTTCAATCTCCGTAATATTTGGTTGTACACAAGCGGCAGTAAGACGAAAGCGAGCGAACTGTTGGCCGTATCAGACAATGAGTAGCTTTATAATTACACATTGCTCCATGACCGGCTGGCTCTATCAGTGCATGTTAATACCAATTGTTTACTCAATTTAAATTAAGACTGCCTCAAGTATAGTTTTTGTATAGTCAGCAGATGATTTTTGGTTGTTGCGTCCACCACCCATCTCGCACGCCGGCGAGTCATCCCGAGCCCACGTTACAAATCAAGGCCTCAAGCCTCACTCTTTCAACATCACTGACGCTATAAAACCAGCCGCCACTCAACACAGTCGCTTCGCAGCGGCAACCTCATTTCATGAGGCTCATAATCCGCCCATTTCTCACTCATAGACCTTTAGCCAGCTGTATCCGGCCCCTCTCCGCTTCACCTATTGCATTCCGCGCAATGTCGACAGCCACCACCAATGGCGCCAACGGCACGGCCGACCAGCCGGCGCAGGGCAAAGCTAAAGCAAATGGTGGAAAGAAAGAGGTCAAAATTCTAATGCTTCACGGTATGAAATCTCTGCTGCACTTCATGGCCTCTGTTCTCAAGCATTACGGCGCCCGGCGCAAATGCCGATCCTCCTCCGAGTAGCCGCAAATCTAGCTAACACATAAAACCGCAGGCTACACACAATCTGGCTCCCTGTTCCGCGCCAAAACAAGAGCCATGGAAAAGATGCTCGCAAAGCTATTGACGCCCATCTCCATCAGCCCCGTGCTCATCTACCCAACGGGCCCCAACCGGCTCAAGCCGCAAGATATCCCTGGCTACTCGCCGCCAGAGAACGGGCAGGAAGACGACTATGAGCCCGACACATGGGCGTGGTTCCGCAGGGACGATGCATCAGGGACCTATCGCTTCGTTAGCGAGGGAATGAATACCGTCGCAGACGCGATCCGCGAGGCTGGCGGCATCGACGGCGTCATCGGCTTCAGTCAGGGTGGCTGCATGGCGGGCATGGTTACTGCCGCGCTGGAGACTGACCGAGCCTTGCCGGACAGTGAGCATGGTGAGTGGGCTAGAAAATTACGAGAGGCGAATGCTGGCCAGCCTGTCAAATTTGGCGTGTCCTATTCAGGGTTCAAAGCGGTGGATGTGCAGCTGCAGTTTCTGTATGAGCCCAAGATTTCGACACCTACACTGCATATGCTTGGCAGCTTGGATACGGTGGTGGATGAGTCTCGATCCCAGGCGCTGGTTGAAAAGAGCCACGATCCACAGGTTATTGTGCATCCGGGTGGACATCATGTTCCCGTGTCAAAGGAGTGGGTGATGCCGATAGCCGGCTTCGTCAAGAAGCACTGTTACGATGAGCCTAGGCCAGGGCTATAGACGGGCTAGGCACGAAAAGACGGGTTACATAAACATGCATGGTAATATAGAATAGTAGAAGAATATTAGAATATCGTCAATAGATGACATGCTTCATTTGTCCCAGCCGGGCTCTCTATCTGTACAATTACAGTATCCGCATCCGTCCCTAGTCTATCTAAACAGCACACCAACTGCTCTATTTCGCACTCGTAGGCTGAATGCGAGCCATCATTTCCTCCTTGGTAATGAGATGGTCGATTCTCTCCAAGTGTCCTAGCAGGCTCTTCATGTTGTGGCTCCATTCGTTGAGCACATCGTCGGCATCTCTAGGCTTGGAGAAGCTGACGATGCGAGCAGGACGATCAATCCTGGCATACACAGTCTTGGACGTTACTAGCTCGCTGATATACTTTTCCGTCTCGTCCTCGTTGAGGTCAAGAAGCTCCGTAAGGCGGCCCATCTTGATCTGGGTGTAGTACTTGGCGACCACGCGCACATTATGCTCGATGACTCGCTTCCTCAAGTCTTCCCATCGTTGATGAGCCTTTTCGTCTGTTGATTGACCGGCATGCGAGTCAAACACATCGGTACTGCATAGGTGAGGGCCAAACTTTTTGGCAATCTCAGGCCATCGCATCAGTTCGTGCACAGTGAAGAGGCGCAGGAGCTCGGCGTCCAGTGCCACTTGGGAGTTTCGAGAGTCTTTGTGAATACGGTGAAGGAGATCGTGTTGTTCGTTGTCGTAAGGAGCGAGAATAGCAAAGTAAATGATACGTTGTAGGACCTTTGACGGGTTAGCTTAGCTCAGCGAGAAATTAGCATACCAACTTACAGGGTGCAGCTTTGCGGGATCCTCCTCAACGGCTTCGGTGTCCAGGACCTGTCTGTAGTGCTTGCACACATCGAGATACTTGTCCTCGTGCTTGGCCAGCATAATCTGCTGCTCATAGTAGCGCAGCTTCAGATCTGTAGTATCATCTTCTTTTTCTTCCGGAACCTCCTCACCGCGTGCCTTCTTCTTCTCACGCTCCTTTTGTTCCTTTTCAATCTGCTCGGCCGTCTTCTTGGGCTTGCGCGAAAGGTATCTTGTGCTAATCTTGCGGCCGAGGATGCCAGCCTGAGTCCAGTCGTCATTCTCAATGCAGAGAGCAACCTGGGCGAGGATAAACTCGGTCTTTTCCCGACGGTCCATAGAGCCAAATGTCTCAACTTGCAACTCGCATAGGACATCAGCGGCGGCCTTGATGTCGCCCTGTTCCTTTTTGATATCGGACAGAATCTTGGTCACACGGGCGCGCTCAACTTCGACGAAAATCTTGCCCTCGGTTACTGTTCGCAGTGTCTCGATGACAGAAAGCTTTGTAGTCAAATCGGGGGTCGCATCGAGGAAGCCAACAACAGTTTGCACCATTTTCGTAATGGCCTGTTTGAGCTGGCTGTGCTTCTTTGACATGACAAGCGTCTGCTCGTTCATCAAGCTCCAATCGCCCGCATCTTTGCATAATGTTACAATAGCAACGAGGACTCGGGACGTTGAAGCGAGATCGGATGCCTAGGCAATGTTAGAGACGTAGCGAAAGGTGAATCTGTTGAACCTACCTGACGGGTCTGCTTCTCAAGCGCACCGAGCTTCTCAATGGCACCCTGGAGGTTGGTCTAACTCGAGATATTAATATCCAACATGTATGCAAATTTGTGATTCTAGAGAAAACTAACCGATGCGAGCTTCTCGGCCTGAGGAAGCTGCTCGTCAACCTCCTTGGAGAAGTCCTTCTCCGGCTTCAAGACACCGTCAGACATGGTGGCGGCGGCGCTTGTGGAAATCGCGCACAGAGAACGTTCTTCGAAGAGGAATGTGGTGCGTGTATCGAATTGGAATCAACCGGGTCGTGAATGAGCCGCGTAGCTGTCTATGTGGCGATGCAGCGGATGATGGTTTGCGACTGTGAAGCTATACCCTTGCTTGATGGAGTATGATGAGCCTACACGCAATGGCGCCTGCCTATGGTTGGGCGCGGTAGCTCCAGCGCAGCTCATCGGCGGGAGGAACCGTTATTCCGGCCCAGCACAGAAGCCTCCAGTAGGTCGCGCCAAATCGTAACGTCAGTCACGTGTGAGCCACCACGAAATTACAACAGCTTATCGGGGCAATTCTTTGTATCTGCGACTGATGAGGACGTCTTTTTAGCGTCCGTCTTTATGCTTATCTGATTCCCTGCTTAGTCTGGTACAACACACTGCGCTGTCTCGACGGGGCAAGAACGGGTATGGATTCGGATTCCTACGGCATGCCAATGTCCTGAATAGCCTTTTTTAGCGGCGGTGCCGCCCTGATGATACATTTGGCTTCGCCGGAACGGTATAAGCGAGTCGAGAAATATGTTCGTCGCTTAGAAGAGTTGCCTCTTCGGTCAACTACAGCCTTGTGGCACCACAGCGCAACTGTTGCATCATAGCTTACACCGCACCTGTCTACATGTGGATGCAATGAGGAAACAATGCAGCTGTTGCGCGACGGCGCGCTGCATTCACCAACCAGTAGCTCCGAACGGCAACTCGTGGATCCAAAACATTCCCCTTTATATATGGCCTTATGCGGCCATGCAAATCTGAACTTTGACTGTAATAGATCAGCCCTTGGCAAGCCATGCAGCCACGCGGGGCAAGATTTAACCGCATGACGCCAGCATTATCATTCCAACCCAGCCCTCAAACATTTGAGTTTTATACAACGTATTAAACGCCCATGAAACGATGCGTATAACCCTAAACGGTGCCTCTGGAGGCAAAGCCGACGGCAGAGACAATGTTGCCACCAAGCTCGGCTCCCTTACCTTGTCCGATGGATCACCAGCTTCGCCACGGCCAGACACATGTTTAGCGCATTTACGACTTTTGCACGCATTTGATAAATTGAAGCAAAGTATCGGCTACCAAGATGGCCTGTGGAATATATGGGATAACAGAGCGTCAGCGTCTGGAAATCACATTGATGTACTATCCGAATTGCGGGAGAAGAGGTGGGCAGTGTTCTTGGCGCGAGCTGTCGACCGGTATGGCGAATGGTGGCAAAGTCTTGGGCCGTCGATGCTGAAAGAGTCACAAATGATGGAGGAAAATGGAGAGCGATACGAACGTTTTGTGCAAGGAAGGCCGTTGGCATGGACTAGAAATGACTTGCCTCCTCTAGGTGAGTATATGGAACACTAATATCGAACTTTGCTAATGTTGTAAGATGTTTTGCTCGTGTGGCATGCACATATGCTAAGCCCACGTTTATACTTGGAGGTACGTGTGATTTTAAACATACGAATTGCAGCAAAGTATTGACCCCCTGTAGGACTGTATTCGATATGGCTACTCTGGACTATGGGCGGCCGGTATGCCGTGGCATATCATCAATGAGACAGTCGACCCAGATTTTGACTACGAAGTCGAAGAGGATTGTCAAGAAACATGGCAACGGAGAACTGGATGCGAATGGGAGAATGCCCTGGATCCGCTGCACAAGATTGTGAGTTGTCCAAGTTGCTCTACAAAGCTGCATATTCCTTGGACAACTTGCGGCCTACCCCATGACTATACGGTAGAGGAGTAAGTCGACTTACACGAGGAAAGAGGCTAATACTAACGCAATACAGGAGTCCAGGGTTAGCAGGCGACGGATATGGCGACGGATGGCTCAGCTTTACCTGCGGAAAATGTCGCTTCAACGTAACTGAAGAAGTGTTGCGAGTCGACAAGTTCCGTAATGTTATGAAGGCTTATATGGAACATGGCATTGCGGTGCCTGGCACGATTCTCGATATTGACACAGGCCTTCCAAGGAGACTGGTCGATAAAAACGATGACCGGCTTTTTCCGAGCTTGCTATTCAACAAGAGCGTTTTCGACGACGTTGACGATGAGTTTGAGCTGGAAAATGCAAATGCACACCCATCCATGGCCATGGTTCATACTTTGCTTGATAAAGTGTTTAACAAAGCAGAAGCCGCCAGCACAGACGGGAAGCCACGCATTTCTGGCGCATCTAAAATATATGCCGTCAGAATGTTATCAAGATATACCCAAAACTCAAGCTTTGCATCGCTAGATCTAGTCGGTGCTGTTATGCGCCTAGGCGTCTTTACGGATAATATGAAAGAGGTCAGTCCCAACAGCTGTGTGCCTCACAAATTTCTGACGCAACACAGCTCGACTGGCTTCATATAAAGTCAGCAACGACGATGATGCAGCGCCATCTGGCCAAATACGTACGCTTCATGCAGGTCGTACAAAAAAAGGCGAGCCAGTTTCCCGCAGTTCCAACGCTCGACGTCGATTTAGCATGGCACACACACCTCCTCAGCCCCAAGGACTACTTTGGCTCAACGGTGAATGAGATGGGCATGCTACCTGACCACCATGACAAGATTGACGAGGATATACTGAGCTGGTTTTTTGCGTGGACGTGCATGGAGTACTGGAACATGTTTGACGTTCCGTATTCGGACTGTACGTGCTGGTATTGCGAGAGTATACGATATCTGGATGACCCAGAAGGTATTTGCTTGGCCCCAATTCTCGCATGCAGCACTTCAAAGTCAGGCTTTCTGATGTACAAGATCTAACCTACATTTTAGGAGCCGATGAGTGGCATCGTCACGGAGACGCAGCCGTGCATCCACAACCACCACACTCTCCGTCAGCGCATCTCTCCGCACACGCAGCCGTACAAGTCAAGAAAACCCGGTGCGAATTCAAGAAAATGTTTGAAAAACGGGCTCAGCACCAAAATGATGTTGCAAAAGCCCACACAGATGCCATGCAAGCAGCCGCCAAGGCGCAGAACCCGCGCCGCATGGGACCTGAAGTGGAAAAGTTCTTTGACTTTTGGGGCAAGGACATCCATACCAGCGACTGGCCGACTGTTAGCAGCTTGGCCGTTCAATGCACGAGGGAAATGTATGCCTCGCATCCGGGAATTGTAGAGCACGGTTCTGGAGCTATTGGCTTCTCCTGTGAGAAGCAGTGCGATGGATGGTGATAAGCTGAGGTTATTACCTGGGTGGAATAGGTAGACTGCTTCACGAACATGAGTAATGAATCATATATTTCAATTGTTTTTTTGTATTTTCCATTCTCTAGATGCATTTTGTTGGGTATTTTACCATTTTTAACGTAATCTATATTCTATGCCTCCTTCTTCTCCTCCGTGGCAGCTTCAGGAGCAGCACCCTCGGCAGGCTTCTCTCCCTCAGCAGGCTTAGGACGGAAAGGGTGTCTGGTGCCCTTATCCTTGACCTTCTTGACCTTCTTCTCAGGTGGTGGGTAAGCCTTGAGGGTAATATCCTGCCACTCCTTGGAGGCGTTGTAAGCAGCCTGGATGGGCGCAGTAAGAGCAATGAGAGCCTTGGTGACGGCAGGCTTGAGAGTTTGAGGGGTGAGCTGCAGTTTGTTAGCATATATGTAGATTTTACAAGCCTGCAGTGCAGATACATACCACGTCGTTGCGGTAGTCTTCCTGCATCTGCTCGATGCTGTTGTAGACGATCGGCTCCTCGTCTCTGCGCTCGACGATGAATTCCTTCTTGCCCTTGAGATGGGCAGCGGGGAGGAGAACGTATTCGACAAAGGCAAGGACACCGTTGCCCTCTACAACCTTGGGGAAAGACTCTGCCTTGCGGATTTTGCTGGTGATGACTTCTGGTGTGTCGAGGAGATCGATTTTGCTGTCTGTTACTCGTCAGCATGAAGACATTACCTCTACAGCCGGGCAACATACTAGGATCACTTGAGCTCATCTTGGTACCCTGCAGACCGGGCACCAGGGGGTTAATCAAATGCGCGCGCTCCTTGTATCCAACCTTGGGCAGCCACTCCTTGGCCGCAATAAACAGCTTTCGCTGATCCATGCCTCCAAACTGCGCATCCACATCGAGGTAATGCTCGTCCAGAATCTGCAGCACAGGGTAAAGCAGACCACTCAGCGGCGGGTTGTTTGACTGCTTAACCGTCTCCGATCCCGCACGACGGGCGTCATTCTCCGAGACAAGAGCGGCCATCTTGTAGACGTCCATGATATATTCGGGCTTCTTTTGGTAGGACGAGCCGAGGACAAAGTGCAGCTTGTCCGTGGACACGCCCACGGCCTGCAGCATGGCCGTGATGATGAAGCGGTAGTACTCTGCGCGCTGCTCGACGATTTCGATTGGGGCCTTGAGGTTGTCGAGGAAGGCGTGGATGTCGGCGAGGAGGATGGTCATTTCGCAGCCGGCGGCGAGGTACTGCGCGATCTTGATGGCGGGGACAAAGTAGCCACAGTGAGGGCGACCGGTCGTTGCGGTACCTGATGAATGTTCCTTTGTATTAGCCTCTTTTTGTTTTTTTTTCACACTTTCTACTGCTTCAGCCTGCTTCGCGTACCCCAGTAGATCTTGGGATTGCGGCCCTCATCGAGAATCTTTTCGAGAATCTCGGGGTTCAGCACCTCGGCGAGGTTGTCCTTGATGAGGTCGAAGCGGTCCTCCTTGGTGGTTGGCGCCGGTGCAGCCATGTTGAATCGAATTGGCCCGTGGCTTGGTTCCTCTGCGATGTTGCTTGGAAAGTTTCTTGGACAGCCAGAGCAGAGGCTGGTGGTTGTGTGTGCGGTGAGTCACGAAAAATGCAGCAAAAGACTGCGAGGTGGGATGGCGGGGTTGATGGTGGGAGGATAGTAGGGTAGTGGGGGCCGTTGCCGGACCGGCGCTAGACCAATTGAGCAGGGGTGCGTATAAGACGAGATGGGACCGGTAATATGGTAGAAATCTTGTATATTCTGTCAATAATGTATAAAAATAATCATCTCACATAAGACAACTATACGGCTAGAGATTTTATGAGCTGGTGATTTACACGAGTACGAGTCTGAAATTATGACAGGCGACAGTCGCACATTGCATCATCGTAGAGTACTCTCTCAGATCTTCAACTTTCATCTTAAAAAAAAATATATTACCAAATTCTCTTCTCAAAAATTATATGGGAATAAGTCATTCTAGCGAGCGCCAATATCAGCAGGCAAGTCAATATCACCCAGCCAAAGCTGCTGTCGACCATCGCGAACGCTACAGAGCACTCGCACGCTCATCGTTGTCAGATCCTAACCTCGAGGGCCCCCAAGAGACAAATCAAACCCAGGCGAGTCCATTTTGAGCGTGCGAGATACATTTACCATCTCTTCATTGACCAGTTAGGCCAGAAGACGGTTCTAGTTTTGCCCTGAGCAACTGTGTGATGGTCCATTTTCGCTGATTTCTCTGCAAGGCCAAGCCAACACCAGAAAACTACCTCTTTGTCATTGCTTTTTAAGGAACTGCAGGTTCCTAATTTTATACTCTGAATGAAGCAAAGCATGCGTGTCTCAGTGTTATTCCGGACAGAGGCGACCGTACATATGCTAAAAGGACAGTCTGTATGTATGTATATCGTACGGACAATTGCTATGGACCCTAGAAGAACATCTTACACTAAAACGTGAAAGAAAGCTTGAGTTTGGCTCGCCACGGCCAATATTTCTGACTTTGCAAGTTGCGACCAAGTAGGGCGTCCTTGATTTCACACGTACAAGACTCATTCACCGTGGGGTGCAGTAACATCGCGACATCCAGCGCCCTAGAAAGGGGCGCGCAACGTAGCAGCTGATTCTCGGCTGATGAGAAGCGGTCATTAGTGGACCAGGAAAACAATGGTTTCCATGATTGGTTCGTATGAGATATCCTGATTTGTATTAATAAAAAAAAGCCCAGGACATACGTCAACAAGCAGGATATCCTTTACCACCCCACACCGGATGAGAAATGTCCCAAGTATCCGAAACCAGCAAAACCTTATAAGTTGTGTCTATAAATATATCACAGGACTCACATCCTTAATTATTGACGGGGCCTGTATCTAACAACTTGCAGGGGTATCATATCATCATACAACACCAACCCGAGTGCTCACATCTTGTATAGACATCCACCTCTTTCATCTCCAGCTGAAAAGAATGACCACAAAAACGCCCGACAAGTCCCGAACCTCAAAAAATCAAAAAAAGGCAAAAAATAATACAGGAAGAAAAGCTCGTCAACTTTTGGCCCTGAGGTATAGTCCTTGTGACAAGGCACATCTATGCGGATCTCATGCTCGCAATAGTCTTCAAAAAGAAGACAAAAAAAAAGAAGGATGGGGAAAACAAAAACAGAAAGAATAAAAGCTTCATCTGTTTCGCCATATCCCCAGCAAGTTACCTTGACCGTACAAATCGTACACTCGAGTCAGCAATGGCCCGTTCATGAGCCGCTCGCTGCCTGCTAGCCCGCGAGCTCCCAGAGACCACAGTCTCCTCGGATGTTGATGACTCTGCCTGCGTTCGCGCCGTTATCAACCAGACACCGGGCTTTGTAGGCCCTTCGGGCGGCTCGAGCATCTCAACCCTAATGGCCGAGTCGACAGACATGTTGCGATCTCGGGTGGGTGTTTGCAGGAGAATATCTGTTTGCTCGGCTTGTGTTTCCGACGAATCTGCGGCGTCAGGCCTCGTTCTGTTTGCCGCGGCCTCTTGTTCCCGCTTTTTCTTCTTCCTTTTGCGATATACGAGGCAGGTTGATAGACAGGTAAAATACACAAAGAGTAGTACACATATGGGTACAAGAAACGGTGCTGCCCATGTAAAGCTGCGCAGTTTCTAGCGAGAGTCGCTTCGTTAGCTGGCTGCGGTTCGCGACAGGCAACAGTGCAACCTACAGGCTTTTTGGGTATCCAAGGTGGCGATATCGTCCAGACTTTGTCATCTTCTTGCCCGCTACTCAGCCAAAGGGCATACAATCCGTCGTCCAACGATCGTGGTTTCCAGTCGCATGACTGAGGCCCCATATAATCTGCGACGGTTGTTAGTCTGTGGACCACGAGCCGACCAGCCGCGCCAATAGTGTCCGTCACGATGCAACGCTGGGTGGTGACACCGGACCCGGTAAAAAAAAGACGTCAGGTAGAGAAAAGATATAAAAAGATGTAAAAGAATAAAATCTTGGGCAAGAAATAAAAGCTTACGGGTTAAATTTGAAGTCAGTTGATACACCACCACTCCTTCTTCTGGATAAGTTATTTGGAAGAGGCCAAGCTCTGAATCGCGCGGGTTGACGGTTGCGTTCCACTGCAGCATAAACGTTGAGCCGCTCGATATCGTGTCGTTCCATTGGTCATTCAAAAACCGCAGGCCGTGTGCCTGCCCTCCTGAATCTTCAGTAGTTCGGTTAACGCCTGCCATCAGATGGAAACCGCTCCCATACAGGGAGGGAACCTGGCGTGACGTGAGAATCTGCGTAGACGACCTTTGCAGCAGCACCAGGCAACCGAAGCGACTCTTCCTCTCTGTAACTGTCAGTCTGTCTGCCAGGCGACGACGGACCCGTAAGTAAAAATGGGGAAGAACGGACGGCTGCCATTAAGTAGTAAATCTGCTACAAGGCCGGTATTGTTGAGGAGGGCTCCACGTTGTATAGCTAGAATGCCTGCAGTGAATGAAGGTCTCACTCGGCAAGGGAGTGTTCGTGTTGAGCGCTGAAACGGGGGATGTGGAAGGGGCTGGATACCGTCACTTGAGTGGGCTGCACTGTTGTGTAAGTCCCGAAGGTGCCGGTTGTCTAAACACGAGAGGCAGAGGAGCCAAGACTGTGGGTGGGCTGCGGCAGCCAGGCGTGTTCACGATGGCTTCGTAGACCCCTCAAATGTGCGGGTTGGGAGGGAGACCTTTTCCTTCATCCACCGGGCGTGCAGCCCACGATACCTGGCATGCTCACCCCGCCTGTTCTGGAAGCGCGGCTGGTGCTCAGTGGATATGTCGAGCTGATCGTCAAAAAGAATGAGAAGAAGGAGGTCGCAAGCAAGAGATTCCTTGGAAGTCCAGCTTTTTAGTCGGCGGCGCTAAGCTCTGTAACCCAAGCGGCCGGGTCCTATGTGAAAACTCGGAAAACAAGAGAAGCAGTCCATGGAGTTATTCTTATCCATTTGCGCAGCGGCAGGCAGCTGGCGATGTGTGTCGGGAAAACCAAGATCCCCATTTGCCCCCCAAATCCATCGCTCACGGGCAAGACTCGTTAGGATTATGACGGGAAGCCTAACATCGGACACAACCGAAGTGACACATCGCCCAATGATGAGCAGCGAGAGAAACAAAAGGCTGGGGCAGCGGCCGGAGTAACTGGATTCCTGACATGTTGGCATGCACTTGCTGCATTCCAGTCTTCAATAAGCAGCGAGCTAGAATCCTCCCAAGTGAGACATCTGGGGCGAGAAGAGAGCTCATGCGGGAGGCTCGGAGATGAGAAATAAGCCAAAGCGTTCCGGCAGAATGGTCGATGGTCAAGGACTGCCGTCATGATTTGGTAATGGTTGCGAAGTCGGGCAATGTCCTCTGTGTATAGCGCGCATGGTAGGATAGTTCCGTTTGTGTGTAAGTGCAAGGTCGAAGTCGACTTGGAGTGTCGTTGAATTACTATGGGCCAAATCCAGTGTGGGGTCTGGCGCTTGGTCCAACGACACCCCCAAAGGCGGTGGGCGGTGGAGCGCGGGCAAGCTCTCGACTCAACAACAACAAGCTTGCCCCCAAAATAGCTTCAAATCCCCCCGTGGTCCAGAGACACCTGGCACCAGGAATCGCAGCACTATTGCGTGATAGCAACTGAAGCCAAATTAACAGGGACGCTCCGCATTCTCTCTGCGCACAGGGCACACAATCCCTCACCGGACATAACGCACCGGACAGAACCCCACCTCAACATTGCGATTAGCGATTGTTTGATTCCCTCTTCTTTCTTCTTCGATACGATCCAAAACATAAACCGCAGCCGTGACGTAACGTACCACCGGACATCAATCTCGCGATGGCCTCATCCGGTGCGGCCTCCTACGCAGACTGCGTCTCCTCACTCCGCAACTCTCTCAAGTTTCTCGACTCGTCTGTGTCAACGCTAGACGACGGCGTGGCTGACTTTCCGCGTCTAGTCAAGGTTCTCAAATCCGTGCGCGTACGTTTCTTCCCTAAAGTCTTTCTCGATTCGCCGTTTTTTTTTTTTTTAAATACTTACCCTTTTATATAAAAAATAGCACTACGAACTCGTCCCCCAACCAACCCTCGCCGCCGCCGAAGCCTCCCTCCGCGACGAAATCGGCCCACACATAGCCCTCCTCCTCTCGCGCGCAGACGCGCAAATCGAGCGCCAAGACCGACGCATAGAAACACTCAAAGCCCGCTCGGAGCTACAACACGGTCGCATCTCCAAGCCTTCTTCATCCTCATCTACAGCAGCGGCAGCAAAGAAGAGCCGCACGCTTACGGGTGAGGATAAGCTGCGCGCGCGGCTCGTGAAGCAGCGCAAAGAGGCGCTGAGGTATGGTGTTGAGAGGTTGGAGTTGGAGGTGTTGCAAAAGGAGAGGGAGTTGCGAAAGAGGCTGGAGGGATAAAAAAAAGGAGGATTGTTTGGCTGGAATAAGCAAAATACGAGTCAACGACACTGTCAAGTCAGCTGCTTGTGCTGGACAGCATTATTCAGCTGTCTCACAGCTTTTACAGAGCTCAGTACAGGCGACGTCACGCGAGCAGACAACCACAGCTACAGACAAAGAAGTCGTAGCGTTAGACTAATGGTAGTCATGGGCAGAAACCTAAAGCTACTCAGTGGCTGTACGCTGGATTGCCAATGTGCCTTGGCGCCTGGAAATCACGAGTTTCATCGGCATTCGTTGCCAGGCGGGCTGCGGCATGTAGCTGTAGATCGGGAACGCTCGGCGTTCGTAATTGTATCGAGGTGTGGAGGGAGCATGTACATACGTGGCGAATTCAACAGTTTTAATACGCGTACATAAAGTGTATATTGTACATACAAAGTATATGCAGTTTTAATTTACAGATACCCTACGCAAGAATTTCACTCTACACGCTGTGGCTGTTTGAGTCATTACGTTCATGTCCGTCAAACGATTCTCGAGTTTTGCAATGCAGTATATTGACGTCTCTTCAACGTACAGGCGGTAGTAGAAAAAGTAAAATATACACTCAAGCAATTTTGTTGCCTTGCTCTCCGCCATCCTGTCCTTTTTCCAGTCTTTTTTTGTTCGAACCCATGTCTTGTTTCCTTGTCCCATTTCCTGTCCTTACACCTGATAGGTGTGGTGATCACCATCCGCCTACACAGACGCTATACTGTCCCAGAATAAAAAACACGCCTCGAAAAAAAAGTAACAAAACACCTTCCAAGACGATCGGTTATATCTTGAAAGGGTGAGAGGTTGTCGTCGAAAGAAATGAGCAGAAAATGCGAAAAGGGGGGAATATAAATCATCCCAAATTGAAGGCAAAAGCCGTGGCCTGCCTTACAACGAGGGAAAAGCACAAGTAAAAGAATTGTGATAATGTATGTGCATTCGTCGTCCCAAAACAAAAAAGTACTCCATCCAATACATGACCCTAGCCCATAGTGCAAAAAAGAAGAAAGAAGCCAAAAATCCCCAGCGACAAAAAAAAGGCGCCCAAAATTCAATAAATGTGCTCGAGGAGTCGTAACTCTCTAAGACGTTAGTGCCAGTAGCTCCCAAGGCATGGGATACAGCTGGTAGAAGAAGCGCAAAGAAGTGAAAAAAAGAGGAAGCAACTGCTGATTCAGTTGCGGTTCATGTCGTTTCTCATAGAAGGATGAGGTAGTTGCTGGGAGCAATACCCGTCTCGCCCGTCTCCTTGCGGGCTTGCCACCAACGGCCGCTGACGTCGGACACCTCGAGAATCTCGTGCTTCGCAAAGGAAATCTCATTGGCGTCCTCGGGGTTGGCTTCGTAGGTGTAGATGGCCTTTGCGCGGTAGGGGTACTCTGTTGGAGGGACGACCTCGGCATCCCCACCGGGCTTGGTCGGCTGCTGCTGCTGTTGCTGTTGCTGCTGCTGGCTGGAATTTGTGCCAAAGGCATTGCCGTTGGAGTTTCGGGGCCCGTTGAGCTGCTGACCGCCAGTGGGTGTGTTGTCAAAGCCATTGAGCTGGGTCGAGGTGTACATTTGCGGAGGCTGGACCGAGTTGGAGGTCTCGGGGCGGCCAGTAGCACCATAGACGCCCATGGGCGGTCGTTGCATGGCGGAATCCTTGGTGAGGGCAAACGAGTCGACGAAAGCGCGGGGGGTGGAAGAAGGCGTAGAGCCAAAGTAAAAGATCCAGAGAATCTAGTCAAGGGGGGGTCAGTTAATGCGTTGCGGAAATTGCGAGATGCGAACCAAAACATACGTCAATTATGGCAAGGAGGATAGAGCCGGCAGCGACAGCCTGTCGCGAACCGTAGTTGGAGAAGATGACGACGTTTACGCTAGAGCTGGTGAGGACCAGACCGGCGGCAACATAGCTGGAAATTGCGACATGATAGGTCTGAATGGAGTCGCTGGCGACGACGACGAAAATGCCAATGTTCATGAACAGGCTGTACATGGTAGCCCACCACGGGAACTTGGGAAAGCCTTGAGGCTCCTGAACATTGGAAACGATGCATGCGATAAAGGCAATGAGCCAGGCAAGCTGTCAAGGCAGTGTTAGCAAAAGAGGAGGGAATGTAAAGGAGGCAAAGAATCAACGCACCATGGCAACGGACAGGGTGGCCAGCATGAAGGGGTCACCCAGAATGTTGCTCATCTGCAGGCCGCCTCGTCTCGCATATGATCGTTCCATTTTGATGATAGACGGAGAGTGTACGGAGCCGTAACCGGGCATAGAAGAGGATTTTTCTTGGGTTGTCGTTGTTGAGAGCTCAGACGTCGTCTGTAAGCAAAGATTGGCGAGAAACAGGGGGAGGGGAGTAGTTGTCGATAGTTTGTTGTCAGTCAAGCAGAAAGGAGCGACACCAAGAGACAATCTGATGGATTATGCCGTTGCGAAGAAGGTTGACGACGACTGACGGTCCACGTAGTCGATTAAACAAGGTCGATATCGGCACAGCCGTAGCGGATCAGGGTTTGAAAGATGTGGTTCGAAAACGAGAACGAGAGGCGAGTGGGAAAGAAACCAGATGGCGTTGAAAGGAGAGGAAAACACGAGGCAGTCGATTTCAAAAGAGCGACGAAAATCGACTTGTCGAAATCAAACCTCGTAAGCGTCGTAGCGAGGAAATAGGGCGAACGAACGCGATCGGTGAGGCGGCCAAGGGTTGGTGAAGAGTCGACGAAATCGCGAAACGGAGGATGGGAGGAAAACTGGCTGACCGGCTCGAAAGGAGACGGACAGAGGAGGATTGCGCTTCTTCGGGTGGTGACCTTTTTTTTTTTCTCCCCCTGCAGCCAGTGGGTGCCAGTGGACAGCGGCAAGGCAGTACAAGATTAAGGTGCCTTTTTCCAGCCAAGGGCTTGTACCACGTCAGATCAGGCACAGGCCTAGGCACATGTACAGGTACTTGTATGGGTACAGCTCAGGCACAGGGACTTGAAATGTCCACTTCAGCGTCGAGACTCTCCCCGAAAAGGCGTGGTGGACAGGCGGGGGACCCCTGGAAGCAAAGTGGTGCGTGGCGGCGTCGTCAGCGAGGCAGCGCGAAAAGGAGACTGGCTGAACGGCGGTTTCGGCCGGTGGAGAGTGGTTCTGTGGACGTGGGCGGGATGGGCGGATAGGCGGGTGGACAGGGTCTTGAGAGGATCTCAGAGTTTGGTTTTGGGCCTTTTTTGTTCAAGGTTTTCGGTGCGCGAAGAAGCTGGAATGAAGAAGAGGATTTCGGCGAATGTGAGAATGTATATCCTGTAATTTTTGGGGATATCTCGGGCGAAAACGCGAAAAAGGCTGCGGCCTCGGTATGTCGTATCGCGGCGCGAGAAATATGCCTGTAAACGCTTCGTTGTGGCGCGGCCAGGTTAATACCAAGAGCCGGGTGTACGTATAGTATGTGTTGTGTGAAGACTGTGGTGCTTGGCCTCGTTTCCTTGGAAATAAATGCGAAAGAAAATTCCGAAAATTATAATAATAATATAATAATATAATTATTCCGGTCCAAGTTGGTTTCTTCGTGTCTTCGTTTCGTATATTCAATTCGTGGTCCTCGGAAAAATCGCAAATCGGCTGGGTCGGAATCAAGTACCGGTACAAGGCCCGCAAGTGCAGCTACCTAGATGGAACTTAAGCTGTACCTACTCCGTAGTGCAGTGCGCAAAATAGAAACGCCAACAGGGGCAAAGCGGGCAGCTGTTAGCCGTGAGCGTAGCGCGTGTCAGCCCGGTTCGTGGGTTTTTCGTAGTGGGGATTTAGGGGGGTCCAGCAAACGAGAAAGAAGGAAAACACCAGAGTGTATTATGGAAAACTCCGTCCTCGTAGGTAGTAGACGATGTATGAATGTATGGCAGCAAGGTGGGAAAAAAGAAGAAGTACGAGTAGAATATGCGTTGACCTTGGTGGGCTGGTTAAGCTACTTAACAGACACGCGAGACAACCCAGCCCTCGCCTACTATCCATCACTATCGAGCGGCAACCCCCGCCTTTTGCCTTTACGGAGTACACGCGCTCCCTCGCACGGCGGTCGTCGCAGATGGGCTGGCTGGACGGGACTGGACGGCCCAGTGGTGGCCACGGATTGACAAGAGGCTGGAATGCGCCCGAACAAAGTTCAATTGTTGGCGGTGCGCGCGCTCACTTGTGCCGTGTGTGTGTGTGTGCCACAGCCTTCGCAGTTCTGCCCATTGACTGGCTGTGGTTGAAAGGCAGCAGAGAGCAGCGGCAACAAATGCTGTCGTCCGTCTGCCGACCGTCGTTTGGAATGTACATGCTGGCTGTGTCCTCAACCCACCACCAAGAGCTAGCACAAGGCAGTGCTGTACCTCGTACGATAACAGTATAACCGTCGCGTCCAGGAGCGCGACCGCACCAAAACACAAGTGCGCTTTACACGCCTTTCAAAAAATGTCATTGAAGCATGCGGAGTACTGTATATTCGTCTACTGTGGTACATTGTGGTACGAGTACCTTCCTGCGAAAACTCACCAATGAATCGAACAGGTACCCCCTGATCAGCAATCTCACAGTACCTACATAGTACCTTGCTGAGGACCAAGGTACACGTCTCTTGTAATACATACGGCTGGCTTATCATCATGTACAGTCTGGCAGCCAGTAATGACAGCCAACTGCGCTCTCTCTAACTCGTAAGTCCCCCCTTTCGTCCTATTACCCGCCAAGTACTTTGCGTACAGAGTATTCCGTACTCGTACAACATATTATCCTGTCCCACAAACTACACCACACCACGTTCGTCCGTCAGGGATGCTGCCTTGCCGGAACCCCTGTCGGCGAGCGTTTGAGATTCCTGGGCGCGCGATTTCGCTCTTGTCTCGTCCCGAATCTTCATAGGCCGGGACCTCACCACGGGTGGAAACCACTGCGCCAAATGCAGGGGGGGAGAACAGCATTGGTGCGCCCGGTTTGGGTGATGGCAGCTCCTCCTCTTTTTTTTCGCGCTCTCTGGCCCAGGGGAGGGGAGGGGGGGGGGCCAAGCTCCGTACCGACGCCAAACATCGTTTCATCGCTGCACCTTGTTCTCCACGCCGGTTCGGCTTCCCACAACCATCGATTGCACGAGGAACTGCATACTCGCGCACAGCACTGCTCAGTAAAGGGCTGTGGAGGGACGACTGTACTTGCTCTTCATTGGGATCCTTTTGGCCCATACGAGGAGCAAGATCCAGATATCAGCAACCAGTGGCTTGGCTGCGGCAGTACCCAGTTCCACAAGAGACTTTAACTCTTCTCTTTCTAGATGTTGTGGCCACTGAAGAAACATTCTTTCAGCCTACCGTATCGTACTGTGCGGTTGCTTCTTGCTCCAGGCGGGGCCAACAAGAAACAATACTAGGTCGCTATCCGCACCGATCTGTGTGGCTGCGAGCCATGTATCCCTTACATAGTAGCAAAAAGCACCGCTCACTCTGGCCTGGCCTACCACTGTACACCTATACTGGCAACTATCCGCGAATGGGCAAAATTCATTGGCTATCAGTGAGGAAAATCTCGGCTGATTCCTTACTTGACTGCCCGATAAACATTACGTATTACTGAACGACTATGCAGCCAGCTACATGGGGTGTCATGCTACTCTTGGCCGGAAACCAAACATCCGTGCCCTCAAGCCTACGCCGCACTCTAGCATTCCGTTTTCAACCTCTTACACGCCAATTCGTAAGACGGGGCTTAGATATCATAGTCGAACTAGCCGGTAGCGTGATCCATGAAACACTTTGCTCAGAGACGTCCATTGTCTGGCTCCACTACTACCGGCGCTCTGTCACCAATATACTTCGCAGTCATGGACGCAGACATGTACCATACATGAAGACGGGTCACGCATCACGCGTCACTACGATTCCAATTCTTCATTCTGATCTATATCCTATTGTTTCACCCTCGTGCGTCTGGAAACTGACAATCTGTACATCATACCCCGGGCAGTTCTCTTCCGATCCCATGAAACGACCGTGTTTTAGGAAACTCTGGCATCGACTTTCACATTCGTTGGCGGGATTTTGCATCAGTTGGACTCGGAGCCCGTATCCGAATCATTGTCGCGAAATTTCTCCGTAGCGGTGCCGTAACTCTGCAAAAGCCTTCCGAAAGCCTCTGATAGTTCGGCACGGTTGCAATCATGGCGATTACTCAGCTTCTTCCAACTCCTCGCCACGGCACTGTCCGAAAAGTCAAATAGTAGAACCGAAATGTGCCGATCAGAAAGGATTTCCATGGTCTTGACATCCGCAAAATCGGCAACTGTATCTAAGAAAGAAAGGTCTACAGATCAAAGTGTAAGTCTCTAGTGTAGAATATGGCTAATAGATAGCGTGTGTAGGTCTGTATACTCACTTTTAAACGGATAACCCGGGTGCTTGCCATATTCACGACTAAGCAACCTTACAAGTGCATGGTTGTGATGCACAATGGCCATAGACAGCGGCGTTTTGCCACTCCTGGAATGTTTGAGAGGATTGGCGCCAAACTTCAGCAACATCTTTGCACCGTACGTCGTCTGTACTGGGCGTTCTGCGCTGGCAAAAGTGTGCAGTGCAGTGTATCCCTCTGGATTGCAGGCGTTTGCATCTGCTCCAAAGTTGAGAAGAAGCTCAACCATGCTGACAAGTCCGCCATGTGCGGCTGCTGTGAGAGGACTGCTGCGAAACAGACTTCTGGGGATCTTAGGATCAGGACACGCGCCGGCCTCGAGAATCAGTCTAAGGCATTCGGTACTGTGGCTGTCGACCGCGTGGAGAAGCGTCGTCCGACCCGTGATATCCATGTTATTCGGGTCCGAGCCATGGGAGAGAAGGACCTTCATGTCTTCCAGCTCTGCTCGTGACGTTGCCCAGTCAAGTGCGGTTCGTCCTTGAGCGTCAACAATAGACACAAGCGTCGGGTCTTGTTCAAGTTCGGCTGTGAGAGAACCAGCACGCAGCCCGAGAACAATCTGGTGAATCCTGGGAAAGTTTTGCTCTTCGACCCAGCAGCCGTCCCTGCTTTCAGTCACACATTTGAGTTGTTGTTGTTCTACCTCGCTGCATTTTCCACGGAAAACAAAGTCCCAAACATGTTCATAAGTACTGTGTAGTGTCAGTGAGGATAGGAGACCAGCTTAAATACGGTGCACTTACATGTCGTCAATGGGCGCACCTTGGCTGATCAAGAATCGAACAGTATCATTTCGATGCATCCCGCCCTTAAGAGCCCACTGTTTTGATGATTTAGCCTTTGTCCACTCACAGTACTAACTCGAATCACTTACACGCATCAAAGAAAAGCCACGAGACTCGCTGACGTCACGCGGCGATGCCAGACCGCAAGAAAATAGATACTTGAGACCTTCTATATTGCCATCGTGCGCAAAAATGACAGCCTGAGACGTATCCGGGATTCTCCGGACCATTGAAAGTTGCAGTTGAGGCCCAGAACTTGCACAGCGCTTTAGCTGCACTCTCATATTCACCGACGCAAACCATCGAGGCAGCCAGTATTCCATGGTCGCTGTTGACATCTGCTTTCCGTCGCATCCAATAAAGTCGCAAGATTTGCCAAATACTTGTCTCCCACTGCGACGATGAAACATTTTGCCAACAAGACCCTGCATGAATGCTGGCACACCGGGGCAGGTTTGCCCTTTGGCATGACAGGAACAAGGACACCATTGGCACTGGCCGGGCACCGCCATATACGGTTTGTTTGTGTTTTCAGCGTAAATCTTTTCATACAAGGGATCATACTTGGAAAATAGTTGCAGACTGCCATCAGTAGCCTGCTCAGGATCTGCGTCGTTAGCCATGGTGATAGTAATACTTGTAGTGCAAGACAAACTATTCGAAAACGAAATACGAAAAGACTCGCGGCCTCTTCAGAAAAAGAGATGTATCGCGTACAAAGTTTCTGAAGAATTGATGGGCATTTTGGGATAGATAAAGGAAGCGGGGAACCTGGCAGCTTGACCTTCTTTTTGTTACACAACATGCCTGCGAGCCAATAGAGTCACTTTCCGGGCGTCTGCACACACGTCAAGCAATCACAACAAAGCATATGCGGTGTGAATGGCGCTTACGTGTTAGATGTCACACCCTGCGGCGCTGCCAAATGGCAACTGTTTACTCTAGAGAATGACTCGTCCAGGGAGGTAACCGTGCTAGAGCAGCAACCTTGAGTCAGATGGCTTCCCCGAAGTGGGATCATCGTGCACCAAGTCAAGTCACTAGTGTTGACAGACTCTCGTATAAAACAGGAGCCTGTTTGCTCTGTTTGAAGTAAAGGATCCCTGCCAACGCCTGCAGACTTCCTCAAGTTTGGATGCCAGACAAGCATCATCTTCGCGAGATCCAAAAACGCAACCTTTTACTCTCCAAAGAGAAACCAAACAGTGTCGTGTAATTTACGGTTGAAAACGAGGTCCTCATAGATGTAACGACCTAGAATGCTGCGAATCGAGGCGGGGACGCGAGCAATGACCTCAATGTGTTTATTAGAGAGTAAATTCCCTTAAGGCAGCCGGACAATGCGATCTCAGTCCTCGTTAAAGAAGAATGGTAAGGAGTATAGCGGCAAAATGATATAGGGCTACTGGAGGCGGTAGGGGGGCGACTGCCCAAAGTTTCAGGCGGAAAGGCTGCCGTGCCTGGCATCAAAAGCCACTTTCGGTATGGTTTCACACGTCATCTTATTCCAGCTGTAAACTCTGGGCCCATAACGCCCCCTTTTGATTCCATTCTCATGGGATATAAGTGAAGGTTCGTAGAGTCCAGCATTAGGCTTCACAGAGCAGGTCGCTGACTCAGGCGCCCCGCCAGTCCCTGAATAGTATTGGGGGGGTTAAAAGCCTCGGTTTATTTTAAGCCCCAAGCAACATTAGTACGAAATAAACGGTCTGGTCTCGCTCTTCTGCAGTCAAGACTTGTTACTATGCACAAGATGTTGGAATGATCATATGCTCGCCTAGTACGAAAGCAAGATTCGCAACTTTGTACTGCCGCTGGCTGGATGTCGATATCGTCGCCCCTCCATCATGGAACAACCAAATAGCCCAGAGTATGTACATGGCACGAGATCCCGCGAGCACAAAGCTCAAAATATATTGTGTACTTTTCTCAGTGGCTAATAAAGACGGCTTGTAGAGTCCCTGCAATCAGGGCTTGCATATTCGATATGGATGGCCTACTCATCAACTCTGAAGATATGATCACAGAGTCTACCAACACCCTTCTGGAAAGATACGGTCGCCCTCTTCTCACACAGTCAATCAGATCCCAACTCATGGGTGTGCCAGACTCCACAAATGGGGACGTCTTCCACAACTGGGCGAAACTGCCTATTTCCCGCGAACAGTTCGCCCACGAATCTGGCAGGCATATGCGCAAGTGCTTTGAGAATTGTCAGCCGCTAGCTGGTGCGGAAACACTCTTACATAATCTTTCACTCGCTAGTAGCATATCGTCAAGAAATAAAATAGAGCTGGCGTTGGCGACAAGTTGTTTCACAGCTTCATATGAAATCAAGACGTCGCGGCCTGAAACGAAACGCCTTCTCGAGACTTTTCGCCCCGAGCTGCGAATTCTAGGCGACGATAAGAGGGTGAAGAAAGGCCGAGGAAAACCGGCGCCTGACATTTACTTGGTTGCACTCCAGGCGCTGAATGATAGTCGCGACCCCGAGACAGAGCCAATTCTTGCTTCTCAGTGTCTAGCCTTTGAAGATAGCGTGGCGGGTATGGAGGCCGTTAGGAGGGCAGGAATGCGAGCCATATGGGTTCCTCATCCACTCATGATAAGGGAGTATCGGTCTCAGCTGAAGAATATTTTAGCGGGAAGAACAGAAATGTTTGATATTGGGGAGGATTGGCAGAGGGGACAAATAGACGATGGATGGGCTGAGTGTATACAGAGTTTAGAAGATTTTGACTATGAAAAGTACGGGATTGTGCTCCCTACAATGCCATAGAGCTTTCATTTAGGTACCGAATTATCTTCTTCGGAAGACGCTACTGCAGAATGGGGTTCTATTGCGCTTTGCGCCACGGGAGACTCGAATGCTAGACTGCATGTCGGTTTTCCTATCATTGGGCTCGTCCGCCGAATTTTGCTCAGCACAGCCACTCCGAGCAAGGGCCAGAGGGCCTCGAGTGCAGGACATAGCCAAGGCATTTTAGGCGGGCATTCTGCAGTATGAATAGGCTGCTCCCGCATTTAGCGCCGCCTCCCAGGCTGCAATTGCGGACCGTTCCGCATCCCTGTCGTATTGCCCGCCAATGATAGCCACCTTTGCTGTAAGCGCCGAGTGTTTCCCGCCTTACCTTAACATTGTATAATAAGCAGATGTTCGGAGGACAAGCTTCCAAATTGGAATCTGTGTAACAATCCATTTTCAACTTGTTGTGTCACCAAATGTTTCGATTCCGTAAGAAGGACATGTTATCGCGACGTCACACACGGCAATATGGAACGACCGAATAAATCCACGCGGCGTAAGATGGTAAAGCCAAGGCGGTAAACCGAGCCACGCTAACCTTGACATTATCAGTTACGCCCGAAAGTTACAGAAGAGCAATCAGCTCACTCTCAAAACGATACTCGAATACATCGACTTTCCCAGGAAATAACTATGTCGGCGTCAGGGATTGGATGCTGCATGACGAGATGCTATTTGGTGCTGTTGGCAAAGAGGGTCAGGCAACGCCGTTCCTTTGCACTTCCGAGCAGAGGCATGATCTAATAGTCGTATACACCAGTGGCGGAAAACGGTGGCAAGTACAAAACTACGGCCAGGAACAACATGAAGAGTTCTCTGAGACGGTGTCTGCGCCGCCTGAAAGTATCGCGGGACAAATAGTCTTCATTCGCGGCTTTATATCGCCATCCTGGGTTTGCGCGCTTGGGAGCAAATATAACATTGATCCAGAATTTTTCAGGCGGCATATGGACTTTCTCTCCGCTGGCGTTGGCGGACATGCGTACAGCCTGCCGTCGCTTGCGAGTTCCTCGCACAATATTGTTCGGCTTTGTGTGAGTACTATTCTCAATCGTGACGATTTCAGTGGAAAAAACCTCCAATCGCAACGATTCGATCACAGAGTGGATATGGAGACATATAGGATACAGCAACTTGCTTCGACGAGAATGTGCTGCGGAGATTCCATGGTACGGGAGTATTCTACTCTATGTTCACGTTTCTCCGTTGTCGAGCAATGGATCTCATTCTGTATTGCAAAGACAGAGTCTGGTTGGACAGGTAAGAGCTTAACTGCTCATTTTCCTGGTAGTTTCTGTGGCTCACCTACGCTTCGACATGTTGATTTGAGTCTTGTTGTTCAAAAAACTAACGTTTATTGCCTAGTCATTGCTTGGTTGGACCACGGCCGACCGTTAGATAAGTCACCATGCGGTCCATGGACAGCACACATTGCCTCAAAAGCGACAGCACTTCCCATTTTACAACATCATCCAAAGATGGCATTTCGGACTACGACAAATCGCCCGGAGTCACATGCAAATTCTGCATCAGATATCCATCAGACCACCACACTTCTTCCTCTGCAGTACGATTCCATTCTTGCTCTTGTCGATCTGGCTCGTCGCGCTCCCCAGGACCCTCTCTCCATGTGCATTCCACTTTTCGCGCATGTTGCTTTTTCAGAATGCCAATTTTTAAACTTAATTGAATCCAGAATTCAATTGGAGATAAACAGCATTACCATGGGGATACCTTCAGACGCCTTGGAAACACTCCAATATTTCTCCAGCATTCTGAGTCGCCACGCTCAGCAACTGAAAGATAGTCACCTGGCACTCAGTAAATTATCAGAAAGAAGCAGCTATTTCACCATATCTAAGCCAGGAACGTCCCATTCGGAGGGCAAACAAAGCAATGTACAGTCACCGGAATCTGATGCAGCTCGAAGTGCGCTTTATGGTGCTTCGGGTAGTTCTGGCAATGCCTTTAGATCGAAAGGCCTTCTTGAAGACTATGATCAGTTATACAATCGTTGCGTTTACCTAGAGTCTACGTGTACACATGGTATGACTCTTGCAATGAATAAAGCAACTGTTGACGAATCACGGAAAGCCATTGAACAATCAGAAAGATTGAAAAGATTAACCCTTCTCGCAACGCTATTCATCCCTCTCAACTTTAGCTCGAGTTTGTTTGGCATGAATATTGACATTCTTGGTCAGAGTGCGGTCGAGTATTGGTGGTTCTTTGTTATATGCATTCCCATAACTTTGACTGCGTACGCCTGCTACTCATGGGACTTACAGTCTATGAAGAGGTCTTGGGCAGCGTTCCGCAAAGAAAGAAATAGAGATAAGGCTGTCGCGCCGTAAAGAAAATGGTTCTCAGATAATTTTGTATATTTATTGTAATTTAAGAAGTTTTACTGAGTGCTTTTGTCAAGAATTACTCTCTTCTGCAAGTAATACCGCGACAGCTAGCAGCTAGTCCTTCTCGAGCGGAAGACCGTTGCGCTCCGCATGCACGCTAAAACCATGGAGTATTTTACTTGAATTGCTGTAAACTGATGTGGAACTGCTGTCATGGCATGTGTATTACTGGTCATCGCCAATCATGTATGCGGTATGGCGCCACGGCGGCAAAATGTTTGAATTCCAGGCGCTTACAAGGTCGCTTGGCGTGGAATTAAACCAGAGCCGAGAACACCAACCGTCTCTTATCTGCGAACTGAGTGGTTAATACATGTGATTTTTTACAAATAATCGACAAAATAACTCCCTCACTTTCTCGCAAGTTGTTTTTCTTCTTTGCAATGAGACACAAAAAGCTGTGGCATTGTGCATGCATATGCTGGGCGAAACGTGGTCACGAGCTAGTGGAAGCTGCAACCAACGTGCATACGACCCCGCACATCGAGAGGACTCTTGAAAATGACTGCTCTGCACTCTATAGAGAGGCTGAAATCTGACCAGTTTCAGTATAACCCGTCGGCAATCATGTCGGCGTCAATGGGTAACATGGCGGCCACGGGCAGCCTCGGAACGTTGAGGCAACCAACGAATGCTGGCCCAGATGGCATAGAGTAAGTTCCAGCAACTGTGAATGCAGAGTTGACTGAGCTTGATCCTGATCCATTTTGAACAACAGTATTATACTCGTTCCTGGTCTCGGTACCGTGCCGCCAGAGAGCTGGCCATTTGCCGACAAGTCTTGGTTGCTCGATTTACATGACACTGGCGGCGATGCCGGGGTATTTGCCTACCAGTACACTGAGCAGTTTCCAAGCAATAAGACGCCATGGGAGACAATAATGTTGCAAGGGTTTGATTTTCTCGAGCATCTTGCCTCAATAAGGGTAGAAGAGGGTAGCGATCTGGTAAGTACAATAGATCTCACTGTACCAACCAGTGGCGCACACTCTCTGGATTTATGATGCTGAATGAGTTGCCCTATAGAGTTCCAATCGACCAATCCTGATAGTTTGTCATAGTTTGGGAGGTTTAGTGGTTAAACAGGCTTTATGCGTGGCCGCTAACCAAATTCATCGCTACGGACCACTTGTAAGGGCTATTGTTGGGATTGTCTTCCTCAGCACACCTCATCAATACGGCGATAAAAAGACAACTTGCTTACGCTATCGAGACGTATTGGAATCGACTGCTGGAAAGTCTTACAAGTTTTCAAGCTCTAACACCGAGCAAGAAGGTGCCACACTACTAAACTTGGCGGAGAGGTTTCGATCCTTGGCGCTGCAAACCCCAATCCTCTCGGTCTACGAGCTGAAAGATTCTGAACCTAATTCAGTGACGCTTAAAAAGAGCCAATTAGTATGTCTTAAACTGTGTTGGATTATACATGCTAACTGCTTGGCAGTTGGTCAATCGCGACGCTTGCACGATTGGCGCGGCGCTGGAAACAGTTTTAGGCCTCAATCTCAACCACCATGATACATGTCTCTTCACAGCAAGTTCCGGAGGTGAGGGCTTGCCAGAACTCAACAAGTTTTTGAAAGATACTCTACAGGATGCCGGTAACCTTGTTGAACGTCGACTTAAAGAAGGTAAAGTTGGGTACTGAAGAGTGGTACTACAGCTCTAACAGCCGCAGATGAGTACCAATACGCGACGATGAGCTCTTATTCGCCAACAATGAGTGAGCTCCCTTTTAAAAGTAAGATTCTGGTGTTTTATTTACTGGATAGAGAGAATTTATGCTGATCTCTCGTAGCGGAAAAGCTGCAGCTTACCGAGTGGCCATCGAATGACGCGACTGAGTGGCCTTCAAATGACGCGACGGAAGGGACGTCCCTATCCGGCTTTGAGCTGGTTCATTCCGCAGCAAACAGGACCGAGCCTTCAAAAGTAATTAATCTGCCATGTTTCCTTCTTGATACTCGACCGATGAACGACGACTTCTGCGGCCGCGAGGACATATTGGATCGTCTGGCATCGGAGCTTTTGCCATCCAAGAAGTTGGTAACAGCGTCCGGCGCCGCTCTACAGCAATTTGCTATTTGCGGCTTCGGAGGAATAGGGAAAACGGAAATTGCTCGAGCTTTTTGCCAACGCCACAAAGCGGCCTTTGATGCTGTGTTCTGGGTTGTTGCGGACGAAGTAGCCAAACTTGATCACCAATACCAGCAAATATCTTTAGCTCTGGGCCTTGAAGAGCCATCCGAATGCAAAAGCCAAGTTGTTAGTCGAGAAATCGTGAAAGGCTGGCTATCCAACCCGCGAAAACAGCTCCACGAGTCCGAAGACGGCCAACCAGGTTCAGAAGCCACATGGTTGCTTGTGTTTGACAATGCTGATGACCCCATGATCTTAGCAGACTACTGGCCACAGGGAAGCGGGTCGATTTTAATCACCAGCCGGGATCCACTGGCGAAAAGAATGTTCACAAGCCGAATTTTGGGATTGGATATCCTTCCTCTGTCATTGCAAGAGAGCGTCACTTTGTTTAACCATCTGATTGCAGGCTCTGACGAGTTTGAGGCAGATGCTGTGCGACAGATATCTGAAACCCTTGGAGGAATACCTTTGGCCATCTCTCAAATGGCGGGTATTATACGCCGACAAGACCTTACTTTGGCGGAGTTTCTAGAACTCTATGCGGACTTGGAGGAGCATGCGACGCTCTATGAGACAAAGTTTGACTCCAACTTGGTTTCTTATCGGCACACGATATCCACAGTTTGGGCATTCGAGAAACTCAAACCCCATGCCCGGAAATTGCTGGAGTTAACCTCATTTCTTGACCCAGATGCTGTTGAGGAGGGGTTGCTAATGGAGGCATCTACTGAACTGCTCGCTGACGGGGCTCCGCTTAAGAAGAGTAGCTATATCGAGGCAAGAGCTGACCTCCTACAGTCATCTTTGGTTCAAAGAAACAAGCAAAAGCGACTCCTATCTGTTCATCGTGTGGTGCAAGATGCTGTTCTGGCTACAATGGATACAAAGAAGAAGCAGTTAATGTTTGACCAGATTGTTCGACTACTATGGTCCGAGTGGCCGGCGGCACTTCCGAAACCTTCCAAAAAGCCGGAACTTCCGCAACCCAAGTCGAGTGGAGGGCGATTACATGTTGGTCGATGGCCGGCCTGTGCAGCAATCTACCCACACGTTCTCAGAATACACCAGCTTTGGCCGAACCTATCCCTGGCAACCGCTTATTCCTCCATGCTGTTTGCAAAACTGCTGTCAGAAGCGGCCTGGTAAGATTTCTTTCTCCCCTCTTTTAAAAATGTTAAGTATTGTAGCTAAATCCATGTAGGTATCAAAAAGAACGCGGTAAGACAAAGGACTTTGACGGCTTCTTTAAGACGGCCCGTTCTATCTGCGACGTTTCTGCACATCCAGACCGTGACGCTGTGCTTGCAGATATATACTTTAGCCTAGGCTCCATTGCCATGGACTCAAATGATTTCGAAGAGAGCCGAAAGTACAAAGAGCTTTCGTTGGACCTCGTTGACAAAATCTGCAAAGAGCTGGGGACTGTCGACGAGAGACTGTACCTCGCCTATGCGGAGCGAGCCATCTCCCGTATCCAAGACAAGAGATATGAAGAGGGAGAAGCCGATCTCAAGTATGCATTGGAAGTACGCAAATCTCTTGGGAATTACGTTCCTAGGTCGGGTGAAGCCAATTTAAGCTGGGGGCTTCTTGCACAGGGTAAATTGGACGAGTGCAACACACTCCTGTTGGAGAGTTTAGCTGGCAGAGAAAGGGCGTTGGGTAAGAATGACCGCGAATCAGCTCGCACCGGGTTGATTCTATACGCTCTCGGAAATTTACGCGCCGTACAAGGAGAATGGGATGAGAGCTTCGACTATCATCAGAGGTCGTGGCGTCACATGGTCGAGACTGTTGGGGAGCGAGACCTGTATACTGCAAGCATCACTCATAAAATGGCCGAGCATTGGATGCGCTTGGGTCATAACGAGAAAGCAATGTAAGTGCGACTTGCCTTTTGACTAGTCGAAATCAATCTAACGAAACAGCTCCATGATTAATGCAGCCCTCGATGTCTGGTCTGTTGACCCGGAGGCGCACAAGAATGAGATTGCGCGAAGTACGTTTCTCAAGGGCAGCGTGTTTGAGGCGATGGGAAAGGCTAAGAAAGCTTCCATTGCTTTCCGAGTGGCGACTCGCTTGATTAATGAGATAACCCAGCAGGAGCGAGAAGCTGGTGCTTTGACAGCAGAAGATTTTGACGAGATTGTTGCGTTTTGGTCGCGTTGAGGACTTCCTAGCAAGATGTCCTGCACCTAAGTCAACGGCCGTAATTCACTCAAATGAGCTAGATAATAAATTGAAATACACAATACCAGTGGAACCATCGGGCGTCTTTTAATGGAAGGGTATCATTAAATATTTAATTGTGTATATGTGCGGAGCCTGGCGATAATATGTCCTTAGTAAAGCCAAGGTGCAATTTTCCGGTGGCCAAATACAGCAAACGGCCATCATATCTCTTTCTCGCTTTCCATTTCATGCTCCCGTCTCCTCACCTGGCGTTCGACCTGCGAAACGCGACTCTCCATATCCGCTACAAAGTTGGACGTATTGAGCACACCGCTCTCGTACCACGACCGCAGTGCAAGCTCACTCTCGCCGCGCAACTCGGCCATTTCCGCCGCCTGTGCAAGCTGCGTAGCCTCGATAGCCTTCATTCGCTCTGTCAGGGTAATCAGGCTCGCGCTCTCGGCGGGGTCAGGGATAGGCGAGTCGTTGATGGCTGTCAGCGCGGACGCGGTTGCCGAAAACGACGGTGCCGACGAGAGCACGATGGCGCGGATCGCGTCAGTCGGTAGTTGTGAGGGCGGTTCGGACGGTGATGGGGTGTGGAAAAAGTCGGGATGTGCCTTGTCTGTTTGCTCGTCGGGTTAGCCAGGAGAGCAGCCATGCTAAGGGGAGAGGGGGCCTTCGTACAGATTTTGAGGAGCTCTCCATAGACGCGGACTTTTGAAGTCAGTGCTGCGAAGCGCCGTTCCAAGTCGTCCATTCGCTGCTTGGCAGATTCATAGTGTTCGGGGGTTGTGGCGGGCGTTGATGGACCGCAGAGGAGGTGTTCTATGCGTAGCAATCGAGATTCGAGGAGCGAGATTGTCGCGGAGGAGGTTTGGTCGAGTGGGCTTTCCATGACGGTTGAGTGCTATGGATGTATAGTGTTGTCTATGGGCTTGTAGTGTGGATTGATTACAGCATTGTTGCAGTCTCCTGTCGTGCGAGCGTCAATGGGCTGCTGCTGTTGGCGCGCGTTATGTGATGGTGGGTGGGTGGTGTTGGGATGACGTTGGTCCACAGATCTAGCTCCTGTCGCGATCATGTGCTTGCAGGAGCGCGTGTAAGTATGCCCCCAAGTACAGAGCATAACTAAAGGCATGTGCGATCTGTAGGCATGTTAGTGGTTTTTTTTTTTAAAATGAGATTCTCTAATTACAAGCTCTTGCAAAGAACAGTTTTCCTTTCGTTTCTTTTTTGTTCAAGGGCCACTGCTGCTAATTCACCATCGGTTGACATGTGGTGCCTACTGCCCAGCCATCATCCAACGACGTCTCTCGGACGTTATGGAACTTACTTACACCTAATCTGTCGTTAGGTACTATTTTGCCCGTCTTTATCAAAGACTTGGACTCAAAAAAAAGTGAACCAGTTAAATCACCCCAGGGTTTCAACTGCTCCTTAGCTTGATGGCACGCTGGTGGATTTACCCGCCGCTGGGACACAGTCTCCCTTATTCTCCGCATCCCCTTTTTCACCCTTGTTGGGACAACATGTCTCCTGAAATGTGTTATTGCCGTCTTGCTGTTTCTTGACAAGACAAATGAGTATATGGCGTTGCATTGACACAAAATTCTGCCCCTTTTTAATTTGCAGTGGCGCTCGTCGGTTGTAACTCGTCTATAACAGGCGCTGTTGCTGGGTTTAAGGTGAGATGTAGAATGAGGTCTCCTAGTGTAGCCGTGATGGAGGTCCAAGCATTACAGAGCTTTTTCCAAAGAACGCTGAGCATTTTTACGTGGAATTCCAAGGGCTCAACCAAGTGTCCAGACAGGTATCAATAGAAAATCTCAACGAAAAAGTCAGCAAAAGACGAAACCAGGTCTACCAATGGATGCGGCACGGCTTAAGGCCAGCCCTTCCGATGTAGGCCCTGTAAGGCAAAACAGACAGTAGGGATAGAGCAAAGAGGGAATCCGAGACAGAAGCAAAGATCAAAGGCACCAAGAGCGTAACCCTCGCTCTTAGTAAAGCCAAAGGGTTATGTCGCCATGATGTAACGCTGCCCGCGACAGCATGTCTCAAATTGCCGTTTGTCATTCCATAGGAGATATCACTCTCCAAACGCTCTTGGACGCTACGTTAAGAGAAAAGAAAGGGACCTGACAGTGTCTTGGGCTAGGTTTCTTTTAATAAGGGATCACGAAACAGCAATTAGCGTTGCGATGCTGGCGATCTGCCGTGACAACGAGCTCGATGGCATGGGTATATAGAGCGATGACTGTCTGCCTTTCGTCGTAGCCTTTTGCTCGTCACTTAGCTCTTCTCCTTCAGTCACACATTCGCCTTTACCATCTTTTTCACGGTTTCGAAACACAAGTTGTTCCCCCATTTTAACCTTTACGTTCCTTTTTCAAGATGAAGTTTGCTGCTATCTGCTCTCTTTTCGTGGCTGTCGGCACGGCCGCCCCTCTTGTAAGTTGTCTCCATTCAGACCTTCATATCTCCAGGTCTTTTACTAACAGATTGTACCTTGGGTAGAGCTTGGATCGTCTCGCCGGTGCCACCAGCAACCTAGTCGGTACAGCTGGATCTATTCTCGAGAATCCCAGCGTGGCTGTCTCGCGCGTAGCTACCACCGCCAAGCAGGCTCTTCCTGGCGTCCTTGGCAAGTAAGCTTTCGAGCCTCTACTTATACGGTCACATACCGGGGCAACACGAATATGTATAAAAAAGGTTGATCTACTGGAGTTCCGGAAGATCATTGCAAGGCAGACATGGACATGGAATTGCGTGAACATACTGGCATAGTTTTCATTCTATAGAGCAATGTGAATACCACCTTTTGTTTCTATCGTCACTTTATGTCTGTCAGAGCATACTGCGTAGTGAAGCGGGTGACTGTCCCGCGTGCGCCGCCACCAAGTTGGTACGGATGACATGAGACGCTGTTTGTCAGCCATTCGCGTTTGTGTGTAGCAAGGTACGGAGTACTCTACCGACGTACAGAGTACTCCAAATGCATCGCCGTGCCTTCTCACCTTACCTAGGTAGCGTGACTGCGCCCGGGCGTAGCGCGGCATCGGAGTACAACCACCGCCCAGGTACCACCAATTATGATGTGCTACGGCCCCGGCAGCGGGCTTCGGGGTCGGAGACAGCGGAGACCCGGCGCCGCACAAACCCCCCAACCGATAGTTGCCGACAGCGAGTTCAGGTACCTAATACTGAAATGTCGCCGGACAGTGACGTGACTAATGAACCAAGGCAAAGACAAAGGCCTAGACTTTTGCGTTGTCCAGCACACATCGGCTGACGGAGCCCTCTGGGGTTTCTCCTCCACAACATCGTCTTTGTGTCCGCTACGTTGGAGTCTTTGGCCTCTTTTCGACATATCTCTCTCTCGCTCGCTCTGTTGCGCAGCAGTACAACCGCCTTGGACCACCAATTTCTCTATAGCGGCCGTACCGCGTTCCGTCGGGTCACACGCCCTGCAGCCTTACTACAAACGGCAACCGCACCCACTTTGTCGCCTCGCCGCCGTGCTGTTCCACCCCCCGTCCTACGACCGTGGCCCCGTGCGCATCTCCTCCATCCGCCTCCAACTTCCGCCATATTTCCCAATCTCGAGGCGCTTCAGCACCTTGGACGGGGAAGCGGCGCCATCTCTCCGCGCCTGCTATGACGAATTATTCTACAATTACAGATGCAAACGCCTCAGCTTCGAGCGCCAGCGACATGTCGAGGTATGTCTCTCCCTCCTCCCCTTCTCTCTTCATGCTCCGTCCCGTCCTCAGCCCAACGGCCACGTTGAACTAACCCCATGATGCCAATGACAGACCACGACGACGCGGCGGCAAAGATGCCGGCTATGCTGGCCAGGCATCACGGACGAGTAGTATCATCAACCTCGTTAATACCAGTACGACTTCGAACCCTTCTCCTCGAATCAAAAACCACCGACCGCTCAGGCTAACCTTGTTTTGTTCCAGTCGTCGGCGCGGGGACGCTAACGATGCCCTTTGTCCTCTCCCGAATGGGCATCATGCTCGGCGTCATTCTCGTCATTTGGTCCGGATTCACCGCGGCCTTTGGCCTCTACCTGCAATCCCGATGCGCACGATACCTCGAGCGCGGCACCGCCTCCTTCGCCGCCCTCTCGCAAATCACATACCCCAACGCCGCAGTCATCTTTGACGCCGCCATTGCCATCAAGTGCTTTGGTGTCGGCGTCTCCTACATGATCATCATTGGCGACCTGATGCCGGGCGTTATGCAGGGCATTACGAGCCATGCCGACCACTTTCCGTATCTCCTCAACCGACACTTTTGGATCACGGCGTTTATGCTGCTCGTCATTCCGCTGAGCTTCCTGCGACGTCTCGATTCTCTCAAATACACCAGTATCGTCGCTCTCGTGTCAATCGGATACTTGATAGTCCTGGTCGTCTATCACTTTGCGGCTGATCCCCATGCTAGCCCCGAGGATATTCGGGTTATTGGCTGGGAGGGCCCCATTGAGACTCTGAGCACGCTGCCAGTCGTCGTGTTTGCTTATACATGCCACCAAAACGTAAGACGCTTGAGTATTTGCCTGTTTATAGCATTGCTAACTAGAATTAGATGTTTGCCATTACCAACGAAATCAAGGACAACTCTCCCGCCAACATGGTTGCTGTTGTGTCCAGCAGCATTGGATCTGCTGGTGTCATCTACCTCCTGGTTTCCATTACCGGCTACATCACTTTTGGAAACTCTGTTGTCGGAAACATTGTCATGATGTGTAAGTTGCCTTGTCTACTTGGCGTTGTCCATACTGACTTTTTTAGACGCTACTGGTCTTGCGTCAACAATTGCCAAGGCTGCTATTGTAATCCTGGTGTTGTTCTCCATCCCGCTGCAGGTCCACCCCTGCCGAGCGTCACTAGATGCAGTGCTGAAATGGCGACCGAATCGATCATCGCAAACCAGCGGTGCCCGTCCCGGGTCTCCTATGCTCGCACCTACCGTCCCTCGAAGCGACCAAGGAAATACTGGTCCCATGTCTGACACACGATTTGCACTTCTAACGACTCTGATCTTGACGCTGGGCTATATCACCGCCCTATCAGTCAGCAGCTTGGACAAGGTTCTTGCCTATGTCGGTAGCACGGGATCCACGTCCATCAGCTTCATCTTGCCTGGCCTCTTTTACTACAAGATCAGCGACCCCGAAAGTAGCCATCACCAACGCCTTCTCAAGGAAGATGATGACATTGATGAGGCCAACTCTGACGTCGAAGATGCTGGAGCTGCAGCTCAGAACGGGAGTGAATCCGGAACATGGAGATGGCGCAAGAAGTGGCGTTGGGACCTCGAGCACATCGACCACCTTGTCATTCGCAAGGCTGCTCTTTGCCTTGCCGTCTACGGTATCTGTGTCATGGCCGTGTGCCTGTTTATGAACATTTTCTTCAGCGTTGCTCATTAAATCATATTTTGGGTAGCGTAGAACGCATTCTTTTATTTTTTCAACGGCCGTTGGATTAATTTGCATTTATCATCACTTCTTGTAAAGGGTTTATGGCCATGTGAGCCTGAAGATTTATGACTATGAATTGGATATGTTAGAAAAGCATTTGTGAGCCTTTGGCGGCGGTTATTTTTATTGGTAGATTTTAAATCAACATTTTCTTCTTAAATACTGAATTGCATGGGTCAATTGAGCCATGTTTGGACAATGTTGACATTTACTCCAGAACTTGGGGAAGTTTTGATCGGTAGACTTTCAAGTAATATTCAGATGAAATTTTTGATTGTGTGAATGATGTAGTCATATTTGTACAGTGCTGATTTTATTCAGAACTCTTTCACCTTGTATCAGTAACGGAAATCCCACCCCAACGCCGTGAAAATGCCCAAAAAAAAATTCAAATAATCGTACACGTGCCCCCCCCCCCCCACAGCAGCTCTGACAGCACCAACCCTCAGCTCCCTTCATCGCACTCGCACCTCATTCGCATCAACCTGTGTCGTCTCCTTATTCTGCTTGGGGCCAAACTGCTTCTTGGGCAGGATGCCAACCATGGACAGCAGCCTCCACGCAGTCTCGGTAGGCTGCGCGCCGACACCAACCCAGTACTTTGCGCGCTGCGAGTCGAGCTGAATGTCCTTGTGCAGGCGGCCGGATGTATCGTAGGGATCGAGCTTAGGCACGGGGTCGTACGTGCCAATGACTTCTAGAGGTCGCGAGTTGCGCGCCGTTCTGTTAACATAGTTAGCAACGGTTTTTTGTCTTTGTCCGCAACGAGCCTGAAGCCCAAGTTACGAAGAAGGGGTAGGCGGGCGCAGCGTACCGAGCGTGGGCGACGACAATGTTGTAGAAGGGGGAGTTCCTGCGCCCGAATCGGGCGAGTCTGATCTTGACAACCATCTTTCCTTGAAAGGGCGGACGTTGGCTTCGCAATTGAGACGATACCGCGTTTGCTGATAGAATGCTGAATTGGGGGGCAAGCCAGACAAAATGCGAGGTCGTCTCTTGTCGGAGGGCCAGTTTTGCCGTGCTGGCCAATCACGGGGCGGGGTGGACGTGGATCCCGGGAGTGGGTGGGCTGGCGGCGAGGCCAGTTAGCGCGGGCTTGGTTTGGGGGGGTTTTTATTAAGGTGGTGCATGAGCCTATTAGAGGAAATGATGTCAGGCTCCGTCCTCAACTACATCATACTTTTGTGAACCATAAGACGTAGCCCAATTTCTCCAACTTGCAGTGCTTTATTCTCCATATTCCCATCTAAACCATCAGAGTGGTTCATCTATTTTATCGCCTTTCTAAACTAAACAAGCTACTTCAATCTACTCGCTACGTATACAATGGCTCTCAAAGTAAGCAGCAGACGATGGACACGCAATTTCAAGGATGCCGGAACATCATGATGCTGACATGGCAATCTAGACTCTTGGCCCGAAAGCCGCTGCTGCTCTTGATCAGGAGCTCATGAGCACCTGTTCGTTCTCCATTGACCAGCTCATGGAACTCGCTGGGCTTTCCGTTTCCCAAGCCGGTATGAAATCATTGTCTTGAGTAGTGCACGGTAGTGCTGACCTGGCGGTAGTATATCGCGTACACCCGCCACAGAAGGGCCCCAGGGTGTTGGTTGCTTGCGGCCCGGGGAACAATGGTACGATACTAACCGGTTTCTGTCGCGCTGAAAATTGGCTGACACTTATTACTTAGGTGGTGATGGCCTGGTAGCCGCCCGCCACCTTTTTTTCTACGGATACCAACCGACGATATTCTATCCCAAGAGGAGTAAGAACGAATTGTATCAGGTACGTTTTGTAATGCTGGTATTATTTCCCGCTTCCCAATGCATCCAAAGCCTGCTGTTGCCGGTTTCGTATTGTATCCGAAGTCTATTTTGTCTATTTCGCGGTTCCCATACACGTCGTGTCTTTTGTTCTGGCCCTTCGTTGGTATCCCATATGTTTGTCTATGTCCTCCACTCGTTTCGTCTGTTATAAAATGATTGTTCTCCATTTTGTGGAAAATCAACTATGCGTGGTATAATCGCTAATCGTTTGCTCAGCGACTTGCAAAACAACTCGAAGACCTTGAAGTACCGTTTATCAATGATTTTGTGACGGCTGTTGGCCATGCAGACCACATCATTGACGCTATTTTCGGTTTGTCAACGTTTAAAAAAAAGATATATGCCAAGGTCAAATACCATGATACTAACAACCATGACAGGTTTTAGCTTTTCTGGAGAAGTCCGAGAGCCTTTTCCCAACGTCATCCAGGCCCTTCAGGAAACCAAGGTGCCTGTTACGTCCGTGGACGCTCCGTCTTCGTGGGATATTGAAAATGGTCCGCCCAAGTCGGGCCTGGGAAGTAGCTTCATGCCCGCGGTACTTGTTAGCCTCACAGCTCCCAAGCCGTTGGTAAAACACTTCACAGGCCGTCATTTCGTTGGTGGCCGGTAAGTATTATCGAAGTGGCGTGTTGTGGCCGCCGAAATGTGTGAGTGAAAAGTAAATGCTGAAAATGATGTATAGATTTGTGTCGCCATCTATTGCGAAGAAGTACGATTTTGAGGTTCCTCAGTACGAGGGCATGGACCAGGTTGTCGAGGTTGGCGTGTCCGGGCAAAAGTTGTAAAGAATAATTCAAGCTTGGTAGCCGCAGCTACATTACTCTGCACCCTCCCCTCAGACTGTTTGGGCAGACGGGGCTTGGGCACTGTCCGTCTTTCATGTCGCCCCGGGCAGAGGCAGTGCCACGAGGGCAATTTATGAGAGGCGGATGGTACGAGTGACAGAATGCAACATAGACGAGATATTCTTTCCCGCAGACTGGGCATTCAGCCGTATGCACCGTGCACATTTAAAATGGCACCTCTGTCTCGCGCAGTAGCTCCGACAGACAAGACCGTTGTGAAGGATATTTGCGGCGACGGGGCATTAGTATGCTGCTCACTGGCATGAGGGAGTTATCCAGCCGACACTGAAGATGCAAGGAGGGAAAGGCCGTGTAAACAGGCAGCAAGTGTGCTGCTGTACTGAAAAGATTTACGCCTTGAATGGAAAGAAAAGCCCGCAGGGAGAAGCAGAGGATGAAACAAGAAGAGGTTGATATGGGCATGTCCCCCAACATGGGACGTGGGTTTTGGTTTGTAGGCCACTACCAAAAAGGCGTGTAAACCACAGACGACACAAAGTACACACCACACCAGCAGTCTCTTATTAACCACAGAAGAGCTTAATTGGTGGTGGTTGAGTCTTGCCGTGGGGTGCGCCGGAGAGGTGCAGGTGTGTATTGGGTTGCCCTAGAATGGCCTTACCAAGCAGCCTACAACAGGACCGGAGGATTCTCCGGAGGTTGTAAATGGCTACGGAAATGAAGGGTAGCAGACGAAGAAAGATTGCGGCAATGGCCACACCACGTCTGTGGCAAGAAGGAGCCGTAGCGAAAAGAGCGAGCGCATCGGAGCCGGTGCAGGACGAGCAACGGCACAACCGCCAGCCACCACGGCGAGAATACTCGTAGTCGCAGCGAGGGGCCATTTTAACATTGATGGGAAAAAACGAGCGACACACCCGCCAACTTGCATAACACCACCTTGTCCAGTTGACGAGCAAAGCCAAGGGAAGCGTGCAATCCGGCGCGAAAACAGTAGTGTGCCGGAGCATTTGCTCCATGATGGCTGTGATAGGTCCGCCCTAGGCGGCGGCTCTTACAAAAAGGAGACGACAGCCCCAAGAACGGTCCGCTTTTCTAGAAGAATACACCCTCACCAGGCGCCCCGATACAAGCAAAGAAAACCCTTTTATTATGAGCCGCGGCGGGAGCGTTGCAGGTTGTGTTGGCCGCCGTTGTGCCGTTGTTTTTCGCACGCATGGTCGCGGTCTTGGCCGATTGCAGAGCACGTAATTATTCGGATGACTAGTTTCGGCTTCCTTTACTTCCGCCGTGGTTCCCCGCAGCTTTCCCGCAGCTGCGGGCTGCCAGCGGTGAGCTAGCTATAGGTAAGCTGTGAACTGTGAACTGTGAACTGTGAACTGTGAACTGTGAACTGTGAACTGCGAACTGTAAGCTATGGCTATAAGATTGGAGCTTTTGAGGCTGCAGAGAGAACGTTTATCAACTTGGAAAAGCTGCTGAGCATGACAGCATGGGCGACAGTGGCATTGCGGTGAAAGACCAACATGGCCAAAACCGTGATATCCCACACACAGCTGTTACCCGCATGATATACAACAAGTACGAGAGCTGCTTACTTTTGACTTTACCCCGTATGAAACAATGATTTTTCGCTGCGGAGCTGCTCCGGAGCTGTCTCTGAGCTGTTGACTGGTCCGGTCGTACGACATGCGGCGCCATCGCTTGGACGTGGTGTCGAACACGACCCCTCCCCCTCATCTCGAGGCTCCCAGGCTGCCACACGATCTTCCTCGTCAACATTCAACTCCGCCACCAATCCGCTTTGGGCGACACGTAAAGGTCTTGTCTCGTCCATCGCTTGCAGCTTTGTTTGTGTTAAAGCGTGCCGGTAGTGCGATAGTATACCTACGAGTCTCTTGTCTTTACGACTAGCTGACCGCGATGGCGCATGCGACCCTACCCTTTTTCCACGCTAGTAATGTGCCGCTTCACACACCATCTTTCCTGAGTAATGCCCCGCGAGCCAACCGCACACCGTTCATCAACAAGCCTTGCGAAGCAACCAGGCTTCATGCCACTGGACGGAGCTGGGCTGATCCTAACTTAAAAAGCTGTCACTCTCGCGCCTGATGGTGCTTGTCAATGCCCTCCCTGCCTTTTACGGCTACCCACAGGGTTGATGTCGGTCGGACTGCATATCTATGGGTGATGCCTTGCTCACCATATACAGGTCTACGCATGTGCAGGTGCGTCCCTCCTCGTGCGCTAATATGCAATGCAGCTCAGCTACCCTTCCCACATCCAATATACGAAACGAAATAAGAACGACATGCTCCATGGGGCCTGTAGATGCGCTAGTGTCCACTGAGTTGGTACTCTGCAGCCGGTGTGGGGTTGCATGGGGCCCTGTTTCGTTGCCTGCGCCGTATAGTGCAATATAATAGCCTGTTGGTGACTTTGCAAAAGATTGAGTCGCAGAGAGCCAGCGCAAGGCGAGCGTTGAGAGTCGACGACTTGGGCCATGATGGCAAAGAGCACGCCTATTGTTTCATGTTTCAGACCCCAATTGCTGGGGTACTGCCGGGGCAATTGCCGTGTGCCACGCAGTCAACGTTTGGCTCCATCATGAGAGAGCACCCGGCACGGTCGGACAGTATCACGCACCATAGCGGACAAAAGCTGGCAATTCATGCCAGTCGAACCGACAAAATTTTGGACATCTCGTCATGGTGCGGAGAAAACGCGACTATCAAGAAGCCACACCATCTCCCGTTCTCACGCCACCTTGTCCCTGTTGCCCGGAAGTAGTGCCTTGGTGTGTGCTACGTGCACTATCCCCGACATACGGTATCTAATAGTTGCTCACGGGCAAACCTACAGCATCAATCACTTATCCGTGGTAAATGACAACACATTCAGGGTCCGGAGAGTTGCGTCTTTTTTCGTTCTGGAAAGTAGCCTTTTGTCGATTATGCATCATTCTATGAACTATCTGATAATGACTTTATGCACTATAGCATCCGGAGAAGATGCTCCTGGTCAGCGCCGTAAACACCAGCAAATGAAACGACTTGCAGCCGAGCGTGATCCTACGGAAGAGTACTTCCGCAGCCCACATGGAAAGAATTTTCCTGAAAGTTTTCCACGGCTACACGGTAATATTCAAAAAACATGTCCTGCTTGACGAGGGCTATAGCGGCGATTTTCTGATCCAACCCCCCCCCCCACACGAACTCGACTTGACAAGGAGCTTATTTCCATAGCCTAGGTGGAACTTTTCTGTGTTTAGATCTCGGATTATATCATTGTCTGCGAGATATCACTGTGAATAGACGAGCACCAAAGCATTCATGCTACGTCAGCACCTTTGAAATACATCACCATGGCCCCGAAACATTATACTGGAACTACAAGTCCGCGTGCACTTCTATAAAATGGACACAGTTCGAAAAAATCTCTTTGCATTTAAAGGCCCTTTGCTCGATTTATTGATCGTTACTCTTTGAATTTATCTCATGTCTATAGCTAATAGTCCATCTGTCAGTTCGTGCAGCGTTGGGTCTGTGACGCAGTAGAACCCTGGCAAATCGATTATGCGATTCCCATCGATGACGAGAATAACGTACGATTCCCCATAAGAGGAAAAGTTTGTCCTCTTCACAACAACGCTCAAATCCTGATGTTCTTTTACTTGCCTCTTTTATGGGGTCAACTGAGAGTATCGTATTAGTTGTAGTGGTACGAGCCGAAGTGATAAAAAAAAAAAGGAAGAAAGCACAGCCAACAAGACGGCAGTTTGGTTATCCGAAGCGCGTGTTGATGGTTCTCTGGGATCCTCTCTCATCCAGCATTGCTACACAAAGAAAATGTCCGTTGTCGACCTGCCAGCCGCTCTAACCAACCTTCCTGTTGATCCAACGTTTCATCAGCGATTATCCTATCTACGTAATATAGGGGCCCCATTTTACAGTTAACTCAGTTAACTTGCCACTATGAACGATTCCTTCTCGATCGGAAGCGCCTCATGGATTGGTGGTGCAGAATATAAAGGCGAATATGCTCAGCGCATCAGACGATTTCTCAGCTCAATCGACGACGAAGCATTGCTGTTGTATGCCTCGCTGCTTCGAGAAATATCAATCATGTACTATTTCTCCCCAGTTCTCAGTGGAAAATCTCCATCTTGTGCGCAAAATTCAGTTTGATGATGGCGTCGAATGGATTGCGCGGTTAAATGCCCCCAATAGCAGACGCGGATGAGCAAGGGGTTGGGACCGTCTCTTAATGCTTGGCTATGCAATCTGAGCTTGCCACAATGGAATTTGTTTGGTAAGCTGGTGCTGTTTCATTCTCTCGGCCGGTATTTACGATCTCTTCTCTCCACAGCCAGAATACGGATATCCCAATTCCCAGGGTTTACGCCTGCGAGCTAGACGACGATAATGATATTGGATGCCCATTTTCTATCATGGATTATATTCATGGTAATACGGCAGAAGAGCTGTCTCGAATATATAACTGCGAGCAGGAAGGCATGCCGGCGGAATTTGAAGACAAGTTTTGGCGCCAAATCGCCAAGATCATGGTCCAGCTTGCCTCGGTCCGGGTACCAAAGACTGGTTCCATTATTCGAGACTCGTCGGGTGCGTTTGTTGTAGGACTGCTTGTCGAGACAGGCTCAGGTCCGTATGGTTCTGCTGCCGAATTCTATGCGGACTATCCGCTGGCACTGAGTAAGAGCCTTGGAGAGGGACTGGTACAGTATCAAGACCAAGTAGTGCAAACATTTTGTTCCCTCGCCGCCTCCTTTCAGCCTCATACAAAGCAAGGTAATTCCATCGCAGGATTTGGACCTGCCAACTATGATCTCAACCCAAACAATATTCTTGTTGATCGAGAGTTCAACGTATTAGCCGTCATCGACTGGGAATCTGTCGTTGCCGTACCGGATGCGGCCCTCTACCGCTTCCCGTTTCTCATGGGAGCCAGGAGCCCTATCCCTGGCCTTGTCGATGCGCATCCCGCAGTAGTTAAACGGCAGCAACTCGGGCGGCGATTTGCCAAGGTGGTGGAAGCAGTGGCCTTGGAAGAAGAGGAGGCAGATGCGCACAAATCGTCAACATATGGCTTTACAACTACAGGATTCTTCAGCAAGGAAGCGTTGGCGTTTCGCTCACTAGTTTATATTAAACATAAGCAAGATTGGGCCAATGAGGCCTCGCTGCAGGGTTTGAAGTGGTTGAGCGAGCATGATGAGAGCCAGGTGGTTCAGTTCTGTCTCGGGAACTAAGAGTCCAACATGTTTTAGGAGATGCCTACGTAGGGCTCTGCCGTCTCTGTCAAGTTTTTATACAAATGTTGAATATAAAGCATCTAGGGCTACGTGCTAGCTAAGCCTCCATTCCAACAACTAGTTGAACACAGGTATTGTGTGTAGATGGCTTTAGTCAAACAATGGCTATACAAATATTAGTACCGGCTCACTTTTTTCTTTTTTGATTGTTTCTGCCAGTGTCTCAATCCCTGTCTTTGTTACTTGAGCTGAAATTGGTGACTCACAGCACCAACCTACTATGTACAGCCCAGAAACCCGCACCTTGACCGTACAATGAAGGACACTAAATCAACTCAATCAATGTCTCACTTACAAAATTAGCTCCCCCCGCACATCACGGCAAACCGACACAGATGGTATTGGACTCGTACAACGTTACCCATGAAAAAGGCATAAAGCTAAATCAAGCATTTTCAAGAAGAGTTGCCACGCATATATGTTTTACAAAAACGTTTAGCACAACATGCTCGAACCTGCATCAATATTACCTTTGCAGCGTCGTACTCGGGAGGGCACGACAACTGCCGAGGAGGCGGGGAAGGGGACGCGACAATTAGTCTTTTCTTAGTTTCGGGGAGACTAATGCCCGTCCTAGTGGTTCCCGGAACGCATTCGGTCAAACGGGCCGCAACTGGGATTGAATTCGCCCCGATGTAATTACTGTACACTAGCGCCTGCGTTGTGATGAGGAGTAACGAGCATGACTGTGTTGGGGGGGGAACGGATTTCGTAGCGATCGATGCCGTGCTAGTGCGTATGTATATATTTGTCGGTGAGGTGCAGCATCATGCCCCGAAACCCCAAGATGCACAGTCCCTGCAAGGATTTTACAATGCAAAAGTAACGCAGCGGGCTGCAAATTATGGTATCATTCTTGGCAAAATTTACGTGTTTGGCTGTCGCAGTGAGCGGCACGGCTATTGAGAAGCGAAACTGTGGCCCGGTGGTAGATCTGGGGTATGCCTCGTATCATGGCACGAGGTTGGAAGCAGGCGTAGATCAGTATCTGGGCATGCGATATGCGCGAGCTCCGTTGGGGGATTTGCGCTTCAGAGCGCCGCAGGAACCTGCACAGCTTTGCAGACTGCAAGATGCAACAAAGGTAAACCATTTGCCCTCTCGTTTTTTTATTCCGTTTTGCTGTATTATACACAACACAGCTGACAATGACACACAGTTTCGTCCCATCTGCGTCGGCACAAGTCAGACTCCTGGCCAGGACATAGACGAAGACTGCCTCTTTGTCAACGTCTTTACTCCCAGTGGCGCTACCCCGGATTCTAAATTGCCTGTTTGGGTTTATATCCAGGGCGGCGGATACTCTACCAACAGCAATGCAAACTACAATGGCACCAAAGTGATACAAGAGTCGAACGACAATATCGTCTTTGTCAACTTTAACTACCGCGTTGGTGTCTTTGGTTTCCTTGCTGGCGAGGCTGTGCGAGATGACGGCGATTTGAATGCTGGTTTGCTGGATCAGCGGCTTCTCTTACACTGGGTTCAGAAACATATTCACAAGGTAGAGTTACTTGCAGTCGTGATTTTGAGCTTGGACTAACACAGTTGGCAGTTTGGAGGCAATCCGGACCATGTGGTGATTCACGGCGCATCTGCAGGCGGCGGCTCTGTTGCATATCATCTCTCAGCATATGGCGGCCAAGATCCGGAGAATCTCTTTGTGGGAGCCATCCCGCAGAACCCGTTCTGGCCAACACAGCGTACTGTGGAAGAAGTCGAGTTTCAATACAGCCGCCTGCTCCACAACACAAGCTGCTCGTCTCTCGATTGTCTGCGCGAGCTCGACCAACGTGCTCTCCTCGCTGCTGCACCAAACTCTGCATTCCCGGAATCAGAGCCCAAGGATCCTACGCCGCTGTGGTACTGGCTGCCTGTCATTGATGGTGACCTTGTCAAAGACCGCATGTACAACCTCTTCCGCCAAGGCAAACTCCGCCGCGTGCCGACTCTCGTGGGCGATGACACGAACGAGGGAACATACTTTGGCTACGACGCCAAGTCTGAAGCAGAAGTCTTCTCCTTCATGCGAGCAAACTACCCACGCCTCAACGATACACAACTGTCATCCATCGCAGAGCTATACCCGCTCATGGAACCCTTGCCGAAGCACAACGCCTACTTCCCATCAGCTGCAGCCGCGTATGGCGAGAGCACATTCACCTGCCCAGGCAACATGATAGCCGAGTCCCTCGCGCAGTACCTCAGTCCCAAAAAGGTGTGGAATTATCGCTACAACGTTCTCGACCCGGCAAACGTAGCCAACGGACTCGGTGTGCCGCATACATTTGAAACGAGCGCCATTTTCGGTCCCGGGTACGCAAGGGAGATTGATAACTCGTACTACACGACAAACGCAGGGATCGTGCCGGTGACAATGGCGTATTTTGTAAGCTTTGTGAGGTTTTTGGATCCCAATACCGCGCGCAATGAGGGAGCGCCGGTTTGGATGCCATGGGGCGCTGGGATGGAAAAGGGAGAGAGGTTGAGGTTGCAGACGAATGATACGGCAATGGAGCCTGTGACAGGTGAGCTTGTGGAGAAGTGTATGCTGTGGAAGAGGTTGGCGCCTACAATGGAGATTTGAGATGCGATGGGGTCATGATGTGGTTCTGAATGGCGCTTGGTGGCCTGGCAGCTCGAAATTTGCTCATCTTGGAGTTGTTGGACGTGGAAAGTAGGTCGACTTCTAGAATATGTATATGACTGAACCGTTTCAATGCTAGCTTAAAAATATTGATTCTGTAGTGCCTACTCAACGTCGTAGGTGTTGACATTTCAGCGACTGAGAGTCAAGTTGAAAGGCAGACATTAATGAAACTCCCCTTCATTAAGCCGATGCCAACTCCGGAGGGTCTTCCGAGGTCATGCCTTCCACTCAGTGGTAACGCGGACACCTGTTGACACCTGTTGACAGCTGGCCGGCCAAGTGATTGAAGGCCTTCATGACATCTCAAACGTCTGGCGCAAACGCGCAAGAGACGTCCCGACCTTGACCATGCTCGCAAATATAACACAGCTTAGGCGCTTACATGTCTACGGGGGTTTACAAAGCCTGGCCTAGCCAAAGTGGAATCATTGTCTCTAGCAGTTGGCAGTCTTACAGTCCACCGCATCTTCAGCTTCATAGTTTGAGGCACAAGTGTTCAACGACCTCCTCCACATCAGAGTAGCGGCAATCGAACCCTTCTCCGCACTGCTTGCGACACTGGGGAACGGATTCACCAACAAACCAAGACACATTGCCCTTAGTCGTACGAGTAGTTAGAGCCCCTTGTGGAGAAACGAGAAGTGGCGGTCCATTCTCAGCAGTGGGCCAAACCCCCAGAAAGACGAAACGGCTTCTGTCGGCGTTGAAGGATTGCAACTCAGCCAATGCACAGACAGAGAACAAGAGACGGGATCCACTGTGCCTCAACTGTTTCGTGCAGCGGGCGATACGAATTGGTAGCCCAAAAGGAATAAGGCGGCTCAGCGGAAGGGCGCGCATGTGCAAGCAGTCCATTCGCGGTAGCGCATGATCCTGTTGGCTGTATATCCCTGCCAGTCTGCCCCGGCGTCATCATTCTGCGGCGTCCGAAGGCGTTACGAGTCACCCGTGAGGGAAATACTACTGCAAAAGAACAAGCTCAAGACGTTTGCTGGCTTGCCTTTCCCCGTGGAGGCCCCGGGTGGTCACTCAAAATGATGCCATTGTGCATGGGGGAGGGAGGGGGTCCGTCACTGGACCAACGCGGCCAGATGTGGGCAATGCTGATCAAAGAATGGCTGCTAGAACAATTAATTTTGGAGACGCGGCGTCTGATGTGATAGTAGCTGCAGCCTTCAGTGCAGCCCTCGCATTTGGGTATTGTATGTATTGAAGCTCATGAGAATTCTTCACGGCTTAATCGCTGCAATTTGCAGTCGCTACGGCTTCGGCAGGGCCGCGTTCTACACGGGCGTGGTAGAAAGTGGCGATCGCCTTGGCAAGCCGGCATCGGACAATTTACTGGCCATTGGCGTGATTTAGCTAATTTTTTCTAGGCATGTTCCGGCAATTCGTGCGTCGCCAAGTGCAGTAGCCGTCTGGGCGGTGGCGCTGCTTCTCGTGAGGCTGCTCAGGAAAACTCCACTGCAGGGTTTTGTGCGCGCAGGGGGCGAACCAGTTCATGACTAGCACTAGGTAGTCGTGCACAACGAAAACCCAGGAACTCTCCGCAGAAAAGTGCCGCAATCAGCAGACAATGTTACGAGGCACGATGGGTACTCGGACAAACTGTAATATCTGTCAGGACAGAAGAGCTACGAGTAGGCATCCACCGTTCCCATGGGGACACGCCAACCAACCGGGGCCTTGGCTTTCTACGAGTACTCGCTGCAAACTACGCGTACTCGTACAGCAGCCTCCAGACGATAATGACGTACTGCGCTGCGTGACTCTGTCGCGATGCACCCAATGAGCCCAGGCCGTTGTAGCCTCTTCGCGCAGGCAAGGCTGCCCGAAGGAGCCAAAATACTGCAACCATTGGCATAGTGCGTCTACTAAGACCACCACTGACGCTGCCCAGCCGGAATAGTGAACCGACCGACCGCCTGAAAATGCCCGGTGGCAGCAGTGGGAGCGACAGTTGCAGCAGCCCGGTGCCTTTGTGTGGGCGGTGGCTGCAACCGTTTATCGGCGGCGGCGCCCGCATAACACATCCACTGACGTTTGCCGCACTGGATCCTGGTTCAGACCGCACAAGGACGTGTCTCAATGGGCGTGGCCAGTGGGGCATCCCAGGCCGAGATAAACTGGTGGGTCACCGTCCTAGCTTTGTGTGGTCTCTCCAGTCTCAACACTGGATGCAGCAGCTTTGGAATACTGGGGGCCGGATGGTCTGGAAGGGCTCTATCAGCGCTTCCCCATCTTCGCCGCCCAAGAAAGTTATATGGGGAAGAACGAACCTGACGGATGCTTCGCCTCTTGAAGCGGCTGGCTGGCCCAGTCTTTTTCCTTTGGCCAACATCATAGGATCTTGTTCCCTCCCTCCTCCATAATCATCGTCGTCTGTCTCCTTCATCTCTTCAAGTTTCCCCAGCTCTGCGCGCCGTCTTCAAAGTTGCGCCAGAGATAGACTGTATTCAGTCAATACTCATGTTGGCCCACTGCTGCGCTGGATATATTTATCTCTTCCGCACCTACAGCTGAACACCCCCGCGCACACACATCCAGAAAGAATTACATTTGCCTCCAAAATGGAGAAAGACTCCTCCTTTAGCGACAATCCAAACACAGCCGAAGCCGAAAATGGCTTCAGCTCCAACATCGAGGGCAACTACCCTGGCGAGTCGAGCGAATTCAATCTCGCCTCGCAACATGACCAGCTTGCGCGCGGTCTGAAGAGTCGCCACATTCAGTTCCTTGCCCTCGGTGGCGCCATTGGTACAGGTCTGTTTGTTGGTTCCGGCGGCATTCTTAACACCACTGGTCCTGCGCCTCTTTTGATGGCCTACTTGTCCATGATGGCGATTGTCTGGGTCGTCATGAACACCCTCGCGGAAATGGTCACCTACCTGCCCATGCGTGGTATCACTGTCCCATACTTTGTTAACCGCTTCGTCGACCCTAGCCTGTCTTTTGCCTGCGGCTGGAATTACTGGTACGCTTACGCCATGCTTGTCGGTGCCGAAGCCTCTGCCGCCGGCATCATCATTAATTACTGGCCAAACGACGTCAATATCGCTGTCTGGATCACTATTGTCCTTGTTGTTATCCTCGGGCTCAACATCATCGCTGTCGGGTTTTTCGGCGAGGCTGAGTTCTGGTTCGCCAGTATCAAACTCATCACTATTATCGGTCTCATCATTCTCGGCATCGTTATCTTCTTTGGTGGCGGTCCTGACCAGGATAACATCCGTGGCTTCTACTACTGGGATCATCCTGGCGCCTTTGTTCAGTATCTGAACATCCCGGGTGCCACGGGTCGCTTTCTAGGCTACTGGCAGGCTTTCATCACTGCGGGCTTTGCTTTCATTACGTCTCCTGAACTGATTGCCATTGCCGCCGGTGAGACTGTTTCCCCACGCCGCAACATCCCCAAGGCTGCTCGCCGCTTTGTATATCGTCTGGCCATCTTCTACGGCATGTCCTCGCTCATTATTGGCATTATGGTGCCGTCCAACGACAAGAGACTTCTTGGCGAGTCCAATGCTTCTGCTTCTCCTTTTGTCATTGGCATCCAAAATGTCGGCATCCCGGTGCTCAACCACATCATCAACGCTGCCATCCTCACCTCAGCCTGGTCTGCAGGCAACTCCTTCTTGTACTCGGGTAGCCGTGTCCTGTACTCCATGTCACTCACTGGGCAGGCACCACCGATCTTCTCGCGCACGAATCGCAATGGAGTTCCCTACGCCGCCGTTGGCTTTACTTGGATGTTTGGCCTGCTAGCCTATCTCAACGTCAGCAATTCGGGTGCTACCGTGTTTGGTTGGTTTGTTAACATCTCGACGATTTCCGGCTATATTGCTTGGGTCATTGTCATGATTACCTATCTGCGCTTCCGCAAGGCCATGGTTGCCAGCAACCTCCTCCATGAGCTGCCCTACAAGACACCTCTGCAGCCTTATGCCACATGGGTCGCATTGACCATTGTCAGCCTGCTTACCATTACTAACGGCTTCCAATGGTTTATAAAGGACCCTTTTAGCGCAAGGGACTTTGTCGCTGCATATATTACTTTGCCAGTGGTCGCTCTCCTCTACGTGGGACACAAGATTTACGCGCGTATCGTGTTGAAACGAGGGCTATTGCAGCTTGCCCACCCCATAGCCGAGATCGACGTGATTACAGGCAAGAAGGAGATGGACGAGTTGGAGAGAATGGAAGAGCCTCGCGTGGCTGCAAATTGGCTGCAGAAGGCCTGGTACTGGCTTGCCTAGTTTTTATTCTTTTTTTTTTCTTTTGGTCGGTTTATAGCAGGATGCATCATGAGTTGTATTGCGAGACGCGCAATGAATTTGTTGAGATATTTTTAGGCTGGGAGCTTTAGTATATACCACAGTATATTCTTTATATGAGTTGCGAATGCATGGATTAATTGCGATTCCCTGTAAGCCAAGGATTTTATTTGCCTATTTTGGCTGCTTTGTGATGTCGGCTGTAGCTTGGCAGGAACAAGTCTTGGCTGGCTGGATGTCGATCAAGGCTTACCCTATAGTGGAATTCCATCTATACGCGTATTTCTAGTTGTGGTTTTACGTGCGGTGGGAAAAGATTCCACCAACATTTGAGCCATAAATGATAGAAAGTGAAAGTATTGTGCTTTTGAGCGATTAAATATGATGAGTGTCAACACTATGCTTTCATTCAGTTATCGATACATTGTGTGTTACTACTACGGTGTTTCTCTCCTATCCAATCATTCGTGGACGCACCACCGGCAGCTGCCGGATCTTCACTAAAAGACCACTCGCAACAGCATCCTGCCTCGTTTAGTAAACCGAATCAAGTCTCTCCCAAAACAGAACCGAGACAGCTGAATGCGTCAACGGGTTGTGGATGTGTTACTCCGACCAACCAAAATGCGTGTGGGGAATGCGACCAACATTCCAGCCATAGTACGCGTGCGTTCTCGGAAGCAGAACCATGGGTACTTGGGAATTTTGCGCATAGTAGGACACTGATGAATTCATGTCGTTATGACAAAACACGGCTCATCGGCTTGGGCAGGGTGGATGCGCGCGCGTCAGCAGACAGGAGCTACAGTGCGCTGAGAGAAAGAAGAGGACGTTGCTGTGTACGGGTGGGTGAAACGGCCGACATAATGTACATACGTATGTTTAGGATAGAGTATATATGTAGTAGAGTCCACACTACACACCCTGACAGTATATGTATGTAGACATGATGTTGATGCTGAGGTAAAGAAAGGCCACATTCTTACACGGCATAGTTACACATTGTTCACTAAACGACGTAAAACATTGAAGTTGTCAGCCGACGATACAGAATCCGAGCCTAAAGAAAACCGAAGGCATTTCAAAGAGACAAGAGAATATCACCTCAGAAGGAAAAAACATTTTACAAAAATGAAAGGGATTACCACCGCCTTTATTAGCGCCTTCTTGCTGGGATACGCAAGCGCGACGTCGCCGCCCAACCCCAACCGCGACCACTATGGCGAGGAACCGACCGACTTGGCTGATGGGCGGGCGCCGTGTTGCTGCTGCGACGTGGGGCGCGGGGTGATTGGCTGCACGTTCAAGATTCCGGCTAAATATTGCTACTGTCCGGAGGTGGTTTGCCCGCTGGGTGCGCCGACGGTATTTGACGATAAGCCGCTGGATGGTTTACGTGTTGGTGGTGGTGCGGCGGAGAGGGAGGGGGAGGGGGAGGAGACGGGGTCTGCTACGGAATAAGACAAAAAGGGACATTGTATTGTTGATGAGTTGCATTGGCGAGGGATTAATTGGACGTATTCTATTCTTGGGTAGTCTTGTTGAAAACGTGTCTACATCTCCATGCCGAGGAGTATTCAATATAATTTCACGTTGGCCAGGGAGAATGAGAAGCCCAGTTCAATTCGCGGCCCAACAAGGTGTCGGTTGCCTGGCCGAATGTCTAAGGGGTAAAAAAGAGTTATAGACGAAAAAGCAAAAAAAAAAGAAAAGAGAGGAAGCTTGTGCTTTGAGTGGTTGTACTCGTAAGCAAGGAGCATCGCAAGTAAGGGCTTGTCGTCCGAGACATAGAAAAAGGGCCAATGGGGCCGTCTCTTTTGTGTCCCCTTTCTTTATTACTACAAAAAGTAATTACAAGACGGAGAGTGAAGAGTCGGATAGGATATTAGCAAAAGGTGTGAAATGATACCCGTAAAAGGGAGGGGGGGGGGGGGAGGGTAGCATTGTCCAATTTCGAAAGAAAAGCACAGAGCGCTTACTGTACGAGCAACTCTAATGAAGACGGGAGACGGTAATATTAGAGGTGCAACAGGGCGCGCTATTACCTACTCGCACCTCGTAGTACTCGAGCACAGTGAGTAATGCCAACGATTACCGAGGAGAAATCACGATGGCAAGAAGAGTAAGAGGCACGCGGGGAGTGGACAAGGGTACATGGGACATAGGGCGCCACGGGCCACGTCCCCGCAATATGCAGGAACCCAACGCGCAAAATGCCAATCACGAAGCGCGTGGGAGATGAGGGCAAAATTAAGCCGGTGACGGGGGCAACCAATCAGGGCGCGGGTGCATTGGGAAAAGATGGAGCGTGAGGGCCGTGGGAATGAATCTGAATTGGACTTTTGATGGACTTGACAGGGCTTGAATGGGCTCGACAGGGTTCTTTCTTTCTTTGCATGACTCCTGGAGATTGATGGATTGATCTTCACAGGCTCTTGCTCTTTGCTGTCTGCCATGCTCGATCACAAAGCCCTTACGACGGCGGGGGATCGTCTTGCAGCAGGGACGAGAATCTGACACTTGGAGAATAGGATAAAGACTTCAATAGAGACTCACTAGGGAAACAAACGAGTCGCGCTATAACCTAGGGCGTCCTGTACGAGTACGAAGCACGTAATGTAGGCCATGCAACGTCTCTTGCTATCCACTGCAGACTTTGCATTCAAACTAGTGAATAATGGCGCTTAATCTCGCCCCAGCACACAAGTCTCACCACCCAACGGCGCACCCTCATTAAACAGTTGTATCCTCCGTCGCCCGCCATCGTTGCGTGGTACAAGCAAAGCTACCTTGTCGAGCCTCCCTCTGCAGGTGTCCACTACTTGTACCCTTCCCACAAAATACCGCTGAATTGCCCTAGACAAACAAGTCGCCTCTACAAATAAACAAAAGTCACTTCATTTCCCTCGCTCACCCTAGCCCATGTATCCTCCCGCGCTAGCATGGGCCATGTGGTACCTCTAGCACACACCTAATCTGCGAGCCAAGCGGCATTTGAGTCGCGCGAGTGGTACCTGGTGGCCGGCCCCCCTCTTTCAGGCCCTGAACAGTGGGTAGCGCCCGTCGTCCCGCTCAGTCGCCCTCACCACTGGACCGCTCACAGCTGCCGTTGTTTGTGTCTCGGGGGTCAGCCGTCTTGCGCTATACTTGATGCGCCCAACATCCTCCCACACCTTTCTTCCGCTTCTCTTCTTCTTCCTCTTCTACACCAGTTACGCTGTCCTGTCGCTCTCTTCCTCCTCCAAAGACTTCGTTGGCAAAGTCTAGCTCCCGTAATCCTTACGTCTCGACGTATAAACGGCCGCTCGGATACTCTGTATCCTTTCCATTCCTTTCAGAACAACATCACAGCTACTCTGACGACGTTTGTTGCGCACGCACTCCAACGACACACTCTACACCAACCGACCGCGATTCTCCCTACGTTTCAAACAACCCAAAATGCGTCTGTCCAGCATCTTCCTCGCCGCTCTGCCGGTCCTCGCCGCCGCTGAAGACCCCGCTGCTTCGGCCGCCTCTACCCACGCTTCGCTCACCACCACTACTTGCACCGACACGGCCATCCTCACCAAGACCATGACTCTGTCGCGCATGCACACCGTCACCTCGGTCGCTCACAACACCACCAGCTGGATGCCCACTGCCTCCACGAGCATGAGCAAGACCACGGTCATGCCCCCTCCCACGACTCTGCCTACCGACACCCCCGAGAACGCCGGTGCTGCCCTCGAGGCCGGCAAGGTTGCCTTTGCTGGTGTTGCTGGCATGATTGTTGTTGCTCTGCTGTAAAGACGTGCGGCGGTGTATCAGAGGCGTCTTATTTTTCTTTGAAAAGAAACTAGGGTCAATCGCTACCATTCACTTTCCTTTGTTCGAAACCTTTTCGTCCTTTTTTTGCGCCTTTTATTTTTCTGCCAGGCGTTATATCTGGAAAACTTCTTCTCATGTATGACGACCAACGATGATTACGAGATAGCGCGACGACAGACTCCAGTGCTGATTGCCCGCCACTTTTACCTTTTTTTTCGTTTTCCAAAGGTTCAGTTGCGAGCAACGGTGCTGCCGACAACAAAACGTGTCTGTATTCTGCACATTCGGTTCGTCGCATATCGTTTGCAGCTTTGTTGGTTGGACTCTGTCGATATATCAACCAACAGCTGCTTACTTTTGATGTCTTCTTTGCAACTCTTTCTCTCTTCCAGCGCTGCACTGGAACGCCCCGCCCGGCAACGTACAGGGACCGTGCCAGGCGTATGCTTTGCTGGCTGGATGGACATATTTTGTCCAAATTTCTTCTTTTTAAATTCTTCGACCTGGTCTAGTTATTGAAGATTATTTTTCCGCTAGCGGATGAATCCGCAACTCGACGCGGACAGGACATTTTCGACTACTTTGACCTGAGGAGATTTAAAGGCCATTTTATTCTTTTACGTGTTACCATACTTTTTTCTGCTTCACGGGGTGGATCGGATTTTTCTTTTACTTTGCCTTCTGAGGAGATACCCTTTATTTTTATATACCACTGGAGGAGGATGTCTGATGCGATCGATGAGGAGTTGACTTCGGCCTTGAGATGGCACGTCTTTAGCCATCTGGCAAAGAGACAAGCCTTTCTGGCTGATGTGATACTCTTCTGACTCGTTCGGACGGTTTGGAGACTTTTTCTTCTTTTCAATGAAAACAGGACATTGTTTCTCGGAGGATTCGGGCGGCAGCCAGGGGTTTACATAAGTGCTATGGACCCTGCTGGGGACTGCTGCGGGCGATGGATTCGAAAGCTTTTACCTAGGTGTAGGTTGCCTATGGCAGCAGTGGACTTGAGAACCAATCGACGACATCCGAGAATTATTTGTTCATGTTTCGTTTGTGACTGTGGTGATTTATATGGCATAATGGTAAATGCCGCCGTCTTGACTGTATTTGAGGGAGCTTACTTGGAACGCAGTCAACTAACGAATTCCGGTATCGCAATCGTCATGTGAATCTATCTGCTACCGGATTCTCGGATAATTGACTGTCAAATTTGTTTTCTTCAACAACACCCAGCCGCCTCTACTGCGTCGTCTTTGCCTGGTAATAGGCCGCCGCTGATTGATGCCCGCCATCGCCCGACCTCGCCCTCCGGCCGCCGGCGGGTCCCAGCGGCTCAATGGCCAGCACGCCAGAAAACAGTGGGGGCAGCACCTAACCTCTTAGTCAATGAATGAAGAATGAATTTCTAAAGCTGCTCCAAACTCCATCTTTTTGCCATCCTCATCCTCCCCCGCGGACAGGCATTTCTTCTCCCATCCAACGTCCGGGGCCGTCAATTCTCATCGTGCTCGCAACCGATACGCCCGTGTTTGTGAATTCGTCCTCTTTTCGTCTCGTCCACCACAATGGCCTCTCTCCAGCGCGCAGGGACTCCTCTGCGCAGGGCCGTAGTCGCCGCAACCCCGGCTGCAACCCGCTGCCTTGCCACTGTTCCCCCAACGCCCTCCGAGTCCAAGGCATCGACCGAAACGCCCAAGCGCAAGACGTACTTTAAGGACACGAGCGTCGCCCAGCTTTCCGACTTTATCGGCTCCTCGTCGCAGCCGCTCGGCCAGACTGAAGCCTACGAGCTGCGCACAGCTCAGGTTGGTCCCGCGGGCAAGAAACGCACCATTACGCGCTTGCCTGAGTGGCTCAAGACGCCCATCCCCGCGGGCAACGAAAACTACAAAAAGATTAAAGCCGACTTGCGAGGCCTCAAGCTGCATACTGTGTGCGAGGAGGCGCGATGCCCCAACATCTCCGAGTGCTGGGGTGGCTCGGATAAGAATGCTGCCACGGCCACCATTATGCTCATGGGCGATACTTGCACGCGTGGCTGCCGCTTCTGCAGCGTCAAGACGAGCCGGGCGCCGCCTCCGCTGGATCCTCATGAGCCTGAGCACACGGCTGAGGCGCTGGCGAGATGGGGACTGGGCTATGTCGTGCTGACGAGCGTGGATCGTGATGATCTCGTTGATGGTGGTGCGAGGCACTTTGCCGAGACAATTCGCAAGATTAAGCACAAGAAGCCCTCGCTGCTGGTTGAGGCGCTGACGGGTGACTTTGGTGGTGACCTGGACATGGTCAAGACTGTGGCTGAGAGTGGCCTGGATGTCTATGCGCACAATGTCGAGACTGTCGAGGACCTGACCCCGTATGTGCGTGATAGAAGGGCCACCTTCCGGCAGTCGCTCAAGGTGCTCAACCACGTCAAGGAGGTTAGAGGCAAAGAGGGCATTATTACCAAGACTAGCATCATGCTTGGCCTCGGTGAACGAGAGTCTGAGGTTATGGATGCTCTGAGAGGTGAGTCAATTGTTCAGAAACACGCACCGAATATCATGAATACTAACAGCTAGCAGAACTGCGCAAAGCCAACGTCGACGTCGTCACATTTGGCCAGTACATGCGCCCAACCAAGCGCCATCTCAAGGTCGAAAAGTACGTCACGCCCGACGAGTTTGAAATGTGGCGCCAGCGCGCCCTCGACATGGGCTTCCTCTACTGCGCCAGCGGTCCTCTTGTCCGTTCCTCTTACAAGGCCGGTGAAGCCTTTATCGAAAACGTTCTCCGCAAGCGAGCGGGTAAAACGGCTGCTTCGACGACGCAGGCGGACCTCGACAAGACGGTAGCTATGGATGAGACGCGAAGCGGATTGTAAACAGCTTTGGCTGCAAATCTAAATGTATAAAACAATATTCTTCTTTGAACTCAAATGGTTAATACACGGGGTTGAAACGGCATGGAACGGCGTCTGGTCTTTTTTACTTTTTGCTTTCTTCTTGTTTGCATGTTGCTGTGTCTTTGGAAACACAGACAAGACAAGCGATATTAGTCTTCAACTCTCTTCATTGAAAGAGGTGCTCTTCAACAATGGCACTCTTGGAAGAAATCTAACCCCGAAACTAAACAATTATATAAAACAGGAGTATTCTTGTACTCTATATTCCTTCCGCTAAACTCTTTGTATCCTTGGGATTTTTGCAATCCCAAAACGCCGGTGCAATGCAATATAACCATGTAAAAAAAAGTAAAACTCTCATGTGCCAGTTCAAAATCACACATCCCCAACAAGCCCCCTCAAAGCCATCATGGCAATCGGAATAGCCTCCTCTGTAAAAATCGTCCGACTCCCCTGGTTAGGCAGCACATTGACATAATAATCAAACAGCTCCCTCGTCTTTGCGCCGCGGATTCCCATCCCCGCGAGCCCCGCGTCATTGCCCGCCGCGTACTCTACGCCCCTCGGCCCGCCAAACACAACCAGAAGGTGTCGAAAGCTCGGCCCGGCCCCGTGATCGTACGGCAGGCTGGCCTGCGACACGGGCGTCCCGCGCTCCGAGGTGCCGATGCTAACGTCGTAGCCGCCGTCGTAGGGACATTCTGTAAAGACGCCTGACAACGACGCGGCCTGGCGCACGCCGTAGCCCCAGTAGTAGCCGCCTTGTTGGCGCGGCGTGTCTGGGTGTACGCAGCTGGGCTTTTCGGCGTCGGGGGAGGCGTAGTGCAGTGTTACGCGGGTGTTGGGCGGGATGGGCTCGTTGACTTGGACGGGTGGTTCGTCGAGGCCGGCGTCTACCAGTGCGCCAGCTGCGACGCCGGCGTCGGGATTTGCGTGCTTGTCTGCGTCTTTATGGTCTGGAGGGACTGTTACGCCTTCGCGGTAGGGGATCCAGGGGTCCTTTGGGCTTGGATGGTGTGGCATGTCGACTTGTGGTAGGAGGGCGGTATGCTTCAAGTTTGGATGCAGAGGGAACAGGAAGCGGCGCATGAATGGGGGACATTCGAGGAAGGAGAGGACTTGTGCTAGGAAGTGACACGGGTCGCTGTCGGCGGTGTATGATGATGTTGCTAGGCCATTTTGCGTTTGTTGTTGTTGGCGGTCGTCGAGGTTGGTGAGTACGCCGGGAGAGGCAGAGGAGGTGGAGGTGGGAGCGTCGTTGTAGACGATGACTTCGTCAATGGAAAAGATGGCCAGTGAGCGCGCAATTCGCGCCACCGTCGTGAGGCGCTGCTCGGCCGTGGGAAGGTTGGCGAGCGCGCTGCCGGGTATGGCGATGGAGGCTGTCCAGTCGCGGCCGCCGGGATGGGGAGTGAATCGCGGAGCGAGCTTGGCTGCGCCGTTGAGGGAGCCGGTGTGGGCGGTTTTGCGCTTCTGTTGGCGGTGAGGACGATTGGGTTAGCTTGAAGAGAAATGGAGAGGTAGCAAGGGAGATAGAGGCGGAGGGAGAGAGACGAACCTTGGCTTTGCGCTCTGCTGACATGGCTGCCGTTTGTCGGGTTTGCAGTGGTGAGCTCTGGGGGGAGGGTGGGATGAAGTTGAAAGTTTTTTGGTCGAGGTGAGCGCGACGCCGAGGCGGTGGTGGGGCCGGTGCCGGGAACGGTCAAGAGGGTCGCGGGAAGTGGGAGCGGCTTCGAGCTGCAAGTGGTGGAGGCGGAGGTGTTGTGAATAAGCTAATAATTAGGAAAAGGCAAAAGGAGAAGGAAAATAAAAGTAAAAGTGTTTAAAAGAAGTTGGCTAAACATATTACTATATATGGGTTACCTTCCGCACTTACAGCCCCATCGCTTGGATATGCCTTGGCCGTGTAAGCTGGCTATGCCAACGGCGGTGAAGGCGACAAAGAAAGACACCTTTAATTTAGAAAATATCCCACAACTATTTTGGAACTCCATATCGAACGAGCACATGCCAAAGAAGCTTCAACTCCTGCAGCACCTCTGCAAAGCTTCCCCGATCCGCCCATGACTCTGGGTTTAACGTTAAAGCCTGAACCGCAGCCCCCAAGCAGGCTGTATCAACTACGCCCTCCTTAGCTACCCTCGCAGCAAGCGATGGCATAGTAGAGCCCCGGTAATCTATAGGTACAGAATTTACATCCAATGCAAACCCACCATGATATCTTAGCGGGATATCGTACCGTTTTGCCATGGCTTCCAAGTCCCGACCAACCTCTGTGCCTCGAAACGAAGGGTCAGCCACCAGAGCTTCTACATCAGTATCTAGCCGTACAGGACCATGAACCTGAGCTTCAATCATATGATCCAGATTCCGACTCGCAGGCATCTTTCCAAACATCTCCTGCGACGGCATCGGCCCCTTGAGCGCCTCGATATACGCAGCCACCTGCGCAGGCCGCACATCCTTTACACCCAGCGCAAAGTCTCGCACAAAGCACTCCTCCATCAGCGCAGACAATATGGCTTCACTCTCATCCGCCGTCCCGCAGTACTTGGGAGAATCCTGCGACCCGCCAAACGTAAACGTCGACCGCGCCGACACCTCGGGCTTGAGCAACAAGTAGCACGACCCAAACCGCGGCGCCGGCCCATCTGCGTTGCGCATGAGATCCAGTGCGCCGTACTTGGGCCGGTGGCAGGCACGCACGGCTTCATCCTGGTATGCGCCGTGGAAGAGTTTCTGCTCCCAGACGTCGCGAAGGCCGCCGGCGTGCATCGCGACGAGGCCGTTGGAGATGCCTGTTTCGAATTGGCTTTTGTAGATGCCGTCTTCTAGCAATGCGCGGGCTACGAGGCGGACTTGGCCGGTGCTGTTTTTTGTCGGACGGTCTGGGTGGAAGTGTAGTGCTACTCTGGCATGTTTGCGAATAATTTTCTTTGTTTCGGCTAGGGCACCGGTGGAAAGGTTGGACATGCGGTAGATATGTTGTAGGGTTGCTTGAGCATCTGGCCGTAGTTTGATTGCTTGTGCGCGGATATGGGCAATCGCCCTCTCTTGAAAGGGTTCTAGTTGAGTTGAGGCCATAATGTTTACCCTCAACGTCGGAGAAGCTAAGGTGATTTTTTTTAAGAAGATGTAAGAGCTGGGTGAGGCAACGGCTTTGACACGGGGCTGCGGCTATGAAATGAGTCAACGCACAACTGTGATTCAGCTGAGCCTTGCAGGGGTCAACTAGTCATCTACTACAACTTGTCTATTACAGGCCCCATATACACGCCTAAAAAGTACTATCAAAGCTATTAGAGGATAATGTATTGTCAGTTTTCAAATTGAAACCGTTCTTACATCCTGTGTGTCTAAGTATCCTGCCAAACCCGTGGCCTTGGAACCAACACTACTACTGCTGGTTTTGTAAACATTGTTGGCAACATTTGGCGGTCCACCTGCCCAACTCTCTACCTACGTAGAAAATGTTGCAAAAAAAAGCTCCAAATTACCCTCTTTGTATCTTGGTTCGCGTGCTCACTAACCTCGTATGCTATGTAAGCCACGGCGGCGCGCTACCAAACGGGAAACGGCAGAACCCCACCACCGCCTGCCATTCTCGCCACTTGGCTATAGGTGGGCTACGTTGCTCGTTGGCAGCCTCATCTCCAACATCCCAACTTTGACAACGAGCTTCCCATCCTCTCACTATAAAAGGCTACGAGTGCAAATACGGAATCATGGCGCAAAGAGTTGACGACGTAGCCGAGTGGGACATGCTCCTTAAAAATACGCAAGTCGTCGTTGCCGACTGTGAGTGCAGCTGCGGGCACCGTCCTCTTTCTTGATGCTAACCTGGCCGTTTTATCGCAGTTTACGCCGACTGGTGCGGCCCGTGCAAGATGATTGGGCCACACTTTGACCGACTAGCCACGGAATACGCACGCCCAAAGAAGATGGCCTTTGCCAAGGTCAACACCGACAAGAGCAGCATCTCGCAAAACTATGGCGTTCGAAGCATGCCCACGTTCAAGATATTCCACCAAGGCGCCTGTATCGAGACCGTAACAGGAGCCAACCCAGCCGCACTGTCTGGCGCCATTGTCAAGGCTACCAAACTCGTCGAAGGCGGCGGCGCTGCCGAAGCGTTTGGCAACCGTGGCCGTACTCTGGGACGCAGCAGCAGCGGATCGGCGATGAACTTTGATATCAACGCCATTATCAACCATATAATTACCTTTATTGGGCTCTATGTTGTATCTTTTGTCACGGTATGTCCCAATCTCACGCTCGGTTACGATGGACCGTGTCACTGACATACAGTACACAGATTGACTCTTACGGCTCTGCCAAAAAGTCCATGTTCAATATCGAGAACAAGGGAACAAAGACAAATATAGTGAATGGCGCTGCCGTAAAACCCGGCGCCGCAAAGCCCAAGACGTTTAAGACGCTGGCGGACCTGGGTTCCGAGTAGACAATCTGTTGAGGAACTTTGTAAATGGGTTTACCAGGCGTTGGGCAAATTTTATGCTTTTTAAACAGATACAATATTAGCGAATATAATTACAAGTATATTTAACCCATCAAATGTTACATTTTGGTGATGTTGACTCCGTATATCTCTTCGCAGTGACTGTTTGCTCCATGCGCCCTATCAGAGTTGCCAAAATGGCAATGACCACCATCACGTGACACCGCGATTGAAAAGATCAAGACTGTCGACAACCACTCTTTTACTCCGTTTTGCACATTTGCCACCGAGAAAATGCAAGCGTTTAGGGGCGCAAGACGTGTGTTCCCTAGAGGCTATGGCACCAGCATTACCGTCCCGAGACGGGCTCTCAGGACCCCTGGACAGCCTTCACCTCTGAGGGTGTTACCCTCTTGTCGATACTTTTCTGCTTCTCACCGGCGACTCGACGAATTGCCCCATGCTGCCGGGACCCAGACGGAAGAAGAAATTGAGAAAGTGGTCCGTGACGCAAAGCAACGTTTTCGCGATACCTTGCCAAGCGGTTACCTGAATGAAGAGGAGTACCGCCTCTACGAACGATTATACGGTCCGCCACTGCGCGCCACCGAGCCCGAAGATGTTGGTATACACACGCATGTGGATATGGACGCTTCCAAATCGCCAGACGAAGGAACACTTTTGCGACAACTAGAAGGTGGCGAGTTTGAAGAGATAGCATACCAAATTCAGCGCAATGATCAGGGCGAAGACGGAACCGAGGCCTTGGAAGGCGAGCTGGCAGAGATTGCAGCCAGAGAAATTGCACAAAAGGTCCCTGGATACGTCGACGTCATTGCGAGGAACCAGAGAGAACACGATGCGCTGCAAAAACTGCTGCAAGAGTTTCAAGAAACCCAGCGGGCCGAGGCTGAGGCTAAGCGTGCAGTAGAAGCTGCGAGAGAAGAGCAAGAAGCCGAGGAAGCAGCAAGAGTTCTTGCGGATGCAGAGGCGGAAGAGTCATTGGACATTAATGAAGAGTCGGACGAAAGCCGCAGGCCCGGTCAGGAGTCAAGATTTCATCCATACTCATTAGAGGGCCGCTTTCATGGCAGCCCGGTCGAGATTCTCCTGCCTCAGAAGCGCCTAGTGCGACCTATAGACTCTCTTCTGAACCGCACACATATCAGTCATGTCAGAACTGCAGCTGAAGAAGCTTTTGGCGGTCCTGGACTACCAACATCACCCGCCACTCCTGCCAAGCTACGAAATGGTCGCATGGTTGGAGTTGGACTGCCCCCGGATCAGCGCCACATGACAGAGATTGAAGCAGATGCGTTTTTGGCCGCGTACATGCCTCCTGCTTATGCTTCGGTCCTTTCGATTCTTCGCGAGGTACGAAAACGAGTCGGGAGCGATTGGATCCAGTCGCGTTTGAAAGACGGCAACGGACTAAGTGTTCTTGACGCCGGCGCTGGCGGCGCTGGGTTGGTAGCTTGGGAAAATATCGTGCAGGCTGAGTGGGATACGCTCAAAGACAGAGGGGAAGTCGATGGTGACAAGGTTCCAGGAAAGAAGACTGTGATTGTTGGTTCTGATCGCCTGAGACACCGCGTCAAAACCTTTTTGCAGAACACGACATTTCTACCTCGACTGCCTGACTATGAGCACTCTGGTCCTATGAAGGGCGAGCATTTGGATGCAGGAGAAGCGCCACAAAAGCGAAAGAGCTACGACGTCATCATCGCCTCGCATTTACTTCTTAACCAAGACCAAGTCCACCATAGGCAGGCTGTGTTGAACAATCTTTGGTCGCAGCTAAACGAAAATGGTGGCGTTCTTATCATGCTCGAGAAAGCACATCCCCGCGGCTTCGAAGCAGTGGCGCAGGCAAGAGATACTATTTTGAAGCGGTTTTTGCTACCTCAGACTGAGGAACAGGCCGAGACAGCCGCCGAGGACCCTAACCCACCCGAACGCGAGTTAGAACAAGGACACATAATCGCACCATGCACAAATCACGGCGCTTGCCCCATGTACAAGGAGTCTGGTAAGAGCCACGGCCGCAAGGATTTCTGCCACTTTAGCCAACGTTTTGTCCGGCCTACGTTTTACGGGAGGATGCTTGGAAAGCAGCAGGGCCGGGCAGCCAATACGCAAGGTGAAGTGGAGTTTAGCTACGTTGCGGTCCAACGAGGAGTTGCCAAAAACAGCGTACGCTCTGGCAAAGAAGCCACCGAAGCCGCTTTCCGCGGCTACGAAAATGCAGAGAAACCCGACATGCAGAGTCTTCCGCGAATCCTTTCGCCGCCAATCAAGCGCAAGGGTCACATCGTAATGGACATGTGCACGGCTGAAGGCAAAATGGAACGTTGGACGGTGCCCAAGAGCTTTAGCAAACTGGCATACCACGACGCAAGAAAGTCGAGCTGGGGCGATCTCTGGGCGCTGGGAGCAAAGACCAGGATACCCAAAGCAGTGCGGTCTGGCCGTGGCGCGGATGATGGCGGCAAGCGAGCCGCAGATAACAAGAAGTCCAGACGAGGAGAAACCATGGAAGATGGTCCAGTGAGTGCCCCTGAGAAGAATGCACGTCGGCCGCGACGATCGGCCCAGGAGAAGAAGCAGGACCTCGTCAAGGAAATGCTAGAGGCTGAAGAAGCCGAGGAGGACGAAATTGAACATGAAATGGACGTTGAAGCCGAGGCTGAACTGGAAGCTGATAAGCAGCAACGCAGGCGTCGGTAAACGCCAATCGTGTAACACTAGACTGTATTAAAACCGCTCACTGTACAACACATGATCATATCGGCGGCGTTGGATTGGATTCTTGATAGATATCACTGTTAGATAAAAGCATTCCCGTTATCAAGGGAGATATACATATAAATGTAAATATGTACGGAGTACTGGCTATCGACTGGCCTCCCATGACTACACTGCAGATAACGTATCGCGAATAACGCATCTCCGGGCGACCGCCCGATAAACGTTTACAGGGGGTCCTCATAGAGCTTTGTAATTGGCGGGGCAGTGATTGGCCGATAACCGGGCCTCCCCACAGGGCGGGATGGCGTCAACTTGGGGTGATATTGTTCATGGTGGGAATTTGGGGATGGGCGGAAAAAAAGTGTGCGCCCATTGCGAGGTCGGGGAAAGTGTATCTTTTGTCTTCTCATGCACTTCCTTTTGAACCTGCTTTACTTGTCTATATGCTGTCCTTGATACCTCGTTGTCCCATTAGAAGCTCCTCATCGCCACAGATTCAATCTCTTCTTTCCCATTTATACGCAACCGACAGCTAACACGGCCGCAAAGCCTCCCAACCATGGAGAGCGCTACCTCACCACCATTGCCACAAGCGACAAACTCGCTCCTCGCCGGCCTCAACTGCAGAGACAACATCCATCTCATCCTCGGCACGAACCCGCTCGCCGCAGCACGTTGCACACAATCCCTCTCTGCCGGCGCTCACCCCATTGTCATCGCGCCGGCCGCCTCGGAAATACACTACGGCCTGCAGTCGAAGCTCGACGACGGCAGCGTAAAATGGGAGCAAAAGACGTTTGAAGACGGCGACTTGTTCCGCCTTGGCCGCGCTGAAGTCGACGGGGTAGTGGACGCAGTCTTTGTCGCCTCCTCGTCACCGAATACAACACACATTGCGCAGCTCTGTCGCCGGAACCGGATCCCCATCAACGTCGTCGACGCTCCGCACCTGTGCACGTTTAGCCTGCTCTCTACACACACAGACGGCGCGCTGCAAGTCGGCGTCACGACCAACGGCCGCGGGTGCAAGCTTGCCTCGCGCATCCGGCGCGAAATCGCAGCAACGCTACCGGCCAATCTCGGGGCGGCATGTACGCGCCTGGGCGATGTGCGGCGTCGCATCATTGAGCAGGACAAGTACGCTGCACAAGATAACAACAGCGACGACTCGCTCGGCCAAGACGCTCTCTTCAACAAGCTCGTCACCGAAGAAGATGCCAAAACTCGCCGCATGCGCTGGCTCAGCCAAGTCTGCGAATACTGGCCCCTCGGCCGCCTAGCTGGCATCACAGACCAAGATGTCGACCGCCTCCTCACATCCTACCCAGGCAACAACAACAACAACTCCATCACCAGTAGCCTGCCTTCCTCAACACCCATCACGAAGCCAGGCCGCCTCATCCTCGCCGGCAGCGGACCCGGCCACCCAGACCTCCTCACCCGCGCCACGCACAAAGCCATCCAAAACGCCGACCTCATCCTCGCCGATAAGCTCGTCCCCTCAGGCGTACTAGACCTCATCCCACGCCGGACACCAGTGCACATAGCGCGCAAATTCCCGGGCAACGCAGACAAGGCGCAAGACGAGCTCCTGGAGTCAGCTTACGAGGGCGTAGCGCAGGGCAAGACAGTGCTGCGCCTGAAGCAAGGCGACCCGTTCATCTACGGCCGCGGCGGCGAAGAAGTCGCCTACTTTCGCCAAAAGGGCATGGGCAGCGCCGTATCCGTGCTGCCGGGCATAACAAGCGCGCTGAGCGCGTCGCTGTTTTCGAATATTCCTGCCACGCAGCGCGGTGTAGCGGACCAAGTCCTCATCTGCACGGGGACCGGGCGCAAGGGCGCTGCGCCGGTGCCGCCTGAGTTTGTGGCGACGCGGACTGTCGTGTTTCTCATGGCGCTGCATAGGATTAGTGGGCTTGTGCGTGAGCTTACGACGTATGTTGAGGTGGAAGATGCAGCTGGCGGGAAAGAAGACGAGGGAGCTGTAGAGTCTACTGCTACTGCGCCTTTGCCTACGCGTACGCTGTGGCCGCTTTCGACGCCGTGTGCCGTTATTGAGAGGGCTAGCTGTCCTGATCAGCGGGTGATTCGCACGACGCTTGGTCGCGTGGTGGAGGCTATCGAGGCTGAAGGCAGCCGACCGCCTGGCCTGTTGGTTGTGGGTGAGGCGTGCAACTTCCTTGATGGGCCGTTGGAGAAGGGCAGGGCTTGGGCTGTTGAGGAAGGGTTCCGTGGGCTGGATGGGTTGGGGGATATGGAGGCCGCTGTGGCCGAGGGCCTTCAAGTGGCCGTTTAGATTTGCATAATGTTGCGGCATGGATGGCGTTTGGGACTTCTTAGATATACCACAAAGTACAAGCACATAGAAATAAGCATGGGACTGGAGTTGAAACGTTACAATACACCCGCAAGAGACAATTGAAAGTAAAAATGAGAGAAGAAAAATGGTTCAGTTGCAATGTAAATTGAACAAGCCGCGCACGGCATGTGATGATGCTATATATGCCAAGTCTATACAGCTCTACTGCCAACTGCAAGTAGAGACGTTCGAATTCCCAAATATATACACGTTTGAATCGAGTGAGCCGCTCGCTCAGTAAATGCATCGAAGAAGAATTGTTGTTATATACCCGAGTTGCTTGTCGTCGTTACCACGTAAAGCTTTCCTCGATGAAATCAATAACGCTGTGGCCCTGCACGCCTCGGACAGAAGCGCGAACGTCATCAGCCAATCCACCTGGCCCGCAGACGGACACGACCATGGCTCCAACTTGCTCCTGTACCTCCTTGACAAGAAGGAGACGCACGTTAGGCCGTCCAGGAAACATTTTGACGGTTGAGCTGGAGCTGACAATGTCGCGTGGGTTCTGAGGACGGGTGACAAAGACTTGAATGCGAAGCAGGTCCTTGCGGTTGGGGATACGCAGGATGGCATCCATAAAGGGTCGCACCCATTCGAGCGATTCGTATTCACGGATAATCCAGACAAGCGTAATTCGGCGGGTGGCAACGGTGCCCGCATTGTATCCTTCGAGGAGATGGCGGAGGTATGAGATTTGGTGAGTGATGCCAGTCGATCCCGCAAAGAGGACAATGTGGCCATACGAATCCAAGCAGTGGTGGCCTGCGTATGGGCCTTCCAAGGCAGCTTTGATGCGAATGCCGCGGACGGACCTGCTGGCCCGGTCAAACAGTTTGCGAGTGACGCCAGTGCGTGCGCCGACAATGAACGACACTTTGGTAAAGGCGTTTGCGCGGTCAACTGCATTCAAAGGTTCCTTTTCAGAAGAGGCAACTGGTAGAGTGTTTGTCGTTTCGTGCTCAACCCATGCCGCAGAAAATGGGTGGCTCTCCCAAGCGTTAACTCCCCAGAAGCGCAAGTAGGCGTGGGTGCCAGGCTGGATGTCCATGTATCGCGGAAGACGCACTGTAACTCGAGTCACTTCGCAGGGCATAGCCTCGCAGTGGGCGTCAGTAAAGCCCTTGTCGGACCAGTTGGCGTAGGCTAGGCGGATAACGCGGGCAAGGCGATCTGCAAACCAAAGGGCTACAATGGCCATGATCCACGGAAGTGTAGGCAGGCCTCCAGGCATGCTTGGGGAGGCGCAGTGGATCCAGGTGCAGATGAAGGCGACCAGGCCGAGCGCAATGTGCATGCTGAGGAACGTTTCATAAAACGCATGTCGAAGTGGCGATACGGACAAGAACAGGAGCGTAAGTAGGGCGAGGGTGCCAACGGTACCAGACCCGATAAATAGACTCTTGATAATCTTGTCTCGAACCATGGTCCAGCCGCCGTCAGCGACGGTCGGGATGGCCCAGGCAATAGTGTGAATGAGAGTCTCGATCACGACGATGCGGCCGAGCCAGCGATGTAACAGGTTATATGTGTCGAAGCTGATTTTGAGAATGGCGATAAGGGGGTTGTTGCGGCCAGCCATGATGATGAGAGGGACCATGTTGACGAGAGCGAGGATTCCGGACCTGCCGCGCAGTTCGGCGCAAAAAGCGTATCGGTTCTCATTTTGCCAGTTGAGAAAAAACATATAAGTTATGTTGCTGGCCAAGTATAGAAAAATGAGGACGAAGTGCAGTCGTGAGGGTAGGGTGCCGACGTTCATGGCGGACGACAGTCGAAATTCGCGGTTATGTCGCTTCTTCCAGAGGGGAGCGTATATCATGTGTTTCTTCATGCCAGGCATCCAGCTCCATTGCGATATTTTCCAGTAGCTTTGCTTTTCGCGGGGAACGGACATGGCAGAGACTTGGCGCAACTTTGCCCAAAGAATCTCCATGATGCGAATAACGAGTATAATGAGGCCGACGATGCCCAAGCTCCACCATAAGATGTCCTTGAAGAGCATGTTCATTGGCTGGTTGACGCCATTTAGTGACGAGGTATACGGGGCTATGGTCGAACTGGGCTGCTGTACCTCTGCATCTGTAGAGTCGCGTATATTGAGGACTGGAGTTGGGATATAGGACTCAGCACCGGCGGGCCGGCGCCGGTCGAGATCCATCTTGTAGTCTTTTGAGAGGAGAAACGGTTGCGAACGCGGTGGGAGGGAAAGGCGGAAAGGAAAAAAAGACTGTAAAGAAAAACAGAAGAGGAGGTGGTGAGAGTGACGTAAAGAAAAATAAGATAGGCCTCCAAACCAGGGAGGTTTTGCTGTTAGCAGCTACGCGGTTGTTGCTGGAAACTGAGGTCTTGGCCGAACAAACGAGGTTCAGCAAAGACTAGGATAACACGCCGAAAAGCATCATGCGCGGGCTGCTTGCCTGAAAAGAGCGCAAAAAACAGGACGATGACCAACTGTTTTTCCGAGCGGCCTTGTTGTTGTGCACAAGCTTGGTGGAATGCCGCGTTGCTCGTGGTCTATACCCACAGCGCCCCAAATCTGAATCAGAGAGCACTCTTTGGTTTTTGCGCGGGCTGACCAGCAGTCGGTAGAGTCGAAACAGCGTATTGGAAGGAATATCGAGGCGATTCGGCAACGGACGACTTTGCAGATTCGAAGTTTTGGAGGATGCAGTGGATGCGGGCCGCTGCAGGAGTAAAAAGGGAGTGAGAGCGTAGGCGACCGTGGTGTTTATCGGTTTCGTTTCGTTTGCAGCGACCGCCGGATGCGGAGGTTTCAGATGGCAGCGAGCGCGCAGGGCACCGGAGAGACCGCAATGGAGGACGCAAAGGTGAAAATAAAACAAAAATGAGCGAACGAAAAGAGTAATAAAGGCGCTGAAGAAGAGATTCCACGTCAAGTGAATCTGAAATGAGAAATGAAGAGCAAAGCCGTGTGCCCGGGGACAGACTAGCTGTACGTGCAAAAGACTGGAGATTGGTGATCTCCAGGGGTGGATGGGTGAGGGATGCCGGCGATGCTACCGTACTGTACAGTACGAGTACTTGGGCCGAGCTAATCAGCGTCCAGGCCTTTGTCAAGCTGCTCGAGTTGGATGAAGAGAGCGTGAGGAACGGCCAAAATCGGACTCGAATGCGCGCAGCGAGAATATAAGTTGCTGCAGGTGGAGAGATGAAGAAAAAAAGACTTGAGATGAAGGGGCAAAATAGACAATGCTAAGCAGAGCCGATTTTGTCTTCAACCCGTAGTCACCACTGTCTCCTCGTACTGCCTGCTGCGTGCTGTGCCCAGGAAAACAGTGATCCATGCATTCCCCTTGGTGGGTGGTGGTTCCATGGTGGGTGGGTGCCCGGGTGGGAAGGTGGGCTGGGCACTGCTGCCAGGAACAAGGGTGGCTGGCAGCTGGCGGCGGCCTCTGACTGGTCGCCAGCTGTCAGGGGCACGGGCCGACAGTGGGAAGCGACGGACAGCGGCCACTCACCTCTGCGCTGCAGCTGCTCCAGTGCCCGGTACGTACCTTGCCACTACGACCCTCTCCCGAAAACTTGGAAGCTCTTCCAGGGCAGCGTAATTACTCTCATCAAACGCTGCAATCTTGCTCAATTCACCTTCGACGTCTTTCTCTCCAAACTCCATCCCTCGACTGGGCCCTTTGTCTGGGCGGCAGGGAGCTACGGGCCTGGGCATACGTATTGACGAGTCCAACAGCTCGTCTCCTCGTTTCCTCGTCTACCTGCAACGAACTGTGGCTTCCCTTCGTCACCAGTCGTATTGCCGTCTTCAGCTGCGTTTGTAACGTAACGGCCGATTTCCTCCCCCGCCCGATCCAGCCGTTGGCCTCTGGTGCAGGGTTTGGGTGCTAGCTGCAGGAAACAAAGAAACATTACGAACAAGAAGAAAAACGCCGAACTCTGCAAGTCCAATGGGCGAAAATCAACCTGCGACGACACCTAGTTGGCCACACAGAAGCTGGGTCTGTACGCACCTTGGCCGTGTCTTAGTGGCTCGGCCCCTCCTCAATGCTGTTTTCCTGAAACCCGCCACAGCGGAGGCTCTGGTTCAGGGGCACGCTGGAAGATCGAATAGTGGCTTGGCACAGGCCCAACGACAACCAACCAGCCTGCCTTCTTACAGGTGCACTAGAAACGCCTCCGATCGCTTCTTCAGCTTGCATTGTGGTTTTCTTCGGTAGCCTCGCCGCAGCGCAACGCTGGCCACGCTAGTAGCTGAGAGCCCTATTACTCGTAACGGCTTACATGCGCGCTCAGATCTCTTCAAATGTCTTGACTTTGCTTTTAACGACAATGGCCAACCCGTCCACGAGCATAAGCACAAAACAATGCCACGGCGCTGTCCACTTTCCCGACTCTGCAGTCTCTAGAGGCTTGACAAGCCGCTGCCCTTGTGTTCTGCGAGAACCCGTATCCCCCCTCCCCTTGTGTTTTGGCTCCCTAGAGTCTGTACTCAATATCCGCGGAGATGGAGCTTGCCTTGGGTATATTGAATTTCATTACACCACGGACACCGCCAAGGTGCACCAAATATCAGCGGCGGGCCACTCCAAGCCGCAGATGGGGCATGCCGACCTGACTTTTATGCGCTTTTCCACTGATGAATTTTAATCTTTGAGCAAGTTAACGTAGCACGAGCGAAGCGTGGCGACACAAAAGTCTGCAAAAGGTGGCCTGTCACAGAGTGCCCTGCGCGACCTGCATCCATTGGCCTCTGGTGCCCTGCGCTGTAGTCTGAAGTGCTCTGTACGCTCAGCAGCGACAGCCCCTCTGCACCCGGGTGATGAGACACGCATCACAAGACGCTGTACGCCTGCGCCGTCCTAACCGAAAACTTGCATCACGGCCTCCGAATTGCCGGCTGCCCGTGGCGTGTTTATTTGGTTGTGAATGCGACGACGCTAGTAGAAACAATGGAGGGCTTGTGTGTACATTCCTGTCTATGGCGCGACATGACACCCACCAGCGAATAATTGCCTAATCCGGTCAGTTTACTGCTCCAACGTCGGGACGATCATGATGCCAAATACGTGGCATTGTTTGAAAATCTTTTGTAAATTCCCTTCAAGACTTTTACAGGTAATGAGGGATTTGAAACAACGCTAATTCTGGTATCATCTCTGTTAATCTTGGGCGTTTCCTGAGACTCACAGAGGCGGGCAGACCGTCGTGGTCTACCACAGCGCGCCCTCTCGCGCGACATTATAAGAAGGCCGACAATTCAAGAAACGAATCCCAAATTGGAGTATGTACAGGGTATTCTGAACCTTGCGCGACATGCTGCAATAATTTACAGTTTTGTTATACGGAGTGATAGTCGGGTATATGTCGCAGCGACAAGTTCCGTTTTCGCGCGTATGGCTAAATGTACAAGGAGCGTCACATATCATTGAAATATTAGAAATGCCAAACAAGTAATTTATTTAGGGCTTTGAAATTTACAAGTCACAACAGGAATAGAAGAAGACCAAACAAAGCGAAACTTGTACTCTCGTTGCACTCATAGCCGTTGTGTTGACCGGGCCCGACCAACGGCAAATTGAGGCCTCAGGCATCAACAACCAGCTGCCAACTGGGCGGGTGCCGAAACTCGCCCGGAAATTTCCATGAGCCGCGATATCGACATCATCGACAATCACATCTTTCGACCCGCCATTGAGCTCGACATCATGGGGTCCAACACATCGAAACCGGAGCATTCGGGCTACCAGTGGAAGGCGTATGTATACCGACAATCTTGCAGCAGTCGCGCCTCTACGATCTAATTCACTGGCCAAGATATCGCTAACCCATCTCGAAAACAGCTCAGGTCCTCCCGGCGCCTCCCTCCCCGTCCTGGATTCGCTACAAACAAGCCCCGAGGTACGATTTGACGAGTAGCGGTCGTTTTACACTGCATTACGCAAATACCGTTACCTAATTGCTGCGGAATAAGGAAAAAAAACTAACATCGACACACATGACTAGACCGACGCCTCACGTGAAAAGCTGGTTGAGAAGCAAATCCAAGCCCGCGTCGCCGAAGAGCTCAAGAAGCTGCAGAAGCGCGAAGCCGAGACCCTAGCCCAAGCGCACGAGAAGCTGGCCGCGTCGACAGAGGACAAGAACGCCGAGGATGGACTCAGCACGCATACGGTCAGCAAGGAGGTCGAGGAGCTCCGCCGCCGACTCGAGGAGCGCAAGCAGGTGCGCGAGCTGCCGGAGGGTGTGGAAAAGTCTCGCAGCGAGGTCATCCGCTGCTTGAGGGAGAATGACCGTCGGCCGCTGGACTGCTGGCAGGAGGTGGAGAGCTTCAAGGCTGAGGTGAAGAAGCTGGAGAAGACCTGGGTTGATAGAGTTGTGTCGTAGGGTGTTTTGGGGGCGAAGAAGAATGAATACGAGAAATAAAAAACGGCTATGACAACCTATACTACAGTTTGGTGGCGGTGGAGGTGGGAAACTTTTCAAATCATGGCATGTGTACATTATGGATTAGCGACGAGGGGGAGACGCTGCATAGACTTAAACAAAATGCATGTTCAACATTAATGCCGCTGATTTCATCTGGTATATCAAGTGTAGCTATTATGATTCTGCCGTTTCTACTTCAGCATCTCTTTGAGCCTTGAGTGCAGCCTGCCGCCTCAGTCCCTCGGCCTTCATCCTTTCCCTCCTCGCAACAGGATCCTCCCAGTCTCCCCCTTCGGGATTCTTCTTTGGAAGAGGACCGCGAATCGCCTCTGCAAACGCCAGCTCAAACCTAGCTATTCGTTTCGTATTCTCCACAAACCGTTCGCTCCCTATCCGCATGAGCAAGTCGATGTATTCTGGCGGCACAATGAGACGCTTCGCATCGCCGTCGTCCTCGGCAAAGCCTATGAGCGACTCAAAGCCGAGACCCATGGACCGCACTGCGACCACTGGCGTGGCACTTTGGGATTGGTCGCCCGATGGTGTTAGACTGACTGCCCCAGACTCTCTGAAGCCGGCATGCAATGCACAGCGGAGCAGCAGCTGGGCGTGTGCATGCGATGCCGTGAGGACGTGAAGGATCTTTTGAAGCATGTTAGCGTTGTAACATGGAATCCAACTGCACTATCGTTTTTCAGGCAGCTGGATGACTTTGACTCACCATCGGTTCAAACTTGAAGTGGATTAGCCTCTGCCCGCGAGCTCCCTGGCTGGCGCCATTTGGCGAGGCATCTGTTGAGCCTGATAGTCCAAGCTCTTCAACCCAATTCACACCATTCAGACCAGCTTTTGGGTGCGAATCATGAGAAACATACAGCCATGTCCCGCCGCCACCCTTTCCTCCAACACCAGCTAGTCTCTCGCCACCTGACGCCTCACTCTCACTGTCAGCAGCAGCCTTGCGTCCCTCGACAAAGACACTAACCCGTCCCGCGCAGCTACTCGTCGTAACAAATCCCTCGGCAGCATTCACATGTCCCATAAGAGGACGAATCCCTTCATCCACTGAGCCCTTGGGAGACGCATCCGAGTAATCGGCATCCGGCACCGCCAGCTGCAGCAGGATCTTTGCCTTGCGCTCATGGAATCCGGCTGTCGGCACAGGCAGGGCCACGGCCGCCGACGACCCGGACATTATGGCGGGCGTGCGGGCGGTCGGTTGGTGCGTGTGAGTGTGTGATTTGTGATTTGTATTATTGATTCAGAGCCTGCTTCTTTGGCGGTTCTAGCGAATGTAACAGTGAATCGCTCCAGACGGCATGCCAGGTTACATGCAAGTCAGCGGGAAGGATGGGCGTGTGCAGTAGCGCCGGGTATTGCGGCAATGTATTTTTCTCGCCTGTTTTTGGGCTGGAAAGCGGAAGTAAAGTAGACTATTAGATAGAGTGGGAGATTTTAGGATAAGATGGCTGGTTTGGCGGGATATTGCGTATTAGTGTGAGCGTTTTCGTTGTTGTCGATGGGCTTTGGCGAAAAAAGTTTACCGTTAGCAACAGCAGGTCTATTTTGGTGGGCTTACATGACTGACGCTGCCTTTGCTAGTCAAAGGCACCACCACGGCAATGATTGGATGTAAATGTTGACCAATATTACTGCGGCTCTTCAGTTATTCTTTTACAAAAATTTCTTTTAAATTAACAGACTTTAAATCATAGAAATTCCTACTGTACTGGCGGCCGACCGCATATGTGACGACTTGTTGAAACGCTCCGTGAATCACAGACTGTCTAAACCAAAACACGCTACTTTTGTCTGTCTATATAAAGAAGAGCCAAAAACTCCAAAAGTCTAGTCTATTAGTAGCAGCAGCTTTTCCAAACATGTCCCATGAGCAACAAAACGAAAAAAAAAAAAAAATTTCAGGGCGCCATTTCCATCGCACTCAGCATATCCCACGTCGGCGTCGGCAACACCATCTTCTCCTCCTCCCTATACCTCTTCTCGGCAATCTTCTTGGCCACATACGCCCGCGCCGTGACGTGAACCTTTTCCCACTCCAGCTGTGACGTCCCGACGATTTGGCCGTCTTTGGCAAGCTTGGCCAGCACCCCCTCCGCCCACTTCCGACTAGCGGACGAGTCGGTGATTTCGTCGCCTGCGCGGCCACTGCTGCTGATGACGGTTGTGGGTGTCTCCCGAAGCAAATCCTCCATGCGCTGGTTGTCCTCAATCTTTGAAAAGAGGACGCGAGCGAGGATCCCGGGCACGCTCTGGACGCTTTGGGTCTGTGTGCTCACGCTGCGCCACTGGCCTTGGTCGTCTTTGGCTAGGGTGACGTGCGTGCCCAGGTTTATTGACTTGTCTTCGATTTTGGGGCCTATTAGGAAGCCCCAGGTATATCTGTTGTCACAAGTAAGTGTAATGTCCTTTGGATTACAGGGTTGTCTTTTTTTAAAGTGCAGCGACGGGACGGGTAATGTTGGTTTACCTTGGCGTCGGGTCTGTCAGGCGTGTGCCTGAAACTGCTAGGTAAAGTCTGTTCTTGTTCTTAATCTTGACCATTGTTTATGAGTATATAATGAATGACTTCTTCTTCTGCTTTGCATTGAAATGAGCGAATCCATCTGGCCCTTTTATGTTGTTTCGTTCTCGGGGGGGAACCAAATGATGCTGGATTACACGGACGGGATGCGGCATTGTGTAATGTAGCACAAAAGGGGTAGAAAAATGGCGCCTCATTATTTTCTCAACAGTGCTTTCTCTTTATAAACTGATTTGAAATTTGTATAATTTTATTAAAAAAGAACTTGGGCTGAGAAGAGTTAATTGAGGGTTGTTATAGGCCTGCTCACTTCATTTTGATCAAGATTGAAATGACCAACAACGTATACAAAGAAATCACCACCTTGTAAACTCTCAACTAGTCTCATAGTGAGACATAAAGCGCCTTGTGCTCTTAATATCACTTCATTTGTGCTTTTGCATGTATATCGGGTGCCGTCTTCGCCTATCACCTCAAGCGAGGCCGCGCTGCGGGGTCAAGAGGTCACGTTCTCGCGGCTCAACCCGCGCGCCCTCTCACCCCAAAGCGACGACGTCTTATCCTTTGCTGAAACCTACGGCATCACAATCACGGCAACAGACAGCCTAGTTGATTAAATTTTTTCGCTTTATTTGATCTCCTTCTATGTACTACGCAAATCAAGCTGTCTATCGACTCTTCTCCTCATCCTTTGCCCCTCCTTGGGCCAAAGATCCAAAACAACGATATAAAACGCCCAGCCATGATTATCAGCTGCTATGTAGGGCTCTCCCGAGTGAGCCCGCGCTGTGAAACTCCGAAATAAAGAAAACGCCCCGTTTAAAATGCAAAGAATTCATCGCTTCATGACCCCCGCTGTTTTATCGCTCATTATGAGATTCCATCGCTCAGCGTCCCCTTAGACCGAGATTTGTTGGTTACCCTCCATCTCCTTGAGAAACTGGGAATATTTCGACTTCTTGTTGTGGATACCGCACTCAGTCTTGGACTGGCCTTTCCAGCGGCCGGCACGCTCATCCTCGCCATCCTTGACGGGGACGGTAGAGTGCCAGTCACCGATGGACTTGTAGCCTTGGTCCAGGAGGGCGTTGTATGGGACGTCATTCTCCTTGATATATTCATTGACCTGCTGGAAGGTCCAGGTGGCAAGGGGGTTGATCTTGATGATGCCACGCTCCTCATCGAGCTCAATGATGGGAATGGATCCACGGGCGGCACCCTGTGATCGGCGACGGCCGTTGAGGACGGCAGCGACCTTGAGAGTGTCATATGCTCTCTGCAGGGGCTCTACCTTGACAATGTAGTCATACATGTCGCCGGCAGTGTGGTACAGCTCCTTGCCATAGACATCCTCGAGCTGCTCGGGCGTCTCGGCGCCGTCAGGCTTGAAGATGTGAAGGGGCACGTTGGGGTAGCGGGTCTGGACGCGGTCGACGAGATCATAGGTCTCGTTGAAGTGGTACAGGGTGTCCAAGAAGATGAGGTCAATGGTCTTGGAGCCAGGGTTCTCGGCCTGGATCTTGGAGAGCATGTCAAGGGTGGCGAGACCAGTGAGGCCAAAGGCGGTGGACTGGTACAGGTTGGGAAACATGATCTTGCAGAAGCGGAGAATGTCCATGGGGTGCATGGGCTCCATCTGCTGGTTCAGGTACTCGACGTGTGCCTTGCTGAGAGATATGATGGGCGAGGGAGACGAGGGAACGGGTGACTCGCCATCCTGGCCGGAGACGTAGCCCGACTCGATGTCGTGGTGGTCGACCTTGTCGTCCTGGAAGGACAGTTGAGGCGAAGTCTGCGACATTATGAAGAAGGATACAAGGACGGTTAGGACCAGGGAAATGAAAGATTCAGTATATCTAGCCACGGTTGTCCTGTGGTTTGGTGCGTTGTTTGGTTATTGTGCGGGTGAGAGGCCTCGTGTAAGCAGAAGGGCGGCTCTTTTTATGCTTGGATCCGGCCTATCGTGTTGGAAACAAGTCGAAGCACAAACAGAAGTGTCAGACAGACGTTTCTAATCGGATTACGGCAATGCAGGCCAAGTGAGTGATGTTGCACGGGTGAAAGTGAGGGAGGGGAGTGTTATAACAAAGCGGCACATAGGATCCGGGAATGGGGGGAGAAGGCAACCTGACTAATTGGGAGAAGTGCTGTTTTTTCACTGCTACGACAGGCCGGAGGATGGAGCACATCATTACGAAAATCCCGGGGCACAGGCGTGGCCCCTCTGTTCATTACCAAGCTGGCGAAAAATGCTGTGCATGTTTTGCAGCGCTGGCGTGGGAGTGTGAGTTTTGCGTTGTGTCAGGGACTGATCACGACATCGACGCCATTGCTTCCGCGATGTGGTTTCGTCGCTGTGATTGGCTACCGACGACCCGACTGGGGCCATCGGCAAGTAGCGTGGACAAACATCGTCGGCAGATTACTATGGGGATCACAAGTACCTGGCACTTGATGGGTCCTAAGCTCTTTATTATTCTGGGGCAGCCTCTGTTAGGCCACGGACGAGCTTTTTCTACTCTGCCTCTTCACCCACCTCACGCTGTCGATGCCGCCCATGATTTGCACGCGCCATTTGGCTTATTAGAAATTACCGCCTTGTTTGCGTGGGCTTGTGTATCAGGAATGATCTCATCCCGTCGAGCTTGCCGAGGGCTACCTTACCCACCTTCCAATGTCGCAATTGCTGGCCACTAACACCGGACATAATGGGGGCTTTCCTCCGAATGGCTTTGAACCCCTCGTACTGCTTATCGCCGCCTTGTCGCATTGCCATTTTTGCGATCCCATTCTCCAAGGCCGATTAACCGTGTTGCAGCAGCCTGGAGTGCAAGTACAGTATCATTTTAGGATTCTAGACACGGCAAAATCGGCTCTCGTCAGCGTAACATCGCCCACGAGCACCCAACAAGCCGAGCCGCAAGACCCGTCTGTGTGCCAAGGTTAGGCTGCCCTTTTGGACGCCGCGCTGCTGCGAAAAGAGAAGGAGGGCAAGACCAGAGAGGGAGAGCAATGTGGGCTCTACGAGTACGTGGCCAGCCTTTAACATTCGGACCGTCGCTCATGCTGCAGTGTAACCCGCCTTTGGGCCAGAGAGTGTTAGACTTGAAGGTGGAGAAGCGCGACGGGGCGACTGCAGCTAAGTATAGCGTCGCCACAGCCTTTCGAGCCTCAATGTGTTGACCAGTGATGATGATCCGTACTATTTGCTTCCAGTCGACCGGCTTGCAGCCTTTTTTTTTTCTTCTACACGGGTGGCGTGTGGTGTGAATTGGCTAGTGCTCTGACGCCTTGGTCAGTACTTTGACGGTATAAGCTGGATCGGATATGTTGTGCCGATGTAATGTAGGATGAGATAATCTTTCGAGACGCCTTGCAAAGGCTGGAATCACCTTTTGGGCCCTAAAAAACGAGGTCAATGAAAGTCTTGATTGTAGTGTTGTGTGGATGCTTCTCATGGTTTGGACTACTATGTAGCATCTGGAATCAGTTTCTCGCAAAGTCTGTTGATTTCAGCCAACCCTTTGAGCCCGTGCGCGCAATTTATGGAAGTTAAAGTTAAAACATGAATAAATAAGTTTTGGTGGTAAAGTGGCTTATTTATACTCTGTGTTTGCAGCAGAAAGGTTTGGTCTGGCCTTACAACTAGCAGCCACAGCACCACCAACAAGACATCAGAGCGTCATTTCCAATTAAAACAGACGGCAAGGCGATTTAGAGCGCAACGAATATGCTAGTCTGGTCCATAGTATGTGTTATATCAAGTCTAATGAATATGCTTCAGCTGAGGTGTTGCCGCGGGTTGTAGTTGCTTGATTGGTGCAAGAAGGAGGATTCTTATCTCATTGGCTGTGACCAAGCTGTAGATGATTGAACCATTAAATTATCTAAAAAGCGAATCCCTGAAAGTAACTAGAACATAGTTTTCGTTAAAGTGCATGGAGCAGAAGCATGTAGTCGTAAAATATAATTGTATGGTATATTTCTCGTACGCAACTCCCTCATGAAGAGCAGAATTTCGCTGAAAATTAATCATACCTCAGAATTAAAGGGTTTCTGCGCCAAAATCAAGGCCAACGCTATATAGAAGCGTTTATGCTCTGCCTACTAGCTTCAATAGTGTGGCTGTTACGGTTCTGAGGGCCAGATTCTGCTACCCTGTGGTTGTAGCGATGCCCCCAAGGCTGACTAGACTGGGATATTTAATTACGCCTTTTTCAATTCCCACAAAGAAGCCAATTACAACTTTAATCTTCAACGAGATGTATTACTAGTCCCGTCGTCCGTTATGAATTACCGCCACTTAGCACAAGGAACACTTGGTGGTTGTGATGATTTCTTGACTGAAAGCCGCAGATCAGTAGCCTGATACAGGTTTTTTCATTTATTTAATGGCCTGAATTGTATTTGTTGGCAAAGACAAAACACTCTACGACGTCAACTACTTCACTTACATCTGATGCTGCAAAGAGGCTTCAATATAATCTGATGTTACCTTGCAGGCCCCACTACCGTCCCCTGACATGACGCCATTTGGGCCTAGCCACGCTAGATTTAGCACACGCAGCCTCCTGTTCCAAGCGATTGGACGCCCAGCAACTCGTTCCCCCCTCGACCCTATTTCGGACGTTGGGCTGGACCCCTTCAACGGCCGGCGGGGCGTCATTTGGCGCTTGACAGGACCGACCGACCAACCCGCACGCGCGAAAAAAAGGACGCCGCTTCTCGTACCGAGAGATCCAGTCCCCTCAGCTGCGCAGTCTCTCCCGCCTTTCTCCCACAACAAGAGCGCTCCGATTTTTCATCCTCTCAGCGCCAAACTGCACCTTTTCCTCGCCGAAGCCAGCAGTTCTTTTTGCGGAACGGGGATAGCGGCAAGGAGCTCCTCTGCCTTGGGATTTGCCTGCCGATTTTACATTTGAATAAGACCAAAAGACTTGCTTTCTTCTGCTGCTCCTGCTGGTGTAGACGCTGCCGTTTGCGAAAACCCTCGTGCAAAGTGACTCAAATTCAGCCCTCCCGCCAATCCTCCCCTACGACTCCAAATCAATCCCTGAACGACATCATGGCTGAACCAACGCCCATGAGCCCCGGCAAAGCCACCAAGCGCCCGCAGCTGACCAGCGGCATGCGCAGCAACTCGTATCTCAGCGACCACCAACAGCTCCGCAAGCCCCGACTGCCCGAGCCTCACCAGAGCATCGACACCGTCGTCGAGAGCCAAGCGCCGCACCGCTCGTCGCCCAAGCCTGCTTTGTCGTTCCGCGGCATACCGTCGGAGGATAGCCCGCCCGTAATCGTCGAGAGCGGTGTCAACCACGGCTTCTCGCACCATAACTGCGCCTCTGAAGCGGGCGTTAGCGTCGACCGCTTGGTGGTGACGCTGTTCTACAAGGGACCCGCGGACAAGACCAATGGTAGCAATGGCGCATCGGCATCGACATCAGCCTCGCCATCCAAGACTACCCTGGCCGACAGCAGCGAATCGCTGCCTGCAAACATGGCGCCGACGACCAACATGGACTCGTTTCCGCTGGAACCCCCCACGCAAGACTCGGAGAAGCTCGACCATTTGTACGGCTCTTTCGTGTCACCGCTCTGCATAACGTCGTTTCTGCATCTCATGTCGACATTCCCCTTGCCGGACGGCACTGAGGAGCCAAACTCGTCGCACCGGTGCCTCGACAACCCCGAGCATCCGCGCGTTGTTGAGCTCACCCTCACTCCCGCTCCGTCCTCAAAGTACCTGTCGCTTGCTGAGCTGCGCAAGCATGAGATGATATACCGCTTTGAGCAGGAATGGAACGTCGACGTGATTCTGCAGAAAGAGACTGTGTGGAGGCGCAACCCGCGTCTGGTAGTCTTTGACATGGACAGCACTCTGATTACACAAGAAGTCATTGACCTCCTTGCCGACGCCGCCCCTGAGCCAGAGGACTTGGGCGCTCGCGTGTCCGAAATCACGCACCGCGCCATGATGGGCGAGATTGAGTTTGAAGCCTCGTTCCGCGAGCGCCTCGCTCTCCTCAAGGGTCTGCCCGCGTCCATCTTCGAGCAGCTCCAACCAGTCCTTACTATCACTCCGGGCATCCCCGAGCTGGTCAAGGCTTTCAAGCGACTGGGAATCAAGACTGCAGTCTTGTCTGGCGGTTTCGACCCTCTGACCACGTGGCTCGCTAACAAAATCGGCATTGACTACTCGTACGCAAACGAGGTGGTAATTGAAGACGGCAAGCTGACAGGCGAAGCCAAGGGCACCATTGTCGGCCGCGAGCGCAAGCGCGACTTGCTGCTCGAGATTGCAGCCAAGGAGAAGATTGACCTCTCGCAAGTTGTGGCTGTCGGCGACGGCGCCAACGACTTGCTCATGATGGACAAGGCGAATCTGGGCGTGGCATGGAACGCCAAGCCGCGTGTGCAGATGGAAGCTGCGGCGAGACTCAATGGAACTAGCTTGCTGGATTTGTTGTTTCTGTTTGGCTACACCGCTGACGAGGTCAATGATTTGATTGCGTAGGCCTGCTGCTTTGAGTTTTGAGTTTTCCTGTTGTGCGTATTTTTCTTCTTGGTACGATTCTAGGGATTGGGAGTTTTTGTTTTGCATTGGTGGAGCGTTGGGTGCATTGGCGAGATGTAGTGTTTTCTTTTTTCTTGTCGTTTTCATTCGCTTCTTACGGGGTTGCGGTTTGGGGTTGTTTATACCAGTAGTCTTCTCAGACCTTTATGAGCATAAGTTTGCACATTGTTAAATTGGATATAAGCATTCAACATTCAAGTTTCCAGCATCAAACACCTTTCAGTAAACCGGTTCAGTAGATCATTTCAAAGCCTTAATGCTCAAGTAACAAAAGATGAAAAACACTAGCTTGTTCTGCTTTCAGAAAGTTTTTCTTTCTCTTTCTTTCTTTCTTTCTTTCTTAATTGTACAAGACACCGCTCCCATCCGTATCTTCTCTTCTCGCTCCGCGTTTCAAGCTGCCTCTAATAATCTAAGGATATCCCTCCTTGCCCCACTTGTTGTACTGGTCATGCAGCTCAGCAGGCGCAGTAACATTGGGCACGACAACGACGTTGAGCGCGCTGGGAGCATCCTTGGGAGTTGACTTGGGGTCGCCGCCAGGGTGGTACTTGTACTTGCCCAGGTGCTCCGTCTCCCAGGGCATGCCGTCCTTGGCGATGTTGACTTTGGATTCGGAGGTGGATTTTGTCGGAGAGCGGCCTGTGAGGAAGGGGGGTTGATTCGTTAGCTTTTTGGTTTTCTTCCGTTTTTTTTTTCCAATGTAACAGCTCATGTTTATGGATTTTTTTTTTTGGGCTCTTTTGTCTTTCTCTTAGAGTAAAAGCGAAAACAAATTAAATCCAAAGGAAGTAACGGATAAGATGGGAGAGCTTACCAAAGTAAAAGCCCGCACCACCGAGGGCAGCAGCCATGACACCACCGAGAATCTAAACACAAAACACATTAGCATCAATCGAAAACCGTCCTGACAAATGCAGCAATTGCAAAACAGCATCATCTACAATGATGCTACGACGCATCCTCACCAAGAGAGAGGAAAAGAAAAGAACATACCCAGGTCTCGGGGTTACGCTTCGACTCGTTCTCAAGCGTAGGGTCGCGAAGACGACGAGCGGTAGTCGAAAAGAGACGGCGGGTGATGTGAGAAGCCATTATGAAGCCTTTTTTTTTTTCGTCGTGGTGATCTTTAAGCTAGATCAATTTTATCGAAACAGCAGCGGTGATATGTGGTCTTTTTCGTTGCGCGGAAAGAGGTTGCGAAGTCCCCTCGAAAATGAAGCGGTAATGACGTTGGGAATGGCCCCAAGGTTTGCGTGTGGTGCTGTTTGCTGGCCTGTCATTGGCCAATGCTTGCATGGAGCTGCGCCGGAATCACGTGTTCGGGACTTGACGGCGGTACGTTTCAGGTACTGCCCGGCTACTTCTGGCGCGGAAACACCTAGCCCATGCAAGTCACATTCGTGGAGCAGTAAAAGTATGGACGAATTGATATTTTAAGATTTTTGCTCTATTACACTAAGAAAATACATGCCAATGTATCGCCCGGGGTATTATGACGGGGCAAATCATACAATATAAACTCCAAGCTCACCATAAATGTACAAACGCTCGCTAACGAAAACATAAGGCGAACAATGGGACACTTGAAAGAATTAAAAAGAAAGAAGAGATGAAAAACAATGAGACTTCAAGTTAGGCTCTGCTGCTTCCACGTAGAGCTACTGGACCTTGGAAAGCGGGTGATGAGCCTGGCACGGTATTCATCTCCATCCCTTGTGAGTTTTGTCGCGGACGTTGGTCGCGGCGCATGCCCAGTCGCTGGTCACCGTAGCGGTAGTTGGCCTTGAAACTGTAGTACGTCGGCCCGCGCGGCCGGCAGAGCACAGCAAGGAAGTTTTTAAACAAGTTGCCTTGGCTAAATGGCCTATACCGTTCCTTCTTGTCAAACTTGTGCGAGTTGACAAACTCTCTTGTCGTCTCGCCACGGGCAATCCAGAAGAGATGGTAAGCCAGGAGCGCCGCGGGATAGCACAATGCCAAGAAACCAATTATGACTAGAGCAAAAGGTCCACGGAAGTGATCGATGGCACGACCAAAGGTAATAGACTCGCGGTTCATGTAGATGAGCACCTGTGCCAGGCTTGTGCCGATAAGAAAGAGTGATAAGATGGTTGCAGATGTGATAAAGGCAAAGAAAAATCGGTAGTTGCGCTTGCCAACGCAGTTGTTTAGCCACACACAGTGGTGGTCATGCGTCTCGATGCAGTTATCGCAAAGACGGCAGTGGTGAGCGCGAGGCGGCCGCCAGATGTTGCATGTTCGGCAATGTTTGACCGGTACTTCCATGGCGGCAGCAGACGGCTCCGCTGATTTGACCAAGGTCCAGTCGTTGGTCGGAGGACCTAGTCGAAGAGGGTCGTCATTTTCGACTGGCGGGAACGGGTGCAGGTTTCGCGGCAGGATCTGGTATTGTTAGGCCGGCAGTTTGGAAAATGGGGTTGGTCGTACTTACACCTGGATCTGAAACGGATGCATGCACAAACGATGACATGCAAATGCATGCGAGATATGCAAAGATGATGGGAAGCGCGGGTGAAATGTTGTACCACAACCACGACGCTTCAAACACAAAGAACAGAATGCACGGAGCAAGCACAAAGATTCCGGTAGCAATATTTACCGGTCTATGCTTGGCGTTTTGCCAGCGTCCGCCCAAACAGAAAATAGTGTTGCCTTCAAAATATTGATATACCCAGCCCAGGTTGTTGTCTGATTGCTGGTTTCGAGTCTTGATTGGTTTGCCCCGAGAGTCGATTGCGTGCAGCCGAGGGGACGAAGCTGTGGATGAGAGTTTTTCGGCGCCATCGGTGCTGCGGTGTCGAGTAGACTGGCCTTGCTCGCTTCGCCCAGGGAGGAGGAAGCTGGATCTGAAGGACCGGGAAGACTTGCCTGGGCCGACGCTTTTTCGTTGCTCCTCAGGACCACTCCCGTTACGTCCATGGAGCGGACGCACACTATCGGTCAGGCTCCCCGTTGGAAAGTGTCCCTGTGTAGGGCTTGTGTTTGCAGTAAGACGATCGAGCGTCTCCTGATCGGCCATTTCGGTGCCTCGCGAATAGGGCCGGGCAGAGGTATCGCTTGCGAGGCGCTGATTTACGGCTGTGCTTGGTTGCGGCGAGTTGGGGGCAATGACGCTGGCACCGGCGTCCGTCATGGTTTCGTCAAAGTTCTCCGGCTCTGGCATGGGCTGCAGTGTCGTGGTCGGCTTCGCTACGGCTCGCTGGGCCTGCAGTTTCTGGGAGCTCATCGGTCGGAAGAAGGCGTTGGATGTGAGGGAGGGAACATGGCTTCGGTTGCTAGTAGATGACGCTGCGCCAGTTGAGCTGGCCAGGCTGCCGCGCTTAGGTTGTCGCCCGGCAGGATAATTTTTGCGTGCTGATTGCGACGACATGGCGCCCTTGGAAGATTTGGCTGTCTGGGCTGTTTCTGGCTGTGATGCAGCAGGGCTTTGCAGTGACTTGGTCACATTGCCGTCGTCGCTGCCAACATCCGTCATTCGAGACGACACGATACTAGCCGGTCGCGCGGCTTGACTGGATGGGTTGGGCTGCGGCGAGGAGACACTGCTCGCCTCGTGGGCTGAGGTAGATTGCTGGTTTTGCGATGCCATTTTGGCGGCGATGTTGCGGGTCCGGTTGGCTGCCTATTGCATTTCCCAGTGTAGCTTTAAAGAGATGTCGTGCTGTATGTATCGCCGGGATATAGAGAATCGAGTAGGACGCAGAAAAAGGGGAAGAAACGGCCTCTGCGTCTGCGAGGAGTCAAGAGATGGCGACGTCGTCTGGTAACCTCGAGAGGGCTCTGGATATGCAGCGCGTCGAGCGGAAATTGCGTTTGATGCGCGGCTGATGATGGCTGATGCAGGCAGTGCGTAGGGAGTGATTCGGAAGCGAATTAAGAGAGGCGGTAGGTGTAGAACAACAAGAAAGGATTGAAAGAACAGAGAGACAAGAAAAAAAAGATCAAGATTACGGTATGCGATGAAGCGAAAGCAAACACTACCCACGCGGCCAGAGTGTGTGATTCTCCAAGGGCACGGCAACGACCTGATCAGAGTTGTTTCTTTTTTGCTGAGCCACCCAGTGGCATCCCAGTAAGCCGTAGGCTAGCCAGAGCCCGAGAGAGCCCCAGCCAGAGGCGGGAAAAAGGGGTTACGCCGCCGAAAGATGGTGGCAGCTAATTGGGCAAGTACGGCGGCCCAAGCGCCATCGCAACGGCCCCGGCTTTTTGACTGGCAGCATTTTTAAGTTGGGCGGGGCGTCTTCCTCTCTCGGCAATGCCCGCCCTGCACCTCCGCATTTTGACGCAGACATGAGACGCTGCATTCCAACGCCTCCAACCACATCGGATCGAACGGATGCTGTGATAATTACTCATATATAGCTATGTGATGAATAGTAGATCTACTCGTACTCGTACCCGTACATCGGCCTCAGCTTGCCAAGACGCTGCCTCTCTGGAACCACGTTGTTATCCGTCTACTGGCTTCTACTGCCAATGAGGGAATCGAAAGATTCAAGGCTAAATCAGAGCATTCTAGAGTATTTTTCTTAGTAGTCGTTCCCAAGCGCCAAAAAAGTTAAATATTCTAATTGGATTAATTGCGTGCCTTTTTGTTAAAGAAGAGTGTGAATGGCCTAGTTTCTACATGCGCACGCTGGACCCTAATACATGACAAGATAATCCAGGCCTCATCCCAACGTGAAAATTTTACCAACCCAGTCAACTTTTTGAATTCAAACCCCATATCGGATGCCTGTCGGTAACAATGACGCCGTAGCAGCTTTGGAAGATAGAGCATCACCCAAATGAGAGAACGGTGAACCGTTTACGGGACACAATCAAATGACATACTTGGATACTGTCAGTAATTTCATTACAACTCGAATCGCCACGATGAAACTTACTGGGATAAACAGGTACGGCACCTCTCTCTCGTACCGTTTCCAGGCCTCGCCGTACTTTCTCCGGCATCTATTAATATCCCTGTTGGTACGATGGATGATCATCACCATAAAGAAACAAAAGTAGAACCAAGGGAATGCGCTCCTATTAATATGCAATTAGTAACGATACGCTCTCTCATGACTTTCGTACTCGGGAAATTATACTTGAAACCGGTAATCAGGCCCCAGGACATAGAAAAGAACATATCGGGGACGTAGTTGGGCTTCCGGATAATTGCAAACCACCCATCAACCATAATGTGGTCGCCCGTGTCCGTTTCGATTGTTTTCGGGTTTTCGATGGCCTGCCACGGCACCTGAGGAAAGGTGTTCCGCTTAACGAGCTGACCTCTTTCTTTGTGACGAAATGCATTCTTCTGGCCATTGGCACTGTCCCACATCCAGTAGAAGAAGATGTATAGAACAGAGAATGCTGCAAGGGCATAAGGATTCCAACGATACTCCGATGGGTCGTGGTTAGCGAAGTAAAGAGCACAGTGGCAATAGGTAAAAGGCACCCCGGCCATGTTCCAGAATGTAAGAAGAAAGCCTAGCTTTTCAAAGTACATATCCCTGGTCCAGTGTTAGATTATCGCTCAGCATTTGTTCTTGACCAACTCACCAGCTGGTAATAATCATCTCCTCGGCTTTAGCACACGCGTTGGTGTATAGGTAATGAGCCCCAACCAAAAAGATTACTTCGGGCGCCACATAGCCGTATGTTTCATACTGGCGAGCAGCCACCGCGCAGGTGATAAGGAATAGAATGAACCATGGAATCCTGACCTCGTAGAACATCTTAAAGTCCAAGATGTATATACGGGGATTCAGCTCAGCGCCCATGAAGAAATCGTATATAGGCGACCCGGATAGTCTATGAGTCCTTCCGCGTATGATGGCTTGGAAGTAGACTATAAAGCTATTCAAAAAGCCGGATAGGATAGCAACACTCATAAGAGGTCCAAACTCGTCAATAAGTGTGTATAAAGGGAATAAACCAGTAGCGTGGAGGAAGGCCGCAATGGCCAGAGTGGCATAGAAGCTAGAATAGGCAGAGCAGTAGTAGGGGAGCTTTTTGCCACCCTCATGTCTCAATGGCCGGCCAAAATTCGAAACACCGGGCATATAGCAGTACATGAGTGCCTCTAGGATGAAGAATACCCAGTAGATCAGCCATGCTTTAAGGGTAGGAAAAGCGCCCTGGTAGACCAGCTCGCATTGATGGCGGAGGAAGTCACCCAAGCTCTGGTTAGGCTCGGGCAGAGGAAGCATGCCATCATAGTATGTTGCACCAATCCACATGTACCACATCAAGATGGGAAAGCCCGTCATTAATAGCAGGGTACCGAGCGAACCACCAAACTCGAACTCATCTGATGCGCCATCAGTGAGCACAGGCGATTCACTCTCTTTGGCCTTCGTCTCCGCTGGGGATGAAGGGGGAGGTTGTCTCTGCGTTACAGCCATTGCAACGGTAGTAACCTAAATGAGTGAGTTGGCGGAATATGCTGAGGTGTTGAAAGGAGGAAAATGGCCCTTGTTTGGGCAATTTTGTTGAAATGGCTAATAATTGGATGAATCATGTGATTGTGTCTATTTTAAGCCTAAACACCGAGACACTTGTGTGTGTATGCGGGAATTCATTTACGAGTAAGCTCCAGCGGCCGCAGCCGCTCAGGTTGCGTAACTCGGCACAGGACGTGCTACGTCGTAAGCTAATCACTCTAGTACTTGAATCTACACTCTTCCCCATGTCCCACGTAGAATAGAAGTGGATCACCATCTTGTTAAGCATGAGCTTAGACGCGCTCACATTTGTCTACGTTATCCGTCAGGTAGTGGGGTGTGCAGGTGTTGGTTGCCGAAGCAATCAGAACATAGTCAACGGGGAAAAAGGACAGGGGATCTAAAGAGTAAGGGGATAAAACTTCTGTTTATGGATTGTGGCACTGGCAATTTTTTTTCTTCGTCACCTTTGGCGAAATATCCTGGAAGAGTGCAGCTCTCGTCACCTTGAGCTGGGCGGGGGCCAAAAATGTGACAGAGCACGTCCCCCTTTATCATGCATGTATTTGTGATTACGTGTAGAGTTGAACAAGGCTGTCGCTGCACTTAGGCAACGAGTACGCGTACAACAGGGCATGGTAGGAGCCAATCGGGTCACAACATGGGACACCGTGCAGCCTACAATCTTACGACAATATACCAAAATAGACAACAATATACTGCAATAAGATTGCAACAATATAGAAAACTATATTATAATACCACAACAATACGACACTCTAACGCCACAATGCTGGACCCGCCCCTTTATTGCCGCCCACCACCCGCCAGGGTATATATCTTGGTAATTACAGTAGAGATACGGGTAGACCGTATGGCCCCCAGGGCTAAATTGACAAGTCATTGCCCTTTACGTACCCTGCCAACTTACTCGTATTAGGCTCAAAGAGGTTGAAACAGCCTAACCCTAAGCTTAATGACCAGGGCGTGGCGCCGATGTAAGGTTACATGGTTTATTCGAACCATCGATGCCCGACTCGGCCAGCTCGGCCCGATACCCACAAACCCAAATTGAAGTTGGGGACCTGGGAAAGCAACAGGCGTGCTCATGCAGCGAGGCATTTTGCCATAAAAACCAATATGCCAAGAGACTGGGCGACGCATTGATGTGTCAGTTTGAGAAAGTTTCTCTGAGTGCTTGCCGTATGACCCAATTACTGTCAACGGCCGCTAATGAGTTGATTCAGCTACCTAGTCCCTAAGCTATTGCTACTATCAAGATGGAGACGCAATAAATGGAGACGCAATAAATGGAGACGCAATAAATGGAGACGCAATAAAGAATATGTATGCTACGTAAAAACAGGAAAACAATATCCATAGCTTCGAGATAACGGAATTCTCTAGACGTTAGGCGGCACAGTTACCATCTTGCCCCCGTGACAGGACATGTCATTCTTTGCTTCATTTTCTAACATCGTGACGGGGTGCACCACGCATGCAAATGCCTCTTAGGGTAGTACGCTGCAATGCACTCTCGCCATTTCATATCTTCAGGCGTCGTGCCGTCAATAGTCAAGTCAAAGTGACGAATCATGGTAGCGAAAGCAATGTACATCTCTGCCCATGCCAGGTTCATGCCGAAACACATACGCGGCCCTCGACTGAACGGCACGAGCCAGTGATCAAGATTATTCTTGCGATGAGGTCCTCCCGACGAGGCCTTCCCATCGCCAGTAACATCCGACCGGTCATCTCCATCTAGCCACCGTTCCGGTCGGAACTCAAGAGCATCTTTGCCCCAGATATCGGCAGACTGGTGCACGTGTAAGATGGCCATCCCGACTACAGTGCCTCCAGGGATCCGCTGGCCCGATATTGTAGCACCTCCTGGGGGCACCACGCGCGTCAATGACACACCTGACGGGATAAAGCGCAAGGATTCCTTGATGGTTGCCGTGAGGAGGGGAAGGGTCTCAAGGTCCGCTAACAACGGCTGCGTTTCGACATTTGGCCAAACAGTGGCGATTTCACGTCTTAGTTGCGTGAGCAATGTAGGCCTTTGCATCGCGTGCCAATGGCCCATGAGCAGCGTGTCTGCCACCGTGTTAGCGCCTGCAAAGATGAGTGTGAATCCTTCATCGTGTAGAGCCGTCATGTCTGGCACCTCCTTTCTCCGATATGATTGTGGGTCGAGCATGCGGTGAAACAGAGTTTGATGGGGGACAGCATCCAGCTTTGAAGGGCAGTTTAACACAGACTGTAGTTGTTGCTGAACAAGATCGCGGACCTGATACAATCGCGGAGCCAGCCGCTCGGCGTCTGGGATGAGGCGCATAGCGAGGGATGGAGGCACGGCGAAGATCAGATCTCGGATCAAGGGAAAGTTCTTCAGAAGAGGTAGCATGCGAAGGCTGGCATCCATGGCTAGAATCAGTGGATCACGGAACGCTGGAGCATCGAGCGCGTTTACGCAATTGCCAAACGTGAAACACATAATGGTATCCAGAGTATAGGATCGGAATGCATATAGGAGGTCGACGGAGCTTTTTGTTGCATTTGTTTTCGTGATGGAAGATGCAAGACGATTTGCCTGTTATCGAAACGGATTAGTAGGCAACGACTAGGATACCTGAAACAAGCAAAACACTACGCACGTTTCGCCAGACAAGATGCTCAAGGCTATTGATGGCTTTTTTGGAGAAAATTGGAAGAATCACCTCTCGTCGTTCCTTTGCCTGGGCATATTTCAGAAAAACAAAAGACCCAGTCGTGACCCCCGGGGTTCGGTAGAGCCCTGAGTCCTTGTCCCATCTTTTGCTGCTGTGGTAGATGTCGTGGAATGCGGATGGGTTTCCAAAATGGAGCTATGCAAAAACGAGTTACAGGTTTATGTTAGCCATACTACAATTCAGGCGAAAAGTCTAAAGTGCCGAGTATATGGTGAAAAACCAACCCACCTCGTTTGGAGCGATACGGACAATTTCACCTAGTAGGCGTGTTAAATAAAGTCGTTCCATCTCATTTCCAATTTCACCTTACCATATTTCTTGTGGAGAACAAAGAGTTCTTGAGCCAGTGTCTCTTGCTTGATTACTTCCTTGTATGCTCTCCAACCCGAGGTAGCTCCGGCCATCCATGGCCCCGGGAACTTTCGCAGCGGGTGAAAGAAGATATTGTATATGACCCGGCATAACCACCAAAGAGCCACGATTGTGATTAATAAAAGTAAAAAAAGTATGGTTGCCATGGTGTTTTGTGACGATGCTCAATGCCAGGAAACCCAAAGAATGGCGTGGGGACAGCATTCTATTATAGAATTTCGAGGCGCCTTAATGACTTTGAACTCGAATATCAAGACTTTTAAAATACCTCAGACTCAGCACGAGGCTGAGGCTGTTGATTACATGCATACTGTCTACGCCACGGATGCTTAAGGTATCATTTGTGGATTTGGATTCCAATGCTTTTCAGGCTGTACATTGCATGTCAGTTGAGCAATGCATTTTTTTTATATTACTCCAACACCGTGCATCATGCCCCACAGACAATTGCTTTCTGCTTTATTTATTAGTATGAATGGGCCAGTAACGAGCTGGGCATAATCACGCACTTATTCTTACTCAGCCCATCCAGGCAGCCATTATCATAATGACGCCGCCCGGGACTCCCGAAGGCTTTCGTTTGGACCAGCTAGACACAATGTCACCAAAAACGCTACAATGTGTGCTCCTCCTCTTTCATTCTTTCATCTCTCTTCCGGCTAATACTAGCTGTCGAGTTTGTTATAAAGTTGGGGCATTTTGCTGTATTTGGTGAATGGCACCTTTTACTGTAGTACTCTCAGGCACAGACTGCACCAAACACCGACTGACCCTCTGCACACGGATGACTGTTGAGGAGTATATATCTATGCTGGCGTTGAAATGAGTGTCATATAAATTTCCTCACCATCTTTGTTCTTCATCTCATACGCCATTTCATCATTACTCTTGCTGACCTAGGTTGCCAGCTCTTGCATGTCTCTCAAATCACCTCGGGTATATCGCGGCGCCTGGATGGTGGCTAAGACTTGCAGTCGATTCACCAGCTGACCGGCTCGGATGTATACCGTGACAACTGCCGATCAAGCTCTCCATTACCATCGATGTGCATCTTGTAAGCTGTGTGGAGAGACATTTTCTGTATTACCGTTTCCTAAGCGGGCGTCGCGATTCGGTGGTGCTGCGGTGCTACCCTGAAGGAGCGAATAGTTTCATTTGTAATCTCGGTTCTGACTAGTACAGAAGACTATACGAAAATATGTAATAGAGTTCTTTTGGATCCCTGGTGCAGGGAAAGCAAGACAGTATTTTACCCTCACAGATAACAGTGAGGGGATGTGCACAGCATATAAACCCATTTTTCCACCCACTCAGAAGTTTACGATTTTAGCGAGCCATCCAACTTTCCTCTGAAGCAAATTGCCAGATAACACTCATTATGAAATTGCTTAGTTTTGTCACCTTTTCCACAGCTGCCCAAGCTGTCTACACTGCCTGTTCTGGCAAGGCTGGTAACAAACAATGCTGCTCTACAGAAGTACTCGGCTTTGGTCTTGACTGCAGGGCTGGTATGTAAAGATGATGACGAAGCGATAAACTTCGTCTCCTTTGTTGAAAAAATGCCTTCATAGGTATTATTTGTTTGGCTGATGTTTAGCGTTACAGTCACCGACATTCTCAAAGACTACAATGACTTTAGCCGCAAGTGCCAAGGTGATACTCCTCTCTGCTGCAAGGGAAGTTTGGTAAGCCAGCCTAGTCAATTTCTTGAGGCTCTCAACTAATGCTTTACGTCCGCTACTTGTAGATCGTCTTGCTCAGTTCGGCTGCGTCGCTCCGGCAGAGGATAAAGAAGAGCCTAAGCCACCAGCGTACAACCCGTGCCCCAACTCTGTCAACCCGGCTGCTCGCTGCTGCAAGGTTGGCCTCGATGGTACTCCTTTCTGTGACAAGGGTATGTGTTGCGGCAGAGCTTGTCAAAAACACTGCTTACTGACCATTTGTTCAAGAAGAGCCTATGCCTGGCCCTACCGACCTGGACAACTTTAAAAGCATTTGCAAGGCCGACCAGAAAAAGCGCGCTTATTGCTGCAGAATTGATGAGGTATGTTTAAAGCGAGAATATGTCGTGCTGCGAGTAATGCTGATTCATGCAGGAGGGAACCACCTTTGCCTGCGAGTCTCCCAAGCCACCTCAGTCCTAAATTGCTGAAAGACTGCTCGGCGTGATGCCAGATTGAACCACAAAGCGTTTCGAAACACTAGTAGAAAAGTGCGAAAAGAAAAGAAAAGAACTGGAATAAGCCAGAGAGTGATTGATGAGTCGATACGTAAATTCCTGTGCTACAAAGTGATCCTAAGGCGACGCTTTTGGGTTGCACTGTCGGCTGGCTACGTGGTCTGTACAACCAACTCATGTACTGTTCTTACTGGCCAATAAATACTGTTCTTGCAGAATGCTTCTGATTCCTGTAGCCCTGACCCAATTTCGAATGAATCACTGCTCCATGCAGCCTGCCGCAACGACTCACCGTGCATAGCCCTTTGCCGCGGCATTATAAAGGGCGGGCGACTATGCAGACACCCAGAGATGCCGTCTCTCTTTTTTGACGAAATACAAGCGAGGAGTTATTTAGTCTTGGGCGCCAAAATGGAAGTCATCGATGACCGTGTCACCTCCTGGCAGTGTCCAGTGCAAAACGGCTACAATGACAAGCCATGCCTGGCCATGAACTCGATAGCGCACGTCACATGCTCAGTTTGTGGAATAGTACGAAGCGTCGGGGCAAGCGCCTACGTTGGCGAAGGTAGCGACGCCTTTTTCGCAGGCTATTTTCTCGGCCAACACACTATGCATGGTGTAAGAGACTACACGCGAAACGTTGGCTCAGAGCTGCTGGACGACAAGGAGCTGCAAGACGCCCTGGAAGCGGTGGACGAGGACTACAGAACACCCCGCGCCCATGCAATCGTCTTTCATCTTGCCGACTTTATAAGCGAGTACGTGGACAAGGATGACGGATGGAGAGGTGAGACGGCTATAGATTATCCGGAAAAGGACGGGCGGGCTTCCAATGTAGCTCTTGCCTGGCTTCATTATCAATCATTTGGGCACTTACTTTGGCCGGCGAGAACAAATAGTCTGCATCACGGCGGCGGGCCAAACAAGTTGTATGTTTCTCGGCACAGAATTAGGCACATTGCGGTATATACTAACACGAAGATAGTCTTCGGAGGATGGCGGCTTGGATGGTGACAAGGGTGAATCTCCAGCGCATTAAACTGCTGCAGCAGTATCCGTAGACTAGTAGAGGTTTCAGTAAATATATACCGAGTAAAATGGACAGTGGCTTTGCTTTCAATCTGCGAGTTGTGTTGGTGTAGAAGCGAGGACTGGTTTCGTGTCCCAGCACGGAAGGAAGTGAGTGACATAATTACAAGAAAAATTGTATAAATTCAAACAATCTCGTTCCAATATCCGTCTTCACCATGAAAAACTCCCCATCTTTCAAAGCGCCATAATAAACCCACCCTCACTTACACCAGACGCTCACAGCGGCTTCTCCGCGCACGAAGTGCAGGGTAGCGCCGTGGTTGGCTGACATGTGGCGGCGGGGCAATCCGGCAGCACCATACCCGATAAGGTCCGATAAGGAGTAAAATTTCAAAAAAAAATTATTCGCCCGCGCCAGCCAAAGTGATGACCAGCCTTGCCGCAGCCGCAACCCGTTTCTGCCAAGGGTTGGTTCGCAGAGTCTGCAGCTTCTACTCATACTCCATACCTACTCCGTACATACAACACTCGTCCTCCCTACAACCATCCACAGCGCAGCGTTCCGCGGCAGACCCTGCGCTTCTCTGAGGGACCGACACACCGACTCTAGCCCACGATGCCTCACCCCGTCTCGCCGCCCTCCCAGATCACGGCCGTGTCCAAGGCTGCCCCTCCCCCGCCGTCGCAGGAGGACGTGGCCGGCCTTGTGCAGACCGTTTTCACCGCCCAGTCGTCCAACGCCTCCATCGACGCCTGCTATGGTCTCTGCGAGCTGCTTCTCAACTCGGTCGGAGTTGCTGGTCTGCAGCACTACGGCGTCGTTGCCGAGATCAAAAAGGCCGCCGCCGACAAGAAGAATGGCGTCAAGCGCGAGAGCAGCCAGAACCTGCTGGGCGCCATCTTTGAGCGCTTCCCTCCTCGCCAGCCTCTGAGCGAGGTCGTGCTCCTCAGCCCTGATAATGAAATGGTTGCCTGTGCACTGGATGCTCTGGCCGACAAGGGCGCCGTTGTCCGCGAATCCGCGCAGTACGGCCTAGACGCCCTGTTTCACAACCTCAGCGCCGAGGCTCTCGTCGCCGGCCTCCTCCCCGTGCTGATGCAGTATCTCTCCAAGAAGACTGGAAAGTGGCAGGGAACTGTTGGCGCTTTCAAGCTGCTCCAGAAAATGGCCGACAAGTCTCAGTATACCGTCGGCATGACCAAGGAAGAATCCGACGAAAAGGACGTTCTCCGCGAAGCCATGGGCAGCAAGCTTGCTGGCCTCATCCCTATTGTCGAAGAGGGCATGCACGACCTCAAGTCTGAAGTTGAAAAGCAGGCTGTCCAGACCATGAACTCTCTGACCACGCTCTTGTCCAACGACGACGTTGCGCCTCGCATCCCGCTGCTCGTTGACACCATGCAGCACCCATCAGCGCAGACCCTGCAAAAGGCTATCCACGCACTGTCGCAGACGACCTTTGTTGCAGTCGTCACGTCTCCTGTGCTGGCACTGTTGACGCCCTTCCTCGAGCGCTCCCTCAACAACCCCAATACCGCCCAGGAAATCCTTCGCCAGACTGTGGTCATTGTCGAGAACCTTACCAAGCTCGTTCACGATCCCATCGAGGCCAGAACCTTTCTCCCAAAACTTAGCCCTGGTGTCCAAGGAGTTTGCGACCGCGCCTCGCTCCCCGAAGTCCGAGAGCTTGCTGAGCGAGCCCTGGCCATCATGAAGAAAGCCATGGGCGAAGACAGCGACATTGTTGCGCGCACGACATCCGACGACGTTGCCAAGGTTCTCGATGCCGAAGTAAAAAACGCCAATGGTCTTGCCGGACAGCTCGATATGTACAAGGCTACTCGCCCTTACATCTGCGACATGGTCACCATTGATGTCAACTATCGCTTCGTCACTCGCATTGCAACTCGCATCTCCCCATACCTTCAGAACCTGACGCAGGAGACCGAGGGACACAATGCTGTCGGCGATGCTGTGCAAAAGTTTTACGTCGACGAGGACCACCGCCGTTACGGTGTTCCCGAGAAGGAGGACGATGGTGAAGTTGAAATCGTCAATGCCCACTTCTCCCTAGCATACGGTGGTATGCTTCTGCTTTCTCACACCAACCTCAGATTGCTCAAGGGCCACCGATATGGCCTGTGTGGCAGAAACGGTGCCGGCAAGTCGACACTCATGCGCAGTATTGCCAATGGCAAGCTTGAAGGTTTTCCTCCGCAGGATGTCCTTCGCTCTGTCTATGTCGAGCACAACCAGGGTGAAGACGCCGAAATCAGCATTCTCGAGTTTGTTGCCAAGGATCCCGAAATTGCTCCTCAGGGCAAGGAGCGCATTTCCGAAGTCCTCGAGGAGTTTGGTTTCACCACTGGACCTGAGGGGCGCCAGTCGCAAAAGGTCGGCTCGCTCTCTGGTGGTTGGAAGATGAAGCTCGCCCTTGCGCGTGCCATGCTCCAGAAAGCCGATGTGCTGCTCCTGGACGAACCTACCAACCATCTTGACGTCGACAACGTTGCTTGGCTCGAAAACTATCTCAAGACACACCCAGAAATCACCAGTCTGATTGTGTCCCACGACTCTGGCTTCCTTGACAACGTCACGACTGACATTTACCACTACGAGCCCAACAAGAAGCTTGCCTGCTACAAGGGCAACTTGGCCAACTTTGTCAAGGTGCGCCCCGAGGCCAAGAGCTACTATACTCTGTCTGCCACCAACGCGCAATTCAAGTTCCCTCCTCCCGGTATCTTGACCGGCGTCAAGTCGCAGACCCGTGCCATCATTCGAATGACAGGCGTCACATATAGCTACCCCAACGCACCAAAGCCATCACTCACCGACGTGTCTTGCCAGCTATCTCTCTCGTCGCGTGTTGCCATTATCGGCCCCAACGGTGCCGGTAAATCCACTCTCATCAAGCTCTTGACGGGTGAAGTCATCCCTACCGTCGGCAAGGTCGAGAAGCACCCCAATCTGCGTATCGGCTACATCAAGCAGCACGCCCTGGAGCACGTGGAGATGCACATGGAAAAGACACCGAACCAGTACCTGCAGTGGCGTTACCAGAACGGCGACGATCGCGAAGTGCACATGAAGCAAACTCGTATCCTGTCCGACGCCGACCGCGCCCAAATGGACAAGTGGGTTGACCTCAAGGACGGCAGGCCGTCTCGCCAGATTGAATCCCTAGTTGGACGTCAAAAGTACAAAAAGACGTTCCAATACGAAGTGTAAGCCTTTCCCCGCTTCTCCCATCTTCTACAATTTAACCTCAATACTAACACACATCCCAGTAAATGGCGCGGCCTCTTGCCCAAGCACAACACGCAAATCTCGCGCGAAACCCTCACAGAACTGGGCTTCGACAAGCTCGTGCAAGAATTTGACGACCACGAGTCTTCGCGCGAGGGTCTCGGCTACCGCGAGCTCCAGCCGTCCGTCATCTCCAAGCACTTTGAAGACCTCGGGCTCGACCCGGAAATCGCCAACCACAACGAAATCGCCTCCCTCTCCGGCGGCCAAAAGGTCAAGGTCGTCATTGCCGGCGCAATGTGGAACAACCCGCATCTCCTCGTCCTCGACGAGCCGACCAACTTTTTGGACCGCGACTCCCTCGGCGGCCTGGCCGTAGCCATCCGCGACTTCAAGGGCGGCGTGATCCTCATCTCGCACAACGAAGAGTTTGTCGGCGCCCTCTGCAGCGAACAGTGGCACGTGCGCGACGGCGCGGTAGCCCTGCGCGGCAACGCGGCCATTTCGCTCGACCGCTTCGAAGAAGGCGGCGGCAGCAATCCCGCGTCGAGCGTGCCCTCGGCCGTCGCCAGCACGGCCGCCAGCTCCGCGGTGAGCTCGGCCGTCAACAGCGGCGCAGAGGACAACTCGGACATGAAGTTCAAGGCCAAGAAGAAGCGCAAGATGACCAAGAAGGAGCTCAAGGAGCGCGAGGCTAGGCGCCGGCTGAGACATATTGACTGGCTGAATAGTCCCAAGGGGACACCGCACCCGCCTGATACGGATGATGAGAACTAATGAAATGGAGAGTTTTTGGGAGATGAGTTTTTCTTCTTTTCTTCCCCTTATGAGTATAATGGCAAGATGGAGAGAAAGAAGAGGAGAGTTGACACGAGAAAAAAAATTGCATAGAATTCAAGAGACATACATTGTTCGAAAAACTCTTTGTTCGGATGATGATGGGTTATGCATTCTGGGCGTTTTGGGACATGTGCTTTTTCTATAGACTACTAGACAGACTGGATACTTGCTTTTCCCTTGGACAGCTACGTTATCAAAAAAGTTTTTCATCATGATCGAATCACTTTACTGGAAGTACACCACGGAAAATAAATGTGAAAATAGAAACATGTTTCAGCGTTGGCTAATTAATCTATGTAAAAGGAGTGCCCAACGACTTGCCGCTATGATAAGCGCTTCGTGACTGTGCTGTATGTAATTACCACTAGAAAATAAATGCGTTAAATCTTTGCATGATGCTTTGTCCAAGTGCAACAATCTTTTTTTTTGTAAAATGACAAGATTTTTCCCATATAAATGAGAGTGCGCGGGGTATTCATCATCCCCACGATAAAAGATGCCCAAGTAGTTCCAGACGCCGTCCCAGCTGGGGACCAAGTTATAAAAAAAGACTCCATTTCCCGATCGTCCGTCTAATTGAAAAAGAAAAAAAAAAAAAGCATGGTATGTACAGTTTGTACTGCAATCGATTTTGTTCAAAAAGGAATTTTGGTTCGAGGATAAATATTTTACCATGAAAAGGTCATGAGTGCAGGGTTAAGCGCCAGAGGCAGCAAAAAGTGACTAGCAGACACTGTAGCCATGGGAAGAATGGCGACAAAGTCCCTAATGACCCAGTCGTGGGGAATAAAGGGTCCAACTGCCAGGATAATCATGCCGACAATAGCAGTAAGCGCAAAAGCCATGGAAAACTTAAACTTCTTAAGCACCTTGGGTACTTCGATGAAGAAGTTGGAGAATTCCGCCTCCTTGGCAGTGGCGCCCCAGGACATGTCAATCTCAAACATGTGCGAAAGCAGAGCTTGGCTGACATGCAGGGACAGACCACCGAGGAAAATGGCGAGCATAATGGTCCACTTGAAGTTCTCATACAGGGCATACAGCAGACTGCGCTCACCAATTCGGTAGCGCATCACAGCCAGGGCAATGTTACCCAAGCCGTTGAAGACAATGATGATGGAGAACCAGACCTGCCACGAATCGACATAGTACTTGTCAAGGTATCCATTGTACCAGCCCATCAGGAAGTAGTTGACCGTGGTGAGAATCCAGGCAGCGCCAATGGCGTAGTAAGTACCGATATAAGAAATGATGGTGACCTTGGAAGTAATGCGAATGTTGGAAAAGAGGAAGCGGCGGAACAGAGGGGTAAACGGGCCGCGCCAGAGCCAGGTTCGGATCGGGTGGAACAAAAGCTCGTTGCAGCCATACGCGTACTTTTCCCAACGAGCCAATTCGTCGTAGACGGTAAGCGAGACACCTTCCTTGAAACCGAGGCCGGCCCAGGCGGCGAGACGGATAATGTAGCCATTGCACTGGAGACGCAGAGACATGTCAAAGTCTTCAGACACGTGGCTTTCAGACCAAAACTTGTCGTAACCATCGTCATCCTGGTAGGCAACCTGTTGAATGGCGGCCCAGCGGAGGAAAGCGTTGTGACCGACAAAAGGGGCGACGTCTCCGTTGGAGACGGTGTAGCGAATGGCAGAGTAAATCAGATGAGTAAAGAAGGTAATACCGTTCTCAAAGTACGTGTGAACGACTTGCATGACACCAGAGGAGAATTGCATAATACCGACATCAGGAGACTGCTCCAGCTCGGAAACGGCATCAAGGAAGCAATCGGCGGGAACACGGGTATCAGAGTCAATGAGCAGAATGTAGTCGCCAACACGAATGTTACCATCAGCCCAAGCGCGACCATCCTCCTCGAGGACCTCCTTCAGAGCCTGCTCATAAGCTTGAGCCTCGTCGTGCTGGCTCCAGTCGGGGGTGCGATTGACGAGCAAGAGCTTCTCTTCGACCTTGCAGGAGATCATGAGGGCAAAGTTCATGTTGGAAGCCTTTTTGAACTTGCCACCACGCTTGAAGCCGTTTTCACCATGCTTGGGACGAGCCACCCAGCCGATGCTGTTGTCTGCATAGAATTCGATGCGGGCCTGGCGATCTTCGTCCGAGAGGAGCTGGAGGCCGTCGTCGTTGACAAACATGTTGGCGGAGCCGCCCTGGAGTTCGTAGGTGGACATGGCCTGCTTGATGGATTTGACCGTAGGCTGAATGACACCCGCAAGACCCTCCTTATAGACGGGGCACTGAATCGTGACGTGAGGCAGAGTCGGGGTGTTCAGGCGGGGCGGAGGGCGAGCCGAGTAAAACTTGGAGTTGATGGTGAGCTGGCGGATAGGACCAAAGATCTGGGCCAAGCATCCGACAATGACCTGGGCGAAGAAGAGCGTGAAGAAGATTTGGACCGGAGCGAGAGCAATGAGCGCCAAGCGGGTGTAGCTGTTGTCGACTGAGACCTCGATAGAGAGCTGTCTCCAGGCGGCGCCAAGTGAAACGATGACAATGGCGAGAGTAATGGAAACCAGGACGGTGTTTTGCAGGTGAACCGGGCGCTTCTCGGGCTTGACCTCACCGCTCTCCTCGTCAATTTCGGCCTCAGCAACGGTAGGGCCAGTCTTTTCGTTGTCTTCGTCGTCGGTCTGGCCAGCTTTCCAGACGAGCTCCATGAGCTCCGACTCAATGGCCTTGGCGCGCTGGACAAGGTGAAGTGCGTCGTCGTCCCAAACGACGAGCAGACCCTCGGAAGCGACAAATGCGGCAAACTGGTACTTGCGGGCACGGGGGAGGTCTTCAATGGTGGGCAGAATCTGGACGCGCAGACCGTTCATGAGAGGAACGTCGACGGCCTCGGGCGACCACTGCAGGAAGGTCTTGATGACACGAGAGTTGACAGTCATGGCGCACTAGAAAGATCAGCATGTGCAAAAAGCGAGCTAGAGATGAGAGAAAAGCGCATACCTGAACGTTGAGCGCGCAGCAAGCCATGGCAAAGGGCGAGTTTACCAGCTGAGGCGGGCAAGCCATATAGTGGCCACGGGCTTTGCGCAGCAAGACACCCTCAATCTCGCCGGATCCATCGCTGACCCAGAGCTGCGAGCACTGCTGCTGGTACAGGTAGTTGACCATGACTTCATGCTTGATCTCGTCTAGCATGAAAGAGCTCTGGTTGGAGGGAGTTGAGTGGCCGGAGCGGCCGGAGCGACTGGACTGTGGGCGAGAGTGATATCGGGGAGTGGGAGGTTGGAGCTCCATGTCGTTTCCAGCATGAGAGGGAGGCTTCTCAGACGCCGGCGGCGAGTTGTGGTTGCGATTTGAGTTGTTGGACGAGGCATTGGTAGCAGGCGCATTGTCCTTGCTGCCGCTGGCCTTGAAGTAGCTGCCCAGACCCATTGCTGCGGTTGTAGAGTCGGGACTTGACAAGAGTGGTCTGACCCCTGATGATAGACTGCAAGGGCGCAGATGGCCTTTACGTCTGGAAACCTATGAGAGTTGCAGTATATATATGAATGCTGGTGCGACTGTCGAGGCAGGCGGGAGAAGTGGTAGACACGCAGATAACGACGGAAGGACACTAGAACGAGTGAAGACGGTGCCCTGGTGAGACAAACGGATAACGAAGGGTAAGGTTGCAGCCCACACCGGCGACAACGGGAGCCTTTGATACTATCAAAGGACCAGGGTGAGAGGCTGGAGAGAAGAGAAGGAAGAAGTAGAGTTATGGGATGACAAGAAAGAATAGAAGCAGGACAATCAGTCCGGTGGGGGGGAGAAAGCGAGCGTGGGAGGAGAATAAGAATGACAGGCGGCCGAGTGGACGATATGGGCTTTGTTTGACAGGATGCAAGGCCCCAACCGTGAACGAGGGAAAGAGAGAGGAGTGGGTTCAAGCTAAACATAGAGATAGGCTGGGATGGAGGGAGAAGAACACGAGCAAGGTCCCAGGCAATCCCGATCGTTGGGCTGTGTACCCATTGGGTCTCTCGATCTTTTTTTTGCCTCTCGTCCTCTCCTCCCTCTCACGTTGTATCCCATGCATAATCCCCCCCCTGCTGGCCGCAGCAACGATAGCTTTGGCGCAACGCACGAACTTGGTACAACACAGAGGCAGTGGGGCTTCAAATGACTGGGGCCATCCAGGGACAATGGACAGGGGAGGGGGGAAGGGGGTGTGTGTTTATGCACAGGGCTCTAGCCACAGCGGGGCGGACAGGGGACGTGCAGTCCAGTTTTTGAGCCAGTCAGGACGACGCTGTGCCTGCTGGTACCTTTTCACCGCTTTGGTGAGGGCTGGCAGCCACTTCTCTTACGGCGTACTCGTACATAGTATATTTTTTTTATTAGGTGACCACACGCGCTCAGTGCCTGCAGATGGGCGGCGCTACAGCGGCCAGATCATTACGAGGTGCATGAACTGGACCCCGTATTCACTGGGCGAATGGCACTGTACGAGTACAGCAGCGCGAGCACTAGGTAGCCTCTTGCCCAGGCTTTTGGCATACGAGGTGGGCGTTTACTCGTACAATGGCCAATTGTTAATTAGGTGCCTAGAGCGGAATGTGTCTTGGCCTCGGTATACTACCTATGTACTCGCAATAACTCGTAACGAGGACGGGTACTTGGACAGGCTGCTGCCAGCAATTTGAAATCAAGTCGCCCATCGGCTAGTAGTAGCTTCATCCACCAGGGCCAACGATGAATTCTCAGTAGCCAAAAAAACGCAACACCCGCTAACACTGCAGCAAACGACGCTCCAGGTGGACAGGCATACTATTAGTGTACGAGCACATCCGGCGCTAGAAGGCCCTCCGATTACATGGAAAAAGTACGAGCACCTGAGCGAGAGCACGAAAAAGAGGGGGCTTTAGGCGCTACTCATATAGTCGCACCCAACAAAGTACATTTCCCCGGCGCCGCCCAGCCAGTTGACCACGTTTTTTTTTTTGGCACTTGTCTCTTCGCCTAGAAAATAGCGGCCCCCACCAGCGCCGGGTCAATCCAGGGAGTATCCTAGCCGGCTGTCCCCCCTCCGGTCAAGCAACGAGTACGAGTAGCTATCCAACCAAGAAAATCTAGCAGTTCCCTGCTCAGCTGGAGCGGTCGGACTAGTAGCACCACAGAGTAGTACCGGAGGCATGCCGTGGCGTAAAGTCCGGTACGAGCAAAACGGTAGAGCGTGCTCCGTAGTCCGTACTGGCAGTCCGCACAGGTCGTAGCCGTAGACGATGGAGGGGCCGTAATTCCACGGCTCGGTTTAGGTACTTTGCAGATCACCGGCTGGCCCTACCTGCCGACCAAGTCGCTCTGCCCAAAGGAACCTACTCGTAGATGAACCACAACTTATAGAGCACTATGCCGTAAAGTAAAATAGCCTCTCAGTCATGACGACAACATGCCCTCGTGACAGACAGTCCTTGGCCCCCCCATCACTGGATAAGTCTGGTCCTTAATCTGAAATCCAGCAGCAGGGCGAATCGCCAGAAGCAACGTGATGTCCTCTCTTGTAAGTGGCAGCGAATAATATGTGTGAAATTCTTGGTTACGCGCCTTGTATGTAGTAAAAGCTGGCCTGGCGCCAAAAGCAAGTGGCCCAGGGACGCCCTATGCTGAAACGCTGAGCGTGTGCGTGTGCTGTGGTTGGTGCATCGCTCTGAGCGGTGTTTTTTTTACGAGTTGAATTTGCTGAGCTTAAAGCAGCGTCAGGTTTTGACAGATTTTGGATTGCCGCAGCACAAGTACGTACCCCCAGTCCGACGACACCGCTGCTCATACTAGCGTCAACACCTTGAAGGGCGAGCGGTGATAGAGAGTGTCTGTATGTACGAGTATACAATAAAAGACGATTACGCTTTCCTGTTCTTTGCCTTACCTGAAATCGCGTAGCTGTCCTATTCTGGAACGACGAAATTGGAAAAATTCTGCCTGTTTGTTCTTCTTTGAGGCTGAACGATAAATTATCAGCCCTTTTGACCAGGGCAGCCCCATGCATGTACTTTGAGGTTGCGCAAACATGCAGGCAATTTACGGTATACATGTCTACATTGTACAATACTCGTAGATAACGTAGACACTCATCATCATCAAACGAGGCTTCATAGACTCCGCCCGAGCTGAACACTGTACCCCATTCCGAGTATGCTGGGCGTGAGTATGTACAGTCTATCCAGCTGCTGCAGCCTGCACTTGTACACGTGCCTCTGTTCATTTGATAGGACGCTGCATCTGATACTACCCAGCCAGCACCTAGATTGTCCCAACTGGGCACGTTGGTGGCGTTGAATAGTAGATCAAAATTCTTCCTTTTTTGCGAATTTCCTCTTGTAGACATGATTCGCCGACCTGGATACCTATCTTGACCGCTGCAAGAATACTCGTAGACTTGTCGGCCAACTACGAATAAACTGGTGACGCAGGTCTCGGACCGGTTAAAAACAAAGAGAAGACGTTGAACTACTCGTAAAGAAAGAAAAAAGCTTGTCTTACCCAGAATAGGCTAGTCACGGCCAGACAAAGAGATGCGAGTTTAAAAAAAATGGTGGCCACAATGTCTCACTTGCGTCCACCCGGGTCCCCATCATCCCGTGTTTTTTGGGCTGCATACTTGGTAAGAGTGCATACGTCCGTACACACATACACATTGTTGGGGCTATTTTTGGATACTTGGTTTAGCTGCATGCTGCCAGCACACGCCTGCATAGGGGTGGTGGTGTGTGTGAGGAGGGTAGCAGTATTGTGTTGTATGCAAAATCGAAAAGGGAAATGGGGAAAAAAAGCAAGATTTTTTATTGTTTTCAGCTTGAATGTTTCCTTTTCCAGCGCAAGAAAAAAAAAGAAGCAAAGGGGAGAGTTTAGCCTCGTGCCTTAAACTGGAAAAAAGCAAAGATATCCCTTGTTAGTCGTAATTATCTTGTGGCGTTTGCTGCTTATTCGTAATAAGTGCCTCGGACCGGGGAAAACGGAGCAAGAAATGGTAAGAAAAAAAAAACAGGAGAGCACGCTCGCTGGCTGGAAAATCTTGCGCGGATGTCACCCGCCTGGGGCCCAGCATGGATCATCGAGATGGATCATCTGGATCATCCATCATCCTGTCAGTGACAGCGTGTGATCCGGCTGGGACAAACCGGATCGTCAGTGACTAGGGGGAGTGGAGGAGTTGGGACGCCTTGGGCAAGGTTTGATTTACGAGTACTCGTAGCCTGGGGAGATGTGCTTGATATCGCAATAGAGTCCGTTTTTTAGGCATCAATCCAGCTCATTGACGTGCTTTTTCAGCAAGTCACCACCAGATCCGGACACAATGGGATTGTGAGTCAAATGGTTTTCGCCCCGCCCCGAGGGTTGTCTCACAGTTTACAAAGGGACAGCCCTATGGAGAACGCGCGGGCTACGAGTTGCCCACTCTGTAAAAATTATTCCCATTAAAACGTGGGAAAATAATTAAAAAAACCACTTTATATTTTGCCCATTTGTAGGCCTCCGGTGAGGCGTTTTTCTAAAGCCTCATTTGCCGTTTGGGGGCGGGCTGGCCAAGTGTCTACTGTAATAAGCAATGGCGGCGGCGGCGGCGCCTTTTGGGGCGTCTGCATCATGACTGTATCTGGACCGGATCAGCGGGTTTTTGAGGCTTCAGGGTCCCCCTCCCCGTTATACTCGTACATATTTGCGATCCAGCTGAAAGCCTTTTTTGTGTCCAACAGAAATTCTTGGCGGGCGTGAGCTGAATGCGTGCTGCGGTTTGGTCTCTGCATTGTAAGTCGAAGCACCCCCTTTTGGACCACCCCCCCATTTCGACCACCCTTTCCCACCAAAATACACTATAACTATAATAGCTTATAAGAGCAGACCTAAAATAGCTAAATTACCTATATAATATATATAAATTATATTATAGATAATATAATCAAATAAGAAAATATAATAAGGCTAAATAATATATAGAAAAAGTATAAATTCCTTAAATATTAGAAAAAATAAATGTTAAGGTTTATTATATATTTACTAGTAAACCTTAACATTTTAACTTTAAGCTTTTTAATATTAAAATAAATAATTAAAAATCTATTAAGCTTATATATAATAAATTATATTAATAAAAAGTCTATTTATAATAGTAATAATAAATTTTAATAAAAAGTTATAGAAATATAATTTTTTTAAAGTTATTAGTAAATTACTAGTAAATCTATTTTTATTAAAATCTAGGATATTTAGCTTTTTTATTAATTATATTTAAAGAAATTTTATATAGCTATTATTATTAACTATAGGGATTTTATATATATTATTTTTTATCTATATAAGAATATGGTATTGAGTTATTTAGGTTTTTAGTAAAAAAGTGGTCGAAATGGGGGGGTGGTCCAAAAGGGGGTGCTTGGACTTAATGGACATTACTCCGTATATGACTCTTGCATACACTCTCAGCCTCGCCAGCCGCAAAGCAATATACCACAATATAATACATCAAACAATGAAAAAAAAAATATGAAGCTGTAGAGTCGTGGCTTTTTACTATTCCAAGGAACCGAGTCCTTTTCCTCGCTGACCGTGCTGCGGCCTCCTACTCGTAGTGCCGGAGATTAAGAGCGCATCTACAGTGGGCATGCAAATGTATACACAAACCGGTACATCTGTATCTGCCTCGGAAGAAAATCAGCCACAGCGTCAAAAGAAATGAGCCAAAAATCAGCTTTTAGCCACGAAAGTAGAAAAGCAGCGGATACAAAGAGGAGTTCTATTTTTTATCTAGTATCTGTAAATTAATCAATAAATTTCCCTGCGCCTGGGCAGAAAAAAGCCACAGACAGGCACGAGCAAGGTTCCTCCTCGTAAAACTTGCACATACGAGTACACGCCCTGAGGGGGGACGCAGGCAGCACAGGCCAATCCACTTTTGGTGGCGGTCTTGGCTGCGCTCGTGTCTTTTTTCTGTTGCTTCTTTTCTTGATAGTTGCACGGAGTGCTCGTACGTAGTAGAGTAGTGTTGTTACCCGACGATGGATCAGCCGGGCCTTGGCGGGGTTGTACATGCATGCGAAGAGAAATGCCGTTGTTATTATGCCGCCCGCTGTTCCCGGTTTCAGGTGCTCGTAACAAGGCGCCCTTGCCTGTGCGTGCAAAGTTGCAAGCGGGTATTGGCTTCTTGCCGCTGGGTCAGCGGAGTTTGTTGATGAAGCTAGTTGAACCGAGGTCTTTTAATGACGATATTTACCCGTCATCATAACAATTGTAAGAATTTACCAAAAGACGACAGAATAGAAAATTTTGTTGAAATTTTTAATCAACGACCTGCTCGAGATGGACTAGCCTCATCATACATGCTGTACAGAAGCATGATAGCCACTCCCCTCTTCTCTGCCTGTCTCGAGCTCAATAATAGCCCTTGTTTCTTTCACGTCGCAGAAAGCTGAAACTACTCGTAGACACCCGCAAAGTAAAACTTGCCTGGTGTTCAAATAGCGCAGGTACAGCGTAGTAGTGCAATTTCCCCGGGCCGTCACTATCGTGTTTTAGCGCCGGCTAGTGGTAAATAGCTGTGCCTACGAGTACTCGTAGTGTTGGAGAATAGCCTAGGGGATGATGCTAGACTAACTCGTACTGCTGACAAAAATGCGGTACGCGCCGGAGCGTACTCCGTAGCCACTTGTTCCTGGATTGAGTACCCCGTACTCTATTCTATTTCTTATTTTTTTTCTCTTCTTTTTTGCATCCTTTACACCGTCGGTGGAGTGCTCTGACGTTTTACTATTCTCCGATAAGACGGAGCCAATGGAGTACCTCCGTTGGCAATACTCTTACCAACCCACGACTAACAAGCCACGCGGAACAAAAAAAAACACGATAAAAAAAGGAAAAGAAAAAAGAAAAGTTTTGCCCTTGTGGCGATGGGATGCATTGAACCCGATCATCTTGGCCTTTTGACATCGACCCCTTGCGTCTTGGGCCTCGTTATGTGGCAACTATAGTATGCCCACACACACCACCCACCACCCAGCAAGACCACACTAGCAAGTAATTATCACTCCAGATGTTTCAAGTGGTGTCTAAACATAGAGCTTGCGGTGTAGATGACGTATGTGTATTTGTAAATAATAGTATTCAACAGGATGAAAAAAAAAAATTCATCAACATCATTCTTATACTGCTTGCAAATGTAGATGTAGATACAGCCCTTCAATGCGCCAGACACCCTAGCCGTTTTTCCAACATTGCCCAAATTGACTATCCAAGCTTTCAATAAAAATTATTCAAAAAAAAAAAAAAAAAAAAAAGCAAAACAAAATGAAAGGGCACCGTCTATATCCAATCCGTTCTGTACTGCACAAAAACACGAGAAGAGTGTGTGTCTATGCATGATTATAACTGCCCCCAATCAAACAATACTATTGCGGAAAAAAAGAAAACACTTATAGCTCTTCGTTGCCGTCACACTGCTTCAGCATCTTGATGTGCTTAATCTCCAGCTGCGGCTGCGTCCACGTCGGGAACCACTGCTCGCGAGCGTCCCAAAAGTCCTTCTTCGCATTGGGCGACGTGTTGAGCCACGGCTTGCCCGACTTGCCGTCCTCGAACCAGCCATTGGTGCCGCCCACAGCCAGGTTGATAATCAGGTAAAACTCCTGGTCGAACGGCGTGTTGTCGCGGCCCGTCTGGCTCCAGGTGTCGACCAGGCGAGTGCCGTTGGCGCCGCTCTCGGGAAAGTTGCCGCGCTTCCACATGGGCTTGTCAAAGTTGGTGTACAGCACCTGCAGCAGGCGGCTGTTGACATAGGTAAACAGGTACTTTTGCGACCACTCGAGGCCAAAAGTGTTGAAGCCGGCGGCAAACGTCGTCTTGAGCGCCTTGTTCTTGTTGTTGGTCTTCCACCATGCGTCGTTGGCCGGGTCCGGGCCCCAGTGCAGCGCCGACGAGACAATGTTGTTGCCGCCCTGCGCATACGTCCAGTTGTTGCCGCGAGACTCCATGATGTCGATCTCGCCCGACGCAGGCCACGGGCCATACGTATCCGTGACGGGCATCATCCAAATGGCGGGCCACAGCCAGTCGCCCTCGGGCAGCTTGGCCGTCACCTCGATGCGGCCGTACTTGAGCTTGGCGCCCTTCTTGGTGTGGATGCGGCCCGACTTGGTGGGGGGCACAACACTCGAGTTGCCGGCGGTTGTGTTTGTCACGGCGACGCAGTCGTAAAAGTTGTCCGACGTGCAGGAATTGTCGTCGCGGAGGTCAATGGTGGTGGATTTCTCCATCTTGTCGGCGTCCTGGAGGGTGGCCTTGATGACCAGGTTGCCATTCTCGACAAAGACGTTTTCGTCTCCGCCAGTCGTCTGTTCAAACTCGCCATTGCTGCAGAAAGGGTTAGTAACAATGCCAATGCCTGGTATTTTGGAGTAGACTAGGAAAAAGGATCCTCAAAAAGAAAAAAGAAAAAGAAAAAAAAGACGTACCCGAATCCACCAACTTGGACTTCCTTGGTCCAAACGCTTGAATCCAGACTACCGGATCCAAAGTCTTCGTCCATAAGAGGGCAGTAGTTGTGGTGAACGACACTGCTCAGGCCGTCATACACGAGGAAGCCAGAGATACCAAGACCAACCAAGAGGCCAATAATGGGAAGAATCGTCACCCACTTCTCCTTGGGATCCGGCTTCTTGAGCCAGGGCTTCTCGGCCTCGCCCTTGAAGACGCGCCGCGAGTGAAAGTAGCGCTGCGCACGCTCCTCAAAGCGAGGGCCGATGGCGCTGGAGGAGCCAAAGCTCGAGGGCGGCCGCGATGCCGAAGGGCTGACAAAGGGATTCGTATTCTGGCCGTTTGGGCGCGAAGAGGTGCCGTCGGCGCCATCGCCAAACGGATTGCGGCTGCCTTCTGTGTTTGGGGTTCCTGGCCGGAGAGGTGTTTGGTTGAGCGAGGTTGTCTGCGACATGGCGGGCTGGCGGCCGTAGTAGCCGTTGGGATAAGAATCTTGGTCCATTTGGCGGACTATTAAAGGAGAATGGAAAGAGAGGGTATGGTAATGATGCTGAAGAGTAGTAGCGACAATAGCGAGAGACGTCGTCCTCGTCGTCGGAGCTTAACGCAGGACGAAACCGATGTGGCCGCTGAGGCGGTTGCCCACGAACGAGAGATGGTTGAAACAGGCAGAGCGTCCGTCCAATTGAGACGACGCTATAATAAAACAATAAGAGGATTACAGTATGTAGCGAGCTTGTCCAAACAAAATAAGCGATAGTAGTAGAGGAATATGCAACGACGAGTTGGAGGAGTGAAGGGGAAAAGTAACCAGACACGAGCTTTCAGTAGGTGCTCGACCGGCTAGCAGCTGGTGGTCATTGACGGTTTGCTCTAGGCGCAGTAATACCTGGGGCCTATTTCAGTGGTCGGCCGTGTTGGATGGGTGCTGGAGGCGCTTGCGCTGGCGGACAAGCCGGTGCCCAGGCAGTGGAGCCACAGGGCCATCGTATCGCCAACTCGCAACTGGGGCGCAAACGAGCAAGATGCAGAGGGGGGTGGGGTGCAAGTGCTCTCCTTGCTTGTGGAGCGGCGGCAGCCCACTGCAAGTACTGGACTGTGTTCCTAAGAAAAGAACCAAGACAGCATGGATAGGAACGTCCGTAACTGCTCGTAGGTAACATGGTAGGTACTGTACCTTAGGTAGCATGGCGCTCAAAGCACGTCTACCAAAAGAGTCACTCGTACTGCAAGGTAGCTAGCAGAGGCACCAGCTTCGGCCGGGTAGCACCAGGAGCCAAGTCTGTGCTCTGCTCCGCAAGGTACATGGTCCTACGACGTACCCGTAGCCAGGGTTATTTCTTGGTAGCTCGTACTACAGGCATTGCGGTAGCAATTAACAAGTCGGCCAATAATTACAGTACATTTTCGCAGGGTGGATTGGGGGAGGCCCCCTGAGCGCTAGGCGGGATACAACGTGGGCGACATGGGAAACTTGACGGGGCCGCGATTTGGCCTCTGCTTTATTTTTGCATTCAATAGACTCGGAGCTGGAGCTGGAGCTGGGGCAGGGGGCCCGATGAAAACGACAACAGGGGGAAAGCGATTACTGCTACGGATATTGATTGCCCAGTGAGCCGTTGCGCTGTGGAGGCTGTCACGGCTGTCAAATGTCATCGCGATACGAAGTATGTTGCTGGTCGTGGGCCTGTAAACGCTGTACATGCCACTGCGAGCATCCCTTGCAGATGGTTTCGACCTGTCGTCTCGTCTTTTGCTTCAGCTCGCTCCCATTGTTCCCATTGCTGTTACTTGGCAGCCGTTTTTGACGTTCAGGCCCCGCTGTCAGGCGATTCAAGGTACCCGTCTGGATGTTGCTTTTGGCAGAAGCAAGCACTGCGAGGTGCAGTCTCGGCAGGGCAAAGTTGTGAACAATGGGCGGGGATGCACGGCTATCAGAGTCACTGTGTTCAGTAGACCCTTTTTCTTCGAGCCTGGTTCAGCCTCTACAAAACAACGCATACGTACAGTGCTTTACAGAGACTGCCAACAAGGCAAAACAAGATTCCTCATCACTGCCATCAAAAGCTGGCAGGCTCAGCTGGACCAGGGCTGAAGAGCGAGAAATTTCATCTCATCCTTATCCGCGTATCTTGCTGCATTGGCGCCCCATCAGCCTGTGGAGGGTATGCAGGCGGAACGGAGCCCGGATTCAGGCGTCGCTTTTTTTTTTGCCACTGACACTCGGCCGTGCACCGGTACATGGCTCCAGTAAAACAGCCCCGTGTACGGTGTATAGCGAGATGAGTACGGAGGCATGCAGTTGGGCTTCAAAGGCCGTGCCCCCGAGAAGGATTGACTGCAAAAGCGGCAGCATTGTGGCTGGTGCCCTATGGCCGTGGCTTCTCGCACGCCCCCTGACAGGGGACCCGTATCTTGCCTTGCCTAATTAGGGAGGCACCATTATTGGCGCCACGCCCCTCCACTTAGACGAGCCCACATGGACTTGACCTTGGCCCAGGATCTTCTCGCCGGCAGTGGAGCAAGTGACAGCAGAGGCGGGAGGAGGACAAGAGAGAGAAAAAAAAAAAAAAAATGTCGCGAGGTCGCTCGTCTCCAGTGGTAGCGTCTTTCGGTTAGCCTGGGCTGGATTCTGTGCTGGGAGATGTCATTAGTGTCCTGAAAGTCACTGAGCAGCTCTCTCTACTCGTAGGCAGAACCCAGCGGGCGCGCGAAGGCTCTCGATGCTTCACACAAGCAAAACACCTCAAACAAGGCCAATGTCGCTTCAGCCGCCGTTGCATGCAGGGCCAAACTCAATCTCAATGCGCACCAGGGCTACTTGCTTCAGTTCCGGGGTCAAAGCTGCTGCTGCTACGACGTACGACGTAATTAATTGTTCTCCTGAACCGAGGGGCAACTTAAGGCAGAGACGGCCCAGTTTCTCCCGACGCTCCAAGTGGCGTCCTCCCACGAGTCCTATTCTTTGCACGTTTGTTGGTGTCCACGCACCGCTAGCCAAAAGCTGGGGCCGAAACTCAAACTGGTGCGCGTCTTGGTGGAAATTCTCAGCAGCAAAGCCAAGCCAGAAAAAAATGGTTCCCTCTTTTTTCCTCTCTCTCTCTCTTCTAGGTGCCTCTTTGTTATGCCACGTCGACGGGCCTTGCAGGACAGTAAATGGCCTCCGCACGCCGTCGCTCAATTTTGCGTGGCATTTCAAATTGAACCCGCAACCGGCGCCAAACCTTGTGGCCACAACCGACCCTAAAAGGCAAGTGTCCCAGACTGCTGGGTCTGAATGACAATACGCGTTATTTCGGGCTGGCACGTGCCCTTTGGTTTTGGGCCTTTTCTCTCTCTCTCTCTCTCTCTCTCTCTCTCTCTCTCTCTCTCTGTTGTCGTAATCGTACAGTGATATCCTTGCGAGGATTATATGTCGCCTGTATTTTGATCCAGCAGCCGTGTACAAAATAAGCCATGCTCACCGAAAAACCAGGCTGCGTCGGTACTTGGAGGCGTGCCGCCCCATTCGTGGGTGGCTTGGATGGGAAGCGACCGTCGTAAACGTCGTGCCAGTTCCGTTTGGCGTGCTTTCTTCAGTCGGCTGTCTTGGGGAATATCTTTTTAATCACTGTGCTAATCCTATCCTATCCTATCCTAATTGACCCAGCTCGGTTGCAGGATCCGTTTGCCCCCCGGAGAAGCCGAAGACGCGGCCACAATGGCGGAATCCAAATTAGTGAAGCGATCGCGACCTTGCATGGAAAAAGGTGCGAGATCGTCGGCACTAACAAACTCGTCTTCTAAGCTAGAAGCACTACTTTTGAACAAAACCCGCCAAGCTGGGATGGAATTAACCGCACATGGCCCTCAAGTCATTTGTCACGACTCCGCTATTTAGCATAGCCGTTCTACTCGTTTATTCACACGCTTTCTCCAGCCCGCGCTTTGTCGGTTGTCCACCGTGGTCGAGGCCCCCGATTCGGCAAAAGGTTTCTGGCCCCACTTGCCGCCTCTATCAGTACCGTCTTGCTGGGTTATACAACACAACTCCGGCTGATTACCTAGTGTTGAGATGGCCAACATACTATTGTCTACTACGGGTCCTCAACTACCGTAAAACGCGGCTCAAGATTGGACTTGAGTATTGATAGAGTCGCCAAGCCAAGATGAACGAAAGCGGGACACGATATGGGATACAGTACAATCCCAAAGGTTTTTGCTCGGAGGACACCCCTTGCCGGCCGGGCAGACCTGAACTGGAAAAAGTATGTATACTCACTAATTTCTCAAGTATAATGGCGTGCTCTTGGCCAAAGACGCTCAAGACTTGGTATGCCCTCTTGGTACAATCGTCCGATATAGCCTCATCAACACGTTGAAGAATGAGACCCAAGATACCCCAGGATACAACCCCCCCTTCGGTAGGAATACTTCGTCCGAAGTGTCGTTTTTCTACATTACCCACCTGCCGAGTAAACACTCGATGGGCCTCTTATTCTTAGCGTCCTAGTCTCAATCCGTACCAGTAGTACGATGCGCCGGAGGTTTGCATCGTTACGGGGCCGCTGTCAGATGCCGTTGTTGTGTGGTTATTCGTGCAGTGGGTACAGATTGCCCGTAAACTCTTACGAGTGATGGCGGCAATGCTAGGTCCAAGCCGTATACAATGTGGAGAATTTACAGTTTTGCGTCTGTTGCAGCCATTGTATAAGGGTGTGCAAGTATAGACGGAGCAGTGATGTATCAAAGTTGTGAGCGTGTGAATATAAACACTCTTCTACCGTTCGGCCGCCGCTAGCACAGAGAAGATCTAGCCGACGTGGGAACAATCTATTACGACGTATAGAGCTACCCTTTTTTCCTTCAGGATGCTACCCTGATACTGCTTTCGCTTATAATGTCCGGGACATTGGACGAATACTTGAATCGATTGTCTCCCCTGCTGCGGAGATGCAATGCAACACCACGCCGAGTTACCCTCGGCTCTTTGCGCCCGAATAAAAAAAAAGATGGATGGATCCAGAGAAAATGCATGGAAAAGCCAACCCTCCATCTTGGCGACGCCAATTCGCCGTGGAAATGCAGCCTTCGCCTCCTCGCAAATCCTGCCTGATAAGCCACATGAACCACCCCTCTCTAGGCGTGCGAGCCTGCAGGGCAAGGAAAACTGTTGAGAAAAAGTCGATTCAAAAAGCCTCGTTAGCTGACAGGGCATCTGGCAATTGTTACATTGGACGGTTTTGGGGCATTTTTGCTGTCCTACAAACCTTGTCTCCAAAGCCGTTGAACAAGCCACCGACAAGGATAGTGCCCTCAACTCACCTGCCGTAAACGACAATGATGAGCATCAGCCTTGCAATCCACACCTGAGCATTGTGGAACGAGCTCTTTTTCTGTTAACACGGACGGCACAGTACCCTTGACGTATATTTTGCTCTTTTGTACGAGTTCAAACCTTTCAGTGGGCGCACGGGTTTCCAAAGATCCGGGAAAAAGGTGGCTGCAGCGGAAACGCATGTTGGGCAACGCTTCCCACCAAAAGAAAGTAGTTGCAGCCATACACATCTTGCACTTGGTGGTGCGCTGGCATTGACGTGCAGCAACAACAAAAAAAAAGCTCGTATTCTTGCATATCAAGTGGTCGCACACCCCTCCACCATCGGGTATTTCTTTGGCTTGCATGATTGCTGCATTCACCTCACAGCTTTGCTATTTTTTTTTCTTTGACCATGGAGAAGTTTTCTCACCTTGGCAGGCAAAACATTGGGCAAAAAGGGCCCTTGGTTATTGGCGCGTTTATTGCAGTGTGGCAGAGGCTGCGTGGCTGCTCGTACATGAGGCATTTGCTCAGCTCTAGAATGCCAAGGCGACAAGACCGAAATGTTCTTTTCCCATCTAGTTAATGACTTTTTGAAAGATTTTAGCCCTGTAATCCATTCAGCTGGCGCGACAAGAGGATTGGACCCTCAATGGGGAATGATTGGATCCAGGTGCCAGTTGACTTGCTACTGTACAATCCATGCCTCGTCACAGACACGCTTCTACTCCCATGCATCATTATCCCATCTTTCAACAGCCACGGCCACAGCCACAGTCATCTCTGCCCAACAAGGTGAGCAGTGAGGACGTTGCCTGTACACCTCGTGCCGGCGACCGGCCGTGTAACCACCCGTCGTGGCCTGATGGGGCACTGCACAGCTCATTCCGGGTCGTAATCTGCCCAACTCGAAATGGACCATGACTGTATTATTCGCTGCTGTACGTCCGCACATTAGCCCGTCTCGCCATTTCTCCCTGCATAGGACCCCTTCCGTGTCACCACGGCTCGTAATACAGGCCTCACTGTCTCTGCTGAATGGCCAGGCCGCTTGGCGCTAGACCTCGTAATCATGCAGTGTTCCTGAGACCCTTTGCCACCAAATGCCGATCCCTTCTCGTAGTGTTACAAAGTGGTGGCAGCGTAAAACGGCCTCCGATTCTAGGGGGCTTTTCATTCGTGATAACCTCATTGCACAGAAGGCATTGTTCGCGTCTTTGATCGCGAGCCGTCTTCGTCAATTGGGACAATCAAGCTTGGGCTTTTGCTGCTATCGACAAGTAGTACTGCGCCTGCCTGTCCTTTTGTGCTTGCACAAGGTCTCGGGAGAAGCACAAGACATTGCTTGCCACGTTGCACGGAGCGCGACACTGTTAATTTCCTGGGGCTTCAGTCGCCGCAAGCTACGATCCGATCACGATATCCGCTTCCGCTGCTGTGTAAACCCGAAGCGGCTCGACTCCGAAATAGCATCAGTCCCGTGTTATTGCAGCGCGTGTATCACAAGGAAGCTTGCGATATTGAGTTGCGATACTCTCCGGTGCCTGACATTGCGCTTCGAGATCCAATTGGTCAAGATCCTACCTGTTCGGTGCCCGATGCCAGCTTTGTGACTACGAGGAAAGAGTGACCACGAAAACCAAGCACTGCCTGCTCTGTGACGGCCCATCATACTCGATTATCGACTTGGAGGCTTATTCTCTCGCTTCGCTTCTTCAAGCATTCACTAGTTACTATTCGCAAATACCATACTACCGCTATTCTTACACGCCGCCTCGCTTCACGATGACTGCTCTTTCGGCATATTTTTCTTGGGTCAAGACCATGGTCTTTGTCGGATCGCTGCTTGCTCAAACTGTGCTGGCTGTCGAAGATCTCGGCTCTGTTTTGGAAAATCAAAACAACCTCACCACTTTTACTCAGCTTATCAAGGTGCGTACGCACGATTGGTTTTATTCTCACTGCTAACCAGAGTAGGATCATTCGGACATTTTGCTTCAATTACCGAGCTACGCCGGTGTCACGGTGAGTACGACGACAGTGAAACCACGTGCAAAACGACTGACATTCCTAGATCATTGCACCATCCGACAAAGCATTTGAGAATATTCCATACACATCGCTCAATGAGATTTGGGATCCCGAAGACTCGGACAAAACCGTTTCTTTGCTCCAGTACCACGTTTTAAAAGGCACGGTCGCTGTTGGTGATCTCAATACTGGACCGACATATCTTCAGAGTACACTTCTCACCAATTCTGTGTATACAAACGTAACGGAAGGGCAGAATGTTCTCCTCAACAAGCAGCCTGCCGGCGAGGTTATCCTGACTAGCGGCATGGGGACCAGATGTACGCTTATTGAGAAGGATATTTCGTTCCAGGGTGGCATGATCCAGATTGTCGACAATCTGCTTCTGCCACCAACAAAGCTCAGCGAGACGACGCAAGCTTTTCAAGCCGAATCATTTCTTGCTAGCCTGTACGCTGTCGATGCAGTGCCAGAAGCCGACAATACGCAAAATATTACCGTCTTTGTTCCTGAAGATGCGGCCATTCAAGCCGTTGGCGGAACTCTTGAGAACCTTGACGCAGACAATTTGTCACGCATAGTCAACTACCATATTGTTCCAAATCGAGTCCTTTCCTCTGCGATGCTTACGAATGGGAGCGTCCTGGGAACAATGGCGAAAGATGCCTCCGGTGCAAACGATGAGACCTTGACTGTTCGACAAGCTGGTAACAACAAGTTTGTCAATTCGGCGCAGATTGTACAGCCCGATATTCTCATTGCAAACGGTGTCATGCACATCATCTCTGGCGTACTTAATCCGGACGCAGACAGTGTGGCCCCAAACCCTACCATGGCCACCCAAGCACCAGTCTTTTCGCTGAGTTCTGCGGATCATCCGTTTACTTCGGCCTTGCCATGCACCGAAGACTGTCCAGTCACCACTTCTTCAACCGCGACTGTACAGCAAACAACCTCTACAACCACTTCGGTCTCATCAAGAACAAGTGACGGCGCTGCAGCGGGGGCTAGATGTACTGCACTTGTCGCTGGTGGCGCCATGGGCATGCTCGGAGTTGGGGTTGGGATGGCCTGGCTTTGATTTGTGCGTCTTTTGATCACACACCACTTCTTTAGAAAGGCTTTCAAGCCTGTTTCAGCGATTTCATGACCAGAGATGCAACTGTTTGTCGAATTGGCGCCTGCAAGCGAGCATCTTTGATGTAATGAGAGCGAGCGGTTGTTTACAATGTACATGAAGATTGTGCTGGTACTGGCACAGCCCAACACTAGCCATTAGCGAAGGATTTAATGAATACACTTTATGACTGAAGAAACCAGGATGATTTAGATTGTTGCATTTGCCGTAATAAAACATTCGTATAAAGCATCCATGCAAGAGTTCTTTTGTCCCATTGCCATGTATTAACATCCGTGATGCCATTTTCCTTGACATGTAAACGCCATCCATTACCGACCATCCAAGCAAAAGCAAGCATTTCAAGCAAAAAGTTTGTAGCTGTTGTACACATTTCCGTTCCCGGGCCAGATGATTCTAATCGGTCACGGGCCGTCACTACCTACATTTTCCTGTCCCGACTGAGTGACCGAGCCCTATCGCCAATGCTGTCCATGCTACGGCTGCGTCGACGCGAGTCGATTCCATTGCCATCGCCGCCGCCGCCACGCTTTCTAGCATACGGCGATCTCGAGCGCGACCTAGAGAACGACCCTCTCGATCTGCTACGGAATCGCCCACCACCGCCGTTTCCTCGTGGAGGCGACTGCGACCTTGGCGAGTTGGGCCGGTATACATCTGATCTGGGACCGAATCTGCTGCTAGGCGACTTGTTGCCTCTGCGTCTTCCGCCGCCGCCGCCGCCAACACCGCCGCCTCGAGGACCGGAGAAGGGCACGCGCGGATCAATGTTTGCGCCGCGACGGGCGACGGGTGGCTCGGGGGAGAGCTTGCGACGGGGCAGGACGATGGAGACGTGGATTGAGGCGCCGTCGACTTGGGCTTCGTGCATGTTTGAGATGGCTGCTTCGGCGTCTTCTTCGTGGTCGTAGAGGATGTAGGCTGTTCCTCTATTTGTGCCGACTGTGTTTATGTTAGAAAAGGGCTTTTTTTTAAAAAAAAAAAAAATTGTAAATGAGGGATTGAAGTGAAGGGAGGGAAGAAGGACGGGACGTACAGCTTCTGTTGATGGGGAGATCCAAGTCTTTGATGCGACCGAATTGGCCAAAGATTTCGTAGAGGTGGTCTTCGTTGATTGTTTTTGTTAGGCGCTCTACTACAATCTGAAAATTGAACATGTTAGTGGTTGCTGTTTTTCTTTCCTGTTGGATGTGTTTTGTTGTACCTTTGTGCTTCTTGACGGTGTGCCTGGTGTGGCATCTCGACTGTCTCTTCCCCGGCCGCGGCTCCAGCTTCGGCTTCGGCTGCGACTGCGACTAATACTCCTGCTCCTGCTATCGCTTCTGAACCTGCCGTTGCGGCGGGGCGGCGGTGATGCTGGCGATCGGGAGCGAGAGCGCGATGGAGAGCGAGAACGAGGTCGCGAGTCGTTTGCTGGGGAGCGCGTTCGCGAGCGGAAGCGGCCCCTTTCGGGCGATCGTGAGGACATGTTGCGCGCTCGCTATAGGAGATGGAAATGGAAGGGCGAATGGGGGCTGGTCTCGCGATGTGTGCTGTTGGTTTGTGCGAGGGCGTTGCGTAGCGTGTGTGAGTAGCCTGTGGCGGTTCGCGGTTCCGTTTGCACCTTGCGGGCCAGCTGCCGGCAAGCTTTCGCGATCCATTGGAGCTACCCTGGTCACGTGTGGGGCCGATGGCGGGTGCGCGGGAACCGCGAGTACTCGTAGTGAGTGGCTAGTTGGTGGGGGGTAACGAGCAAATGATGAGATGCACAAAGCTGACCAGAGAGCTTCAGAGAGGAGAACGGCTCACGTGAATAGAATCTAAGTAGCAAATGCTCCGTACTGAGGCATGCTGACAAGGCAACTAACAGCTATCGTCGATGCCTACCAAATAAGCTCACGGGATTAAAAATAGATTGGCAAAAAGCATTCTTGGAGCCTAGACCGGTCCTTTCAGCTGCTCACCGTCCCGGAGCAAAAAGCGTGCGTTGCCTTTCGGGTGCTTTAGCGCGATCACGGGTCGCTGGAAGCAGCCACTGGGAGCGTTTCTTCCGGGCCGCGGCGCCCCCGTTAGGCAAGTGCAGCATGCGACCTCGTCACTAGCTTACCGACCGGCCGACCTCTCTTTGGGTTCTTGTTACTTTGTATCGTACGCTGGGCGGTCCACATTTCCCTCGTCATGAAGATCGGAGACGACTCGTCCGATTCCATTTTCTTGTCGCCCCTTAACAAGTCGCAACTACCCTCTGCCCGTCTTTTGACATCTTTTCTTTCTTCAAACTACCAATCATGTCTCTTTACTCTGCTTCCCCGGTATAAGGCCATACACGTCACCGTCCCTAATGTTCAACCGGCTTCTATCTGCCTGCCTAGCCCTTGGAGCCTGACGACGCTCGTAGAATCATCATCGACTGGATCGTCTACTGCGAGGCTGAAGGCAAAGAATGTACCAGTCGCCCCAAATCGAGGCTGGAAATTCCAGGAATGGATCGCACGAATCGCTTGAATCCAGCACAGGTAAGCTTGGTCTCTTCTGGAACTTGTAAGTGCGTGTGCATGACGTTGACGCCGTTCCGGCCCTCCTGTGTAAGGTGTCTTGGGCAACACACTAGATCCTCGCTTTATGCCGGGCGATATGCACAGCAATCAGGCGTCTATACCTCTTAGGAATAACGTGTCTCCCTATAGCCACGGAAATGGCATGGATGCGTACCACAGTTCCATGCAATCCTTTGGGCCTCCCGATTTCCACGAACCACACAATCTACCTCAACAATATCCGGCTTGGCAAAACATGGACATGAATACCACAAGTCCCTCACCCCTGAACATATACCCTGAAACTCTCGACCCGGCATTATACCAAGGTGGAATGTATCCATCCAGCACGACACCGCTCGACCAGCATCTTCCCTTCCAAGTCAACGGTCCGCACGGCATGTCTTGGGGTCAAGACTACCAAGATAATGGCTGGCATCATATGCCACATTCAGATGTCATGTCGTGGCCGCATTCAGGCACTGGAAGCACGTCTAATCTAGAGGAGAGTCCGGCTCCCTTTGACGCAAATGCCAACATGCACAACGGGTTGAACCGACCTCATACCACCTCTGCCGCTACACATCCGCCCTCCGCACACCACCAACATCAACAACACAATCAAATTGGAACTATTCTGCAGGAACGAGGTCTTTTTGGAAAAGCAGAAAACAAACAAGGAGCCGGTAGGATCGCCGACAAGTCCAAAGTCAAGAGCATACTAGGAAACATGCAGCGAATGGATATCCGCTATAGGACCTATGCGCGCAACCACTTGTTGGATATGGACGGGGGCACGCCCCATGCAACGGATCGCACGGGACGCTTGCGCCACACACTTAAGAAGCGTCATCGAGCCCGAAGTGATTCCAAAAAGAGAAAGCGTGGCGACTTGGCGAGCTGAGAAATGTTTTGTTTTTTTTGTTTTGTCGCAAGCGGGGTTTATGGGACATTTATAACAGCATACACGATATAACGGAGGCTACGATACAATGGGGTATACAGGGGCATGGCGCAATCTTTAACGGACTTAGGTGTCTTTACTTTTAATCTTCACTTTTTTGTTCTTGTACGTTTACCAATTGAATTTTCAGTGTGTATGGTGTGTGGGAATCTTGTTTACATTGCTTGAAATGCTGTTGGGTTGATCTTGCCCGTCGTTGGCGCCACCCAACCCCTGCAGTTTCCTCACTCAACCCGCCGAAACGTCACTGCTAAGGATAGTAACGATATTTCTCCCAATCGAATAATTACTATAATGAGTAAAAGCGTACTTGTTTGGCTTCTCTCCCGCAGATCGTGCCAACGTAGGGATGATGTCATACAATGGGCCGTGATCCGCGGCGAGGCGTCTTGCCACATGGTGAACATGTCGTCATGCCATGCGTACTGGGCGGCCTCGTGAAACAAGGAATAACAGGAAAAAGAAAGATTGATATAAGAGGCGAAATATCTAATTTTCTTAAAACGGCCAGATTGGTAGGGTAACGTCACTGCCAGTAAGAGAATCATATCAAAACCTGACTGCTCTCGAGAGCAAGCAAAAAAAAAGCAATTATGAATACAGGAACTGGGATGAATGACGGCGTGAACAATCCTGGCATCGGAGTGCCAGGCGTGAATAATCCTACCGCACATTCCGCTGGTGTGGGCGTCAACAATGTCAACAATCCCGCTGCGACGCAAGGCACCGTCAACCCAGCGGCGTTGCATCACCAGCAGCAGCAACAGCCTGGACCAACACCACCAAACCCCGGCGCAGCCAACAATGCCGCGGCCAGCAACACCATTGCTGGGGATCCGGCGCTAGGTGCCCAGCAGCCTCACGCGCATGGTGTACCGCATGGCGGCACGCAGATGGGTGGGACTGGAAACGAGCATACTAGCACGTCAAGGGCGACGGGCGCTGGTGAGAAGTTTGGACACAAGCTCAAGTCGGCGGCTGCGCAAGGACAGGTAAGTGTTTTCATTTCTTCTTATGATCAAAACGTTTAATGATGGAGTGGGAAAAGTATATGGGCTAATCAGATATGGCTTTAGGGACTCGGTGAGATGTTGAGAGGAAACTTTAATGCAGCGGTCGATACTGCGGCCGGGGATAACCGTGGGCAGGAGAGGAATGAACGTATTGCTAGAGAAGGCGAGGACAAGATTAATCGAGCGCAGGCCACGAGCCATGCGAATCAGCAGAAGCCGGCTGGGTATTAAATAATTTTCGTTATGAATTAGCTTAGCGCCAGAATGTGTTATATCAGTTTGTCATCGCCATGCGTCCACTTAATGCCCAAAGTTGCTAAATACCCGAGTATAAAAGAAGCAAAACTAAAACTTGCGTCTATTGTATATCATCTCCTATCTCTAATGTCGAAAGCCACGTTTCAATACATTCGTTTCGTCCTTCTCTAGGGCTTTGCTCGATTTCCACGCGAGTGTCATACCAATCGTTACCCTTGCCGTCGCCACGGATTAGTTTGTCGTTTACACGGCGAAAGTAAACCACCTTTCCTTCCCAATACTTTGGATCTCCAACGTCATTCCACCTCGCAAACTCCCTTTTACAACATATCCGACCCTTTCGCGAGATGTAAAGCTCATCGGCATCAAGAACACGCCTTCCACGCTTCTCTTGGCGCTCAACAGATCTCATGCACAAGCGAAGATCCAGCTTGGCGACCTCGCGCCTCAAGATTCTGCCAAACCTGTGCTCGAAACGGCTCCAAAGCATGTGCCACGTTGTATAATCGTCCAAGTCGAGTGGCGGATCCGTCTCATACAGGAAGTAAAATTCGCCATCCATTAGGATCACGTCGGCGCTCCTTCGTATGCGGTCGCCCACTTGGCCGATTCGATCGACTTTCTGCAGCATGCGGTAGAGACGGTATTGTGGGAGGAACATGCCTGTTTTTGCGGCGCCGGTGACTGAGCATGGGATTTGGTGCCATGATTCTTTTGGGCTGGTTTGGCTGGTGTGTTTGTCGAGGTTGTCGATTGTAAGTGGTTCCATTTCTGGCATGGATGGAACAAAGATGGAGTTTGGCTGGGTTTTGCAAAACGGCATAAGTAAAGAATAAATTATTTGCCGCTGTTAATGCTCCCTAGGCCTAGTTTTAGGTGCAGTGATCAATAAGGCCATTTTGAACAAGTCTCAGGTAACACATTGTGTAACATTGAATGTGAGATTGCAAATGAAGCAGCGCAAAATACTGTGCTGTTCCGGTCTCGTTTTTGTTCACGGCACCACCCCCAAGTATACATGTCTGGAGTTTACATTGTATTTAATCCTAGTAGTCAAACAAACAGTTTAAACACCCCAAAATATTCTCTCTTATTTAATATAGAATAAATAGTAGCTCTGATATCGGATACCGGGTACGTTGCCCCACATTAGCTCTCACCAGCCAATCACCACCTCACTGGAATACCCCAGACCAAACCGCGCATCTCAACAACCGACATCCAGGAACAACCATCACCACCAGCCGGCACAGCACGGGCTCAACGACACGCAACCCGTGGCCCCGCAAACCACGACGAATAATACCTTTATAGCCGACAGATCCCCAATCTCGTCAGTCTCTTCACAGTCGTCGGTCCAGCGCCCGCCAATTTGCGTCCGGGAGCACCCGCGCTCCTCCTCCTGACACCTCTTACTCCGCACTTTCCTCCCCAAAACACCGCACAATGGCCGCCACATCCGAGTCGCTATTCGAGGTCACGGACCCCATCCTCTCCGAAAAGGACAACAACGACGACCTCGACTCGCTTCCTTCCATCTCTACAGACGAAATCTACTCGGACGAGGAGGACTACGACGACGATGCGCAGGCCGAGTGGGAGCGCAGCCTGGAGCAGGTTCAGATGCTGCTTACCATGGTGATTGTGCCGTTTGTAGGCAAATACTTTGGACGCAAGTTTGCGTATTGGAGTAAGCATATCTCGCCCTGTCCCCTGCCGCGAAACGTGTGCCAGCAGCGCCGCCGGAGAGGAGCGGTCAAGTTGAAGAAAAGACGAGACAATCAAACTAACTTGTGTCAACAGGCTGGGGACGATATATGAATTGGGCACATAATGTCGATGTTTCATACACGGATAAAAAGGCTTTCAAGGCCATTGGTGCAGTCGAGGCGGCACGCTCGTTATAGTCGATGGAAAGAGATATACCGCGTACGCAAGCACACTTGTTTTCGAGTGTTTTTTTTTTCCCCAATCGAGAGGGCCATACTTTGTGGCTGGTTACATTATATTCCTGATTTATGCGGCGTTTGGGAGACGAGCTATTCAACACATCTATTAGACGCATCTTGACTCGTAGCAGATGCACATTACACAGAGGCAAAGGCAGGAGCAAATAGAAGAAGGAAATTTATGAACATTTAAAAGAAACTCTAAAATAAAAAAGCTGCACACTGGTACTATGAAGTAGAAGAGCCTCTATCGCCATTACCTGACATCTATGGTGGGCGACGTTTCATAATTAGCCATCTATACATGTTGTGTATTAGTAGTAGTACTCCATATTCGCAACGCCTGGCGCATTCGGTCCAATACCGAGCCGCCAACCTGTGACCCTAGCCGTAATCCTCGAAATATATTAAAAAGTAAGACGCGCCGGTGACATCTGAGCCCCAACCATAGGCAAATCAATCACATATAACCCTTTTCCGGCTTAGACTTGGGACATGGCAGGCCGAGAGGAACGCAGAGAGCTGCCAAAGGGGCTGCGAGACTCCTTGTAAGAGAAAAAGAGACCGCCGCAGAGGCAGACCCAAAGGAACCACATAAAGGCAGTGCTGGCCTGGATCTCGCGGCAACGCTTCTCGTCGTCAGAGGAGCCGAACCCGATCCAGTCCTCGGAAAGGTTGTCATGGCTAATGTTGTCGCAGTTGGTCGCACGAATCTTGGCAGCAAGGACAATGGCGCTGATAAAGGTAAACAGGACGCCGAGAACGTCGAGGGGCAGCATGATGAGAGGCCTGCCCAGGGCCGAGATGAAGGTCGACAGCATGCCGTATATACACACTATCCATGATAAGGCCGCGACGAACATGGTGAAATTGATGGCTGATCGTGCCGAGGTAGCTGCGTCATTGTCCGAGGCAATTACATTGCCAATGAGAGCAGTAATGAGCAGTGTCCAGAAGAGCGCAATGCCGCACAGAATCAGGTTGATGAAGCCAGACATGTTGAGTATTGTGTTGGCTGGATGTCGAGCTTGCTTGCTTTATTCAATTGATCACACAATGCAATCAAACTATGGGATTTCTATGCGATTGAGATGAGGGCACAATTGTCCAGTTGGATCAATTGCGCAAAGATGCGCCAATCGATGCCGCTTGCGCAATGTTTGGCTGTGCGGTCGGGCTTGCAGGGGTAGCTCCAGCAGCTGTTTGATGCACTGTGGGTTCGTGTCAGCCTAGCAGCAGCTCGATCCAGAGCTATACAACGTACGATTAGAATATTCAATTGGGCGTTGATGGAGCAAATTAGACGATAAAAGACATAAGAAGCAGTTAATAGCGTGTGCGCCTACCAGATGGTGGTGTTACAGAGGGTAAAACAAGCAAACGGCAGCTTCGTGAATTTAATTTAACAAAACAAGGCAACTAACTGGCTGTCTGGTGGCGCCTTACCTAACGGCTTGAACTACTACTAACAGGTTGGGGGCTCCTGCCTGGCTAAGGTACTACCTTCCTAGTAATCCACAGTGAATGCTTGTATCGCTTGGGAAGCGGTACTTTATGATGGCGCGATACCCCGCTGAAAGACGCGTACCACTGCCCATGCTTTGGGAGAGTGTACTTGAATGACCTCATTAAGCGAAGCCGTTCAAACTCAAAATCCGCAACCGATGCGAGCGAGCATGGCCGCTTGCGGGCGAATTTACTCCGACTTTGGCTTCGTTGGATATAAAGTTGCAATTTTATGGCTAATTCCCGCAGGGTCAGGCCTTTAGTTCGCTTGGTTCCATTTGGCGGCCGCGACTGGTGTGCGACACTGCTTCAGGTCGAATCTAGCGGCAATAGCACGGGTTTACCATTGTAAGATGCACAGTTGACATATTTACGAACTATGAATACGATAACAGAGAGTCGACTCGATACCCTTTATGTACTCCCAAGGAAACATCAGCAGATTCGCAATCAATTTGCAGTAATATTCTGTATGTGGCCGCATTGAGAGTCTTATCAAGAAATGTCTAATATCGCCTTGGTTGCCCAACGGAAACATGCCTAGGCTCCATTTGCGTAATGGGGATAGTGATACGAGCTCTAAGAATGGCACATACTTGAGCTTCGAGTGAAATACTTTGGTACACATCAAACCATAAATCCATATCGCATTACGCAATGCCTTACTTGGGACGAAGCTATCTGCAAAAGGGCGCTTAGGGCTGTTTACACGAGTAGTACAACAGTCTCTTCAATGCGGCTCTCCTTCACACGGGCGGCGACTCGGCCATTTCCAGACGCAAGTTCATCATATAGAAAGAATGTACGCTTAGATGTAGGAGGGCAGGGAATTGCAGACGAAAACTTCAACTGCAAAATGATGCCTCCTCGTGCAGTTGCAAAGGACATGTCCTATGAACGTCCTTACGAGCGACGAATCGTCCAATGACAAGGGCCTCGCTTCTATGCCGGATTAAAAGGCGAACAGAAACGTCAACATTATAATTTGCGGATCAAGCACAGATGTCAAGGGACGTGGTTCCGTTTCACAGGCTATAGTCTAGGACAAACCCGCTCAATAAGGCTCATCTACCACTCGCCACCACGTTTCACGCTGGAAACAGCCACCAAAATATCCCGCCATATGATGGGTAACGGCCAATCCCGAGTAATACACATGCATTCTAGAACCCGCAGAGGCGAAACGGTTAAAACAAGCTTAAGCTGTCATCTCGGCAACGGCATGGCTCCAGAATCTCTTGGCTCGGCACTGCAGGTCCACCAAGGTTCCCAAAGCAGCAATATGAGCAAGTTTGCGAAATATACTCATCCCAGGCCGATGGATTCCCGTTTCTTAGTGCTGCGCAAAAGAAGCCCATGTATTGGCCGAATGGATAAGACATACTATAATTTTTCTGTGGTGGGGGAGAGTGGAAAGAAAAAAAAAATGATGCTCTGCGACGCACAGTTCCACTGCAAGAGTCTTTATAATATATATGAGCTCGTGGTAAATAATGCGTCCTCTCCCAATCCTTTCTCGCCTATTCAGCGTTCCTGTTGACGTTACATACTACTAGTTGGCTCTATTTCTGTTGTTTAGTCCATCTCTACGAGCATCGTGGTGTCGCTCGAATGGCTCCAACATGGCTTGCGGGAGGTATTCTCCTCGCAACGCTGCCCTCTGTGCTTAGTGATGGCGTTGGCATGATTGGGTATGGAATCACCATGTACCAGCCGCCATGTGCATTTTCCTGTCGCAGCGTCATTGCACAGTGCCCTCTAACATGCACGCCGCACTCAGAAGAGGGCGACGACTCTGGCCACTCAGCCGCGCCAACACCGCCGGAATGCTACGCAAATGACCAGTCCTTTTTGCGCACTCTGGCACTATGTATCAATAATTACTGCCATCTGAAGGAGAATCCGCATATGGGCACCATCGAGGAGTACTGGACGACCCATGTTGCCACGGGCAGCATTGGTACCTATGACTTCAAACCTGCGTTGACATACCAAGAGGCCCTCGAGGCAGCCAGGAAAGACGAGCAAGCCGGCGGCAGCAATGAAACGGCGAATGGTGGTCATGTTGGCCACAAGCGAATGCTGCTGAGTGCCAGACACGGCGGACACGAAATGGACACTGAGCCCGACCACACAGTGTACAACACAACTCTCCCAATCATCAAGTCTGGCATGCCACTTAATGTAACTAGTTATATCCGAGAAAAAGACTGGATAAAGCAGTACAATGGACAAGTCGCGTTTGAGACCAATGAAGCCGGCCATGTCACTTACACGTTGGTATTTCCACTACTACACCATCAGCTCAAACTAACAAACTCGTGCAGGATCATCATTACCGTCGTCGCACTCTTCCTGCCCCTCGTGTTTTCAACTCTCAAGCATATACCGGCACTGAACCGAAGTAAATCCTGGGCATGGGTCAACTCAATCGTTGTGTACCCTCCACTCTGGGGAAACAAACATCGCCAACCTGCCGCCAAACCCATTGGAGGAGGCTTTGTGCCCACGCGCGGCCAATCTTGGTACATTTTGGTCATTCTGCTGCTCAATGTTCTGTTTCTCATCATTCCATACTACTATGTGCAGCCGCAATCAATCTTTCCAACGCTCTTTCAAATGGAAGTCGGCACAATTGGCAATCGAGCCGGCATCATGGCCATGGGCAACGTTGTGGCTTTGACGGTTTTTGCAGGCAGAAATAACCCTCTCCTCGCGTTAACTGGCATGAATTACGACACATATCTCCTTTTCCACCGTGTCCTCGGCTACTTGGCGATATTTCACACCGTCCTCCATTCGATCCTGTATCTTGTTTACTACAAAGTGTTTCAAGACTACGACGCCGAAGTGGTGAAGCCGTACTGGATCTGGGGTGTAGTGTCCACGATGGCCGCAGTTTTGCTTTGGCCTGCATCTGTGTTGGCCGTTCGCAAGCGCTTCTACGAGGTCTTTCTCTCTGTGCACCATTTGCTGGTAGTGCTTTTTCTCGTTGGCTACTTTTACCACATCATTGAAAGATATGGCTACAAATGGGGCTACCAAGTTTGGGTGTACATTGCGGTGGCCTTTTGGGCTGCCGAACGCTTGTTCCGCCTCGTGAGAATGGCGCTCGCGGGTTGGAAGACGGCGACCGTGTCAGAGGTGCCAGGGTCTGGAGGAGAGTATTACCGGGTGGACATTGATGGAGTGTATGCTCGTGGACTGGTGTACCTCTACTTTCCCACTCTAAGTTGGCGTTTTTGGGAGAACCATCCATTTTCTGTCGCATCTTCCTACCCAAGCTCCAGTGCTAAAGCAGTTACCGTCGATGACGCGACACAATCAAGCAGCGAGTCTGAAAAGGAGACAGGAAAGTCGACGGTGAAATCGGAGACAGAAATCTCCTCACAGTCTGGAATCAAGACTCCACAGAAACAGAGCGTCACAATTGTTCTGCGGAAACAGTCAGGAATGACTGCGCATTTAGCTGCTCGAGTTGCCGCTGCAACATCTACACTGCGCATTCCCGTTCTTGTCGAAGGGTCATACCAAGCATCCCACTCATCGCAGCTGTCTCAATGCTCAACTCTTCTATGTATAGCTGGAGGAGTAGGAATTAGCGCCATCATGCCTCTGTTACACGAACACAGCTGTCAGCGTCGGCTGTACTGGGGAATGCGAAACAGCAGCCTCTTGGATGCCTTTCGAGAGGACCTCGACAGCTTGTCTTCTGTACATATCGAAACAAGCGTCGGACAGCGAATCGATATCAGAGCGGTGCTAACGGAGGAGTTGACTTGTCGAACAGAAGATCGTGGGCCACTGGGAGTTGTTGTGTGTGGTCCAGACCATATGGCTGATACTGTTCGGCAAGAAGTTGCAAGGCTGGCGAAAAGTGGCGCTCTCACGCGTGGTATTGTCCTTACGGATGAGACATTTACATGGTGAAGAAGACGAATGATGAAATGAAACTTTGCTGTACTACTTCTACATCCAGTTAGATGCTCGGCGCAGCCGCTCAGCTGCAATAGTGGCCTAGGTCGAACCTTAACGCGGACTAGAATAAACAACATGAGGCTTAACTAGCGTTTCTCTCGATATTATCAAAGATGCCAAAAATGAAAGGCTAATTGCGCAGACTGCGTATCTCACTGGTCTGCCTTGTAAGCGTGTAAAATGACACTTGCGCGAAATACGACACTTGCCACGGTTTGTAGACTGGAAGTTGACAAGTCCAAGCCTGCCAGAGTGCTGGCTCTACTAAAGATTAGCCACGCATTTTTCAATATTCTATGCTAAAATATTCAATGCTGATTTGTACAAGATGTCATGGAACACAACACCTGGAGAGAAGAGGCCTGCATGAAAGCATTGTTATGTCGCCGTCATAGCTTTATTAACTTTACGACAACATAAAACGATTCTTTTCCCCGGTAGAAAGTCTTGCCTCAAATTAACCGAACGTTAAAACTCATCTCGTTATAAATTATCAGCAATGGTGTTTTGATCTCGTTCTGCGCACATCATAGACTATCAAATACGGTGCTTCGGCACGATACACAGTCGCTAGTGCACATTGGAAGACATAACCAAACTGAGTGCCCGGATCTCGCAGAAGAAGACATTATCTTCAAGAGAACTCCGCGGCGGATTCAGTGGGTTGCTGATATCGTTTCTGTACGCCGCCGCCATAACCGTACGGTCAAATATCACAGTGTCGCAAGTATAGACACCACTTCGTAAATCGGCCAATACCATGTTCGCAAAACGTCCTATGGGCGAAAGAACATATGATTTCGAGTCAACAGCAATCTTTTTCAGGTACAGCGGAGTTATTTGGGCTAAATTCCCCAAGCCCTCTGTTCCCTTCAGCACCTGTTTCTAAATACACCCCTATAACATCAGCTCAGGCTCTGGCCGTGCGCATGCACATAAAGCTTTCTGCCTTGTTTCGCATGGGGCTCGGAGCCTTTGGACCTCTGGTGGTCATGTCGTGGCAATGTAACTCTGTTCACTTGCCTTACCCATCAAATGGTTCTGGAAGCTTGTGAAAATTTACTACTACAGTACTTCGTACGTACTTGACTAGATCTGTGGGTTGCGAATCCCTGTTTGCTGCTCTTGAGGTTGGAAACAAGCTGACCCTGTTATCAAACTCTCGCGATTCAGGGATGCACAATCTCGGCATTCTCGCCGAACAAGGGGCCATATCACAAATCGGCCAAGAGAACTCCGACGTCATTGTATCGGAATGGCGCTTTACGCAAGCCAGTCTGTTCAATGTAACCAAAACGGTGGGCATGTCGGGCACATGTTCTTCTGGAAGTTTTCCACACGTGGGAGATGCCATCATCTCTTTCCGATTCCGGCCAAGCCCAAGGTAGCGCACGCACGGGCATAATAATAATAGACGGAATCAAATGACGCTCCTAGAGACCAGCATTGCAGGCCCACCAACTTACTAGCCAGGAACACAGACACAGACCAACAGCACGCGTTTTCCCATCACAGCGCCCCACGAGCCGTCGGAAACTTACACATCCGAGCAACGACTATGAACCTGGCTGCATGTTCGGGAACGTTTTTGACAGTGGAAAACTTACACACCCCAGGCTGGCGGAAGAACCCGGGAAAAGGCGCCCAATAAATCTCTCATATCTCCCATATCGCCAACGCCTCTCCCGCATCATTGCGAGGATCGCTGAGAGCACCGGCGCCTTTGATTTGCTCAGCAATGGACCCGCGACAGAACCTGTATAAACTCTAAGTGACCCCCAGCCAATGACATCGTAGACCGTTGAGAACGGGTCTTCAGGGGAATGCCGTTGTCGGCTGCCGATGTCCACGACTCCATATTATGCAAGTGCAAAGGCAAAAATATCCCTGCACGAAGAGAGAGAAAGAAAGAAAGAAGCCATGACCCTGTATACGAGTAGTCTTCTTGCTACACAAAGAAACCCCTGAAATCTTTAGCAACACGCGGGAATATCTGCGATGCATTTAGCGGCGAGAGTGGGGTGACTCTTGTGCCGGTATCATATTTAAGGTTTTGGCGACTTGGTGCGGACGTACCATGCGCTACAGCTGCCGGAGACATGTGTGCTGGCTTGAAGATACATGTTGAGCTGACTCGAGAATCATGCGTCGGTTAAATCTTGGCGGTCTTTGCGTTGTCGGGAGTCTTGGTCGGCAACGTTGGAAAAGCGTGTAAGTCAAAGCAGTGGCTGCCATGGTAGCATAGTAAGCTTAGGCAAAAGACAGACGGTATTTGTGGTTAAGGGATACTTTGAAAGGGAATAATAATTCATAGAAATCTGGCACAATTAGGCAATCTTATTTCTAAAGAACGTACTCTAGTAGAGATCTATATCTAAAATGGGGTCGTCCATCTGTACAGAGCAAAACAGCGTAGCATCATGAAACCCAACAATGGCAATCTCAATTTATACATCAACGAGAATTGATCATTACATACCGGGATCTAACGTATCTTTATTCTTTGGCTCGTCCTTGCCCTTATCACTTTTCTTTCCCCTACCCCTTATTCTTGTCCTTACCTTTTCGCTTGCTCTTACCTTGGGTTACTTCCTTATCGGCCTCCTCTCCGTCTTCACTACCCTTGCCATCTTTGTTACCAGCCTTCTTCTCGCGTTTATCCGGCCAGCCCTTTGACTGTGATGCGACATCCTTACCAAACATCATCTTGATACCACCACCCTCTTCCAAATCAGGCAGCGGGGCAAAGTCACCTACAACACGACTCTTCGAGGCGGGCAGAACATCAGGGTCCGAAGCCTGGTACTCGGAACGGTAAAGGCCAATCGTGTCACTGGTGCGCTGCCCATTACCGACTTCGACATCTCGGCTGTACAGAAGCGGAAAGGGGTCAAAGTCCTGGCCGGTGATTTGATCAAGACGCCGAGCACCGAATCTATACAGCTGATGCGCCGTGGAGTCTCCAACGGTGGTGATGCCGTTTTTGTCTTGAAAGTAGACGGCCGTGCCATTCCGGGTGGTTGTGAGCGTGGAGCCTGAAACTTTGCGGTCCAGCTTATTTAGAAAGGCTTCGATGCCACCAGAAAAGACAGTTTTTCCAGTAACAGTCAGGTCCATGCCCTGGTATAGATCTGATTGAAGCCGAGTCATGCCGCCGTCTTGTTCTGTATTTATGGTGCTCTCGATCGGGTATGAAAACCCATTGTAGAAAATGGTGTCGTTGTTCACAATGGCTCTGGACTCGCCTTCGTAAAGCGCACGGACAAACTGGTAGTTGCCGCGATATTTGAGCACACCGACAGTAGACATGGAAAAGCGCTGCTGCCAGGTAGAGTTTTGGACCCCTCCGCGTATAGTTATTGGCGCAGAAACCTCAATTGTCCGCTGAGCCGACTGTGTGTAATTGACGCCGCCGTCGACCTTGTGGTTGTCGGAATCATCGACGTCGGGCGAGGTGATTCTAACGATTGGAGGTGGGCCAGTAGTGTTTTTCTTGTTATTCGGGTCTTGGTAGACAAATACCTTGCCGGTGACCATCCAGTGGGAAGAGACTTTGCTTTCGTTGGGGCCGACAACCTTCATAGAGAACTCATGGTCCTTTCCGTCACAGAGAACTCCAAGCCAAGGGGTGACGTCGACCTCGCTTTCCAAGAGGTCAAAAGACTGTATACCCACCAACGGACGATGCAGAGGCGGCGAGATGCCGCCTGTAAACACAACTGGATACGGCCATGCAGCGCCTGCAACTTGCCCGTCAATCAACAACCTCACCTCACGGTAGCTGTCAGAAGACGGAAAAGGTCCAGGCCCATCACTCTCACCCTTGGCAACGGAGTGCGGGGGATTAGCCCACCAAAACTCCTCGTCGCCTTGACCGGTGGCAGAGATGGAAACAACCGCGCGAACGGCGTCCTTTGGGAAGGAGAGCTTGGTCGAGACCTTGTCCTCGGGATAGCGGAATGCGCTGGCGACACCACTTTTACCTTTTCTGGCTGAAATGGGCAAAATAGTAGGCGCTGGCTCTGCCACGGGGGATTCAGCACCAGGACCGGGCATCTTGACGTTAAAAAAGGTAGCCGTGAGCGTCGTGTTGAAGGCACCAGTGTACCGGTCATTGACAATGTTTCCGAGGTCAAAGATGAGCGTCTGGGGCTGCTTCCAGAGGCTGAGATACGTGGTCATGTCTTTCCAGTAGGTCCAGCGAATACCGGGATGCTGCTTTGGCTCCGCGGTAGACGTGCGCCAGACTTCAATGTCGCCGAGATACATGACGGCGAGGCGATCAAACTGCACACCTTCAGAGACGACGGTGAAGTTGAGAGCGACACGATTGAATGTGCAGTTTGGCGGCTTGTAGTCGGCTGCAACACAAATTAGACTTGTGACGATGATAGGAAGATGTCGTATATAAATATTGCTTCAAACATACCGACGAATGGGTTGCCGTAGCTGTTTTGAAACGAATACTCCATCAGCGTCTCCTGGCATGAGCGCTCTGGCTGCTTGCCATCCGTCGAGTTGCCCAGCCATTCAGTCCCGTCCACGAGGCCCTCTGACGAAAGAACAGGGCTAGAAACATGAAAGCAGTCCAGGACTTGGGGCCTGACCTTTGCCGTCGCGGCATCCCGGGCTTCTTTGGCCGGAGGGTCGTCTCTCCCCGACGCCAGCGCGGATGAGGCCGTCACCGACAAGGCGGCGACGAGCCAAGAAAGGCGCCTCATCCAATCCAGCGCCTTCAAATTGAGTATTTCAAGATGAGTTGAGTATACCAAGTTGATAATGAGGGGAGAGCTCTAAGCAGACAGATAGTATCGCGGTCGCGGGCTGCTAAGACTGGGACGTGGTAGTGTCGATGGAGGCAGATCTACATCAAACGCAAGACATCGACCAAGATCAGACAAAGAAGAAGAAGAAGAAGAAGAAGAAGAAAAGATCTTTCAATGCGGAATTGAAAAAGAATTCTTCTTTGATACGTGCAAAGCAAGGCGCACGCAGCGCCACAGAAATACAAGAGATTTTAGAATTGCGGCGTGGGAGGTAGAGTGTAAGCCGAGTGTCGTTCCGCCATGCAAAGGCACAGGACTGGCATGCGACAGTGTCTCACATTTTCTACGCAGTTGACCGGGCAGCGGATTCCTTGCGTTGTATTGCACATGCAACACATGAGGATTGATTTTCTCCAGTTCCATGCAGATGCAGCTCACCAGTTATTGGCAGCTACGTGGCGACCTGCCATGCAAGTATAAAACCCTTCGTCTTGAAGGGGAAGGTCGGCACGAGATGCCGCGACCTTGGGCTTTTGTCTTTATACGACGAGTATTCTAAGTAAATACAGTCTGTGAAGCAATTGAAAATGCCATTAGTGTATGTACATACGAGAATTGGAGCAGCGTTTATTTAATTATCAAGGTGCTGTTGATGGATCTCCTTCTTGCACCATGGGCAGCTGTGGAGCTCGTATAGGCTGCTCTTTCGTGGAATGAAGCATGAGTAGAGTCTATGCTTTTGTTGTGAGCTCTTAGAGGCCGCTTCTTTCATCAAGGTTGCCAATCGTTTGTATTTGCTCACATGGTTTTACAATACCAGGCCAATAGCCGTTACATCTCGCCCTGGGACAAGGGTTCCTTGGGCACTTGGAAAGGATATCTCGGGCCGTGTTCATGACTACCCATAATTCTCGTATGGTGAAACCAAGGCTGCGTCGTCGGCCAACAATTCAACTCAGCTAACTGGATTTGAGTTTCGGATATTCAAAATGGGTTGGTTTTTTTGGTTGCAAAACCAAGCGTTAATCATCAAATGGGCCTTCTTGGTGTGAGTGTTGGCGCTATGACGTGTTACTTGTGTTCGACATCACTTGTCTAGGAGCTAGCCTCCATTTATTGTCTTTTCGTGGGAAAATTCATCTTACAGCCAGCTTAAAAAATTATATCAATTAAAAAAAAAAATTGAAAAGAAAATTCTCGAGATCAACAGTTTTCTAGCTTACACAGCCCACCTACGGCGTGCATAACTAATCAGCCTGCGCTCAGGCAATATGAACGTACAGACCCCCTCTCCCAAAGCCCAAAAGTTATACTTTCCGCCCTGTCCACATGAGGCGGTGCCAACTTTACGACCTTGAAAAGAAAGCTACAAGGTGAAACCCTGTTTGCCCTTCTTACCTTTTGCTGGGTGACGCTGTATTTTAAGCTTTTCTGGGGCAAACGAGGCCAAGGTTTAGCTCTATTTTGCGCCCACGAGCATGCCTACATGTCGTAGAGAGGCAGGAAGTCGTACGACATTTGCTGGATTTGTCGTTCAACGCGAAAGCTTAAAAATCCAAAAAATTGTAGCGCTGGATGATGCAATTCTGCGTTTTAACTAATTTTTACTTGTCTATTTATTTTAAATTTTATTGTGATTTTACATAGAGAAGGGGCAGTCAAGTAGGATAACATTAAGACCTCATGTAAGTTTGCCGATGAAAAAAACTCAAGTAATTTGACTCTAAGCTTTACGCATGCCCCTCTCTCCCTTCCTCAAGAGCGACACTTTATACTCTACTGCTTTGCTCGCCTTATTATACTTTCCCCAAACGAGTCAGCAATGCGGGCCTAGTTGACGTACCAAGCTACTTTGCACAGGCTACTATGAATAATCATCCCGTAGAGAACTGACAAGGAAAAGAAAGTTTGACAATAAAAGTAAAATATAAAAAAAAAAAAAAATAAAGATTTGGGCTCAGCCCTTCTTTGCGTTCTATCTTATAAGCTGAATGTATAGCAAAATTGTACATGTAAAGGCCAATAAAGGGGGGTATCATTGTATCCCAAGTAATATACAGTAGAGAAGAAGAGTAAATCGACGCAAAAATGTAATCCCAATTTTTTCCCCAGTCCCGATGTAATAAATCAAAAGCGAAATCATGATCCTCGTAAAGTAAGAGGGTTGAGGATCGAATCATCATCGGAGTCGATCCCTAAAACCCCCCACAGTGCCAAGCCCTGTTCGCTTGGATCAACGGCAAAGTCTTGGTAAAGTCCGCGTTCGTCTTTCATGAGGCCAGATGGATAAAGCACGTGTTGGGAGAATAGCTTCGTACGCTCAATGTTGGTCCCCATATCCCAGTCGCCGATACGGCGAATCGGGCGATTTGAAGCTTGGCGAACCCTCCCCATCGACGATGCAGGATGCGGTGCGATGAAACGTTGCTATTCAAGCTTGGCCCGGATACACACCACATGTGTAAGTCCAGCGAAGAGATTCCATGCATCGCCTCCTTCCTGCAACGTCCCATGAGGTAGATGGTGTGCTTTTTCATGGCGTGCTTTACCAATCTTGCCCAAGAATAGCGTTGGCAAATCAGATAAAAAGTGTAAAACCTTTCGTTGTGGCGTCCCGTGAAACGATGCCGTTAAACGGGTTTAAACTAGTGGCGGCTTGCTTCCAACGGCGAGACCGTTGAGTCTCTCATCACCGCAAATGAGGCGTGGCGATCCCCGCGCTCAAAGAGAAGTTGCATGTTGCGAGAAGCTCATGCCTTCAGGTTATCCCAGTAGCGTTTGCGGCAAGCAATGGCAAGCTTGTTGCCCACAAAGCGGTGCTGAAAGTAGTTGAAGACGGAGAACTCCTCGCGTGTCATGACATAGTCGTCCGGCTGAGCCTGGGCCTTGGACCAGATGTGTGCCAGGGCCTGGTCGAGCATCTTGAAGACGGTAGGGTCTTGAGCGCCATCTGGGCTTTCACGGGCAATCTCCAGAGCTTGTGTGACTTCGCCCATGGGGTGAGGAGCAGCCTTGGATACAGCGGCTACGCGAGGCGGGCTCACGGCCGGCTCCGACAGACGGTGAGGCATGGCGGGACGAAGGTTTGTGTGTGCTTGTGTGTTGACGGCGTAGTGATGAGGAAGAGACTGAGGGAGATGCTGGAACTGGCTGTAAAAATTGTAATGTTGTTGTCGGGCGTCAGGGGAAACAACAGACAGCATGTTCTGGCCGGGGTAGGAGGAGGAAGAGGGCGGCGAGGAGGGCATATATATCTTGAAAAAAAAAAGGGCTGGCGCGGGGTGGTGTGTGAGTGCGTTTGCGCGTCTGTGAGTGAGAGTGTGTGCTGCCAGCTGTCTAGCGTCGAAGTGGCACCTCTGGAGACAGGGGGTTACAGTAGGCAAAGGGAAGGAGCGACCAAGGCACAGGGGCGTGTGGGTGCTCTGTGGGTGTCTGCGTATCTGTGTTTAGGGGGTGTGTTCCGGCTAGTGGGTGCGCGGGGCGTGTTGTTGGTGCTGAGCGCTGCTTGACCGACCGACCGAGTGTGTGTTGGACTAATAAGATGGGTCAAGGGAAAGAGGCGAGAGGACAGGGTGCGGATCAGCAAGCGGTAGACTTTTTTTCTTTGTTTTCTGTTTTCTTAGTGCGGATATCAGCGTTTGACACTGCGTGTGGTTGTCGTTGCTTCTTTGGATGCCAGTGGTCGACAGTGGAACGGGGGTGCTCTGGGCGCAGCCTTGGGCTGAGATGCAGGACGGGAGTATAAATCCGTAGCCGTCGGTGCACGGAGCTCTGAAGGCTATCGGCAGTCTGTCCGGGTATATCGGGCACGTCGGAGTAAGTCGATTGACAAATATTCCTTGCAGAGAGGCAAAGACAAGTGAAAGATAGCCGACAATGGAGTGTGCGTTGCTTGATACAAGTGTTGGTTACCACGGCGAGAGAGATCTAGATCGGACCAAGAGGGGAACCAGGACAAATATATATACACCCAGTTTTTTTTGTTGCACAATACGCATTTGGGATTCCAACAAGATTTTGTAAAAATCGATTACAAAAACAAGCAGGCTAGCTTCAAGACATCGTCATGTATCCATCCCATGACTCTTGACCCAAACGCTCTCGGACGTGTCTCCCAAACAGGTAGAAATCAAACTTCAGGAACCAGCATTTCTTTTTTTGGACACACGCTTTGCCACGAGGACACCGGCGGCTACCCGACTAGCAGCGACAGCACCTTTACAGCAGTGCGTCGCAATTGGAAGGAAGGCGAGCAGCCAGCGGGCCAGACTCCCGCGTAAACTGACTAGTTCCCAGAGGGGCTAAAGCTGGGACCAAGAACTGGAGAAGGCCTCTTGGTGGAAAAGCTTGTTGATTGAGAGCAGTGAGAAGCCGAGGCCGTGAGAGCCCCGGCGCTAGAACTGGAAGCGCCGCTAGAAGAGGTGGGCTGCTGGCATTGCGACCAAAATACCTGGACCACCCTGCCGCTACCCGCAGCCTCGCAAGTACTCAGCTCCGGCCATGTAGCATCTATTGGTGGAGTACGTCCCCCAAAAGATCCAGACAAGCGGCGGCTGGGCTTCCGATCCATTCGGTGCCAGCGCCTACTCTCGCAGATGGCAATTGCTTATACACCAGTCATAGGAAGCAACACGAACGAGTCTCTGAGCAACCCAACTGCTGCAAGGTTTCGTCTTTCCACTCCCCCCAGACAGCTGGAATACGCTGCTACCTCTTTCAAAAGTTACTTGGCAGTATATACTTTTTCGGTTACGCCTAGTGCCAAGCATGTTCTCAACCTGGTGCACCCGTCGACCTCGCCAACAAGGTTTTCCCTACCGTGGCCCTCAACCCCACAAAAGCACTCTCGCCGACAAACCATGTATGTAATCGTACTGACGCCGGCAGCCGAGCCGTACTATGTTAGACACTACCCAAAGTCTGAATTAAAGATTTGATGAGGGGTAATAAGAGCTTTGCAGGCCACGCGGTAGATGTATCCAGATACGCGGGACAAAAGCCTATTCGTGCCTCGGTTGTTTCTCCTCTGCTTTATAAACCATGGCAGGATTCCGGCAGGCTGAGTTGCTTCTTTTGGCCAAACCATTTTCTGCTTTTTTGGGTGAAGCCTTGAATACCTTTTGAGTTTTCTACACGAGCCTCTGACGTGCTGCTGCACTGCACCTCTGACCGTTATTACAGGTTTACCCGTTTCGTCGGTGGCGGCGCCAACTCCCGTACGTCAAGCCCCAGCTCGTCGGTGTAAACCTTAACGTGTCATGGTCATGGCCCCGTGAAGATCTCGGCAGTCGACAGCAAAAGCGACTGACAGAGCCGATCGCAATATCAAAGAGACACAAAACTGCCGTCCAGCGCGAGTAAACGCCCGCACCGGTCCCCTAGTCTGCGCCCTGTGACGCGAGGGTAACCGATCCAACTCACCCTCATCAGAGGACTCTCGGCGTAGAAATTTAGAGTTTCGCACCACCTGGGTCTCGCACCGCAGCCCAATAGGCACACCAGCCTCATTACGTAGCTGCCTCTTTCAGGCGTAGACGCGGTCAATATTGCACAGACAGTGGCCCGTGGGGACTGGCCATTGTTCTGCCCGTCCTTCCATTGCTTCCACGGGTGGGCCATGGCTCCAATTGCGTGCTCCGTGTCTACTTGATGATCTCTCATTGTCCCCATATCTCTCTCTCTGATCCACTATGAGTAGGCATTCTATTCAAACGTCTATAACAAAAGTTGAAAGACTGTACAGTAGCACACGCTGCCGAGAAGGACTGACTCTTGTAGAGCTCCTGCTGGTCACTATCATTGCTGATCTTTGGCGACGAACTAGGGCTTGCACCGCTGGCATGGCCGGCACATCCACACCGGACTCTCTTGCCCCAACTTCGTTCTGAAACACTGGCTGCCAGCGCACAGCGTTACATTGGGAGGGACGAGGTGTGTGCCGGTTCCTGTAGCCCAAAGCGCCGTACTAACACGTCTCGAGCTTTGCGCCTTGTCCCCAACCAGCTCTCACTACTCGTACACACGTACAGCCTACTACTTCGTACTCGTACGGAGTACAGGTGTGTGCCGTTCCCACACCTTCCAATTTCCAGTTCGTATCTTTGCTGGCTAGCAGCGTTGTATTGAGCCAAGTAACCGTCACATTCGCGGAAGAGGTACGGATAGTCCTCCGTTTCGATGAGAAGCTGGATTGCCGTCACCGCAACTCTTCTTTCTGGTGAAGGACCCAAAGCGCTGGTAGCGAGACGGTGAGGCGCGAGACTGGGCACATGAGCGCTGGCAGGCTCAAAGTCTAAATGCCCTTTTCGCTTCGCCTTGCCTTGGCTGTAGCTGTAGTTGTATCTGTAGCTGTGTACAACCAGCCACCGAAAGCCTCTTCTGCCGGTCAAGTTGTTTATTCTACAGCTCCATTGACATCTGCCGCAATGTATTGGTAATGATTTTCTACCTGTTGGGAGTCTCGCCTCGTCGTTTATATGGGGGCCGGCGGTTTGAGTAGTCACTCATGCACATCAGATTCGCTCACTCGCATCTTGCTTGCATCTGCGGCGTTTTCCGGCTGGGGCCAGTGACATTCTTCTTCCCCGCGACATGTCACGGCCTTCCTTTCTGGGCTGGATCGGATTTTGCTTGCGAATCGGTCGCCACTAAGGAGTACAGGGTGCCAATATTCCTGCTGGCAAGAACAGGGACAGCTTGTAACCTCGTTTTCGGCCCAATACAATGTTGCTCTAGAGAATCAAACGAGGACAATGCAGTTGCCGGATTGCCGGGAAGCCTCCTAAAGCCGGTATCTCCAGTGCACATACCTGTCCTAGTTGCTAGTCGGGACGACGGGGCAAGGCGACCCGCTGCAGTTTCCCCCTTGGATCCAGAAGCCGGGATTGCCTAGAATAAGAAAACTGGCATAAATCGCCAGCGGCGGGGTCCCTAGCTTACGTTGGGCTTGAAAAGCTGGTACCGTTTCGCGGAGTATGATATTGCTCCTCATTCAAGCACTTACTCGTACACTATTGGCCTAGCCGATGGAAACTGATCGTCAGGGCCCTGGCCCATGCAGACGGTGGGACAAGCTAATGTCACCGAAGGAAGCCCTGTAGAATGAACACCCGCGGAATTTTCGGCCTTCTTGTGGCTACGGGAACCAGTGTTTCATGTGTATACCGGCCCCCAACTTTGCAGAAACGCGGTATTTACCTTGTCGTGTCCAGCGCTGATCTATGTCGCATTGCGCACAAAAAAAGCATGTCATCCTTGCCCATATCTCTCTTTGGCCTCTTTGCAGAGTGGAACCAGCGCTTTGCTTTGTTTTTACATCTCCGGATGACCTCCGGTGACCTAAGAGCAGTACTGTGGTAGACGCAAGGCTTACAAGGCTCTCTCGCCAGGTTTCGCTTACATGCAGCTTTCTGTATCTGCACCTGACTTGGCAGGGTATAGTTCTCAGCCTCACCTGATCCACTGCTTACTTCAATTGATTCTATCAATAGCCCATTGCCACGTTGTCGTTTTTGCTTGGTCGCGTTGCAAAATTGATACTACGTCAGAAACCTAGTTCTGTTCGTGGCAACAGTGTGACTGACCTGTAGGGAAGGCGAGTAACGGCCGCTCCTTCCCCCTCACAGACGCCCCTGCAAACCTTAAATCGTGGAAAAGCGGGGCCCTAAAACGTGGCGCCAACCCCGGCGGTTTTACGAAGGCGCGCGTCGGCTCGCCTGGCGACGGGTGTACCATTCTGGCGGTTTTGACGAGGCGAGATACTAAGGCCAGCTTTTTGATTACTTTGGCAATTGGCAAGCTGGCACAACGCGAGCCTCTGCTTGCTAAAGCTGCCGCTTTCGGCACCGATGCGCTGCCATGTAGTCGGTAGGCTTCGGATGACACGGCGAATTGGAGTGCGCTAGTTGAAAGAGAAGAAGCGAGGTGATGTGCGCCAACTCATCGTTGGAGTTGCGCTGGGGCTGCGTTGTTATTATTAGGCACAATTCAGGTAGATCGTAATTTATGTCAGTATTAGCCCGTCTGCTTTCTATCTAAATACTTTTATCTCATCCGTTCTAGCATGCAGCCAAGACAAAACTATTTGGTTCTTTATCGGGAGCGGAGAGAGGCTAGTCAAGCAAGCAAGGCACCCCCCATGCAAAGTCAACTCCGATAAAGCCGATCGCGATATCAGGGCTAATTTGGAGGCTTCCATTGGAATCAAATCCCATGTGCGGGCCACAACGCACAAGTCTCCAATCCAGTGACATTCACACATGTACTGCAGACACGTCTCTAGCCCCTTTTTTCTTATCCTCTTATTTTGTCCTCTTGTTTTTGCTCGTCAGCCCTTGCCTGGAGTGCCTTGCCTGCAGCAACATCCCTCTGGCTGCATCACTAGCTTCGCCCAGCCCCAGCTTTTGGCGGAGCCAGTCTCAAACTCTATTCTTCTGCGCAAACATCTTCCGGCTCCCTATCCTTTTGGCCTATGGCGTAATGCTGACACCCGGGCAAGGGACCCCCTAAAATAACGGAGGACTAGACATTTTCGGTTTGGGTTCTTGTCTTGTTCTCCTTTTTACCCCCCTCCTTTCAGAGTTTTGGGCTCCTTTGTTTAGGCGGCCGGCAGAACGTGTCGACGTCAGCACAAAGGCGGCGCGAGAGCCCAGGTTTTGTTTTTAATTTAGCACCACGTTTATGCTGGAGCATGCGAGCCGGAAAGTTTAATTATAACCGAGGCTCTTGGTTTGCCTTTTTGTATTTCCCTCTGCCGAATTCCTCATATGTTGCATTCATTCCACATCTTGTGGTGGGTTCATTGAACCCTGAGCTGCACATAGACGGCCTCAATTGCCATTCACGTGAAAGATTATTCAACTATTTTATTTAATTGTTCTTTTAAAAAAAGTTTGACTTTGTAGAATAACCTCCTTGTTTCTTGTTCATGTGTTTTCTAATCAGAATTTTCCCCGTCGCGCCTCGGAGAGTTTTCCGCAGAATGACTGTCTGGGTCTCAAATCCTACCGCCACCATCCAGACACTTGTAAGAGATCAACACATGCTCGTAAAGCGTCATTAGTACGTTTTTTTTTTTTTAGTCGCGACACTTTGTTTCGCCAATTAAAATGTGCAATAATCCATTTTACCGCTAAATTCTATGTGATGCCAGCATTTGAAATATCAATTAGCCTTTTACCCGGTTGCCCGCGTGACAAAACTTCCGGACTGGAATGTAGACCGGTTGCCGTTAGACAACGATAACGCCACAGGGAGAGCTTCATTTGGCTTTGTGCATGTAGCTGTATGCATGAATAGACGGCAAACGCACCTTAGCTCCTTTGCAAAAACTTAAAAGCCTGGCTGCTGTGCCGTCGGTTAAGTCCCGTGAGGCGGCGGCAATACACTTTTGCAAACGCTTACACAACCAAAATAGCCTGCCTTATATACAAAACTGTAAAAAAAAAAAAGACCAATCAAGAGGCACTGTAGTACTCCAAACCGGTTAGCAAAACTACCAATCACGACGCGACTTACTGTCCGTCTCTGGCCGCCAGCTCCGTCGACGACAACCGACGACGCCGTCATCCCGTACCCAAGGCGCTAGATCAATGAGCTTCACGCCACCAACGAACAATCCCCGGCCCCCGTTCGCCTTAGCTGTGAAGCAAACTAGGCTAAACTAAACAAGAAATGTAACAGTCAGGCTGAGTTTTCTTATTCAAAGACGCCTATACAAGAAGGAACAATAGCCGTCCCATTGTTGTAACCCACACTCGCACTCGGTGGAGATACTGCACACACACACACACACACGCACACCCAGCTTCCTACCATGTCATAGCGCCGCAACCCAGCCAAGACGGTTTACTTTTGGGAGGGGGAAAACAGCCTCGTTTTTACCAGCAATTTGGTTGTATGTCTTTTATTGGCTGGTCCCCTTGGATGTAGGTTTCGTGTTATCCTCGTTTTTAGCCGTTGGCTTGGTGCTAGTGCCTTTCCTCTCCGTTGGCTTGGCGTGTTACTCGCCTTGCTTTCACCTCTCCTTGCTGTTCCGCTTCTCGTCACGCCCCCTCCTACTCGTTCCTGCAAAGCTTCTTTTGCTTTTGCTGTGCTTCTGGAGTAGGATCTGCACTGAGGACCAACCGATCCACTGGAGGCGCGGCCAACATCGTACACACATGTGTCTGGATTTACTTTTTTGTGCTTGCATGGTGCTTCGTGTCATTGGTTAGATTGGACTGCAATGTTGGCGCTTCTGCGCTCCTTCTGCAGCCTCAAACCTTATGCAAGTCTTGCTTTAGTACGCGTTTCGAGTGGCCCCGTCTGTATTTCCGCCTGGTACTACCTTCTTAGCCTGGACCTAGTGCGCATGTTGGGGTCGAGATTGGTATGCTTGGATGAAAGTTCTGTTGTACATTAAATTACATGTCGTATGTGCGCTGATTCTATAGTGTATAATCGGTACAGATCTCCAAACCTTCCCAAATGCTCCTCTAGGATAAAACCTTGTATATCCAAACGACATCTCTGATATTCCATCTCTTTCTTCCACGGCCGTAGCTTACATGCTTAGGGTATTGGACCACATTCTCACCCAGATACCGGGGCGAGACATTTTCGAGCGTGCGTCTAGTATGGTTGCGGCCATAAGCGCCGGCCGTCCCGCGATTGAGCATAGAGTTTACACCCGCATGACAGACCGGTCACCTTACTAGTGCCTTGCCAACTGACAGAAAAACGCCTCAGGGATGGACCGCGCTGCCTCTTTACGCCTTTGGCTTACGCTTCCCGATGTTCCAGCCCCAAGATCGTAGCGTTTTAACCACCTTTGGCGTAATTGCTGCTGTTAGCGGCACGCGGACAAAGATGAAGCTTTTGTGGATGGCGTATGCAAGCGCCAACTGTGTTGCCAGGCCTAGTGAAAACGGGCGTTAGCTTGCAACATCATTGGTCGCGGACCTCCCAGCGTCAAGCTGATACATGGTGTTGTAGGGGTCCTCCTTCAATAACACCAATCTGACAGGGGTAAATTACGTACTGGCTTCTTCGTCGTGGTGTTCCTGGGCAGTCTCGACTCCCCAGCCCATCATTTCCACCGTCTCGCTGACATCGTCGCTGCCAAGAGCCTTATTCTCCGTCTTCTTAATCTTTGCCCAGTTTTCACGCCACAATTTGCGAATCGAATCAGGAATTAGGTTTGTCGCGCTAGACACAATATAGTGTTCCAGCTTGCCTATTGTGTTGGAGCCCAATTGGTTAGCTGTTGCCACTGATCCATTGGCTCTGCATCAAGTTTAAAACCTACCAATCTTCTCTGTTCCCACTATTCGCACCAACATGAAGCAAAACGGAAAGTCTAGAACGCTCAAAGCAAGATAGATGCCAATAACAGACCACCCATACTCGCGGGACAGCTTCTTCAGTCTCGCCGTAAAAGACAGCTTCTCTGGCTGCTCTCCGCCGGCATTATTTCTCCACCACGATGTAAAGCGAAACCCTCTTCGAGGCGCCTGCGAAAACCTAAACGTCCCTTGCGGCCGAACTTTGAACACAGGTCGCGTCGACGCTGCGCCAAGACGCCACGTTGCGCTTGTATTGATCGATTGTCCCTTGGGCGCCGTCCGTTGTTGAGAAGTATTGTATAGCCTTCTCCACGCACCATTCCACGCACTCGATGGGCTCTTCATCATGTGCTGTGCCCTCTGAGAGGAAGCTGAGCCTTGAAAGAGGTAGCGAAGCATGGTGGCAAAGGGAGTATAGAACCGTGGTCGTCGGCTATATCGTTGGCTGATGCAACACAGGGACGTTGGTACCCTTTAATGAGCTCCTCTCTAGCTGAAGCGGCCGAAAAGGCAGTGCGGCGATGTAGATGAGGGCTTTAAAGTGTCGTTATGCGCACCGCGGACGCAGATGGACGTTGGCAGATGGTTGCTCGGAGCTACCGGAGGATCGTCCGCAATTCGGGTCGGGGTTTAGAAGCAGCCAGTAAGTAGCACAGCAAGCCTAACAAAGAAACTCCGTCGCCAGCTGGACGAGTGGCCTTGCTTTACAGCGGCTTAGCGACGCGGATCAAGGACAAAGGGGTCGCTGCAAAATTGAAGTGCAAGAACTCCCGATTTAACCCGCTGAACCTGGCAGAAAAAAAAAACCGATGATGTCGACCCGCGTTCATTGTGCAGTGGAGGGGCATTGCCTATTTCAGAATGGTCACGTGCAGCCTCTCTTGGTGAGCTCTTGCGTATAACCAAACGTAGTTGTTTAATCTGAGCAGTTGAGAATGTGAAGCTAATAGAAATAGAGAATGGATTTATAGTAGAAATATAAAATATTTTAGGGGCTGGCTTGGAGGCCAGGTGGTCGAAGGTAGCCCTATGTCAAGTGTGTCAGTGCTGCGTGTAAGTGGTGTTTGTTGAAAGCTCAGGGTTTGCTCCACGTTCGTAGCCGCTATTAACTAGAAAAAAGCGAAACAAAAAAACATAAATTCGATAAATACATTTAAGAAATACAATCATTCCAAAGCTCACGTTATCCGTAGAACTGGGTATTTGTTTGTTGCCAACAGTTATCTAAACGCTGTCCCATACGTTGGCCCTGCCAGCTGGCAAAAGTCTACGCAGCTGCATCCGCTTGGCTGATTACGTATGGCGACTTGTCTACTTCTTGGGCTCGATTATTTGCCTTGCTGAATGGACTAACTTGTCTCTCAGTATAAAACTATTCAATATTTCAAGGTTAGTTTTCTTACGCCAATCGAGGCCTGCTCTGGTCGGTCCGCCGTTCATCGGACGTTCTGGCGCTCTCCGAGCTGCAACTGCAGTGACGGTCAAGTGAACCTCGTCTAATTCATCGCGGATCCCGCCTAAAACAGACAGCTGTCAGGCGACAACCGCGTATACCAATTGCGTATAAGAGGCGAAGACACGTGATGAGCGCTCCCTCACTATCGCTGTCTCGTCTTGGCTTCGCTTCTTCAACAGCCACTCCCTCTGATGCCACCGCCTGGCATGTACAGTCAGTCACTCGCTAGCCAGTCACTCGTTTCAGCCTTGTTTTGTTTCTTTGTCTGTTTACTACTGCCATCGCAAGTCCATTCCTTTGGTCCTTTCTTTTGTAATGTCGTTTTCACAATGGCGACTGTCGTGGTGACGCGCAAGAAGCGACGCTCCTTGAGCTTGATGACGCTAGGTAAGAACTTGGAAAAAGTGTGCTTTACGCGAAATCCTGTAGAAATTTGGTGTCTTTGCTTTTGAGGCTGCGCAGATGGCATGGCGCTGATTTATGGAAAACAGTTACCTCTGGACATGGCTCTCCCAATCCTGTTACACCGCCGACGCACGTCTCGATCAGTGATAATGGCTCATCAGAACATTCTTTCTCTCAAGAGAAGCAGCAATCACCTCGTGCCCGAAATCTGTCGTTTGCGCATCATCGTAGATCAACTTCGTGGCCAGCTGTGCCCTTGACGGAAAATACTGGACGGCGGTGTCTTGCGGAAGACCCTGTTATCACGAAAAATGAAATACTTTCCGTATCAACTGACAATGCAGCACGTTTTGGCACACTGCGGGAGAAAGGTTATCAATCTGTCGATGAAAAGGTTTCTGCCATGCTAGCCGCAACAGCCTCACTGAAACCAGCCCCGACAACCCCGTCACCACTATTTGGCTCCTCCGTGTTTATCAAGGTTTCGAGCGCCTTTGATCGAATCTATTCGAAACACCCGCACAGTTCCGGTCGAGCAAGCCGAAACAGATTCCAAAAGCACGTACAAAAGTCTCCGACCTCCGTCCCGCGGCAACAGTTTACGAATCAGGAACCACAGTCTGAAAAGTCTCCATTAACAACTATAGAAATTCGTCTCAACGAAGGAAACAACCTCAATCGCAAAAAAGTTCAACGTATCGTCGGTGGTAGTGTATCCCGCAAACCAGTTCCAGGGCACGGACAAGACCTCCGTACCAGGCTGGATGATAGCACAGAGCAGCTTCAGTCACGCATAGACTCGTCGCAAAATTTTGACACTACTCCAATATCAGACGACGATGTTTCGGGTTTTTCTTTTCAAGATCCATTTACTTCTGAACATAACTTTGAAGACGGCCTAACAGATGGCTTTCTCGAAACAAGGCCTGCCGCGTCATCTACTCCAAAAAGCAAAATATCAAAAGACTCCAGCATCGTTGACGACATACAGCAAACACCTTTTTATGGCAAACAATTACTCATTTATAAAGATCTAGACCGAGACGAAAACACAGTCGACCCCAAGTACACGGAAAAAAGTGCAGTCACAGGCGACGTCTTCTCCGAGATGCAGCTGAAACTTCTCCCCAAATCCTTGCGCAATAGTGTGGCTTTACAAGACGCAAAGCGAGTTAAGAAGCACCCATCTCCGAGTAAACATGCACTTGAGGATCTCGAAGCGGCGCTCACAAGCTACACTCGTCTTCGTCGGCAAGGTAATTTTGATGAGGTAGACGAACTAGCCGCCGATTTCAACAGCAATCCGACATTTTTGGCCCCGCAAGATCCGAACCGACTCATGGGAAGGTCTTGGGAGAGGAGGGTGCATCAACAACACGAGAGAGATAGCTCGTCGCTGAGAACGCGGCCATCACCGGTCAAGTGGCGGGGCACGGAGAAGTCCAAGCTGGCGCTGAAGACGGCATTTCCCCATCTAGAGCACTCCAAGTACGGGCACGGGACAGACGAGCTTCAACTTTAGCATTTTGCTAGCGGTGTTGAATACTAATAATATAACGGTGTGACAATAACGTTGGGCGTCACGGCAAAGAAGATGGTCACGGCAAAGAAGATGGATAAGATTACTTGCTGGGGCCAGCGGGCGAGGCGCAGTTTAATAGACGAGTTAATTAGTCGAATGGCTTCTCTAAAATACACAACTTTGCAATCTGACAAGGGTATCTCTATCTATTCGCCGTAAACCATGGGAGTGTCATTGTCGCTTAAAAGAAGCGACGCTTGGTGCGGTGACCAGCTCGCCCATCGGTACCATGCATCCGGCGTGTTCCGGCAGCCTGGGCAAGAAGTAAGTATATATATTACAGTTTCAAGTAAAAATTGGATAAACAAGGACGTACCTTTACACCAGAGCGATGCGTCAAGTTCCCGCGAAGCTTGGTCAAGGCACCGCTTATCTTGTCCTTGACGCTAGGCTTGCGCTTCTGTTGTCGAGGGCGGCGAGAGAAGAGGCCCTTTCTGCGAGGAGCAGTGGTGGTAGTATGGTGATGAACGCGGCGTCTTCCGAAAGGCATTTTGGAAGTTGTCTTTTTTTTCCCTTGTATATTTGAATGTTTGGATTTTTAAAACGTTGGTAATGATTGTCACTGTATTTAAGTTGAGCGCGGTGTAGCTTGCTTTATATGCTTCTTTCTTCGTACACACTTGTACGTTTTATTCTACTTCTTGGTCAACTACTCCCACTCTTGCGTCACTACATGACGCTGCAAGTTGCACACATCCGCTCTCAAATGTAGGTATAGTACATGTCGATCACCCACGTCCACGTTATTTACAGGGTTGGTAATCCAAGGCTAGACCGTTGCACGCCCGCCTAGGAAAAACTTGGCTTTTGACGGTGTGGGATTGGCCTGCATTGTGGCGCTTGGAAGGTGGATGTGGCACAGCAGCGCCCTTTTTTGGCTGAATCATTTCACAAAGTCTTGATTTTTGGTGAGGCTGTGACGGCATACATGGTCTCAGTGATTATCAGTGTGTGTTGTGTGGCTGGTGTGATGTCATGTCTCTGTGAGTATTGGCGGATGACGACAGAGGCATGGTCCAGGGTCGTTGGGGGCTTGCATCGAGATTAAGTGTGGAGATTTTTGTTGGTTTTTTTCCAGGCTTTTGATTTCTCCAACGGTTTGTTAATTATGTTTTGGATTCTTTTTTTAGATGTTTATTGCTGGCATGATGATGGTGGCTTTCACCAGAGTTGGGTATGGCTTGGGAACAACAACTGACTTGCGTGTAGATCCAAGCCGATCAATCCCAGTCACGTCACACGACGTCGACGCTGCGGTTTAAAGAGTCTCATTTTATTCTAGATTCTGAAGTTTGTGTATAGCAAATATAGCAAATACGTCATGGTATCTCTTATCTCGGTCCAAAGTCTACTCGTATCCTCATGGCAACATCTATGCAAAAAAAAAAAAAGAACACTGCGCTTCTTCACACCCCGCCTAACCATTGTCTATTCAGATCGCAGATTTTCCTTGACAGTTTCAAGGTCCTCTTTGGAAAGCCCAAGGCCCTTTTCAGAGGTAACATAGCCATCCCAGCCGCCAAACTCTTCGTCTAGCGCCTCGAGAAAGGCGGCATAGTACTCTGGCTTGAGCTCGATGAGGTTGTAGAAACCCGGCGTCTCCGGGTCTTCGACGCCGGCCGTCTTCATGGCAAAGGGCATCAGCTTGTCGCGGACGGGCTCGATGCCGATTCGGGAAATCATGTAGTCGCGGACGGCGGCGTCGGCGGGAGTTCCGGCAAGGTGGTGGACGAGACTTGCAAGCACGCCCGTTCGATCGCGGCCGGCTATTCAACCAAAAGCTATCTTAGCACTTTGCACATGACATCTTTTCACCAATACAGGGTCATGTTGGTTTTTTCTTGTCGGCAATTTACTCACCCGTGCAGTGAAACAAGAATGGCTCCCTCGGTCGGTCCCGAATATGCTCCAGCACCGCCTTAAACGTCGGGCGATAGATCAGCGCAACATTCAGGTACTGCGTCTTCCACGCGGGCACGCCGCCGTCTTGCGCAAAGTGGTCAATGTTGGGCGTGGGATAGCTTCCCGAGCCCGGCAGCCAGACGTTCTCGACCCCCGGCAGCACGGGATCCAGCGAGCCCTCGCGCTCCGAGCCGTCCCTGCGCAGGTCAAACACCTTGCGCACGTTGGCGGCCAGCCAGGCCAGGGCCTCGGGGTCCTTGGAGGCATACTCGAGCGTGCCGCAGCGGTATATGCGGCCGGCGGGCACGGCGCTGCCGGGAACTGCGCCGACGTCGCGCAGGTTGAGCATCGAGCGCGAGGCGACAAAGGGCGAGGTGGTGATGATGGGGAGGAAGGTCTCGGGCGGGATGACGTCGCGCACGGGGGTTGCGGCGAGGGCGTCGAGGTTTGTGGTGTCTGTGGCCATTGTGACGTTGACTGGCAGCAGACTCGCTCAAAGTCTATGTATGGTGGGTGCCTATGTAGAGGAAGCTTTTATATGGTTTCGGCGGCTGGTTCCGTGCGACGATGCTGTCTCGTCGCGGCTTGCGCTGCGTATCTAGGATCACCAAAATGGGTGTGTATGACCGCGTAGCACAGAGTCGTAGACCGCAACTAAAAGAGACGGTGAATCAAGCACAGGTGAGCAGAATGGAGGATTCACAGGCTCCAGCGAGATCCGCCGACGGCATTTTCTTATTTAGGGCCCCTCCTCCGCCAGCTAGCTCGGCCCGCTCAGGACCTACCTAGACCCTGCCCTGCCAAGGACGAGGCCATGAGGAGCGGGGTGGGAGCGGTTCGTGATGGGGGCGGGGTAGGTTATACGAGTTTAGCATGGATTAGCCGTATGAGGTATGAGGTATGAGGTATGCGGTTCGGCAACTATCGTCTGCCCCACGCCGGGATGTTAGTGTAAGCTGCCCAAGGTACGGTGAGAACCGTGGTTTCTGAACCTCATAATCAAAGTACCAGTTCCTGATTTTGCTAAGACGGTATTCAAAGCTTGATTGACTTTTTACAAGGGAAAGAGTGACTACGAAAATAGGCAAGTCCATGTCCGTGTCTTGTCCTGTTCGCTCGAAAAGACGGACTGTTAAAGATATACAATGACAGCCACAGAAAAACATAACAAAAATAATAAAAATAAAGATGAAAAAAAAATAAAAAGCACATTCACCAAGAATCAACCACTATAGGAGCCTTTCGCATCCATTTCATCTATATATAGCAAATTACGCGGAGAAAAGAGCTCATTGGGGTATTTGGAGCAAACTACCCAACAAGGTATAACCCGCCTCCATCAAACAGCCTTGCCGACGCTCATCACTGACAACAGGCTTGGTGTCTACTACAGACCCAGCAGAGCCGCCATAAACGCCATGCTGCAGGTCCTTGCCGGTTTTGACCTCTTAAGGCGAAATACCCGGGAGGGCAAGGGGCTATTGGGTAGACTGGTTCCCGTTAAAAGCTTCAACAACGAGACTGCGCTTCTGGTGAAAGTAGGAGTCGAACAGGGGGCATGAACTTGGCTGCGCCTCATAAAATGTATCCGTCCAAAGAATGTCTAATATTACAGGGTATTACTCGTGTAGATGCGGCTGCTTGTTCATAATACTTTGTGCATTGGCGATTTTTACACGTGATTACACCCTGGTCACTCACACAGCCAACGAGAGAGCAAAGGGGGGTCCCCTCAATATAGACGCGGCGCTTACAGAGCCCATTATTTCCTGAGAACCAAAATCAAAATTATTCAAGTTTTCTGAGACGGAGTATATTGCTGGAAGTTCTGTCACTACATACGGGCACAATCTTACAGGCCATGACAACCGATGGGACATTGCAACACAGCTACGGTCCGGAGGTAACGCCGTACCAGCAACAACACAGCTACGGCCCGGAGGTAACGCCATACCAGCAGCAACACTTCCAAGCGCCCGAGCCGCTGGCGCCCCCGTCCAAGCTCGAACACACGGCTACAGAGCCAGGGACAACCAAGAAGCCAGCTCAAGGTAAACGCATCTGGGGATTGCGTATACCTGCTTTAGCAGTCATTGCCACTCTAATAGCTGTGAGTCTCGGCGTCGGGATTGGTGTTGGTGTCGGGGTAGGGCGACAGACCAACAGCAACAGCCCTCCGTCATCATCGTCTTCTTCTTCCTCTTCTTCCTCCATATTGGAAGCGCTGCCGTCATCGGAAGCAACGACATCTCCAAGTTCCTCCAGCTCAGAGTCTTTGACGACCACACAGAGCCCCGGGCCTGTCACATCTGGCACAAAAGGCATTGCGGCAAATAGCTGCAAGTCCAGAGACCCCCAAACCTACGACAGCATTCAAGGCGCAACATTTGTGGGCTACTGCTTTACTGATTGGCCCAGGGGCATTGACGCCTCAGATGGAGACGGGACCGTTTCTGATCTGAGCAGAGACATTGTGTATACGTTTGAGGCATGCATGGATGCGTGTGTGGAATACAACTCGAGCCTGGACGAGGATGAAGATGAGACGCAATGCTGGGCTGTGACGTATAGCGCAAACCTTACCAGGTCCATTGACGGGCAGGGAGCTAATTGCTTTCTGAAGGATAAGAGGGGAGTAGATAGGCTTGCAGAAGGACTGGTGGCAAGTGCAGCGAGGATCCCTTAGGAGCAGAGTTGTTAGCGCAAGGTTGATTGGAAGTTGTATAACTGGAAACAGCATGTAGTTTTACCTTTGGTTGGACTCAAAGAACTCTTTTTTATTTATTCGCTTTTATTTTTATTTACTCCGCGATTGACCACTATCTTGCGCCTTATATCTGCAAAGTTTAACTTGTAAGGTTTCAGCTTTTTTATCAACTTCAAATTAATGAATTCCTTCAAGCCAAACATTTTCAAATATTCAATTGCAACTGAATTCGCATCATACGCTTTATTCATCAACAGCCATGTTGCACAGTTTCCAGTATAATATAGTGTAATTATCGTCTTGGCGACTCCACGGCTACCCTACCCTATTCTGCGGCGACTTATTTCACCGACTAGCCTCTTTGGCCCTCCATTCAACCGACCCATCCAAAGCGTGATTTGTAATTACAATGCCGTGCCCAATTCAATTCTGATTCTTTTCCTCTTCAATTCATCTCGCTACTCCTCATTACCGCTGAGATGTCCGGCTCCTCGCCAATTGTGCGCTGGGGCTCCCTCCTCTCAGTCCTCATAGCCGTAGCCGTCGCCTTTACTCTGCAACGCCAAAAGCCACTCTCCAGCCCGCCGTCCAAAACATACTGCTACAAGGGAATCCGCACACACGATGACGCCCAACCCTCTGCAAGCTGCTTTTCCGTCGCAGATGGCGTCTTCACGCAGATATCCAGCGAAGAAGCGCCCTCCAGTGCGCAGGACGGCTATGTGATTCCGGGACTCTGGGACGGCCACGGCCACTTGCTCGAGTACGGCGAGTTTCTCAACTCGGTAGACCTGTTTGGCGCTCAATCGCTCGACGAGGTCCGCAGCCGCTTGAAACAGTATATTGCTGCGAATCCTGGCGTCGGCACAAGAGACAATTGGGTCTGGGGCCTAGGCTGGGACCAAGCAGCGTTTGGTCGAATGCCCACTGCCGTAAGTCAACTACCCCTTTAAACCAACACCTCCTTTAGTATTATTATACATCAACAGTGGCTAACAGTTTTACATCTCCAGGCCGATATTGAACAAGACCCAGACCTCAAGGGCGTCTACATGATGCTCTCCCGCGTAGACGTGCACTGCGACTGGGTATCCCAGCCCGTCATAGACCTCCTCGCATCGCCAATCCCCGACGTCCCCGGCGGCGAGGTCATCCGCGAGCCAGGACTAGGCGTCTTTTGCGACAATGCCCGCAACCAAATATACGAGCTTGCGCCCAAGTCCACGCGCGAGACAAAGACGCGCAACCTCAAATCCGCCATGCGCAAGCTCAACGAGCTGGGCCTCGTGGGCATGCACGACGCCGGCGTCGTCCCGGAGGACCTGAAGCTGTATGAGCAAATGGCTGACTCGGACGACTGGACTGTGCGCGTGTATGCCATGATGGCTTGTAATGACCGAAACACCTTTTGCGCCGAGGATGCCAAGAAAAAGGTGCGAGACGACGGCCTGCTCTCTGTACGCAGCGTCAAGCTCTTTGCCGGTACGTAATCTCAGGAAAACTCATTCTTCCCTTCTCCAATCAATGAACCTTTAGAGAAAACTAACCGCCATTGTCACACCCAGACGGCGCACTCGGAAGCTGGGGAAGCGCAATGATTGAACCCTACTCTGACAACCCGTCTTCATCCGGCAGCCTCCTCATCAACAGCTCTGGCCTAACCAACGTAGCCAAGTCCTGGGCCGCAGCCGGCTTCCAGGTAAACATCCACGCCATCGGCGACCTCGCAAACCGCAACACCATCGACGCGCTCGAAGCCGCCCTGCTCCAAGAATGTCCCGACTCGTCAGCCCTAAAGCAGTGCCAGGAGACGTCGCACCGCTTCCGCATCGAACACGCCCAAATCATCCACCCAGACGACCAAGTCCGCATGCACGCCTTGGGTCTGATCCCGTCTATCCAGCCGACCCACGCAACGTCGGACATGGCCTATGCCGAGTCGCGCCTGGGGCCGCAGCGCACAGCTACGGAAGCGTACAAGATGCGGTCGTTTCTTGATATTCATCCCATTCTGGGGAGTGACTTCCCAGTCGAGCCGCCGAATCCATTTCAGGGCATCTATGCGGCGGTGACGAGAAAGAATCCGCACACTGGACTGGGAAGACATGGGGAAGACAAGGGGTGGCTTACGGACGAGACCTTGTCCATGGACCAGGCTCTTTGGGGCTTTACGGGAGCGCCTGCACGTGGTGCGTTTTTGGATCGTAAGGCTGGGCAGATTCGTGAAGGGGCGTTTGCGGATTGGGTCGTGTTAGATGAGCCGCTTGAGAGAATGGACGTGGAAAAACTGAGAGACTTGAAGGTAAGAGAGACGTGGGTTGCTGGACAAAGGGTTTATTCTCGGCCACAGGACGAGTAGAAGTTAAGTCTTATGGACGTGACAAGTATCATATAAAAAGTGTAATTTTGGTGATTTATTGGTATACATTTAGCCATTAAATTAAAAAGGGCTTCATCAAGCTACAATGTACATTCCCAGAGCAAGATAACAATGACGCCGTAGGCCCCAAATAGATGATGCGTCTCAGCAACACAAATCCCGCCAATTTCCCACACATTTCAGTACCCATACAACTCCCTCTCACGACTTTACAATCACCTTGCTCTCTACCCATTTGGCAAACTTGACAGTTGGAATGTCGGCTGCCCGCCAGAAAATGTCTGCACACCAAATGACAGTAGGGATGCAAAAGACTGACCCAAGCACGAACCCAGCATTGTACCAGTATCCCTCGACTCCGGTAATGTTGTACGCCATCCTTTCCCAGTGATACCCAATGCAATGCATTGCCGGGCCGTGCATTAAGTAAATTGCGTATGACAGCTTGCCAAAATACTGTACGACGGGAGTGTTGAAGAACCACTGCCAAGAGGAAGAGTAGCCCACTGCAAACGCAAAGATGATTGCTCCAAGCGATTGGTAGTATCTGTATGGCTCCTCTTGCCACCACGTTGGAATCATAGAATGCAACCAAATCCAGCCGGGAGTAATGTCACCCTTGACGTCTGGCTGGCACATGAGATAAAGACCGAGAATACTCAAAGCGGCCCAGAGCACTTTCTTGCTCCGACGGAATTTCGTCGTTGCGGTTTCATGGAGCGGTAATTCGGCTGGTGGTGCTTTGTGGGCGCCACGAATCAGGTCCATCTCCGCAAGAAGCATACCGCAAAAGAACAAAACAAGCTCCCATCGAGAGTGACGATAGGTAAACCACATGATACCGGTAACGACCAAGAAGCGAAATCGTGTCTGAAGACGGGCGGTGCCAGCGAGAACGAGGAACAGATACAAGGAACACCGGTATTCGACGGGGATTGTCCAAAGGTGTACATCGTAAGCTAATATGACGTTAGTTGTCAAGGTGGCTTGCGTGCCATTTGAATCCAGACTTACATGTACTACCACCGTACTTGTCCCAGCCGAACACATGAACAAACCTAAACATGTGCCACGCCCAGTCTATAAGCTGAGCCGATGCACTTTCCATACGCTCGGGGTGTGGTTCGACAATGTTTTTCATATAAGTTCTGTCGTTTGCAAAATCTCGCGTCCATTCGTAAGCGCCGATACGCAACAGGCAGATAATCATGAATGTAGAAATAGCTGTTGGCAGATAGAGACGAATCCCGCGTCGAAGAACGAGGGAGCTGATGGTGGTTGAAAAGTCGGCAGACGCACCACTTCGAACAAACTTGAGAGGTCGGTATGACAAGGCGTAGCCCGAGATGACGAAGAATAGGCAGACGGCTGGGGGGCCCTGGTACCAAAGACGAACGAATGGCAGCTTGAGAAAGTGGTAGTTATTTTCACCGGCTCCCCACCCTTCTGCAATGATGAATGCCTGATAAAAGTAGTGGCAGAAGAAGACGAAGAGAGCAGCTAGGCCTCTCATGCCATCCAAGTAGGCCGTAGGGGAGAGCTTGGCAGGGCGTATTTGTTCGCGGGCATGTCGACCTTGCAGAAAGCTGGGAATAAGGAATATTCCAAATCGTAGCAGTAAAGGCAGCCATGTGATGGAGCGGACATATCGGAATGGTGCTGTAAAAACGCGTGCCGTGACACTTGGTAGACGAACAGCAAACCGAGACTTTTCGTCAAAGATGTCGCTATCGCTGTCGACATCAGAGACATGTTCTGTCAGGAGATTAAACTTTTCCTCCTCTCCAGGAGAAGTGTCCTGACTTGAACTGTATGTGTGCATGTCAGGTGTGATTGTTGTGAACGACACAACAGCCTAGATACGGGGCGGGATGACGTCGACCAAGGGAGAAGAAAAGTAGTAAAGAGAAGCAGATGAAAGAAAGACGGAACAGATAGAAAGTTGGCCCAGACAAAGGCAAACGGATCGAGTGGTAAGTGGCAGGTGCTGGCAATAACGAGTGTGCCAGCCGGCGAATAGATTTGACACCTGGCAAACGCTTGGCTGACTGGCCAAGGTCTGTGATAGTAGGTAACGAGAGGAGGGCGGAGATAGTAGACCGCAAACAAAAAGGAACCCTTGACTTTTGGCAGGCTATTGTATAAAGAGAGAGGACGAATACCCCGTCCCGACCAGCGAACGGAGTGTTATCAAGGAGGAAAGGTACCAGCCAAGGTAGTGAAGGAGAGAAGACTCCAAGGTAAAGGTGATGACACGGGGAGGACGATGCCAGATTCCCCCAATACACGCAGCACAAGCATTAGTGCAGAGGATGGGGGAAACAAGACGAGCGCAGAGGATCTCCAAAAACATTACTTTTGTACAACGCGCCAGTCTCCCCTGGGTCAGCGTCACAAGCCAGAGACGGAGCCCTTTGACGATCATCATAGCCGGGTCTCTGAAATGCCAGAGCCAAACGGCTCCTGCGACACCCACTGCGCCGTCTCATCCGGCGTCACAGTGGTAGACGTGGGTATGGTATGGTATGGTACGTATGGTAGGAAAGGTATGGGCACGGGTATGGGTGCCGGGAGACCATGCAGGGCAAGATGTCGATCCGATTTGATGGTTGGTTCGGGAATATCTCTTGGGAGGAGTTACTGAAACAGGAAAAGTAGAGGGACTGGAGACGATTACGCGGCTTTGATTTATTTGCTTTCTTTTTTTTATGAGCTACGTAGAGCAAAAGCGAGAGTTGGGTACGAGGAGATAAGCCTGCAGCTATTTGCGAATTCCATTTTGCTTTCGTGCTTCACATGAAATGCACTGGCCTCGAATTTCTAGAAAATATTTCTTCAATTCGATGCTTCTAGTGCCTGTGACTGGTGACGTTTGGTTTGGTGCTACACACGCCGTCTCACCATAGCCGGCCATCACAATGCTCACTACGCGCTCAGACTGGAATGTGTCGCAGATAATCCATGCCCATTAGAAACATCCATCACGTCATGGCTATGCGCAGATAAAATTTGTCAACTTAGAGCATGAATCTCAAGATGCATGAATAGTTTATTCGTTTTATTTTTAGCGGAAATCGAAAGCGATAAAAAGGTCCTGTGGCGCTTTAAAAGAGATCCAATACCCAAGTCTTTGGGTGCTTGGCGCCCATCGGTACCTAAATTGGGTCTGGGGGAGCATGCGAGATCCACGGCAAGGGTTCTCGCAGGATTGAGCGTCTCGTCTGATGACAATTGTGTAAAATTGCAAAGAAATACAAGAGGATGCTATTCCATAAAAGCAATGTAGAGCAATTTTGCACAAGACAGCATATCGACTTCTTATCACGGGTATTTTCACAATTCTACAACTTCCCATTCTTCCCTTGCTACAACCCTCGTGGAAACCAGACCCGCACGCTAACTAGGGAGCGCTCCGACAAACGCATTCGGCCCCCTTTCGCCACGACTGGCTGTCCGGCGCCACAGCTGCACTAAGAAAAGCTTGTTTGATCGGCGGGTCGTTTCCATTCTCGGCATCCGAAACAACTCTTTCAAACAATGTGCTCTCCCTCTCTACTGTCTACTGTCCTCTAACATAGAGTTTCTCCCTACGTACTCGCTCTATTGTTATTCGTAGCTAATTTCTACTCGTAACTCGTAGATAGCAGCTTAGAGTGCAATGGCCTCAGCAGAATTGCTTTCCATACTACTCATAGACCTTGCTGCCATGTATTACTCGTACGCCTGGGATGGGCCTGACCAATTAAGGAGAACCCTCCTCACACACTTTCCTCGTGCGGACCCCGAAAATCTGCATACACGCGCGTTCCGCTCCAGGGTCGCCGGCCAAATCTGCAAGCCACCCGCACACTACTCGTACACACACACACCATCTGACATCACACCACCACCGCGCCGGCAAAGGACGATTTTTACATCCAAGCCTACATTCTCTGCACAGCAACGAGTTGTCCAAAGATAGTCGCTGATCTGGCGTCGTCCGTTCTTTTTATATAATCCATTTTGTGCTCTTCTAACACGCTCGCTTCTCATTTAAGCCCCAACCGCCGCGGCTCTGTGCCTTGTTGATCGAACCGCCCCCTTTCCCATTCCATCCCCTTACGGCAAACGAGCACGCGACCACCACAAAACAAAGAAACCAGAAAAGGCCCGGCCACGACGCAATCACTACATCGCCATACATACACAACACCACGCAGCAGCCATGCTGCTCATATTTCTGCTATCTTCCATGCTCATATTTTTCAGCTCCGTAATATGCGTCCGCATGGCTTCGCTGCTGGTCGCTCTGCTGCTGTGGACGAACCACCTCAGCGCCGACCGTGACCAGATTTCACACCCGGAACTGCGCTGGCAGTCATGAAACGAAACAAACTATAATAATTACTATAAATACTATACCATCCTACCGGCACGAAGCGGCAGAGTAACCAGAAGCGACTACCCCGTTTGTTCGCTTCGTCTACTTCCGGTTTCCTAGCGTTACAGACCACGAAACGCTTTGTCACAGAGCCGCGTTTCATCACCACCATCTATCGCCATGCCGCCGGGTCTGTCGATATGAAACGCAGGGAGCCTTGAAATGAGGAAGCAGTTTCTGGACATCACTAGGCACAAGTGGATCAGGAATTCATAGCCAGACTTGTTGTATATTATCGCGGTTCATCACCGCTACTTGTTACATATCCCTGCGTACTGCAGTTTTATATTGGAATTCAAGCCAAAAAAAAAACGCCATGTCCGTCACATGCATAGTCGTAAAATAGGTGAGTTTTCTTATCCCCGATTGGCGCTCCAATGGGTTCCCAGTTCCCAAAATTCAAAAAACGCCATTCCCCTCGGCATTGCTGCCGCCTCAGTCTTCAATTGACTAATTGTCCAACCAGTCAAGGAACTGCGGGGTGAAATAAGTGACAACAATGGTAGCGCCGGCTCGGAGGATACCTTCCACCGACTCAAATGCCATGGACTTGAGATCGAATACTCCGGCCTTGGCTCCGGCGTGGATCATGGCGTATTCACCACTGACTTGATATGCCGCCACAGGCATGTCTTTGCCAAGCTCCTTGGCATCACTAATAATGTCGAGGTACTGGCTAGCAGGCTTAACCATGATAATATCAGCACCTTCACCGATATCACGGACAATGGCTCGGCGGGCAAGGCCACGGCCGCCCGGAGGAAGCTGGTAGCATTTGCGGTCGCCGAAAGACGGAGCAGAACCGGCAGCGTCGCGGAACGGTCCGTACAAACAGCCCGAGAACTTGGCAGAGTATGACATGAGAGTCGTCCTGTGGGCAATGCCCTCCTCAATAAGCTTGAGCTTGATGGCACGGATGCGGCCGTCGTTCATGTCAGAGGGAGCAACGCAGTGAGCGCCAGCCTTAGCATAAGCAATAGCAACATCAGAGATGCGATCAACAGATAGTTGGTTGTTCAAGCTTCCATCATCGCGCAGAATGCCACAGTGACCGTGTGATGTGTACTCGCAGAGGCAGACGTCTGTGCAAATGTAGAGCTGGGGGAAGCGGCGGCGGATAAGTCGAATGGCCTGGATGACAGGGCCCTCGGGATCGTCGGCAGAGCTGCCCAGAGCGTCCTTGGTACCGGGCTTCATAGGCACGCCAAACAGGATGACAGAGCGCAGGCCTTTGTGAACGAGGGGCTCGAGGAAAGAGACGAGCCGGCTAACGCTGAGCTGGTGCTGGCCGGGCAGCGAGGGAACAAGAATCATGTCGTCGTCGCCGTCGGTAACGAAGAGCGGGAAGATGAGCATAGACTGTAGAAACGATACCCAATTAGCCAAACATTCAACGAGCGAGTTGTTTATATTATATCCACCTTTCGGTGCGATATTCATCGTCGGGAGAAACAAACCTTGGTCAGCTGGCGCTCGGCCTGCCATGAGCGGGCAAGCGGGTGAAAGTAGCCGCCATGGAGCTGGCTAGAAATATCGCCCGAGATGCTCACGCTCGTCGCCGCAGTGCTGGTATAGGACATGGGCCTCGAGACGTGGGATGCGCGGTCGTCCATGGTGGAGATGGAGCCAGCAGGAGGTGCTCGGCGGCTGGAAGGGCCGCCGTTGGAGTCGCGAATGCTGAGGTCTTGGACGAGGCTGGAGAACGACATGTCTAGCTTGCCGCAGGGGACTATTCAATTGCAGGGCCTTTTGTTCGCTGTCAAAAGGATGGTGATGATGGTGTTGGTAGGGGTATCTGTTCAAAAGCAAAGTCGATTGCCTTCCAAACTCTCGAGTTGTGTCAGAGGTGGGCGGGGCGAGAGTTTCGTGCTCGTTTGGTCCGCCTGCGTCTGCGTTAAGATTCGAATCAAAATCGCCTTGCCGGAAAGGCGATTGAACAAGTAAAAGATGAGAGGCTGATGACGAAACCAAGATTGATGAGAGGGAGAGAATGGCGAAATGGTGGGCTAGCATTCGGTAGGTAATAGAAAATCCACGGTCGCCCTCCGTAATTCGCTCGGGGCATCCGACAGTGTCTGAGTGGGCGGCCCAGCGGCGGCCAGGCGGGACACTTGTTGTGCTTTTTTTGCCCCGAAATTTTCGGCACCTCGGGCTCCCATGGGCCAATCAGCGCCCATGCATTTGAAGAGTTGCACCGTGGCCGCCACTCATGGCCTCTGTAATTACACCGCTAATTAATTATGCGAATAGCTGTTTGTAGGGCGCACCCCGCAGGGCCGACCTCTGGCTAGTGCAGGCCGGGTTGACTTGGGTGGCCTCGGGTGCGGTGGGATCCGGGTGGCGGCTGGTGGGTGATCCGAGATGCGAGTACGGAGCAGCTGCTATGGAATCCGGGGTCCGGCATTGCGAGCTATCTCATTGGTAACTGGTATCTTGGACAAATGCGATCTCTTTATATGCGTTTAATCAAATTTTCTCTTTGGCTCCAAAGTCATCCCTGATACTGGACGTAAGAATATTCGCTCACGTCGACGTTCTGTCATGTTCACTTCATGTGCTTTCAGTAAGCAACAATTACTGTTGCAATCTGCTTAACGACGGTTGCTGAACACCTTGCTACTGTAAAATGTCTCGACTGGCGCTTGACTGTGGTCGTTCTCGGCGCAGAATTTCTTTTCGCGACAATTTAAATGGCTATATCCATCACTTTACCGTCCATTGCTAGCGGCCTTGTTGTACGCTTTATATTGTGATATTGGCTACGCAACTGCATGCCCTTGTCCTCTAAGCACAAAGAAAACTAAAAGAATTACACTGTCCTGAATATTCCCGCTCTTCCTACACGAACAACCTGTTCCTTTCCTACAAGCCGCGCAATACGGTGTGATCCTGCTTATCAATAGGGCTGTACCTCGCCTTCAGCACCTCCTCCACAGATCGTGTATCAGCCGCCGTCGTCTTCTCGTAACGTTGGTGCAGCGCCTTTCTAACATCGCTCATATCTGTTGTAGCCGTCTGCCCATCAATGGCCCTCTCAACCCTGTCACCAGCATATCCCGTTGCAGACCTGGCCTTGCTCACCAGCGACGTCGCAGTATCCTTACCCTTCTCGAATAGCGAAGAAAGCGTACCCTTGGTCTGCTCTGCCGTCTCTTTAACATCCTCGCCAGCTCGCGAAGCCTGCTCCCGCGTCTTCAAACGCGCCTCGAGAATCTTGGACTCGGCCGCTTCCTCAGTGCTGCGGGCAGACGACTTGGCTCGGTCAAAGGCTCCGCGGGCCGACGAGGCAATTGTGCCCGCCTTATCCTCGGCCTTAGAAGCAGCTGAGCCAATGGCTTTGCCGGCCTCTTCTGCGCTTTGCGATGGCGCCTCGCCAAATGCCTTGGCCCATAGGCTGCCGGCCTGCGATTCTAGGCCGTCTCTTACTTCATCCCAGTCTGTGTTTTGCACCCAGCGTACTGCGCCGCCCACTTCCTCGTTCCACTTGTCCTTGAAAACCTCAAACTTGGCTGCTCTTTGCTCGGCAGCGACTTCGGAACGTGTAGGAGGCAGTGGCCGTGGGATCGGGTCGATGAGGGTTTGGATCTCGAGCGCCTGTGATCGAACGGCTTGCGCCTGCTTCTCACGGTTGCGCTGATGCGTGAGGGCGGTCAGGTAGGCGATGGAGAGCGTGAGCGTGACGCCGCCGGTCTATCAATGAGTTAGTTTCCTAATCCTAGCGTACTTCATGTCTTTGGTAGCCTTTATCACTCACAAAACCGGAGACAAAACCCATGTTGTGTGAGCTGGTGACGGGATAGCTATTCCCTCACAGCTCCGAAGCCAGCAAAAGGGTACAGGAATTGGCGCCAACAAACTGCCAAGATGCTAGACAGTGTTAAGGCAGGTTTGCATACTGCGATTCAAGAATCACAGTAGACTTTTTCCGCCTCGTTTCGATGCTCTGCGCGGCGCAATGGCGTTGGACAGCTTGCGGCGCGTGTGAGGCGGAATGCAGGTTGGTGGTGAGTTGACGTAGTGGGCAGGCTAGCGCGGGCGGGAATTTCGGCGGCTTGCTTCCGCTTCTTGGGCCGGCCCAAAAATTTAGCACCACCAAACATCGGCTGCGGATCCAGGGATCACAGCAAACCACACGACAACTTTTGCAGCAAGCGACAGCCTCAATTGGAGGCAATCTACTCCTGAACAAGATCGACGAGGCTGCACCGCAAACACACTATACACATATATCCGCAGGCGACGCCAGCATACGCCAACCATGGCTGGCGGTCTCGTCAAGTACCGGCACTTGAGCCGCGACTCATCGGCCAGACAGGCTCTGCTGCGAGGCCTCGTCACACAGCTGGTGCAATACGAACATCTCCAAACGACATATGCCAAGGCCAAGGAGGCGCAAAGACTCGCTGAAAAGCTGATTACGCTGGCAAAGAGAAACAACGAGCCCTGTCGGCGGTCTGCGCAGGGTATCCTCTACGTATGTCTTGGGCACACAACCCAACCCCCCTTTCGACATCAAAACCTTACAAAGTGTTGCAAAAACGCATTGCTAATACCGTGCAGACACCACATCTCCACCTACCTAAACTTTTCGGCACGCTACGAGACCGCTACATGCAGCGCGAAGGCGGCTACACGCGCGTTGTTCGCACCGAGCCCAAGAACAAGTACGACCAAGGCGAGAGCGCCATCCTCGAATTTGTCGACGGCCCCAAGGATTCGCGATTCATGATGACGGCCAAGACAGTCGCGCGCGATCGCTTGCTGGGCCGTGCTCACACTGATGTTACGCAGATGAATATGAAAAAGGTGACGCAGTTCCGCCAGGCGGATGACTTTGAGGACATGGTGCAGCGCTTCATGGTGCTGAATACCGAGGAGGGCGCCGTAACGAGCGATACGGCTTCATCGCCGGCTGTCAAGGAGGCGAGGGCTGCAGCGGATCAGGAGAGCAGTGTTGCCCAGGGCCTGGCTCAAGATGTTGTTCCTGAGCGCGCTGCTTCACAACAGGCCAAGAAGACGAGCTCATAGGTTGTCGGTCTTTGAGAGCATGGGGAGGGTGCAGAGATTTCTGCATACTTGTACAAAATACGTTACTGTAACAATTACATCATATCTTCAGCTTGTGGACAAAGTTAATTACGAGTATGAAATGCCTGTTTGTATTACAAAGTGAACCCCATGTACAAATTGTGCGCTGAAGGATGCTATCTACACAAAATCAAAGGTATCTCCCCTATCTTGAATCATCTTTCCAACTCTCTTCGATCCAGCAACTCTCTCCAGCTTCATGGCATCGTACTTGGAGAACAGAACGCGAACCGTTCCTTTCCCGGGATCAATTGTCATATCCTGCTCACTCTTGCTCAGATAATCGCCGGCAATCTCTTTGTAGAAGATGGGATTATCCGGCAGACCGTAAAAGATGACTCGCTGCACACCCTTTATCTGGAGACGCCTAAAGTGGTGTGCTCTCTCAGAGTAGAGCAGGATCTTGTGGCGGCCAGTTACAAAGTGAGAGCGAGCGCGTGATGCCTCAGGGACATCCGTGTATTCTGAAATGGCGCCAAACGTGACACTGCTTAATTCCATGGCGGTTGCAAAGTAGTTACGCACCCGAACAAAATCCAGATACGACGGCACGTAGATAAGCGTGCCAGATGTGTCTTTTGCGCGCTTCACTAGATTCGGTACAATGGCCGAGATGAAGTACTCGAATCGGGATTCCGGGTCCTTGTCGAGTGACGAGGCCTGGAATCTAGAAAATGTTTGCTTCGCTTTGATGCCTAGCTGCTGCAGGACACCGGGATACTCGGGCTGCAAGCGCACCTTGCCAGCCCAGTTGTGGCAGTGTCGTCGCTGAAGTTCAGCCAGTTCGGGTGTGTTGAACGAACTGGTGATAATAGTTTGTCGAAAGTATTTGGCCCAGTCTTCCAGATACCACGAACGTACGCGGCTAAAGTCGCAATCATGTGCATCCTTGGGCTGAAGGTTGAGGTGGTCAAAAATGTACTCAACATGCTCCCAATTTTGCATCAAAAGCGCTTCAGCCTGGTCAACAATGACCATCTCAATGGAACTGAGAAAGTCATAGTCAACCTTTTTGCCCTTTTCTTCGTCTGATCCAATCGCCATGCGCAGACCCAGTGGGCTGGCAACGAGAATGTCAGAGTTGTAAAATTGCGCAAAGTACTTGACTGTCTTGCGAGTGAATTTGAGACCGAGACGAAACATGTCGTCATCGTTTCCTTCAAAGAGATCGGTGAAATCAGATGGACGGTCAGCGCCAAAGTTATTCTCCTTTGCAACGTATGATTCATCAAATCGCTTGCGGTTCTCTTCTTGGTCAGGCTTGCACAGGTCTCGAATTGTCCTGACAATCCTAGCACACGAGTTTCTCGTAGGAAGTAGGAACAAAACCTTGGGTCTAGTGAATCCCTGGTCTCGCAACTCCAACTCCGTGTCAGCACCGTCCTTGGTCAGCTTATAATTGTCCTTGAGTACGCGATCACGAGTTTTGAATACGTGATTCAGCGCGTGGAGGCACATTAGCTGCCGAAGGTTTCCAGAGTTGTTGACGTTTCGGTCGCAGTGCAAGATGTCGCGGTAGTCAAACATGAGTGACGCAAGAGTTCGCTGCTCTTCGTCAAGCTTGCCTAAATTCTTAGTGGCGGGCTCTTCTAGCTTTTGCTTCAGTCGCAGACTCGAGACACCATTGACTTTTTGAGTTGTGCTAAACGTGCTGTCTGATCCTGTTGAAAAAGCAGTAGCGCGAAATGGCCCCATCAAACTTCGTTTTGTTGTCCAAGAATCGTCTTTGGCAGCTTTAACAGCCTTGGCAGAAGCAATCTCATCTGGATGGGCAAAGTGGACATCAAAAGGGTCCGTTGACCCCTCTTCATCCTCTGAATCGTCGCCATCTACCTCTTGCTCTTGCAGCTCCTCATCATCTTTTCCCTCTTCCTCCTCAACAAGGTCGGCGTCCTTCTCCTCATCCTCATCCTCATCGCCACTTTCGTTTTCTGAGCTTTCTGGCTCAGACTGGAGAGCGGTCTCGCCGTGATCCAACTTGCGACGTTTCGCTTTGGGTGCTGTTGTGTCCTGGAAGCTCTGCAATAAAGCCATATATGGCCGGCTTGCTGTCGGTTCTTCTTCCTCTTCCTCATCTGATTGGACATCAGATTGACCCTCACTCTCAGATTCTGAAGGAACATCAGAGTCATCTTCACTATCTCTGTGAAATTTGACATTAGCATATAATTCAAACTGTGTTTGAAAAGGAAGACATACTCTTCTTCATCGGCTAAACGAGTAGCATCGAAGCGGCGACTTGGCCCATAGTTGCCAAAAGCTTTTCCTCGACCACCTCTACTTCCTCGACCGCGGCCCCTTGACCCTCGGCCTCTAAAATTGCCTCCTCTCCCTCGAGGTCCCATGTCAAAGAATCCAGTTTGAAAAACAAAATTCGACGTGGTTATGAACAAATGGTTACAATTCTCACTGAGACCCTCACCACCTTAGCGATCTATAAAAAAAAAGTTCCGCCAGGCAGCCTTGCAGCAAAATGGCTGCACCGCCACATATTAGTGGGGTGAAGTTGACACCAGCCACATGTCGGCTTATCAGCGGGCTATCTTAGCGCGCACAACCCCAGCGGAGCCCAGGCAAACCTGCAAATCACAAATTCGGGAGAAATTTGGCGACGACGAAAGACGACAGCCCCTCGGCCAATTCGACGACTTCCTCGCCTCCCTCCCGCAATAACCTGCCATACCCCGAATCCCACGACAGCGTCGCTGAGATCTGCCCAGTATGGCCGCTGCTACCGAGCGCTTCATACATCTTGCGCGCCCGTTGGCACACACAAACGTTGGCATCCAGACGAATATTGCCCCGCTCGCTGTCAACATCCAGCCTGAGGTGGGTTCCCCTGCGCAGAGAATTTGCAGCCCCTGGCGATAGCGAAGGAGCCAACAAGAGAAGGGACTTGGGAGCGCAAAAGCTAACTGTGTATTCGAAACTATAGGCCGTCGTTTCTATCCTCGATCACGCCGTCCGCCGAGATGTCCACGATGGCGCCCAGTCTAACCGCGTCATTGGCGCCCTGGTAGGCACTCGATCCGAAGATGGCACCGAGGTCGAAGTCCGCTCATGCTTCGCCATCCCGCACACTGAGGAGGAGGACCAGGTCGAAGTCGACGTTGAATATCAGAAGAACATGCTGGCCTTGACCCTCAAGGCGTCGCCCCGCGAATGCCTCCTCGGCTGGTATACGACCTCGCACGAGCTCAACAGCTTCAGCGCCCTCATCCAAAACTTCTTCGCCAGCCCGGACACGGGCACATTCCCCCATCCTGCTATCCACATGACCATTTCAACGCAGCCCGGCGAGGACATTGAGACGAGATGCTACATCAGCGCGCCCGTTGCCGTCAACGCCGAGCGCGCAGCCGACAGCTGCCTGTTCATCCAGGTTCCCCACAAGATGCTGTACGGCGACGCCGAGAAGAATGCCCTCGAGGCCGTTGCCAGCGCAAAGGACGCCGAGTCCCGCTCAGCGCCCATTGTTTCTGACATTGAGGGCCTAGGCCGCTCAATCGAACAGACCATGAACCTGCTCGACCGTGTGAGCGAGTGGGTCAACGGCGTCCTGGACGAGGACGAGGAGCCCAACAATGCCATCGGCCAGTACCTCCTCAGCGCCCTGTCGCTTGCCCCCAAGGTTGATGCGGAGCAGATTGAGCACGACTTCAACAATCACATTCAGGATGTTCTCATGGTTAGCTACCTGGCGAACACCATCCGTACTCAGATCGACCTCTCTCAGAGACTGGCAACCGCCAACCTCGTTAGCAACGACAAGGACGGTGAAGGCAAGGGTGACGGCGAGAAGAGCGGACAGCGCGGTGGCGGCAAGCGTGGCGGCCGTGGTGGCGGCCGTGGTGGTGGGCAACAGCGTGAACAGCGTGAGCAGCGTGAGCAGCGCGAGCCGCGTGAGCCCCGTGAACCTCGCGAGCCCAAAGAACCCCGTGAGCCGCGTGAGCCTACCGAATAGATTATAAAACTGAAATTTGCGAGAAAACCAAGTCGAAACGTCATGTATGGTTTTAAAATTGTTGGCAAAGGAAGCTCGGCGGGAGATTATTACAGTCACTGGAAAAAGGGGCCGTTTCGTCTTTCTTGTTCCCTATTGCCGCTTTTCCCAACGCCCATGGTACACACCTCTCGGGATGGATAGCGAGATGTGATTTGTTACGAGCAAAATGTGTTCCGACTTTTCTAAAAGAAAGAAATTCAATCATGGCGTTGTGGTCAATTGTCAAAGACAAAAAATGAGTTGGCATCTGAGACTTTAGATATGGATTTTGATCAATACAAAAGAACCAAAAAAATCATGATACAGTCTTTATTTGAGTATACACGTTGATATGGTGCTTTTTGTCATCTCTATGGTATATTTGTTGAAATCCAGGTAGCATCCACTTGGTTTTCTCTCTCAAGCCCTCATCGTTTCCGTATCCGTTTAACGCCAATGTGATAATAATCCATACCATGTACGCCGATAAGGCCACCGATTTCCTACAAATCAGATATGCCTCATGCTTCCACTTCCTGTGCTTGTATCTTCTAAATTCCAGTCGTTGGCTTCTGGGGGAGGCTTGCCGGGTTGCCGTACACGGGTAGATGGCTGTACGTCTGATTACTCTGCCCTTGCTGGCCATGTGGCCTGTTGTTCGAAGGAGCAGGGGGCTGTGGTGGCGGGCCTTGCATTGGGGCGCCAGGAGGCGGGTGAGGTGGGTGTTGCTGAGGGCCGTGGAATGCTGGTAGGGATGTGTTAGATCCTTGCCTAGCCATGGTGTAGCCAGATCCGTAAGACGGCTGTGGCATTGGCGACTGGTAGCCAGTATAAGCCAGATGCGGTGTGCCGATCTGGGGACTGCTGTGATGAGAACCCGGGGCGGTGAATGGAGGTTGGGGTGGATGAGCTGGTGGCATCGACCCTCCAGGAATGAATGACTGAGTCTTTGGGTTGAAACCGTGGTTTCGGTTGTAGCTGCCAGGGATCGGATGCTGGCTCTTCGGGTCATTGGGGTTCGCATTGGCCGGCAACTGGCCGAATGCATAAGGGATACCGCCTTGCGTAGGACCTCTGGCAGCATAAGCACTTGATGGACTATAACTGCCCTGCCAGCTCTGTGGAGGTGTGCCTGAAGGCATCTGCGATGGGTATGCTGGCATTGGGCTCGCCGCGGCCGGATATGGTTGTTGCGGGGCCTGTGGAACATACTGAGCATAATTAGTACACGAAACAACACAAGAGCCTCGTCAGTCCATACCTGTGATGCAGGATACTGTGCATAGGGCGATGCCGGCACCATATTTGGCATTGTAGGATAAGGCACCTGTTGTCCATATGCGGGTGCAACGGGTGTGGGATATGAAGCCTGGCCTGGGCTGCCATATGGAGCACCAGGTGGTGGCATATACTGCATTTGCGGCTGCGGCACCCACGTTTGTTGCTGAGGTCCCCAGTATGGCGTGTACTGGTGCCTCGTATCAAAGCTATCCGAGTCGCGGCGCTGCTTGCCAGGCTTACCGCGCTTTCCAAGATTCGAACGGTTTGCTGACATAGAGCTCGTCCGAGACATTCCATTGTCAGTTTCGGCATCGGCTGCAGATTTGGTTAGAAGAATCGGGAGAGGGAAGGCTCTCGCAAACTTACCTGTAGTGTTTTCTTCTGAGCTGCCAAAAATACGCTCACGGGCAAGCTTATACATCTCCTCTCGTTGCTCTCTTGTGAGCCTGTTCTAAATTAGTATGCTTATAGAACTACTTTGCTGCTTCAATGACTGACTTTTGATTCGCGGGAGGCGGCTTCTCTTTGCTATCACTGCCGGCTTCCGAGGTGGGCTTGGAAGGGCTAGCACTGACTGGCCCGCTGTCTCCGTCCTGGCCTCGACGCATTATCTTGCGAGGAAGTACGGCAGGCGGTGGAGTGCTGCTTGTGGAAGTCGTTGGCTGTGGCACCATGTGAGCCAAAGACGGCGGCACGCGGCAAAATGGAGTTCGGAATATGCGAACAGAACCAATGTGTGGCTCGTAGGAATGCGTCATGTGGTAGTAATCGGCCAGCTTGTGCGTTAACATTCTACAGAAAGAGTTTGAAGGCGGCAAATCCATGTAGGGTTCCCTAGAATAATAATATGAGTTGAGTGTTGACAAGTAAATGCCAATTTCCTACTTACTTTGAATTCTGCACAAAATCGATTACATCTTTTTCAAGGCGTAGCAAGAAAAATCGATCTCTTGGAGTGGCAAGCGCATCGAGCAGCTTCTCATCAGGTGCTGAGCGATAGATGACATTGAGTGCGTCTGACGATCCCGTGTCACTCCTCAAAGGCAAGCCGCCATTCTCCCGTTGCTGTTCCGAAGAGATGCTTTGAGGTGTAAGGATGCCAGGTACTTGTGATCCGACCACTACTGGCGGCTGCCTCCGATCAGCTAGGTCCCCAGTTTGTGTGGTTCTGGCTCTGGCGGCTGCTTCTGATCCTGCTACAAGTGAGCTGGCGTCGTCATCCTCAGCCGCAGCCTGAACACTAGCGCTATCATCAGGACGTAGAGACTCTTTCTCGTCTAAAGCAAAGGTTGTCCCCGATGTGATACTCTTTCCATCAAGGCTCGGTGGTTTCGTATCAAGCTCCGAGCAGGAGTCAGCTCGCTGGGACTCGTCGGACCCACTGGCTGGTGCTCGCGACTTGTCCAGCGCTGCCGGACTGCTTCCACATACGACCAAATTCGGGACCGGGGAGTCCAGACTAAGGTTCTTCAATGCTGATGAAGTTTCATCCATCGTCCCAGGTGCGGGAGCCCGAGATTGTGATAAGGCAGCCGTCGGTTGGGGCTTGTTAGCGGTGTTTGGGACAACTGAAGCGCCAACAGCCACGACTGGGTCGCTAAGCTTATGCACTTTTGTACCGGCCTTTTGTTGATTTTTGGAGGACATTTTGTCACTATCCGTCGTCGTATCGTAGGTTTTGTCGGCGGAGGCGGCGACCTAATGAAAAGCGTGGTCAGTAAGCTTCTTAGTCCAGGTCTCTGGGTGGCGAGCTACCTTTGCAAATGAAGATTTCGGCACGTCAGGAGATGTCTGTGTTGTCGCCATAGCGTTTTAAAATCAGAATTGGAAATGCAGCGTCGACTTTGTCGAATGTGAGAAGCCACTGTCGATACACAGTTGGCGGCCGCAAGGTAAGATGGATAGACTGTGGCTAGCGGGGTTGCAAATGGCAAAAGGCAATGCGAAAACGAAATTCAAGAAAATCAAAAGGCGGTCGAAACGAGCTAGAAATGAGAAGACAGGTCGCAGTTTCTCATTGTCGAAAAAAGCAGAACATTGTTCCCTTATAGACCTTCGAGAATCTCGTACAGCGGGCTGTCTGCGCTCGCTCAAATGCGGAAAGCTTCGCCAGACAGATATTGCAGCTCGGCCCTCCTATAACCTCGAGTCAGCTATTTCAACATCACACTTAAGAGTACAATGGGCGTTCCATCGCGATATAGCGACGAGTCGCGACCTCAGGAGAATCTCCAGAGCTCGCATCTCATGGCGGAGCAGAGGGAGGGGACCCAAGAAAAAAAGTAGCACCAACGGACAAGGTCTTACAGTAGCGGGGGGGCTGTCAAATACGTCAAAGCGCCTGTAACTCCAAAGATGAGTTACAGTACAATGAAGAGAGGATTCGGTAACCGGGGCACACCGAAACCTTTTGATAAATATCGAAGACGATGTATTTGGATGTTCTGGGCAAGAAGCTCGCCCGGGACGGCTGTGGCGCTCGGCGCGGTACCCATTGGTCAGGTGACTAAGGTGGTCTCGGAGACAGCCTGAGGTCACCATTTGCTGAGACAGAGGCGCTTAGAAGGCACAACTAAAATCGAAATCGGAGACGAGAAAGCTATATTTAAGGGACATATGCCGTGGACGCTTTTTAAATAAATAATAGTATTTATTCTTTACATCGGCGCGCCTACTTTGTAGTCAAACGCTTGTGCTCATCTACTCGTATAGCTGAGGCTGGTTTAGGAAAGGATCATAGCCGCAAACGAAGAATAGAAACGAAAAGTATACATTCAAAAGGGATATTTGAGCTCATAGGCCACTTTGCTCCTCAGAAGATAGTATTGATTGATATGTCATGAGAGCCTCTTTTCCGTCCTTGGCCAAGATCCCACCACGAACACTGTATCGGTCAAGATCACGTGCGGCGCCAAAGTGGAATCGAGATATTCATTATGTCTTCTCTTGTCAACGACGCATGGCAATAACTTCCTATTAAATACGACACTAGAAAATCAGCTTAAGAGGCTTGAGAGGTCATCCCTGAGAAATTCTTCGAAAATGTTTGGATACAGAGGGCGCGGTGGCCCGTCTCGCTCAACGCCTGCAAATGTTCAATGCCAGAAGTGCTTGAAACGAGATAAGTATTCGTCTGATCCGTCGTATAATTCAGATGCCTAACCTTTGCAGCACGCCATTATTCTTATGAATGCAAAGCTTCAACGCAAGAACGGCCGTACGTTTCTCGGCCTTCGCGTACTCAACAATTACGAAACCCCAAGTTGATACCCAAACTCACCAACGATTCGCCTAACCCACTAGAGAAGAAGTATGTCCCTAGACTTGTGATGAAATAACACCAAAGCTAATTATAGTTCAGGAAAGGAGCCGCAGATGAAGAGTTATCAAAGAAAGAGGCAGAGCGCGAAAGCAAGCGCGAGCTTGAAAATCGGGGGGATGAATCCGATGGCTCACCACCAAAACGTCGCAGATCCCCATCGGTGGACTCGGTTTCTACAATTTCTACAGCATCGCGTTCGGTCTCACCACCTCCGAAAAGGGAAAGGTCCCCAATCCCCAGTCGTCACAATGAGAGTCCTTACCCAGACAAAGGTGCTGGACGTGGGGACCGCAGTCGCAGCAGATCACCTCGCGCCGATTCTCGGCCAAGGTCAAGGAGCCGCTCACCACCTAAACGAAAGAGCTCACCGCATAGGCGGGGTGAAGGCCATAGTGAGCAAGGTAGACGCGGGAGGGGTCTAACAGGGCATCGAGGAGATAATGTGAAATCGCGAGAGCGTAGTTTAAGTCCTTTCAGCAGGCGCCTAGCAATGACACGCGAGATGAAGCGAGAATAGGACAACAGGTATCATTAATTTACGCCAAATCAAAGTCCAACACCCTAATTTAATACAGAAAAATCAACCATGACGGTATTGCGCCTGTTCCCAGTCTAAAGTACGAACCCAATGCGGTGAATTATGACGTTATCGCGGCTTCCTCTTCCCTTTCCCTCCTCTCCTCCTCCTCTTCTTCCCGCTCCCTTACTCGAAGGCCTTCGACAAGCGATACACCGTCCATGCCGGCGGCAGCGCCATCTTTTGTAGTCCCACCGGCTGGTTGTGTCCCTCCCGCAGCCTTCTGCGCCCCAGTGATTCGTTCTCTGACTAGCCTGGCGATTGCATTGTCTGTTCGCACGTTGAGCACGGCCAGCTTCTCCTCCAGGTTACGCTTCAAATCCCAATTGGGCTTCTTAGGCTGCAGCTTGAACAAATCGATCCCCTTGTCGTCAGAAGCATCTTGCGCCGCTTGCTTTTGCGCATCTGCTTCCAGGCCTGCGGCCTGCTGCTCCAATGTCTGCTTGTCTTGACTGAGGGTTGGCGGCGCTTCGAATCCAAGTTTTGGCCCGCGAGTCTCGGCATCATAGTTTCGGCCGGATAGCGGTAAGCTCGACTCATCTGTTTCGGCAGGCTCTTCGTCGGGCTGTGTTGGCGATCTTTGGCCCTCGGGAGCAACGACTTCGTCTGTTGGCAACTTTCGCTTCAGGCTTTTCAGTTTCGCAAGGCGGGCCTTGCGATCTTCTGAGGCTGCGCTCAGAGTATTGTGGGACGATGACATGTTGCTCGTCTGCTATCCTTGAGTGGACAGTCGCGGCTAAACGAAAAGTCTTCACTCTGCGCAAAGTCGCAGCCGAAACTGTGCTTGTAATTACAGAGCAGACCAAGTCAATGCCTGGTGGTAGGCAGTAGGTACTAAGGTAGGTAGGGAAGATGTTCCGTTCAGTGGGGCGAAGTCTGCCACCAGCGCGTTGTGGCAGCCTCTGGCGCAAACTTTCCGGGGCCCGCCAAAAAAGTGATTTAACCAAGCTCCTAACAACGACAACGTACCCGGCCTAGATACGACGCGCGGCAGCCAGACAGTCGCTGACGGTACGAATAGTCTGCCGCAGCGAGATTCAACTTATCTGCCCCCTATAAGACAATGACGCAAGTGCAATAATCGGTCCTGCGCTGTCCCCGACGCTCTGGGGCACGACACCACATGATGTATCGCAGAGGCCTCGTCGCTCGTCAGCAGGCCAGATTGGCTTTACAACAGCTGCATGTTCGACCGACAACAGAGCTTCAGCGGCATATTACTCAGATGCTCAGCACACTCACTACTGATGCCGCACGAACCGAACGAGACCACGACCGGTCTCTCGCAGAGACCGACTATACACACAACGCACCGGCTTGTTGGCATCATCGCCGAATAATCCAGGCAGACCCGGTTACCCCTGCTACGCCTGCTACGCGCCCTCCCTACGAGCCTGATTGCCCCTCAAACCAGCTCATCAAGCTCGAGACTGTTCCAAGTTTCGGTCAACTAGCGGAGCAACGGGTTGAGCCCGGAAGAAGGAGGATAAGCGATGGGAATGGCGGATGGCTGTATGAGTTTAAAGTGGAAGTGCCAAGCCTCGCAAACAATGGCATTAAACTCATGCCACATGTCTTGTTTTTAAAGAGCTTAGCGGAACTCGACAGTGTTATAAAAGTGGCATGGAAAAGGGGCCAACAGGCTTGGGCCAATTGGAGCTACGTGAAGCAAACGGCACTTGGACCGGACCTGAATGAGATTGCTCGGAATTTTTGGTTCTGGAAATTCGAATTCAACAAGCTTTCATTGGGTCTCGAACCAGTTTGCGAAAACGAAAAGCTCGCAAGATCACTATATCAGCTAGACAGCGTGGCTGAGATGAAGAAAAGGTGGGCACAAATTAGTGAAATTGAGCGGCAGCGATTGTGGCCGGAGGTGATGCTCAGCACATTATGGAACTCGCTGGAAAATGCCGATATGATGTTGGAGGCAACTCTAAATCATCAAAACAGCTACGCCACAACTGAGTCCGTTACAGCCGGCTACGTCGCAGCTGATACTCTTGGATACTTTGTGCAACGTATACAGCTAGACGAGATTCGAGACAGACTTGCTCGAAAGCGAACAGAGGACCGGGTGCTAGGACTCATAACTGGCATGCTTGAGAACGCAAATAAAAACGGGGTCGAAATTCGACAATGGCTCCTTGGTAAGATTGCAAAGCGACTGCCTCCCAGCCATACCGCATCCTTGTATGATGTTCTTACGCAAGTGGATTACCATCTCCACACCTACACCCTTTTGCATTTTGCTTCCAAGCTCGGTCAAGCTGCTGAGCATAAGACGAAAGCATTTCAAATACTTCAAATTCTGGTTGAACGCGACAACATCTTTTCTGAAGAATCTTTTAAGGCAGACGTAACTTCAAGCGTCATAACAACGTTACTTAACAGCACGAAAGACCAAATGGAGGGTACCGCAACAGATTTTGATCCCGGAGAAGCATTACAGTATTTCATGGAGGCTGGCTACCAGCCAAACATTGTGAGCCTTACCTCATATCTCGGGACGCTATCAAAAACTGGCCAAGACAAGGAAGCGCTTCAGTTGGCGTTGCTATTTGAGGAAGAAGGAGTAGTCCTTGATTTGAAAGGGTGGCAGACTATTTTGCGCGCGGCCAAAGCCACCTGGAAGTATGATCAGATTACAAAGGCGATTGATGTTGGCAGAGACATGAACATACCTGTGATTAATATTCTGAGCAGTGCTCTGCACGCTATATATCAATTTGCGGCAAGGGAAATGCGGGTCAAGGAGCTTCAGCGTCCATGGTCTTTACCTCTATTTCGACACATGTTGCGAATCTACGCCATGAGGTTTGATCTCACGCCTCTGCAATGGTGGATCCCAGACTCGCTCCCGCTGCTTCTCATGGAAGGGATGACCGCTGAGGGTGACAAATTCAAGGACCACACAAATCGCATGTGGGATTTTCCGGAAACAGTCGTGCCGCTTGCTGAGGAGATATTCAACGAAGGGCCTGAAAAGACTAACTTAATGCCATCTACAAAGGTTATTGCAAGCATGCTGCGGGCTTATATCAGAAGCTTGCACCAGCCATACGACCTCATGACATTTTATTCCTTTTTCAAATCCAAGGTAGAAGCCCGGGATGAGAGAGGCATTGCCTTTTTCGAGAGCGAAGGCACCATTGTACACGACACGTTTATTCTTTGTCTCATGGAACACGATGGTCTTGCTAGGGCTGCGCTACAGGTGTTTGGCGATATGCTGCGGGGCTCTTTGTCTGGCGGAGAAGTACGAGCGTTGGAAAGCGGCATCGAGAAGAACATTCCGGCAAATGGCCAAGATGGCAGTTCTAGCTCAAACGATGGCCAGGCGGAAGCCGTGCTGCCATGTCATCCGCAACCGAGCGTCTTTACATACAACATCACCCTCCGCGGTCTTGCAAGTCAATGCGAGGACGCAATGGCTACACAGGTCTACCAGGTCATGAACGAGAATAACGTCGGGGTAACACGCACAACCATGAACACCATGATTAAGGCGTATGCCCGCAGCCAAAAAACAAGACACACAGTACAGGCGCTGCAAGATTTGGAGCTCCAAGGCTTCAAGCCAGATCACTATACATATACTGCCTTTGGCAAACTGCGGAACCAGAAGGAGGCAATAGAGTTGATGGAGATGATTATTGAGACCAATCGCAAGAAGGAAGAGCTGAATGAGGTGCAGCAGAGCATGTACTAATAGAAAATACAAAGCATATTGTTTTTTGCAGGCGCAGGCATTACAAGGGGCAAAAGCCGGGCTTGGACGATCTGCAGCATGATACCACTATATAGAAACCATGAACAAACTATCCCATTATTACCAAGGTTTATTCAAAACAAAAAAATCAGCATAAACACGCTGTGAGAGGGGGTGCATGAGCCATTGGACTCTAGTCTTGGAGGTGACCTTTAAGACCGGCTAAGTCCGAGATCCGCAGCTTAGCATTGTGACGAGTTGAATGAAGCCTTTGCTTCTAATTTATCCATCTCGTGCAGTCTTTAATACCCTGTTGGGTCGTTAAAATAAATTTGTCTATTGCCTGACCAGGTGCGTGTCATATCGCATATATCCGCAACGCCACAATTTTTCTCGCACCACCATTACCAGAGCGAAAAGTAACAAGGCTGCGAAATCACTCCCGGGGAGCTCTGCACCCTGGATTTAGCTTCTTGGCTTCTTCCTGCGCCTGATTAGGCGGCACTATCACCTTTCTCATTCTTTTTTCTTTGTTTTTGTACTTGCTGAAAGGAAAAGAAGTATTACTTTATTCGGTCATAGTCCCTGGCATCCCATAGCCAACATGCCAGACCCAGACGTTGCTCAATTCACCACCGTTTTCCGCGCAGGACGCGCCAATCGCATTAAACGCACCAGGCAGCCTGTTTCGTGTATGGCCTGTCAGCGGCGCAAGTCAAAGTGCGATAAGCGCCAGCCTTGCAGCTCGTGTGAGAAGCGTGACGACGTAAATTCTTGCAAGTATGGCTCTCTGGTTGGCAAAGGCGCAAGCGTGGCTCCGGGGTCAAAGCAGGAAGTTCAGCTTCGGTTGTCGAAGCTAGAGGATTTAGTCCGTGGTCTTTCAAATGCCTCGTCACGGAATCATGAACAAAATATAGCTGGTCCTGCGTCTTCTATTGGCTCGTCTGGCCCTGTTTCAGCAACGACAGGTGCAAGCAACAAGGACTCTTCTCCTTTAGAATCTACTGCACAGAGCTATCATGGGGCTACTTCGTGGAATTCCCTGGTAGAGAGTATCCAGGATATTCAGCAACTTCTACAGGCAGATGAAGAGTCAGATCTATCGGGCAACGAGCCTGATACACCAGAAGATGCCGACCCTTTCCTCGGCAATGTGCAGCCCATTACCATTAACGAGGCCCGAAGCAGCTTACCCCCTCGCAGTGATGCAGACAGATTGATATCTTTCTACTTTAACAACAAGTTCCATGCCATCCCGTTCTTGCACACGCGGCAGTTCCGGCGCCATTACGAGGCCTTTTGGACGAGCCCATCATCAGTGGGCTTTCTCTGGATCAGCATCATCTTCTCTGTCATAAGCGCAGGAGCAATCATGGCCAAAGTACGGTATGCTCACGACTCAACAATCCTGCAAGCTGTTGAGGAGCCGCGCCATTACTTACACCTCTCCGCGCGGTGTCTTGCTGCCGGCCAGTATCTCTCCGGCAAGGCGGGCGCCATCGAGGCGCTGCTACAACACACGCACTCGCGCAACATGCAGCGGGTCGACGCTGACCATGTCATCTGGGCTCTTTACGGACTCGCGGTGCGCTTGGCCCAGCGTCAGGGATATCATCGTGATCCGTCCAAGGTTACCGGCGTGCAGCTGACGCCGTTTGAAGCCGAGATGCGCCGCCGCGTGTGGTTCATGGTGCAGGCGTCTGACCTGCTCTTTTCTTTCCAAAACGGCATGCCACCAGTGGTTAGCGAGGGCGTTGTTGACACGGCACATCCGACGAATCTTCTTGATGAGGATTTTGACGAGGACTCGCCATCTCTGCCGCCTGCTCGGGGTGATGCTGATCCCACGCCTATACTCGCATACATTTCCAAAGCGCAGCTAACAGTGATTCTACGCCGCGTGATGCTGCATGCTCTAGCTGTCAATTCACCGCCATTTTCAGAAACAATGTGGCTGAATAACCAGCTAGAGGAGTGGTACGCCGCAATGCCAGCATGTCTTCGTGTACGCTCTATCCGCGAAACGGCCTTTACGGATGCAAACTACACCATTATGCACCGCATTATGCTTGAGCTCATGTATCGAAAGTGCCTATGCGTTTTACATAGGCCATATCTCAGCTCAGGCAGTAGTAATGACCCGGCACATGCCCAGTCAAGAGACATTTGCCGCAACGCGGCTCTCAAGATGCTGGATATGCACATTGAGCTGGATTGGGAAGTCAGTCCGCAGGGAAGAATGTATGAAGATCGGTACATGGTGTCCAACCTGACGCTGCAGCATTTTCTTCTCGCTTCTACGGTTGTTTGTGTCGATTTGAGCGAATCCCTGGATCTTTCGTACGTGATAAGCCCTGCAGCTTCTTTATAATGAACTACATTTGCTGACGCATAGCCATGTAACAGCGCAGAAGAACGCGCACAAAGAAGAACCCTTCTTCAGAAAGCTTTGAAAATCTGGACAGCTAGAGGCGCTTATTCGTCTGACGCTCGGCACGCAGCGCGAGTTCTCCGCGCAGTTCTCTCCAAAATCGACTCATCTCCGTCACTGCCACTAGACGCACCTTCATCCTCTGGTAACAATACCCTTCCATCAGACCTCACTAGCCCAAAAAATGGCCACGCAACAATGAATCTACGCAACGGATTCGGCGCAGGCATGACAATGGACTTTGGAAACGCCAACGCCCCTCCTACACTGTCACAACCTCAGGTCACGCCGCAGCAGCAGGACGGGGCATATCCAGCATTTACGCCAGGAGCAGAATTTGCAGAAGCGCAATTTCCGGTGGACTTAGAAGACGTGACGGATTTAGATACGCTGCTTTCTAGCACAGAGGCGTTGAACTGGAAATCCATCGATCAGTATTTACGACTGGATGATACCATGGATTATTCGTGGACGAGTATGCTGCAGGGACTATAAAAATATTTTTTTTTCTTTACTAGTTACGCGACGGGGTGATTTTGTAAAAAGAAAACACCATAATAGTGTATTACTTATGTCTGCTCGGGCCGCATATTGTGAGGCCATGTTGTTGCATCGCCTGCAAGATGGCGACCAGGCTAGGCCCGACCCAAGCCAGTGTTGTTGTTATTTGTTATGACAGCACAGAAGAAGCGAAGAATCCCCATTTAACGAGGGGAGAAAAAACAATTTGCTGGAAGTGCGGGTACAGGCATAGGATGTCATACGTGGTACAGCGCACACAGAAAACAAACCCGTCAACTTATCCTCTTGTTACCTATTACTCCTGCTAGTAAAAATATCATCTACTCTTCCATAACCACAACCGTAAACCTCATGAAATTGCAGTTGGTATCTCAATGCAAACAGCCGAATTGCAAACATACGTAGTCCTTCCAAACAAAAACATTTCTCGCCTTTTTGTCGTCCTCCATTCGCAAAAACTCCCAAGCAAAACAAATCGTTTTCAAACATTGCCAACAAGTAGAACAGCTTCAAAACAAGCTGTGCCTCTCACGGGCCGCGGCCCACTGCAGTCACTAATATGCGGCCCATGGGTCGTTTACGAGGCGATTCCCCGCAAAACACGAGCTGGGTTACCAGCAACAACCGTAAACGGAGGGACGTCCTGTTGACATTGTTGTTAGCATTTGCGTGGCCTAGGGAAACAGATCGCGTAGTGTTTGCTTACTTTTGTGACCACGGATCCGGCACCAACAGTGCTGCCTTTGCCGATTGTCCGGCCAGGGAGAATGGTGGCACCGCCGCCAATCCAGCAGTCTTGCTCAATTATAATGGGCCTGCCATATTGAGGTCCTTGTCCACCCTGGCGCTTCTTTGGGTCAATGGGCAAGCTTGCGGTGTAGATGCTGACGTTGGGTCCTATGACACAGTTGTCGCCAATCTTGACTTCGCAGACGTCATTGATGGTACAGTTGCGTCCAATAACGACATGGTGTCCAATGATGATGTTGTAGCCGTAGTCACAAGTAAATGGTGTCTCGACGGCAACATGGCGACCTACACGTCCAACGTTCGTGACTGGAGATGCTTCAGAAGGTGATACCCGAACGGGATCCCGGGGCTGAAGAATTTCGAGAAAGAGACGCGCACGCTCTTCGGGCGAGACTCCATTGGTCGGCGGCGTCGTCAGGTTGTTAAACCTCCAGCATGCTGCCGCACAGCGCTCGCGCTCTAGGCAGAGTTCCTTGTCAAACGGGTAAAAATTTCGACCTGACAGCATTTCCTCCTTTTGGGTTCGACGTTGGCCATACTGTGACGAGTGCGATGAATGCGACAGAGCCAATTGAGCGGCAATCTGTGCACTCGACGACGTTGAATGAGATGGCGCAGGAGGATGAGATGATGGGGCATGCGATGTAGGGCTGCTTGTCCTGCCCGAGTGTAAAACATTGATCTGAGGCAAATGATTGTTATGCATGCCTGAATCCGAGTCTGGTCGACCCAGCTCGTGAATTGGCGGGACTCGCTGATAATCTTTTCCCATTCTCTCACCAAACGGTGGCGGCTGCGTATTGGCACTAACAGGAGTCGGAAACGCGTTTGCAGGAGTGTAGGAAATTGCGGACAATTTATTCTCGGGGCTGGCCACTGACGCGCTTGGTAATGTTGGTGGTGGTGGCCGGTCGCCCTCCGCGCCCAGAGGGCGGCCTTGTGGCGGGTCTATCCGGAGGCTCTGGCGGCGAAACTGTGGTAGCGGTTCTCGTTTCACAGATTGGCTCGGATAAGCAGGCTGTGGCATTCCATATGCTCCAGGTGGTACATAGGTGGGATCTTTCGACTCGAGAGGAACGGCTGCAGCCTTGTTGTCCATCTTGGGCCATCCGGCGCCACGTTGTGGAGGGTAACCGGCGCAGACGAATCCACCCTTGATACAGTTGCTGCCTAGTCAAAACAATTAGCAAGTCTGTACAGAGGGCGGTGACAAGAGGAGTAAACTGGGGGTAATAGGTTCGTGGTGAGACAGAGTGTATGTAGCTTACATTCAGGCTTTTGCTCGTCGCACTTCTTCTTCCTCTTACGGCAGGTCAAGCAGCCAGTTTTAGTGCGGTTGCTAAAGTTGCGCTTCCTCTTCTTTGGATCGTGCTGAAGTATAGAATCCGGGCGATGCTCTCCGTAGGAGCTGTGATACAAAGACATGGAACGATCACCATCATCTCCATCGGGACTGCCACTGCCATTATGGTATTCCGACTCCGCTGCATGGTGATGAGCATTGAGACTTTGGTCATCTGCTTGGCCCGGCCCGTGAGGTGAGTTTACAGAAGCTTGAGAATCGTAGTGATGTCTGTCGTCCCGTGCTTGATGCGTATACCATCCTTCTTTCTCTCCATCACGCTGCTCATCACTATATCGGCGGTACTCCCGATGAGGAGTTTCATAAGCGTCGGGATTCTGGGTACGGAGCGGCTCAGGGCCAGTCTCTGGTGTCTTGTCTCGAGCGTCGCCTCGCGCCGCTTCAACAGACTCGGAGCGTTTTCGTTTGTGTGATAGTTCACTTTCTGAGAGCGAGTGGCTAGCCGCAGGAGGAGCAGCAGGATCTTGGCCTTGGGTCGGCCAGCTTTCTCGACGAGGAATGGCCGCTTCTGACGTCGGTTGATGCTGGTGCGTAGATGAGCTTTGAGGACGTTCGCTCGAGCTGAGCGCAGTCCTCGAAACGGGGGTTATGGTGGCTGTTAGAGCTTCGGCCGCCTTTGGCGAGGTTCCGTTCAATGCCGTAAACGCCGACATATCTGCAAGTCTTGCGCGTCAAGCCGCTAGATTAAAGGGACAAGGCTATGGGGTCTTGTTTCCGTGAATACAAAAAAATCCGCAGGCGGTTACGTCTCCCAATGCGTACTGCCAGGTACGTAAGTGGACGGTCCGGGCCGTTGGTGTGCAGCTGTCTGGCAGCTGGCAGAGCGAGAGAGGTGCGGACAGAGGTTGTTCGTAGAGCCCTTGTTCCTAAAGAAGCGTGACAAGGCAAAGGCCGAAGCGGGGGAAAAAAAACTCCAATAACTTCAAGGACGATGCTGAATACAAGGAGGGAAGGCGAAGCTGGTTCGTGCGAGTCCTGTGATCCTGTCTAAAGTGCGAGCGAAAGTAGTGCTTTGGCCAGCCAGCGAGCCAAGATCAAGCACGACAAAGTGATGCGCCGAAAACGAGAGTGACGCAGGCCAGCTTGCGTTTCAGAAACAGTTCGGTAGCGGCGATCAAGCTGGGTTTCTAGTTAGTAAACGGCTTGAAGCGTGAGCTTGCAGGTTCTCGTTGTAGGACGCTTGCGCAATCGACACCAGCGGCAATGCCTTGATGACACCTAGTCACGTACCCAGGAATCAAGTGGAAATACTGACGAGCTGCTCGAATGCGGTTCCGTCAGTGAAATGTTGGAATTTCGACCACCAGCAGTATCTAGAAACACGTTGCGGCGCTTGAGTGTAAGTCGGCCTTTTTTTGGCGCGCGATTATGGACACTGCGCTTGTGCGGCGGCGCCGGTGACCAAAAAGAGTTGGGCGCCAAAGGCGAAATGGTTCCTGGTGCGTTTAATAGAGAGCAAGACGGGTTGACTTGTCGTGCTGCAGGCTGAGCATGACCGAAGACGCAGAAAAATCAAGCAAATTCAGCGCCGATGACTAGAAATCGCAGATGCAAGCTGTTGAGCGAGTGGGAAGTCGTGAGCTGAGGGAAAGCGAAAGCGAAAGCTCGAGTCGCGGCAAGTATTTGCGTGATGGATAGAGGTGGGAGATGGCCGAGGAGAAGCGCCGTTGGGAGACGGGGGCCCGGCTGGTTTTGAGAAACGTCGAGGGCAACCACGTAGGCTACGAATGGCTTGAACAGAGTCTGGCAACGGCGAGTGCTCACGAGAATCAAGCGCGAGAGTTGTGAAAGGTGTGTGAGAAAGAAAGAAAAAGAGAATGTGAGAGAGGAAGTGGCCGACAAGGATGGCAAGGCTTGTACGAAGTACGAGCAGAGTACATGGTCGCAACAAGACTACCTACCTTTGCTATAATACGTTGGGTACCTGCCTTGCAGCACTGCTACCTACGAACTACACGCACCTACTTTTTCCTGGCTAAAACAAAACACTCTACTCCATACACGAGCCGGCGTCCAGGCCGTTTCGCCGGTCCAGCGCCAGCCGGGAAATTCGGCCAGTCAGCCAGTCAGCCCAGCCGATTCCACTTCTCTACTATGCCGTTCCTTGTACACCACAGGGCAGCAGGGCAGGGCAGGGTGTGCTGGATAGGGAGGGGGAGGTTGGATGTTCAATTGAATGTAATACAGGTCGGCAGAGGTACGGTACTTTGGGCCCCTTCCCGTTCCTCGTATGTACTCGTTGCACGGCTGGATGAGGTGGAAAGAAAGACAAGCAACTTTCTGATGGTGTCCCACAGGCGGCCCCATGGTGTGTGCCCCAGCCCGGCGCCAAGTACGGAGCCACCTGCCGCGCAAAAGGCGCAGCGGCGCAAAACCAGCGCCTCACGACGTCCATGGGTCGGTACGGGCACAGTCTCAGTACCTGACTTTTGGCGGCCGGGCTGCCATCTGGGATATGCTGAGCAAGGGTAATTTGGGGGGGGGGGGGGGGGGGTT